>OV838926.1:5012500-6262500 GCA_929442735.1 Watsonalla binaria | reverse complement strand
TGTACACGTAATTTAAAGTAGGTATTATAGCACTTTATATTTACAATATAATTAAATATATAGGTTTTAATAGCGGGGACCACAAGTAATGTTATAAATTTAGAAACTGGACACTGTAACTTCACTTTACAGAAATTCTGGTCCAGTCGGGGGGCTTTTGGGACCAGGACCGCGGTCCTCAACATATTAATTGTCCTCGTATATATTATTTGTTGTTGAGGAGAAAATAGGACCGCGATGGTGGCGCTGGGGACCGCAGTACCAGTACCAAAAGCTCCTCGATTCTGCTAGGTCAGGGCTCTTTGGAGGAGAGGAAGAGAAAGTGGCGTGATGCAGCATATGACAGGTGACGTGCGACGTGCCTGACACCCTCAATGTTAAAAGCGTTAATAACCTACAGTCACCGTTCACCAGCGTGGGGAATATATGCTTATTTACCATCTTTGTGGTTACAAAAGGTTCGTCGTTTTGACCGCTTCTTTGATCGTGACCATGCCAGTCAGGCATTAAATATATATATACTAACCATGAAGGTATGTCGCATGCGACATGCCTTACTGGCTACCGTTAATGAACAGAGCCCGTAAACAATGTAACATTATCCTCACGCTTCGAATGACACATTATGTCACGTGACTGATTTATGTCATTTCCATACATTTTTTACAGTTACTATAAGCGCCAGCGCGAGAGAATGTTACTGTTTAGGTCTACAAACCAACAATGAGAATGTCATTCCGCATATTTAATAGCAGACCGGTTTGCTGTTATTGTGTTGATTCGTAGTAATAGTAGGTCACAGTTGTAAGTAGTTAGGATATTAATTTGATAGCAGCTACTTAAGTTTGTAGTGCACGAATAACAGATAAGTGACGGCTAATATAGGTTTGAGTAATGGATTTGTGGTGTGAATTGTGTGTCGTTATGCTATTTATTCTATGCAATAAAAAACTACCCAATGCCTTAGTGATACAACAAGCTCGAATATTTTTTCCTCAAATATTTAATAAGACAATAATAATCAAATATTTAAGGAATTTCTTCAGTACAAAATATTACCTTTAGATTGCATATTAACTTAAATACATACTCGTTATATTATAGTTACATAGTTACTTTACAATATAAGACAATGCATTTATACGCACATACATACATATATATGCTCACGCCTGTATTCCCCGAAGGGGTAGGCAGAGGTGTTGTAATCACAACACCCACTTTTCACCGAAGATGATTAAGTGCCAACGTGACAGATGGTGAGTCCATCGCCGTCTCAGACACTTTACATATGTCATTTAATTACTTCTCAGAAATATGCAGGTTTCCTCACGATGTTTGCCTTCTCTTATATTATAGTTACATAGTTACTTTACAATTTTATAGTATCTTTAAGGACGTGCCTACAAACATGTTACAAAAGAGTGCAATCAACTTCATTAATCTTAATGATCAATCATATTAATGACTGCTGATCCACGCACGCGTGCAACGAGTTTGCAAAGAAGTTTTAGTTTGCTTTTAGGGTCGCTCGTAAAATAATCATTCAGTAAATCTAATTGACACGCCAATGAATTCATACGTATTCATTTCATAATATGTCAGCTCTATTTGTATTATCATGACTGCCTGATGTGACCAAACACAAACAACTAATATAACCTTTATGATCACGTGACATGCCAGCGAATATATATATAATCGAAACAACAAATAAATCTTTCAATTTGCTGCACGAATCAGGAAATTCGAAAAGGCATAAAACAAATATGCGAACATGTCGTTTGCAGGGGAATTGTCTCATTTGCTTTAACCAGCACAAAAAAACGAGTAAAATTTAAATTGCTTTCATTTTGGGGGACTGACTATTGATTGGTCGCCGAAGATAAGCAATCTTGCTCTTGCCCGGTAATCGAGAATATGTCCCACCAAACAACATGGACTTCGACAGGTACCTATAGGTATATAACAATCGTTACTGATCTATTGATTTAAAAAATTTCTTTGTTATATAATGTTTAGTTGCGATGGTCATATGTTATCATACCAGCTACCATATTATTAGCTAGTGTTATAATGTTTTTTTTTTAAGTATAAGAATTTCGCAAATTACTTAGTACAGCCCACACTCTGGCCTTTACCTACATAGGTTTTTAAAATGTAGGTCACATAAAGTAAATAAATCCCAAGCGCCTATTGAAATCAAGTAAACATGAAAACCGCGTTGAATGGTGAAATATATTTATATAGATAAATATATTTCACCATTCAACTCCGCGGCATTACTAAGGATGTCGGTTACAAAATAGTTGGGAAAACCTCACTTCCCACGCTTAATCCGGAATGCTGGCTGTATTTTGCATGAGCATATTAATATGAGTTTTTGGACCCCCACAACAGGAAAGTTACAATATTCGTATACATTTGAAAGGAGTGAGGTAATTTCAGTTCAATTCAAATAGTTGTTACATCTGGCTCTTTTCTTTAACAATTGAACTTTGACATACCGTTACGAGTTATGAGCGGTCAGCGATTCTGCGCATGTATTTTTTCGCGCTCGATCTGTTCTACAAGACCCATAAAAATTGTACTGCGCGTTAAAGGTTACAATTAATTAATTATAAAACGTTCTAGGTACTTACTAGAATTATAAAAATATGAAAATTTTACATTGTCTCAATAACCTACTTAATTCAATGAAACGAAAGGTTTTGTTTGTAATTACAATATCTACTTGAATGAATCGTAATGCCACTTAATTCCAAAATACGAAAAAGACAAAGTTTTTATCATTCACGTTGAAATGAAATTTGAAAACTTCGGGTCTCCTCGTAATGTTGTAACGGCCTCATATAGCACATAGAAGACAATCACAGATAGCTTTGAGCAGAGACAGATAACTTTGTCCCTACCATGATTTAAAACTGTCATTAATGTTTTTACACTTTTGAAATTATACTTAAACTAAGTACATCGCGCTATGTACGCTTGCAACACCAACCGTAAAAAGAATGAAATCGCTATGAATACAACAATATCTACCATAACTATAACTATAGGTTTGAATGTTGATAATATCGATTGCGTAAATTGGCGCTTTTGCATTCCCATACAAAATGAGAAAAATACGCTATTGATATAATCAACGTAAAACATATTAAATCCTATACTCGGGGTAGGTTATGTTTGACCACAGGAATGCAACAAATAGTTTTTTTTTATTTGCTTTGTTTGTTTATTTGCCTGCGTTCTTCTGAATGGGGAAGATACTGTTCCTAGTCGGGTATCTCCGAATTTACCATTATGCCTTTCATTCTGTTTTGATATAATGTAAAAGTCATTTGACACGGTCTATACTTGTGAAGCTTTTGTTGCGCCTACTAAAAAATATTACCTACTACAGGTACTATTTTTTATTCTGTATACAACACACCTTGAATAAGTAATACAATCTAATGCGCAACATCTAGTCACTCAGCACCCAGTTCAATTTAGAACACTTCAATTACTTCTTATTCTGCATTAATTAATTATCAGTATCTTTCGGTGAATAAAAAATACTGCTGTCGATGTTGCAACCATAAATAGATGTTTCTTTATTTTGCAATTTTATTTATAACATGTTTTCAGAACGGCTGATCTGTCAGTTGTAGCATGTAAATAAATGACCATATTATTAAAAGTAAGAAAGTAAAAAACACCCATAAAATTCTTCAACTTCAAGAAACGTATAGAGGCATTTGAGATGTGGACCTACCCACGTGTCTTTTCTGTTAGCTGACTCAAAAAGTAACCAATGTGGAAATCTTACGGAAAGTCGGTCAAGAACGCAAACTTATGCAGATCATCAAGCAGAGAAACTTTGCTTATCTTGGATACGTCTTAGAGATACGAGCTGCTCCAATTTATCATGATGGGCAAAATAGCCGGAAGACGAGGAGTTGGCCGCAGAAAGAAGTCCTGGCTGAGGAACATTCGCGAATGGACCGGCATCAAGAGCGCTGCAGAGTTGTTCCAGCTCGCAAGGGCTGGCAGAAAATAATCAGAGCTGGTTGCCTACCATCATTAATTGGAGAGGCACTTGAAGAAGAAGAAGAAAATTCTACTCGAGTTAAGAAGGGGTAGAACCTTTCAAACTCCTTATTTGAATAATAAATGTAATATTAGTATTTCTTTAATAAGGTAACGCTTCCATATATTTCAAGAGAGGATAAAGAGGGGAAAACAATAACGCGAACCGTATCACACACAGCACTCAAGAAAGCTATTCAACTCAAATACTGTTCGGAGCTTCGCGCTTTACATAATTGAAACGATGAAGCAGACTTGGAATACTTCTTTAGAGATAAATTCACATTAATTATCGGTTGAAGTTGAGTGAATTTTGTTTATCATCCCATTATTTACCCTTTGTGTCTGTTTATTATTTAACCTTTTCCTTATTTAGATGTTTGCGGTACAAATATTGATGTTGTCTCAAACCACTGTTGATGTATAAAATAAAGAAAGATGAGCTTCGATATTTTCTGCATAAAATCAAATCAAAAATATATTCAATTCCAGCTGCACCCGTGATTTCAACACTGTAAACTTAATTGGGTTGCTATATATCTAAATAGGAACATTCTTTGAAATTTTTTTTTTCTTATTAACTAATTCATTGCTATCTGCCAGTAAAAGCACCTTTAGAATCGGTCCGGCTGTTTCAGCGATTACGAACAACCAGCAAAAATAATGTTTTCCTTATGTAAGTACCTACTTACGTTCATTTCGTAAAATGCTGTTGATTTAGAATTATAAACAGACACTTAATATGTCAGTAGTAACGATCTATAGATATAGATAAGCTACACTTGGAACACTCATATAGCTCACGAATTTATATTGCCACCGTTTCCAAAGGGAAACCTGACTGGAAAAGAAACGACGAAACAGGCTCTCCACCATTTATTTTACTGTTTCCTTTCTTTCATAAAAATAGCGTGCCAAATTAAAGTTCATACATTATTTTAAAGGAATCTGCAGCATCAGTGACTGCGTTGTAATCAGTTGAATGTTAACAATAAGTATCGCATTTGCAAATATAAGACGGTCTGGGGGCCTACCGTCATCTTCTGATCTTTGACGTTTGTACAACATTAAAAGTCAAAGCTAAGTCCTTAATACGCACTGCTTAAACGATCATAGTTGGCACCCTGTTTAAAACAAATCATTACTTGCAGACGCTTCAAATGTCTATTTACTCCGTTGACCTCTACGTAACGTAATAAAGTTTAAAGAAAAACCCACGCACATGTGGTTCTTGTATCACCAGATCCTAATAATATGACCTTTCATTAGCTTCCAGACCTAACTGAGCCGTAACCATAAAGGCTCGATGTTACGAACCTTAAATTGCAACATAAAACGAAATTAGGACTCTTTAGTAGCTAATATAATTCAGTTAGCTTTTTCTGTGGCCCTGATAATAAACAATGGAATATCTATGTCTATTATAACAATAACGAGAGGCAAGTTAACTATCGTATCAGTCATAAATTCAATGGTATAATTAATATATATTTGTAACCATTATTTTAATCCGCTTAGGGTCAGCCGTAATGGACTCTACAATTTTGTTCTCAAATATTTTATATTGAGATCAAGGTTGGTTATAGGGGGTCATTGTCTTTGCAACAATTACATTGAAATTAGACAAGTATAAATGGTAAGCAAAAACTAAACTTCCTTCTTTTTGTTATGATTCTTATTGTTCTGTTAGACACGGAGGTATATTATGCTAGCTTTTACCCGCGACTTAATCTACGTTATAATTTTAATTTTATCCAGTCATCCCTATTTCAAGTTTAAGTAAAACGGTTCAAATTTGAAAAAAATAAACCCAAGACAGATAACTTATAATATAGTAAGATGATACAACATAAAAATTGATCTCACAATGATTTAGTTTCTAGCTCTTTTTCGTTTGACAACTGACACATTTACCATTCATAACATTATTAGTATAGATTAGTACGGAATATTAGGTACGCCATCCGATTTCAGAATATAATACGTATTAATTTGATAGTGAGACTAGAATTTAACTAGCTGGACTTATATATCCTTAAGATAAATGAAGATGATGAAATCGACTTCAATGCTATGAAAAATGTCACCTCAACTACAGTACCGAAAAATGCAATTTTAAGCTAGCATAAAGACAATACTGAAATTTTCACTTGTTCCGATGAATGTGCAGGAACTTTACAACATTGGAGCTCAAGCCTTGGTCTCGTTAGAGTAATTAATAGCAGCAAAAACCACAATCTTGACTGAATCCATTAGAACGGAGGTAGTGGCTTCTCGACTGTCTCATTTATCATGGCCGCTATACAATTCATCAACATCTCCTCATAATATTGTGTAGTGAAAGAAATTTTCATTGAACGCTAAAGTATAGACTACAAAATTGCTTCATCAAACCTGGCCGTAAGTTCGATCAAAAAAATTTGGTATCTACGCACATCTACCTACAGTGTAGGTATACACTACACAAGCTTAGCAATTTTTTGGGACATTGTTTTTTAAACAAACATTCAGGGTAATGGATACTGTACAGTTTTTTGAATTGATTTGATTTGTATATATTTCGTCACGAGCTATGAGCGTTCAGCGAAAATGGTGGGAATAACTGCGCAAGTATTTGTTTGCGCTCGCTTCATACAGGACCCAAAAAATGCTGGCACAGTCTTTGGTAGATACTTTACTCACGATATCGAATTGAACAATATATATATATATATATACTTCACAGATCTTGCATTCTTTCGTTTTTCCATTCGTTAGATTACGTCTATCCAAATAGTAAAACCCGAATTCTTTTTTTAAATACATTCTAAATTGACAAAATTTTTTTAAAGAATTGGTGTGTCTAAATGTTAAAAAACTAACAAGTTACTTGAAATCCCAAAACACACACAAACAAACTCGTATCCAGACGAGCTTCTTTCCCTAAACGCTCAAGTTGTGGAATAAATTCCGTAACACCTTTGCCACCTTAATGGTATGTAAAAGATTCATTACCACTGTATATTGGAATTACAAACATTGCGGTAACATATTACAACATGTTATAACAATTCACACACAATTTCGCTTTAAAATGATGGATGTGGTTATGTTAAAACCTTTGTGAAGTTTCTTTGTAAAGTTTCTCTGTCGCCTTTTCTCAGGCTTAAATACTTAGTTGAATTCTCTTTGAGGTATACCGTCTGTTTCTTTACGATGTGTTCTCACCGTAAAATACGTGATATGATAGTACATGTAACTTACCTAACATAACAATATTTATAAACAGTAGTTACGTCGTTATTGTAGTAATGATCGTCATTATAAAAGATAACGAATACGGAAGTAATTAAAATGAAACCTTCTTGTCCATGTTGTACCTACAAATAAGAGATTGTTGTTGATGAATGAGTAAATATATACGCTTGTGTCAAAACTGCTTCAAAGTTAACAATCTGACATTTAAACAGGAATTTAATCGATTACATAATTATGACGCTTGGACAATTTTAATATTATTATTGAAAGCCAAACGTCCCTTATAATATATTTTTTTTATAATATGGATTTTATATTGAATTTCCAATTGTATTATTTTGTCACTACTTCCAATTTAAATGAAATGTTTATTTCTAAAACAAAAGTAGGTCAAAATGTTACATTTAATTTTATACATCCAAAAACCTTCTTATATCTATTAAAAAACAGTTAAAAGGGTCGTTACTGGAAGGTTGCTGAGATTGAAGGTAAACTGCAAATTGTTAAGGAAATGGAAAAGGCAATGAAATCCCCATCGGATTTATGTTATTGTTCTAGTATCAGGGTAAATCCCATAGCAATTTCCCTATATAATCGTTACTATAGATAACGCTATTAGCTTCCGTGTATCGTTGCATCTAACGTTCGTAGCAAATTATGGGGCTAAAAAACATTGGTAGGTAATATAAAAAATAACACGTTTATTTCTTCACTGTTTTGTTAAAACCGAACGATTGATATAATTTTGTTTGTTAATGCAACATTTACTTTGTAATAATAAACTTTATCATAAATCGTGTTAAACTGATAAAGCCCATTATAAAATTGATATGAAAACTGAACAGATTTAACTAAAAGCTCTACTTACTTTAGTATTTACTTTATTATTAACCGACTTTGAGGAGGTTCTAGGCTCGTCGTGTATCTTTTATTTTAATTTTATCTATATTCATACAGATTAATACAATTGAAGTGTAATTTATTTTTTCTTTTTCTTCTCTCTATTATTTCTCTAAATGCATATGAAAGTATATACGATACTCAAAAAAAAAAGTAAATTAAATAAAAATTGTCTCTCTGTCTGTCCGTCTGTCTATCTGTTTGTTCCAGCTAATCTACGAAAAGGCTAGATAGATTTTAGCGGGACTTTCATTGGCAGATAGCTAATGTTACAAAGAGTAAGATAAGCTACTTTTATTTAAAAAAAATATAAGGGTTCCACACGCCAACCATGACATTAAGTCTACGCGTGGAAACCCGCGGGGCACAGCATAGCATACGTTACGCATTCGAGGCCAAATAACACAATCATTCTTGAAATCGCAGAACCCCAACATAATGCTGCCGTATCAAGCTCGGCCCTAAATCTAAGCCCAAAAGACAGCAAAAAAGTATAAAAGGCAAACGGCCGAATATTTCAATCAATGACGGTGGTACCATAAAAGGCTCAATCACGATAACAACACGCCAACAGTTGCAATCACAAGTCATGTTCTCACGGCTAGATATTAATCAATGGTTAATAGATTATATTTCGCTGACGGAAGCGATCAATGGTGTTGGTGTTGCGTGATCACAAAATAGTTCACTATTGCACTTTACTGATTGCCGGCTGCCGGTGTACAGGCAAGGCTGTCCTGAATAAGTTATGATACAACATTAATATGATATCGGTTTCAAATCGTTATTTTTTAGCGCGCTCAGCCCACGCATCCTGCACATTGAACGCTCAATACATTTGTGTATGAAAGTACATCGTTTTGTAGGTTTTTATGTTTACTTTACCAAGAACCCGAAACGAAGTGTGTGGTTTTATAGCATTTTGAAAAATGGAGATCTTAAAATAAAGATATGTATACATACATTTTATTTAAAATGCTTATAGGTCGATTAAATTTTAAGTCGTTTCGTATAAAAATCCGGTGATCAGCCACATCAAGTGCCCCAACAATGTATAGGATAAGGCCAGGAAGATAATGATGATAATGAGTTCGACTTAAGTTTAAAACAATTTTTTATTTGATTAGATTTATACCTCAGTAAAGTTCCTTTTGATATCGCATTTCAAATCTTATAATAGCAAAACCGTCTCATCTAAGATCGCATCTCTATGTTATTAGGTTCCTACAATGCGACTCAGCTTTTCCCAGGCTTATCAACAACCAACTCACTGGAGTGTGAATAAACCGTTCTTGTTAAGAATATGATTAAATGTAAGCGTTTGTCACCCACAGAGCAAGGGCGTGTCGAATTGTAATCGTGACGCGTAAAGGTCACACCACTCACTGCGCTTCAGTAGCTACTACAAATACTAGGAATGTACCTGCGGTAGTGTTTCAAACCAGCCATTATTGGTAGTAACATACAATACCTTTATTACAAATTTGCCACCACGATTTCGTAATGTTTACTCTACATGTCACCGCACCATATTTTTTATAAGAAAGTGGAAACCTCAAAAACTGTCACATAAAGAAACTAAAATTCCTATACACAAATTGCACCTTGACGCGTCGAGTATAAATCACGAAATCGAAAATACACCTAATGCAGGTTTTCACTTAAGACCACCGTAAAGTAAATAATTAATCGCCCTCATAGGAGGCCTAATATACCAAATGGAATCTAATCATAGGAAATTTCTTAAATGTAGGTTATGTTTTGAAAAATTATTACCTTTAAGTTATTTCACGTTATTAATTTTCGCCATGATATAATCTGTGCAACTCATTATGGTCAACGCGGTTCTAAAGAGTAGCCAAAACACTAACTAATTAACTTTACAAACAGGATTAAAAACATGTCTTTCATCTCAAAGGGTTCGTTTTTTGAGCATTTTTAGTCCTCCTTTTAACGAAGCTTAAATTTGTATGTTCACGGGAGCCCCGAGGTAAATTGTTCTTTAACATCCCCTGAAGTTGCGAAATTCATGAAAGGAGTTATGTAGGAGGATGTTTCGTTTAAAGAAGTATTTTCAGTTAAAGGTTCAGCATTCCTTTTATACTAATACAAACTTATAGTACGCCTGCAACAATTAGACCGCCTCCTAATATATTTTTTTATACATGTCTATTAAAACGGAATAAAATGTATCTATTAAATATTTTTTTCTTAGTGGACTAAGACGTTGGACTGTTGTAAATGTACACGCTGGTATATGTTCATAAATTGAATCACGTAGATTTATAAAAAATCTTATTTACAAAGAATAGGCAAATACTATACTTATTCTAGTTAAATATTTCTTGAAATCATTCTAATTTCTCGGCACAAGGTTACTAGTATATTGGTACATATAAGCAGAGTATTTCATTAGCTTAACTTAATATACTATCCCATAATAGCTACTATCATATTTTGACAATTCAGATCAACATCATCGGCGTAAAATGTTCTTCAACCATTCCTCGTTCCACGATCATTTCTCTCCTCACTCCCTTTCTAGTCATATGATCTTTAACACAATCCATCCATCGTCTTGTAAGGGTGATTCACTTTTTAATGGTGTTCCTGATAGCAACCAGTGGCCGTTTCACAACTCACTACTGGATTATTCTGATTCATTTTCTAATTTTAAACTTGATTTTTTAAAAATTGACATAAAAAGTATTCATTATATTTCTTTCCGTGAACAAACAGAAAGTTAATTTGGAGAATGACACACAAAAATGTGTCTTTTGGTGCGGTAGTAACGTTAGTAACAGACCGGAAGTGAATCAATTTGATACGGCCTCTGTATCTTTCATGTAAAAAGTCTCAACACAAGCCACTTTGATTTCACGCGACGTTTTTCTTCTGTATTGCAATCATTTAGATATAATTATAACAATTGCTAAACACAATAAAGTCTTAATATTTGGTTTCTCAGATACTAAGTATGATAGCAATTCTTCGTGTTTGTATAAACGTTACTCTTAGTTTCCGAAACATTGATTATGAAGAAAAATGTATTATCACTATACTTATTTTAAAGACGTATGTATAGTGCCTGAGACGGCGACAGCTCACCATCTGTCACGTTGGCACATAATCGTAATCGGTGGAAAGTGGGTGTTGTTATTATAATACCTCTGCCTACCCCTTCGGGTAATACATGCATGAGCATATGTCTGTAGTTAAAATAATAAATAAGTAGAAAAAATATGCAGATGGCATTTTAAATACGTGTCAAAAAATCCTGGGGGACGTGAATGCAAAAAAGTACTCAATGTAAATAGAACAACGCGGACTGGTGCAAAATGGCTACATATTAAGTGTAGCTACATATTAAGAAACTCTATAAACAATATCATCAGTAGTCGTGACATAATTCGTACAGCTTTTTCTATTAAGAAATTCACAACACCTATACTAATATTATAAAGATGTACATTTTGTGAGTGTTTGTAATCCCGGAATCTACTGAACCGATATTGAAAAATCCATTGACCAATAGAAATCCACGTTGTTTGTGAATGTCATATATACATTTTGTATGTTCTTACACTACACGAAATATCGCGACTGAACGCCTAGATTGGCGATACGCTCCCGAGTATGCAGTGTGCATAGTGACGAAAAAAATTACAGTGATTGGAGAAGCTCATATATTTTTTAGATATATCCAACAGAGGGCCAAATATGATCGTTATTAAAAGTTTTAAGTTCGAAGTTCTCAATATGCGCTGCTAAAAAGATCGTAGTTAAGTCACCGTAGACCTGCAAAAACGAATTAATGAGAAAGATGTTATCGTAATACCATACATTATCAGCATCTGTTTCTTCCACCAAAACGATTCTAAGAACAACAAAAAATAAGCGTTCAACCAGAGCAAACACAACTCAACTGGAGCAAAGAAGTGTCAATTAATCAAATTCAATGAAAATCAAAGCAATATTCCTAAATACCAAGGTTGTCAAAACAGTTGGTGTCATATGGCTTTCAGTTCTTTCCCGCTGAATTTGCCTAATTGAGCGCACTGAGCTCTACCACGCTCGAGCAGTTTATTTTACTCTAGAGATACATAGCATACAACGCTGAGCATTCAGTGTTATGCGATGAAGCTATTATCTCAGTAGGTATTTTCCTTGGAACTGGTTTATTCATAATACTAGGCGATCGCCGCACGCGATCTAATTATGCAAATAGTATCCGCACTTTTAACGTAGGTAATGTAATTTTATTCTCGACGTAACGGGTAATATTCAACCAATAATAATGATTGCAATTATTGTGTTATCTAGAATCTATTACATTACTTTCGCTACGTTATTATATATGCGCTTATATAGAATAGTAATTTTACGTAACTTTTTTAACTTTCCTTACTTGACCTTATCTAATATAGTAGTATTAAGGTACTTTCAAATATAAATACTTTAAAGTAAAATCACACACGTATATAACAAACGAATGTAGACCGGATGCGCAAAATGGCCGCCGACACGTGAGGGGATAATGCCTAGGAACTATAGATACTTAATCATACATTATATGCGACGTAATTTTTAATGTTGTTAGGTTAACGAGCATCAGTCTGTAAATGTGTTCAATACCGTCCTACAACTAAGCTATATACCGGGTCCACCGTCATTTAAACATTTCATCAGAACGACATAGATCTTATTAACTTTTTGAAACTTAATAGTTTACAATACACTGAAAATTCAGTGTATAAACTACGTCACAAGGTTACGAAGAGTTCATATTAGCAAATCAATTAATTGATCTTATTTAAGAATACAATAAGTCGTTGATAGAATAATCTCAGGAGCGCTGCAATCGTTGATGAATTGAATTGATATCAATTAACCTTGCTGTATGAAAGAGACGGTAATGGTGAAAATGAACGAGTATTTTATAAAATTATTGAATCCAAATTTAAGCCAATAATTTAATAAGAAGCAATGTTATATTTTGATATAATTCCAAGTAGGATATATTCGCTGTTTTCAACGAAATAATTATTTATATATTTTTAATAGAAATATGTGTTTGTTTTCCCACAGCGAAATTACAGCAATATTTATGTTTATGAAGCAAAATATGATTCTATCCGTAATATTGCCCGACCCTTCCGCAACTATGCGGAAACAAATTCCCGATACATTTCCATATAATTACTATAAAGGAAAGTTAGATTATTCACGCGGATTACCTCTGATGTTTTGATGTACACGTCAACTCAACTTACTAAATACTTTATCTCCCAATTCTCCAAACATATCATCATCGTTTGCCCTACTTGGCATCATTACATTATAATTATATGTAATCGAAAACCTTATAGTTATATAGGTAATCTTATTTTAGAAGTCTTCTAGAGTTAGACCAAAGATACGATAGCTAAGTTGTGTGAAAGATGAAGGCCATAGCTAGAAAGGGAGCGAATACAGGTTTGACGGCTGTCAGAGAGAAATGGAAGAGAAAAACAAATTGCGCATTTACAAATAAAATAAGATGTGGGCAAGAGGATGATGATGATTAAGAATCTTCTATATCGTATGGTGTTGGTGTCTTACTAGAGACAGCGCCTGATGATAAATTTCTCCCAATGTAGGTTTCAAAATTTTCTATCGTCCTCGTTTGACTTAAAATGTGTCGACCCGCCATCTTTGGCATCCACAATCCGCCTCAGAAAAAGCATCAACACATCTTGAGCCAAGCTAAAACGCAACGTCAAGCAACAACTTTTGAACGTCAAAATCTGTACAGGGCACTGTTTTTTCGTCGGTCTTAATACACATACAACACCTACTTGTCATGGAATTTGATTTGGTGTCAATGTGACAAAATGTGCTCTTTGTCCTTTCGGGAAATATACGCATTCATCTTTCATAATAGGTATATTAAGCAAGTATCAAACTTATAATCATACTTTCGACTTTTCCTAACCTTTCATAAGAGACATTATTTATCAAAAGAATACTTCCGAAATTGGAAGCTGAGGCCCTACCATGACCTCTTATTCCCATCATATATTGGCAATGATTGTGAGATAGGTGTATGTGGTATGTATAAGTCTGTCACTGCCTCATAGCCAAAATATTATGGTACACGTAATAATAGCTCATGGTAATACCCCTCTTTTTTTTGTTTCATTTCGAATCACGAAATCAAATAAGTAAGAAACGTATTTCAAAAACACCTTCCTACGTTACGTTACCTTTTAAGGTCAATAATGAAAAGTTTGAAGTATTTTTTACAAAGGTTAAAAATGAAAAGGTTAAACTGGAATTAAAAGTTTTTTTCCAAATACACAACAAAGAGAGAATTTCGTGTGATTGTAACTCTGAACCGCAAAGAATGATAAGTTTGTTTTTAATTAGCCGAAGCCGCTAGACGTGTTCATAAGACTTTTGTCTGTATAATTTAAAATTTTCAAAAACTGTAGCAATAGACGTCTGGCTTACATAATTAGGACCTTGAATAACTTCAAGTAAATGCTAAGTGAGCTACTTTATTAGTATTCCACGGAGTGCTCAATTTTCGAATGAGATTTACGATTATGATGCGAGCCAGAAAAAACTATGTACTTAGCTCATATTTAACACCAAAAAATAATACAAGACTATTTTTATGTGTGGCAAGGAAATCTATACTTGTAATAAGACCATTAATTTTCTTTTTTCAAGGATGCTAATGTCGTTATAATCGGGCTTCAAAATCACGAAAACTATCAGATTTTTACAGCAGGATTATAATTATATAAAGTGAGAAATTTACGTACAAAAACTAGTCGAGGAAAACAACGGCCAAAAATTAATACAAGATGGTGCTGATATTATTATGATAAATATATGTTAGATATAGAGTATATACATTTTTAAAGACTGGGGCCTTAGCATAAGCTCTTTTGGCCATCATAGTGCCACTGTCTGACAGTGACAGACTTATACACATCATATACATTTGTCTTATAATAAAAGTTATACTATCTTTGCAATTAGAGGTCATGGTAGGGCCTCTGTAAGAACAAGGTATTATAATACAATAGGTGAGTATTCAAATTCGGATTAGGGTGTTGTTCAATAACAATTTGTCCTCGATAGAACGTGACTGGATTTGTGTTTTTGCAACCCTACCCTCGTCAAAAAGCGAGGGCCCGACAATTCAACATTACACATTTACCTGACTAAGATCTTGTCACGTTGCGGTTGGCCGTAATGCCCCTATCCTTCGAGCCACTTGCAGGAAACACTTATATAAATCTAGATTTAGTGAAAATAAACTCCACTTAGATCTAATCTTAACTTCTTGCTCGCCGTTAATTTTGTTCGATCGAATCCTCTATTATATGTTTACCTAAATAAACGTCAAAGTTAAACTGGCTGCGTTGACTATTTATAGTCGTTAAGTAATAGGTATATGACATGATGGATTCAACTGCAATTGGCTCAAAAAATATCAAGCAAATCTTTATTTAATAAAAAAAATTAATATTTTAAATGTGATAATTATTTTAAAATCATCAGAATGACATGATTATACCTACATGCTACCACCAAGTTCGGAGGGACAATTCAAATAACGTTCTAGATTTGCCAAACATACTAGTAAAAGAAATCATGTTGAGTCATGATTTAAGCTAAATCTAGTTTTCCATATGATTTTTGTAATTTTTATCAAGTGTGCCTTAAACCTTATTTAATTCAAGTCTCATGACGTAATTCTATATGCATTGGTGTCAGAAGAAATTGGTTTGAAAGCTTCCTTAATATTTAACGAAGTGATGAAAAATACAAGCACATATGAAAGGCTTAACGCTTGGGTAGCGAAACTGTGAGCTGCTTTGTAAAACAAAGCGCCGAACACACAACCCCGACAAAATGTGCATGCAACAAAGGTCAAAGAAAAAAAGTACAACATGACTAAACGCACCTTCGCCTTGTTTTCACCCGACTTTAAAACGACAAATAGTCCTGTCATACATGCATGGTACCGGAACTTAAGATTTATTTTATTTTTGAGTTGAGTTCCTCTATTTAAGTATTCAAGCATCAAGATAATAAGCAAAAATTGGAAACAATTGAGACATTTACCTACATTATCTTTTCTGTTGTTAGTATACCATGCTTATTGGTTATCGGTTTGATTTTATCATTGGATCTATATATAGGCAAAGTCGGAGCTCAGCACTGCCGATTGATGTTTCCTCATATAATAAAGGTATTGTCTCAATTTTCAACGGGACTTCTATTATCAACACCACGAAGAATCTTAAAGACTTTGGAAAAGTATATGAAAAATTACGTGTCACTTCTTGTGAATACCTTTATCAAAATCAGTTATTTTCTCAAATCGACAGTTTCACTAAAATTTCATCATTTCACAGCTTCAAAGGACCAATTGATAATTTAAGTTTATAATTAAGTGGGAACATTTTATATTTTCAATTATTCACCAGAGGATTATTACTTCTAGTGTTTAATTTCACGAGATCTTTAAAATTAAGCACGTTGAAGCCATTATGATTTCAACAACCTTTGCCGCTGAAATTATACGAAGGAAATTCCTGTGAATTTGATAACTTTCAAACAATTAAGTACCGCCTAATCGGAGCTTCGTTCCGTAAGCAGTAAAATTATTAAACGCAACATCATAAACGCGTGTTTGAAGATTCATCAAATATTAATTTACATGAACTATTATATGATACCTACTACTAAACAATTTTATCCCTTAAACATCCAAGCATTATCTTTACGCTTCTCGACATTCATTATGTACACAAACTAAGTGTAATAAAGCGTTATGTATTACCAGATTAATTAAATGGAGCATAAAACATTTTAGAGCCAGCCGACAAACTATCTAAGTGACGAACGAGACCAGCTGATGCAAATTTCAAAATAAATGTAGCTTCTAGTGGGAGCTTGAAAAAACGCATCCAAAAGTTTTACCCAGCTAGTGGTATTGTTCTTTTAACCTTATTTTTTTTATCTCTGTGAGGCAGTGTAGAGTATAACTGACGACATCGTGACGTCGACTCGACTCCACTGATACTAATCAAGTGCGATACAAATGAATGCGTTTTCATTAGAGCAGAAATTAACGTGGATTGTTAGTATACTCTCCGAATTAATGTGTAGGTACACTGGAAACTGGTTAATTGCATCCTCTTATTTCCATAAATTTCTTTATGTTTATTTTATTTAAACGAAATTCCAGCTTAAGTATAAAATAATAAGATGGCAGACACAAACACAGGAACCCGCGGTTGAGTGACCTTTGAAAACTTAGTGAATACGATACGTAGTATTATAAATTACCTACGGCATCATAAATTAATGACACCCGTGTACAAATTATTTTATCGACACATTCCCTTTTTAGGGACTATTCCCGACGAAACTATTCCTTTTAAAATCGAGCTGGGTATGGATTAATAGGCGTAAAGGGTACACTGAGTTAATTATATAGTGTGATACGATAAATTCAGCTCTTGAATGTTTCGGCTGTTATTGTGTCAATTAACCCATGCAAATAAAAGTGATTTGCTTCAAATTTTTGAACTCCTACCTTACTATTAACAGTGTGGAAATTATAAACAAATTGCATGTTACGGTGTAACATATTTTGAAATACATTACATAAATTGCTATGAAATTATTAAAGCCACTGTCCATGATAGTAGACCAATCATTGACACACCGCCATGATTATTATTACTTAGGTACTAATTTTACTATTACCAACAGAAGGAAACAGCGTTTTGAAACAAAATAAGGACAGTATTTAAGACAGGTATTGAGAAAAATTCACTACTTAACTGTCAAGTATCCGTTCAACATTGGGCGTTTGGGCGATTGCTGTAACAACACTATAACTGCACGATATCGTCGGTCTGGTAGTTTGATACAGTCACTACTAAACGCTTTCATATTGTGTCGTTGTAGTCAACGATATTGGTGCAGGGTGAAGCTTTAATAAAGAAACGCTTAGTCGGAATATTCAGTAGAGGGCGTCCAGGAAGAACTTAATTAATAATCTATTTCAGAAAGGTTTAATGCCGACTGATATCGTCAGAGTCGTCCGATATCATTCCGATATCAAGGGACCATTTTCGTCGAGTGTAGGTGTCGTTATGGTCGCAGTGCTAAAACGCCCATTGGAATAAGACTTTTGCAAAGTACAGGCGTCCTATCTATAAGTGATTCAAGCACTTCTAAGCTTGTTGGAGTTACATTCTCGTCAAACATAGCCTCTCTTTATAAAAAACATGTTTTATACCAAGACTAGGCGAAAGTCGAACTAAAACATTGTTCATCGCTTTGAAATCCCTATCACAAAAAGAGATGGAACTACTTTGAAGCAAGGATCTAGGCGATGTTTTGTGATATGAGGGAGCATGTCCACTAATGCAATGATCTAAGTTACTAATGGTTGCAATTAAGGATATAACGTTTCTGTTGCAGTTAGAACCTAAAGTTGTTTAATTAAGCTACGATTTTCATGAAAGTGTTGATTCCAAAATATTTGGTACAATAATTGCAATGTTAGTTTCACACAGGTAAAGTATTACGAGCACGAGGCTAACAAAGTCTCTGTGTCTCTTTTAATATTAATATTGTACTTTTATTATAATACATATGCTCTCGCCTTTATTCCCCGAAGCGGTAGGCAGAGGTGTTGTAATCACAACGCCCACTTTTCACCGAAGATTATTAAGTGCCAACGTGACAGATAGTGAGTCCATCGCCGTCTCAGACACTTTACATAAGTCATTGAGTTATAAATATTATACTTTTATTAATATTTATATTCCACAGTCCTTAGCTTTAATACAAGATTTACACAGATAAGCATACGAAGCTCATTCGTACCTACGTTACGTAATTTGGGTTACAATTGCCATTTAAAAATGTAATTTCCGCATCGTAATGCCAATATTCATTTCATAGGTACTTCCCTTACCAATTAAACTAAAATGTCACATACCGTAACATATTAACGCCTACAAGAATTTGGGAAACACTCATAAACTTGTAATATAATGTGTAACAACATGTACTCCGCCTTTCGACATCCTTCCGTTAATCATTAAACTAGATAATTAAGTTGTCAGCAAGTCAACTGCAAGTATTATCTTACTATATGAATATACAACGATTAATTACATACCGTAGATGTTTAAATTATATATTACTTATGTAAAGATACAAGAAGAATATGAGTGTTGATAATAATATGTCAACATATCTGTGAGACTGCTGTATACTTAGAAAGATCCCGTCAGAAGTAAATAACGCGCAACGAAAAATAGTAGGGATTCTACACATGTTTTTTTGTTAGTTTTACAGACTAATAAAATTACTACTGCACATTCAAATGTGTACATGAAGATAATAGTGTTGAGATTTTATTAATCGGTATGTAGGGTGTATAGAGCACAACCGATTTTCGGATTCTTAAAAATCGTCAGTAAGAAGTTTCAAGAGCAACTGTACGGTTTGCAGAGGTCATTGGTTCGAGTCCCGTCTCGTATCCGTGTTTTTCTAACCATTTTTAAGAATGTAGGATGTAAACATATGTGTGATGTATAAAAAAATCTAATATTTCTCGAATAAAATACACACGCAGTTACCCGCACCATTTTCCCTGAACGCTCCTCACTAGTGACAGCACCTGTAATTGACACACTTATGCAAGAAGTATTGTTAGAAGATCACGTCCTGATAACGTTTCACACGTTACAATATCATTAATCATCGATATACTTTTTATTCTACAGAGTTTCCCAGAGAACTTCCTCAGAACATCTACAAGTATAGTTCACAATAGATGACTGATGTTATTATATGAAACGCATGCATATTGTCACAAACCATGAAATGTCTTGTCTCGTTCCTTATGTCACATTCATAGACAATAATCTAATCTTGCGCACTCCTTGCGCATCGTATCACACCGTGAGTGTGGGAAGGTATCGTGCGAATCCAACTACTAATAGTTTCCTCTTCCGACTAATTACATAGTGCTTGACTTGATAATATTGCAATTTGTAGTCAAGGAGCCACGGAATATTTATTTTTTGACATGATTTTATTGAAATTATTATGTTGCCATTAAGACAATGGTATGATGAAGGTTACATACTCACATAAGTATAATTTTATCAAGACATCTTGACTCACTAGCATATTTTACCTTACTCTGTAGGCAGGTAGCCTTGCGCTAAAAACTTTTTCGACTTAATTGTACATTTAATAAAATCTCGTGAACTCATTCTCGGAATTCGTAAAAAGTTCCATGACATGAAATGGTATGGGGAGAATCCATATAATATACTGATATTACAAGGAGAGCAGTTTTTTTCATATTAAAATTAAATATTTTTTTTTCATTATAAACCCAAACCAATAGGACTGATTAAAAAAAATTTTCACTAGAGAAAGTTGCATTATTACTGAGAAACATAGGCTATATCACAGACATAGATGTCTGTGGGCTCTATTGTGAATCCTACGTGAATACAACCGCGATGCTCAGTGCTAGTGCCCGCACAACTCATAAATCATGCATCGCAAATCGATGCATAATTCAATTTGTTCAAATGGCGAGCTCTTGATCTAAACAATTATTCCGAATATCATAACTGATGCGGTAGAGCGCAGCGCATTCCGTCCGGTATTGGATAACGGCTTATCCTGTTTGGGTAACTTAATTGAATGGTGTTGAATTCCTAAAAGAGTGGTGAATACTTTTCAGTGTTCCTCCGCTAACATTTCTTAATTAAAACTGGAATCAATCTATCCACATTATTGAACAGGACTTTTCCGTTTTAATATTCTTCAGTTCTGCTCAACTTCACTTAAACACTGTTCTTTCGAGAAATTGTTATCAGATGTTTTGATTTCGATTTTCAATACTTTTTTTTTTCATTTTATTTGTGGGTTTAGAGGAGAATTAATGCGCCGCCGACGTAAATGATCACTTTTAGAAAATACTGTACGTACAAAATATTAAAACATATTGATTTAAGTTAGTGTCTGATGTCAGACACTTGGTACAACAGTACGGAGCTTCATAGTAATCAATGGACAATTTCATTTTAAAAATCGCTTAATATCCTCGTTAAATAAAGTCCGTCTACATTTAAATGGTATACGTTTTTCAAAATGATACTAGTCCAATCTTAAACTTATCAAGACTCAGAGACTTCGCCAAATAATAACGAAATGCGCTCAAGTTACATTATTTTTCAGCGGAGGCAGCTGACCGAGGCTTAATGGGGACTACTTAAGGACCTTTTCACATGCGTAGCAAGTGCCAAAAGGGTTTTATTTAACAGGAAACATTCTTGAAACAAAACACCTTTTGTGTTCACCTCTGTAATCGAAAAATAAAGCGAGATAATGCTGAAAGAAGTTTATGGTGGCAACATGTCCTTAAATTTATAGACTTTTTAAATAAAAACATTTTAATTCACTGTACTTACAAACTTACGTAATTAGCTTACGCAAAGATATCCTAGGTAGGCAGATAATTATTTTCCGAAATACTAAATAGCTAGAGTGATTCGTCTATCAAACACGTCTAGGAAACATCAACCACAGCTATATTCTTAAGCCCAAGTCCAGTCCTGGGGTGAGCAGTCAGTTCGTCAGAATTTATAAGCTGATTCACTTTTAACGAGATCATATTCATCAAGCTCTATAATTAGAATCCAATTTAAATATCTGAGTGGTTTCGAAAGGTAAGTTTATTATGAAACTTTTAAAATGAATACTTTAGGATTAATTAATTAAAAAATCTAATATCTTAATGCAGAAATGCAGCAGTTGATTGCTGTTAGTAAAATATGATTTTATGAATCCCAGCAACATTATGAATTCAGATTATTTTCTTAATGAAATTTTTCGTCTATCCATAAAAAAATATTGGTTGAAACAGCTGAGTCTAGCTAGCTAAGGAGACTCAGCTGCAGAAAATGTATAATGGTTTTTATAGCGTCGTCAGTGTCCTGGGTTGGCTGGTAGCCGAACAGTGGAAATAAAAAAGCCACTTCTAGGTATTATTTACATACATAATATGTTACCCCTAAGGCAGAGGTATACCTATTTATAGCGCACCCACTTTCCTTCAGTTATGTTTAGTCCCGTTATAGTGGGCGAACCTTTTTTCATCAACCGGCCACTAATCCACAATCCAGGCTGCTATTGGGAAATTACAGATGAAAAAACTCAGTAACATTTTGCCCGACCCAGAGATCGAACCCACGACCTCGTGTTCCAGTATAGCTATTCTCATAATTATTTATCTTTCGCGTTCGAACGGCTATATGCCAGATACACTAATAACTATTTGTATATCTGGCATATAGTAGTGAGTCCTATCTACTCACTTATGATTGCTGCCCTTACCTTTCAACGCAATAATGTTTTTCTCTTCTAATTCATTCTGTGTATATTTATCTACACCGTCATTAATATACTGTGTATATGTAATGAGAAGGTTATAGAAACCAGGCAGATTAACGAATATTGATAAAACAGAGAGTCTGGAGTGGAGTAACGTTTTTCATTAAAATTTTCCCTCATAAACTTTAGGTTGGTAATGTCGCCAACAATCTAAATTTGTTCAATACTTTAAAAAAAGAGGTTTCTGTCATCTCGATGATAATGATAATATTGGGTATAAAGGACAAGTATTTACTTACCTAATCTGTTACCCATTGTTCGAAGTCATATTTAATCTTTATGGCATCATGCTCTGTTAAGACACAATTAGCGTTATATAAAGAGTAGTCTTTATAAAGTAAAGAGTAGTAAATATTAAGCCATTATATTATATTATTATTGTTTAAGTCTTAGCGAATAAGCCGTGTTAAGTAGCTTTAATTACGCTACTCAAACATCACGCATTATACGATGGAGATATTCATAGAGAGAAATTACGCTTTAAGGTCACGGAATTGCCATTTCGTTCTTCTATATTTTAATTTGAAACGTCTTCTTTAAGAAGTGTCCTTCTTGCGGGCGTGCCACGAGATTGCTAACATCATCATCTCTTTGGCCTCATCTCATACATTGTTGGGGTCGGCACTTGATTCAACCCGATGTGGCTAATCACCTGATTTTTATTCGAAGCGACTGCCATCTGACCTTCGCAACCCCTTTGACGTGGAAAATCTGTGAACTGGGTTAAACCAGTTGTCAGGCAATTTTAGGCCTCCGAGGTTGTTAACAATGTAAGTGAATTTACGAGAGGTCAGTTAATAACTAACGTAACCTTATCTCAGCTGTTATTCAATTTTCAAGTACTTTTACCCGCGAATGATTTTTTTTCGATAAGACAATTACTATTCTGATATTTGAAAACAATGATGAATTTCATATCTAGACCTCATTATGATCTCCATTAGAACAATAATTTATAAAAATATTTTTCCCATATCCCCCTTCATATGAATTGTAATTGGGATTATGAGCGTTTATAGGTCCTGACGTTGGACCTCCGAGGCTCCAAGGCCATATGTGGTTAAAACTAACAATACAAAAGTTTGGCGGATTGTGAAAGGGTTATAAACGAGCATTTTACTGCAAGAAACAATTGAATACATTGTATGCAAATTGTATGATGTTCCTTTCTTTTTCTAACTAAATATGTACACTACATATCCGCTGTAGGCAATATGCGAACAATTTCACATTTGGTGTGTGTGCATTCTTTCGTAAAATTGCCAAGAACATATTGCAGCCGCTGCTTACCACTTTATTATACATACAGCTTTCTTCCTCCATTTTACAGATGCAAGAGAGAATAATTTACAAGATTACAGGCAGCAGAATGATATATATTTTTAATTATTAGTAACCCTAGATTACAATTATTTACTTTATATTTTTTATAAAATTGTATTACGTGTTCAGATTAATATTATTTTCCTGATAAACATAACAACAACGTAACGAATAAAGTTAATTACGACCTTTCGGAATTATATTAGGTGAAATCAAAGTGCTTTCACGGGTCCAGTGTTCTATTAGATCCTTGTTTTTACGATCTTAGCGATCTTGATATTGCAGACTGTGTGGAAAGTTTAATTCCACAGACTTTATAAGCTGTTAATTTGAAATTACAAACAGACACTTAAATTTTATCTGTATAGATACTTTGTTGACAAAACTTCAATTAACCGATTGAGAATTCATAAATTTAGAATTAAGTCTTGCTTTGTCTTATTTTGTTATCTAATGTATACTCTACCATTCAAACCTCGTTTAGTTTAGATCAAATTACAAGTTAATTAAGAGCTAGACAAGGTTTCCGTTGTTATAAAGTATAACACGGTTTGAAGTTAAACCTATGTTTACTTGCGTACTTTTAAGAACATTGTTTATCTTGTGATTTTGATGTGATGACTTTTGAATAGCATTTCCACACCTCTGGAACTCAAGGGTGGGAACACGTATTGTCTGTATACCTTAATTACCTAATTGTTGCATTACAAGCGATACCCACGATCGAATTAATATAAATCTTATGAGAAAATGATTTTATCCCAAAAAACTCACTAACACTTTGAGATATACTACAGATTTCTATAGATAATTATCCCTTTAATACAAAACATGGTTTAAACCAAGACTAGACCAAGCTCGGACTAAAACTATGTCCATCCCTTTCGTAGCCCCCAAACGACACAAAGAGAGATGGAACTATGTTTAAACCAAGGATTACTTAGGCGATGTTTTGGAATAAGGGGGTTAGTAAAAATGTTTCTTTCACACACACGCCTATTACAATCTATACTATACTTTTGCTCTTTGGCTATCACGGCTATTTATTCAGCGAATAAATAGCCATGATATAGAGTCAATAGACAGACAAGGTAAAGTCTAGTAATATAAAGATGGACGTGTATCTAGCAAAGCATAGTATCCTAAAAGTCTAGATATCTCACAAACTAAATAGAAAACTTTGAATTCAAAAATCTAAACTCTGCTAAAGTAAAAGGACCTTACTTTGTCTATAAACTTAGAATAACCTACTTTCATGAGAATAATAATAATATGTGCAAATATTAAATTACAGCGAAGTTTGAACAATATCAGACGTCACGTTTGCTTTATGTAAAGTAATAAATCCATATCTAGGATCGGCTGCTTATCCCTACGAATCCCTAAAAAGTGTTATGAAAATCATTAGCTCAGTTTGGGCCCTATAAACAAGGTAAGGCACTTATAAACGTCGAACAATTGCCACCCGTTTAAAAACTATCATTCTCAGAAGAATCGGCAAGAAACTCAGCTAGTCGTCATGTACATTTTATCGACAGAACAAAAATATTTTATACATAATATTTCATACACACATATGCTCACGACTGCATTCTCCGAAGGGGTAGGCAGAAGTGTTGGAATTATAACACCCACTTTTCACGATGATGATTAGGTACGAACGTGACAAATGGTGAGTCTATCGCCGTCTCAGGCACTTTACATACGTCTTTGAATTACTTGTCAGACATATGTTATGTAGGTACATATAGGTACACAAGTATCGTAAGCGGTGTTGACTTAATAAGTACGCGAGACTTTTGTTATCATTACACGAGTATTTTGCTCCTTACATTTAGATTTATAATTATTTTTTAGGGGTCAACGTCCTTGTGGGATCAGTATGGCCAAGCTGACCTGAATTGGCTTCATTCAGAAGACATTCGTGATACTCATTCAGATAAATGTCCTGTCCTAGGAACTAACAGTCTCTAGTACTCTTAGTACATGCTTCTAATCGTTTGTATATACTAGATACATTTACGTGGAAGATACTTTTTATCATAAGTTAGGTTCAAATGTCTGATCATAAAACCAATTAATCTTAATACTCTATTGTACAACGCTTCTCTTTCGACGAATTATTTATTGCGTGCGATGGGCACCGGGATGAGACTCCGGGGTCATTATTTATCCCGCGAAATCTAATCGAGATTAAGAAATAGCGAAGTCTAATGAAATAAATTTACTTTTCGCGTCAAAAATCAACGAAACAATCAAAAGTCGTCCCTAGATCTATTAGGATAAGAGTTTATTTATATTGAAAAGGTTAAAAGATCGTTTCGGGTTTATGCGAAATGCATAAATCCATCTAAAAAGGTCTCTGTTTAGATTTGGTTTCTGTACAATGAATACAGAAGTATCAAAGGTATTTAAGGCTTTCGGCTTTCTTTAGGAATTACTTTCAAGAGTCTCGTACTTTATACAGACTATTAATAGTTCTCGTGGAGGCACATTGGATTAGTTTGACGATGTGTGCGCTCATTGGCTCTATCATCGTAATCTATACATATATAAGTAAACATATACATACAAATAAATGAAATTGAAGTGTCTGTTTGTACTTCTAAAATAACAGCTTTTCACTAAATGCAAAATATGGAAGAATACTGATTCAGAGAAACACATTTTCATATCTTTTCTCTGTCTGTCTGTCTGTTGGTTCCAGGTAATCTCTGAAGGGGCTGGACCGATTTTAACGGGACTTACACTGACAGATAACTGATTAAAGGAGTAACTTGGACTACTTTTATTTAAAAAATAAAATTGGAATCAGCGGAATGTACGCGGACGAAACCGCAGGGCACAGCTAGTTTAATATATATATATATTAAACCTCGTATATACGAGGAAAAATATCCTCGCCAGTTATTCAGATGCGGAGGGAGGAAAATAACCAGGGATCCCATCTAAAACCAAATGTCCTGAAATATTCTACCTCCTTAGTAAAAGTATTCAAAACACAATACACTTACCTAATGTTATAAATGCGAATATCTGTGTGTGTGTGTCAGTTTTTACTTGGTTTCGCTAAACCGACTGTGCCGACTACTCATATACAAAACACACACACTTTTCAAGTTGGAAAATAAATGTATATTTTACTGATTACTTTATTTTAAAAGCATACCGCTGTGTGTAAACTTCGTATAACTCGTTCAGTGACAAACTCGAAAATCGTTCTCTTCAAAGCTTTGTAGAGAATTCATAAACTTTTGTATCTTTTAAGATAATTTGTGAACAAACACTGAACCCGTCCTATTTGTTAAGTTAGTTACTTACAAAGGATTAAAGTTTCGACCTAGGAGTAGATAAACCTACATTATTAGCGAGCACGCGAAAGACATTAAATCAGTGAGTAATAAAAAATTAATAAATTCCCTGCGTAGCCATACGTAAAATATAACTAAAAAATTGGCAAATAGTATGTAATGGAAGCATTTCCAATAACCAGATTTCAGTAAACGTACAATTACAAGAAACGGAAACCATAAAATCTCAACTGCCGCCTTTATAGGCATAATGTGAGTAGTAATATTACAAAACGGCCTAACTATGCACTTGCGTAAACGTAACTTTAACCAGTCTGGGTGCTTGGCGGCTATAAGCAAGGACATGGTCACGTGACCATATGTTGAGACTTTCTTCATTAAAATGACCAACATACACATTCAAGGTTAGTGTATAAAGAAAGGGTCATGTGACTAACCTTAGTATAATCTAATGAAAGTTGGTGACGCAATAATACCATTACAATTTTACGCCTCAATCTAATTGCGAACTGGTTATTAACAATCGTGCTGACGCTGACCGCTAAGCACCGAATTGTTCTCTTATTTTATATACTGCAAATGGTATTCGTGATAGGCTGTTCAATTGAGCGTCACGCATTTGAAACTTTCTTAAAGACGATCAAAGAAGCTGACCACCTTCACAAAATCATGGCCCAGGCTATTGGCTATCGGATACATTGTTGGAGTAACATCAGTTGAAATCTTATGTTACTCAGCACCTTTTTCATAAAGTAAATAGATATTGAATAAATAAATAATCGCAGGCTGTACTCCACAACACGCATTTCTTTTTAATTCCGATAGGAGATACGAACGAAAGGTACCTATTACCTATTTGATTGAGCAACTGCATGGTTTATCGTATAGGATATAGGGTCATGAGTTTTAACATTTTGGAAATAAATAGGTACTTAATCATTTACTGGCATAATGACACAATAATTTTACAACAAAACATGATATCGCCTGACCTCCGCAACCCGTATTACGGGGAAAATCAGCAATCCGGGTTCAATCAATGGTCGGACTTTGAGCTTCCGATTGACTTGTAACACTTATCAAATTTGTGGAATTAGGAATTTGACAACTGCTCAACGTACTCTCCGAGACACGGAAGAAATTCGGAGGGTCACGCATCGAAATACTAGCTGGTATTGGTAACTGATTAAACTGATTAGAATGAGATTTGGATTAAGAACCGTTGCATGGGTCTCTTAACTTCTAACTGCCTTCAATATTCCAATAAAATAAAACTTAACGACAGTACTAACATGCTAATTATTTCTTCAGTGTCCAACCTTGATAGATAGATTACATTAATTCATTCATCACCTCGGATTAGCCTGCAACTGCTGTTTGTCTGTAGCAATATAATCCATCAATCAATGTGCACAGTCGAGTCAGGGCAATCAAATTAATTAGTAAGAATTAAGTAGAGGCAATGACTCATGATAAATCGTAGAGTAAATATATTAACATTATCGCTTATTTGCTGAATTAGATACGATTTTGGAATTATTCTTTTGATTGCCTATTTTTCTTATGGATATTACCGTGGGTGCATCCGATGCAGGGGCAGGTAACTCACGCCATCCTACGCTTTGCGTTTATAATATTTGTTTGGATAGAACAACCCCCAATGGGTTGCCTAATGACTTGTACATTTCTATGTATTGGCTTACTTAAATATTATGTTTAGTGAGCGCAGTAAAAGAAATTAACACTACGAAAGGATTGCAAGCTAATCTGTGACACTTGTTCCGTTGAATACTTTGCAAGTTGTAATTTACTCTGTTCGTGGTACTATACTACTTCATACTCTCAGAATCTTGGTCACAAGCTCCTTTCCAAGTGGCCTTTTGATTCAAAGTGCAATCGAGTGAGACAAAGTTCAATTCGTTGGCATAACGAGTATAATTCACATAGTTTATCTTTCTTAATATATGCAAACTTACACTTAATCATTTTAGCAGGTTCAGATTATTTCCATATCAAAGAGATCCCCTCAATTGTTAAATTGAGTCTGCGCAAGTGATAAATTACACTAATAGTCTGACAGACGAAGACATTTTTGAATAACAGTATGGGTAAGAATATCGCCGTATCATTGGATTGGACTTAGAGCTCAGGCATGAGATAAATATAATAGTTCGATCCCCGAGTCGGGAAAAGTGTTATTGGGATTTTCCATCTCTAATTAACCTTTAACAGCGCGGAGTCTGGATTAGTGCTCGGTCAATAGCAATCGGCTCGCCGCCTATTACGTGGGTTTTGAACAATACTGGCGTATTGTGGGTGTACTATAAGTTCACCTCTGCCAACCCCTTCGGGGAACACAGTCATGAGCATATTATGACAAACAATGGTATTCATACGTAATACTGTTAGAGCACAAACTGTCTTAACGCATTTATGCAAAGTCACGATTTTCATTTCTTTATCGCCATATAATGTAGACTGAAAATCCAATTTGTCTTATAAAAGAATAACATTCCAACTTTTCATATCAAAAAGTATTTTCACAAATAATGTTAGGTGGATAAAAACGATTAGTATTCGACAACAATATTTTTTGTGATTCGAGTCGGTTTCAAAGATACGAAATTTACTTTATCGGCTACGTGTTTCAATTTCCTATTGAAAGCGTTGCTCGACGTCGCGCTCGACGCTGCGGAATTACTATAGCACAGAATGGGGTCCGTCAGTATAAGTTTTTACATTTTTAATCGTTGTCGTCTTTCGATTGTGAATTTTGGTGTAATTTAAGTGTCTATAAAAGTGCCGCTCCACCTTTGTCTTGGTCTTTATAATTAAACCGCTACTCGCTTTTGGCAAAGTATAAACACCTTTCGAGCCACATTAATGAAAAATATTAAAAATTGAGATTTTAAATTGCGTCACTTACATAACTGGCGATTACTCACCCCGCGCGGCCACCTCGGCGCTATTTTGAAGTATATTGGAAAAGCTCATAAATATTGACATCATTGTGATGAAAGGTTACATATTATGAGACATAAAGGCTATAATTATATTCATTGTGTCAAGCAGCATGAAGCCTTGGCCTCTCAGAATGTTGTTGACTTCGGAAAGTGAACCGCGATATTACGAAACAGTCCGACATAATGTCGACAACTTAATTGTTTACCACTGTCGGAAATTTTCTTTTATAATACGGAAATTTGCTTTCTTTTATAAACTTAACTAAGCAAAACCACATATTAAGTAAATATTCAGAAAACGAAGAAATAAAATTAGTGTATATACTGTAAACATTGTCTCAGCTCACCAAATTTCTAATACACGCATCATCAGATAGAACCTTTCTCTTAACCAAAACATAATGACATAACACATCAACTTTTTTTAACTTGGTACGAATTAAAATTTCTTTATATCATTCACTGTCGGTTCACGTTACAAGTATCATTTTATAGTTTATTAGATACTCTACGAATCTTACTTTGAATTCGTTGAAAACAATGCAATAAACTAGAGTGATCACAATTAACGCAACACGGGATTTTAATTTACCACCTTGTTACATATATGTGCAGTCGCTCTACCAATTTTATTGTACTTAAGTGATTTAATAATACTATAGACAAAACCAATATTACAAAAACTTTATTTACTAGCTCTATGGTCGAATTCTACTAATTTAACGTAAAGTAGTCCTGTAAAAATAAATACAATATCTTTAAAGGCATACGGAAACTCACACTAAGATTTTCAAAGTACATTAGAATTCGGCGTAAGTATGCCAATAAGTATTTTTAGGAAACACTGGCACAACGAATTGATATTCGTTGCTGCACGTATTGTATCTATTTTACACAGTCGAGCAATCAATCTGACTGAAAAAATAAACCATAATATCGCGGAATTATAATTCAAAACAATGTTTTCTCATAAACTACATACACGTACGCTCACGCCTTTATTCCCCGAAAGGGTACAATAGGCTATGTATGGGTGTACCATAGAACACACACCCACAATTTACCTGTTGCTAAAATTCCATGTAATAAGGGCGAGCCTATTGCTAATTACCGTGCAAAATAACAAAAATTACCAGACTCCGGGCTGCTTCTAGAAAATAACAGGTGAAAAAAACCTTCATTCGCGCAATATTTACCGTTCATTGTACGTGTATATTAGACTAGCTATGCCCCGCGGTTCCACCCGCGTAGATTTAGTTTTATATAATATATCGGTTTAAAATTGACAAACCTTCACCCCCTTGGGGGAAGAATTAATCAAAATCCTTTCTTAGCGGATACCTACGTCATAACATCTACCTGCATGCCAAATTTCAGCCCAATCCGTCCAGTGGTTTGGGCTGCGCGTTGATTGATCACTATATCAGTCAGTCAGTCAGTCACCTTTAAGTTATATATATTTAGAATATTAAGTAAGACTTTATTATGTCCTACATTGGTGATCTGAATTGTTAGCTCCTAAGTGTACTAACGAAATCATTTTGTAGGTTATTAATAGAGCTTAAACCAATCGCGACCGGAAGGATAAATGTTAACGTGACTCACAATACGTGTTAATGAATACCATTGTGCGTTTAGTATTAGCTATTTGGACCTTATTTTGATCAAGTTTTGATAACTTATTCAGTTATATAACTGATTTAATAACAGTTTAAATAAATTAATTAGGAGTTACACGTTGCTAAATAAATAATATTTTACATAAAGATGTGTTACATCGATTTCGCACTTTCTAAACTTAACTATATTAAGTAAACTAGACTTATTATAGTATAATATTCATATAACACTAAATTAAATAAATATTCATACCTACCTGGCAATAATATGAGATTATTTTCGTAACCTGCGCCTACTTCTAAGGATTTTTTTTAGGATGATATGCAACTTCGCATCGGAGGAGATCAACAATATGTAAATATTTTTTAAACTAGGTTACATTGCAATTTTGTGAGACTGAAAAGTCCATCGTATAAAGAAAGGTAACAAAGGCCTTATTTTCCATGTTATCAACGGCAAGTATAGGAAGGACTCTAACAAGTTGATTTCATAATAGTCATATCCAGCGCCCCTACCATGAGCTTCAATTGCCATAACTAGCTGTCCCCGTGTAGTCTTAATTTCATGAGTGGTCCGCGAAACCCTAACCACTTCTTCTAAGTTACTCCGTGTAACATAAGTTATCAGCCAGTGAAAATCCTGTTAAAATCGGTGCAGCCGTTTTGGAGATTAGCCGGAACAAACAGACGGACAGACTGTGTGTACTTTTACATGTATATAGTGAATAGCAGTAATTATTACAAACAGACTCTTAAATTTTATGTATAGGTAAGTAGTTTGCCTGTGAGACAGTGATAAATTTATACAGATCATATACATCTGTCCCTTAAGGTCAATCAACCAGATCAATCAATCTACAGTTCAATAATTGTGAGATGTTGTACCTTATCTAAGCGATCAAAATTACTTGAAAACTATAATAATATTCTCGTACGAACGACTGATCAAACAATGAACAAACTTTTTTAAATAATCAAGTCAGAAAGCATATCGGGTAAGCTCGACAGTTCAGGCAAAAATATGTAAAGATATATAACTAATACGCGTCAATACCACTGATAATTATTTTTACATTATTTTAGATAAAAAAAATTTTACTTCGCTATAAAAACTACCGTTACGCAGCCTTCATATTCACGTTGTAACGTTTACGTGTGTTCGTGGTTTTAAATGATGATATTGAATGTTGAGCAATTCGTAAACTATGAACCAACCGTCCTTTACTTCTGTTCCAGTTGTTAACGTTATATTATTAAAATTACTTAACTATTATAATTATATTCAAGCAAAAAGCCGCAGTACTAAGTATGATTTTAAAAAATAACCCTTTCTTATTCCAAGGTAATGTGAAACCGTATTAAAATTCTAATCGTTTGCGCTTTTTATACCCAATTTCGTCAAATCCCGTATTAGTAGGACAAAGTATAGTATCTTTTTATGTTGGTAAGACGTGTATCACGATAAAATATACCATCGCATCATCTCGATTCACGAACTTGCAGTTATCTTTCTTTTCCATTTGGGCCACATCTTGGGTGTTGAGCAATCATAAAAATATATGGGTTACATCATTAACTGCGTGAGAATGTTATTTTCAACGCATACCTACCCTATTCTTAATTCTGATTTTACTGCGATCAATCTGTGAAAAGCTCGAATTACGTAATTCTTTTAACTATGTGAGATTTATCTCTAAAGAGACTGCAATAAATGCTTGTATGTTATTATGATTATGATTCCTTCAGGAATATGTTAACTAAGTCATGTTACATACGATTTAGAGTCATATAGCTTGTTACGATTTTAAAAATGTGTGGGCATTATATTTATTTCCTCTTGTATACCTGATCTTCAACAGCCAATTGCCATCTAGTATTTGTTTAATTTAGTAGGTAGAAGAATATTAGTATGCGTATCATACTAATATTCTTCTATATCGATATCGAGTATTATTATGATTAATATGTACATGCAGGCAGTTTTAAAATGTATTTTTGGTACAACGTATAACCTTCTTAATATGTCTAGATAAAAAAGTTCAGTTTTACACAAGTTTAAAAAGTTGTCAAAAAAGTGTGACTCAAGGTGACAGAAACTTAAATATCGAAACAATCTAAGAAACCTAAAAACCTATTACGACATGTTTTATGACTGAAATTAATTCCTTAGCCGGGTAAATGACGGTTAGTAGATTGTATGCAATTCAATAAACTAAGCTTTGGTAGGCAATTTTTTTTAAATCATCATTCATCATTTTAATCATCCAATATTTTTTTACTTAAAACATTAATTCTATACATAAATACCATAGCGTACTTCAAATATTGCACAATTCTGTACTATACTGTCTGTTTTTAATCACTGTACAGAATCATGTATCTTTCACAACAATTGGTTTCCTATCGAGCCGTAACCGTGTCGAGGAAAAACGTGCGAGAGTAAAAATAATAAGTCATTGTGACCGCATAATAGAAGTACCCGCGATAACTGACATTGTCTTAGTTAGCCGAGGTGACTGGTGGAAACTTAATCAACCAACACAACACACACCATGGATACGACACACACCATTAATACACACTGTAATACAGTGCTTGGTTAGTAGGCCGCTTTAAGAATAACACATATTACGGCATTATTCTAAAAACTTTAGCTTCAAATTTGAGCTTATCTTCCTATTTTCGCGGATTAATAGCCATAAATTAAGTTTTTTGATTTTTATTTCATATAGGTCACTATTAATCGATTATACACTTAGCGATGTCATTCATTTTCATTTAGTTCTGAATGAGTACTACAAAATATAATTAAACTTGTTTTATGGGACAAAATAAAAAGTATTATTTCATAAAAGTATTTATTATAAAGATTTCAAATTACTAAGACAAGTAAAATTTTCATAATTTCATAGTTATATTGTTGTCCCGTTTAAAAGCTCTTTCAGTGTTTAAAATTTATATAAGTGCATAAAATTACAAGAATAAGAAACTTAAAGATGAAATAAGATTTTATGTTCTGGTTAACGGAGCGTACAAGCGGCGTCCACGTGCGTTAAATTTTATAGAATGTAATGATAGTGAATCGGATTGTATAAATTATGTACGTATAAGTTTTTCAATACTCTTATTTATATTATTTATATTAGCGTATTTTTTTTGAGAATTGATTGCGTGCGTACATTAGATGTGTTTTAAAGTTTAACAATCAAATACAACCATCAAATAATTATTTTCTAAATATAAATGCTTTTTGAAGCTTTTCTCGATAGGAGCAATCTAAAATTATCCCGAATTTAGATTTATAATATATTTTCTTTTTCTTAGATTGGGTTTGGTCAAATCAATAGTATAAATAAACGTGACACAAAGCTGCTCTTACCTTATCTAGGAAAAAAAATCTCAAACCACTTTATAAATCACTTCAACACTCGATGTGCAAAAACCGAACTGATATAGTTTGACGCAATTGGGTGCGCGTGCGGCTACAGTCAGCGCCTTTCCACCACCGTCACTAAACTAAGCCATTGAAAGGGTGCTCCAAGAGTTTTATACACCTACCATTCGGGGATAATGCACCCAAATATTTTAGTATTATAATTTTAGGTACCTATCTCTAGTAACAATGCACTGGTTTACTTTTATATTTAATTAATTATTGAATGCGACGTCACTTGGAGCTATAATTTTTTTTTAAATTTATTTATCAATCAGTTCGTTTACCGCTAAAAACCTTAAATGTACCCACTTTTGAACATATAAACCAAATACATTATTAATATACAATTAAAATCAGTCAGTCAATAATATTTTTTTTGCGAAATATTTAAATTTTTTTAATTATTATTTTATCATACAAAAAAATCTTTACACCCATCCTTAAGAACCTCATCAAACTCATACTCAACTTTGGAAATCCATATTAAAACAATACATTTTTAATAATTTACTTGTACGTACGTAAGAATTGGACACGTGTTTAGGAGACGATAATTTCTAATTAACTGTCGAATGTGATATATGTATAATCATCATAATTTCAAACAAAGTTCCTTAACGAATAAGTACCTACTTATACCTTACCTACATATACCTTACGTAATTCCCTGAAACTACTTGTTTCATGGAGCATATAATAGTCGTGAGTATTGTGTATCCTGTATCTGTATTTGATACAGTTTGCGAATACATTCGAAAGACCCTGTCGATTGGCTGTATACGAAAAATCATTTTGTACCTACCTTTATATCTTTAGATCGTCAGGTGTGATCAAAACGAAAACCGCATTGCGTACCGATACTGTTCTGTATCGCCAGTTTGCGATGCGGTAAAAAATAACCTGTATTGTACCTTTTATTTTACACTTCTGAGTGGATTTTATTCGACTGTAGATTGTGCTTGTGGTTCGCGACCTTAAAAAAACTCGTTTTAGGAGCCTAGAAATTGACACAGATGCGCGGATTAACCTTATGGCAATAATATATTACTGTTTATCCAAAACAAACTCCTAGAAAACATCCACATTTAATGAAAAGACCCCAAGTTTTGTTAAAAACAAGAGAACGCGCTGCTTAAACGATCATATTTTTCCCCCTGTGTCCTTCTTAATCCTACCACCACTCCACTCATTTTCATCGCCAAATACATACTATAAATTCTACGTGGTTTTAAAAAAAAACTCCAAGATTGTTGCTATCAGATTTTCTCACTCCTAATTGCAAGATTGCCATTAGATAAGGTGAGCCGTATTTATTGCCTGAATTTATAACTTCGCGCATACGTAATATGTCAATCCAGACTTAGGTAAATGTTGAGCCTTAATTCAGTACAAATATGAAGCGCAAGTCGTATGTCACTTCGTTGACACTTGTTTCTACTCAACAACCTGTCGACGTTGATTTGCATGCATACAGCCACAATATATAAATATATATTATAAGCTCACTAAGTAAGTAGTAATGAATGTAGAGACTAGATTCTAAACCATTTTTTTTTAATCAGAATGTTTGCCTCTTCGAGTGTTTTAAAAATGATTCCTTAACTTACTGTCTACTAATGTCGATTTGTTAACTTGAACTTGTCAAAATGTCTGTAAAATCCGTTAATTACATACACATAATCGGCCATGAAGTGAACATCCCTTAGTGACATTACGTCAGGGCCACAATCAATCTCGTAGATGTATCACTGTGTGAGCGTGTTCTTTTTGAAAGATTTGTTCCTAGCTTCCAACTGCTTGTAATAAGCTTATAATTATACTGTAATCTTAACAAGCTTACCTATTGATGGCTGTGCACATGTAATACCTATTTAAACTGGCCTATGCCAGTTATTAATGAAATTAACAATACCAACACTGAAACGTGGAAATACTGGCTAGTATTTAAGCTGAAAGCTTAACTTATTTTTATTACTAATTTTATAAATCGAATACATAAAGGTCCATAGCTAACGAATTCTGAAATTCAAATGAGCAATCTAGAATAATTTCTTGATAACCCGAAACGACAATTAAAAAGCGGAATATTTAATTCAACCGAAATAATTTTCCATCCTAAATTACAGGAAATTAATTTACAAAATTACTCAATTAAATTTATCTGAAACTTCGTAATCAAAGCCTTTCGAGAAACGTCTTCGTCATCTCCCTGGCCTTATCCCATACATTGTTGGGGTCGGCACTTGATTCAACCCGATGTGGCTGACCACCTGATTTTTATACGAAGCGACTGCCACCTGACCTTCGCAACCCCTTTTACAAGGAAAATCTGTGATCTGGGTCAAACCAGTTGTCAGGCTATTTTAGGCCTCCGATTGACCTGGAACGATTGCCAAAGATGATAAATTGGCAACCGGGACCGACGGCTTAACGTGCTCTCCGAGGCACGGAGGGAACTCGGGCGGTCACCCATCCAATTACTGGCTGGGGCTGATCGCTGCTACGCTGATCGAATGATATGCGCAATAGCAACTGTGCCACGAGCTCCTCTAATTTTGGATATTTAAATTATTAATAGTAGTAATATGTGTCCTCGTAGATAACAGGAAACTCAGTAAAGCGTAAAAGTCACTTAATGTGTTTTTCTTTGCTACAATAAACAAACGAGATAAGGGATTTTTTATTGCCTTCAAACAAAGTTATATGGGGAATGTATGGGTGTTAATAAAATTGTCAGTCCGAACAACGCCTTCGCTGTTCATTGAGACAATTTTATTAACAACTAGCTGTGCTCCGCGGTTTTACTCGCGTAGGATTGACACTTTCTCTAAAGTACTACTTGAAATGAAACTTAAATTTCCATTAAAATCGGTCGAACCGTTTCAGAGATTAGCCGGAACAAATAGACAGGCAGGCAGACATGCAGACAGTGAAAATTTTATTTTTTTATGTCAGTATCGTCTATACTTTCGTATGTATTAGATGAAAAGCGTTAAAGTTGAAGTGTACAGTGAAGTGAACAATTCAATTTTAAGATATTGTTTGTACTAATACAATTATAATGATTATTACGTGCATGCGTGAAAGAGTAACAATCATCCATACATCCTTATTCACAAACTTTCACGTATATAATATTCAGTAGGATCTGCATCCAATCGATATACTACGGACGATTAATACAATATTGAATTATTTGTAATATCAAGCATATTATCGGTAGGTATTTAGAAAAAAAAATTGTAATTTAAAAGGAAAGGATATGATTCAAATATATGTAAAGATAAGTACTAAGGATACAATTAATTCGCAATTTCCTGGAATATTTACGCGTGACAATAAATAAGAAAATAGTTAACTTTAACAATAACTCAACCGAGCTGCGTATATGATGATTCCAATCCAACAGACATATCGGAAACGTGCATTGCATGACATGCGCTTAAGGTTTGAGGGTCATAGCCGGTCACAGAACTTGCAAGTGAACTTCCATTCATTCTCCGACATATTCTGGAAAAACATCTTCCAGATATGTTAAACATTTCAAAAGTTAGACGTCGGTCGCTACTCTTTTAGACAGTGTTAAACCATTGCCTTGGAACTTATTTTGGAATTGCTTTTGAAGTGGTTTCAAACCATTATCTGAGAATATATTATTATGAAAAAAATAAAATACAGGGAAATTGCAACAAACATTAAAAATAATATGTACCTACATCATCGATTGTACCATTGAGATGCTAAATTATACAGGATGCTTGCAAATGCTCTTTCGTCCCCTATACAAGTGATCCCAATTTTACGAAAAAAAAACCGATCACACAAATAACAACCACGAAATTCTCAGTTACGGAAATGCCATGTATTAGAAACTTCACCCATCCAATCAATCAAGTGTCAGGTCGAGTGCAATAAAACCGACTATTTATAAAGGCACATTACTCAGTCGTCAATCGTCTGTCAAATATAAATGTCTTTTAACATCATAATGACTATATTTCGCGCAATGTTGTAATTAAGGTAGGTTAAAACAGTTAATTTATCTTAAGTTTAAATATCATATTACGGATAAGGAATTAACCTTTATTTTAAATAAAGTGTTACTGTTAATTAGTTAAGTTGCATTTATGAGTAAATTTTTTTTGTATGCTGCTATTTTTTTACAATATGACGTAATAATTATTTATTTCATAATTTCTGAATTGTTAGATTGGATTTGGCAATTCGAACACATAGAGTAAGGTAATAAACAAATAATGCAGTAAAAACGATCTTATTCGTAGCTTATCAAATACCATATTTAAATGTTGATTACCGTTGTTATTTGCACAATATTATCCTCTATCCTTTTCGTAGTTGATTCTGGAGTATCATTTATTCGGAGTTTAGTCTAGTCTTCGTATAAATCATGTTTTGTAAAAAGATGGTTGGAGTATTAATTAATTAATTAGGGTGCAAAAATATATGTTTGATAAGGTATAACGGAACGGTAATATTGGAATTCATTAGCTAGAAAATTGCGCAGAAACAATAGGAGTTAGATACTAGATCTTACATAGCGCTCTCAGACTTAGTGTGAGCTAACGATATAATTATTTTGCTACGTGACAGGACGGCCCTCACTGTGACGAAATGTGTGTGAGCCAATTGTTCTTCAAGCATAGATCCTCAACGACAGTGCGCTCTTTACAAACTCAAATGCTACTTAATTAGACAGGCCATTGAACGAACCGAAACGATTCTAATTGCACAATCCTTACAGCTATGTTTGTTTCTATTATACTGTAGAAAGTAGCATATACTGTTATATACTTACCGTTGAGTAAAGATACGAGTAGCTATGTCGCCTTAGGCAAATATACAATCGACTAAAGGCAGACAAGGACACAGGGCTTATATGTATAGTGGTACTATCTTGAATCCACGCAATTTAAGCTTTATTAGGCACTAGCTGTGCCCCGCTATTTCAACCGCGTAGACTTCATTTCATGGGTTGCATTATTATGCAGAATCAGTATTTTTAAACCGATGCATCCTAAGTAATGTAACATCAGTTAACTGCCAGTACTTCTACTGGCAGTTAAGTCTCGCTCGCTGGCAGCTAAGTCTCATTAAAATCGGTCAAGCCGTTTCAGAGATTAGCCTGACCAAACATATACACCGAAACACGGGTTTTTATACTAGTACCGTATTTACATTTATATGCGCAGTGAAAAGCTGTTTATGAAGAATTACAAATTGACACTTCAATTTGATTTATCTGTAATGTATGTACCTACGTATGCACGTACCTATCTGAATAATGTATTGCTGAACTTGAGAACCCTTAGATCTGAAGTAGGCTCTTACAATATAGATAACACATTATCGAGGCTGTTAAGAAACTAACACTGACTAGATATATTAATGGCACGATGGTTAAATTATATTGTTAAGTACCAATTATAATATTAATTGTTGATATCTAATAATATCTACTAACATAGCCAGCTTGCTGGGCACCATTGCCGCGGACAAATTTAAAATCTGTGTTATATTTATGATTATTTGCTTCCTTTTATATTTTACTAGTTTTAAGCTAATGCTTTATTATTATTTTACATACATACATATGCTCACGCCTGTATTCCCCGAAGGGGTAGGCAGAGGTGTAGTTATCACAACACCCACTTTTCACCGAATTTGATTAAGTGCCAACGTGACAGATGGTGAGTCTATCGCCGTCTCAGGCACTATACATACTTCTTTGAATTACTTCTAAGAAATATGCAGGTTTCCCCACGATGTTTTCCTTCACCGTAAAGCACGTGGTGTGAAATCACTGTACATAAGTTTTTGTTTTTTTAGAAAAACTCATTGGTACAGGCACCGCTGGGATTCGAACTTGCGTCGCTTGCGTAGCAGGCGACTGCAATCGCAATGATGGAAAGGAAGGCAAATGTTGTAAGACTACAAAATGATCTAAACGACAATTTGCTTAACAGCCCTTTGTCTGAACTAGCTAGCAATCATCACCTTGAACATATGTTTTGGACCAAACATGAACCTACCTTCGCCTGAGATAATTACACCACTCAACCATACCGATTAATGTTGTGTATCTATTCGTATCATATCCCTTCGATATCTACTAATAAACCGGTTCCCCTTTCATTCATTAATACTTATCAATTTCAATACACATAACCTCGCTTTAATTTTGATGTCGTAATTTATATTACATTTTCATTAATGGACTAGTTGATTAGAACGACGATTAATTTAATAATCATTTATGTACTTTTAGTTACTCTCGCAATGTATGATTTGTTTATTTAGTACTTCGGTAAGTTTGTTGTTATTCTTTACTAATGTCATTAAAAAAAATGTAGTGAAGTGTAGACGGACCACAGAATACTGCTGCAGGCCTAGACAAAGTAACTTTCTCTCGCGCTTGCGCGTTAGAAACGTTACAAAATGAGAATGACATAAATCGGTCACGTGACATATGTCATTCCCGTACATTTTATATCGTTTCTATTAGGGAAGCGTGAGGATAATGGTACTTTGCCTACAGATTGATATTTTGTAAGCAAGATCTTCTTTTCTCCCAGCAGTTTTCTTCAGTGTCACCGTTTCAGCTGAAGGTTGCTCATGATAGGTGCCACATATACCAGTTTCTCTGTCTATTTAGTTGGAGCCCTGTACCCTCCCCGGACAATCATAATGACGAAAAAACTATTTATCCCATCGCAATAATTTACAGTTCGTAAATTAAAGCTGCAAATATTAGTGTCGATAAATTCGGCCCAATCAAACATGTCTAATCTAGTGGAAAATGTATTGTTAGAAAATATTTCAATACATTTCAAATCACACTTTGTCCACGTTTCGGGCAGAGTTTTGAAACTAGATGAATTTGTGAGCTTTTATATTCAATACTAGCTGTGCCTGCAGTTTCACCCGCGTAGATTTAATATCATTCCCGTAGAACCCTACATGTTTTTTTAAATAAAGATAAATAAATTAAATAAAGGTAAGCCTATGTTACTCCTTGTAACATTAGCTATCTGCCAGTGAAACTCCCGTTAAAATCGGTCCAGCCGTTTCAGAGATTACCCGCAACGGACAGGCAGAGAAACATTTTGAAAACTGTTTTAACTCAGTATCGTAAATACTTTTATATGCAATTAGTGAAAAGCTGTTACTTTGGAATTACAAGCAGACACTTAATTTATCTCTGTATTTATCTGTATAGACAGACATCTATACGTATAGATATTGTATAAAGCCTTTCGGATTATATTTCATGAATCAATCATGCACGCTTTGACGTGTATGATTACCTTGCAGTAGGCACCGTAGTAGGTAAACTATAATTCATGCTGTGACACTTAATTTATTTTTCATTTGAAAATCTTTGTAACATATTCACTCAGTCCTAAATTAAAGCCAAAAACTGACGCCTTATGCCAAACAAATTCAATTGAATGGTAAGCGACTTCAGATTGGTGTACCTTACTTATATATACTACTAGTAATGCCCGGCAAACGTTAAATTGCCATATATTTTTTGGGGTGGTCACCCTTATCATTTAGCGGTATGAAAAAAAGATGTTGGCCGATTCTCAGACCTACCCGATCTGCACACAAAATACGGTCCAGCCGTATCGGAGGAGTACGGTAACTAACATTGCGACATGGAAATTTTATATTTTAGAAGAAGATATTTACTTACTACCTAGAGCAATATTCAAGGCAGTCTGTAGTTATGTGAAAGATTGCACCGAAATCCGTGCAGTGATTATATCAAGAAATTATGCCTAAAGCGAGCTTAAGAAGGTAGGGAAAGCATAATGCGTGCGCGACCTAGTTTTTTTTGTAGAGACGTAGATGAAATAACGGAAATTACACGTACATGACGTCCATTAAAAAATCGATTAAGAAATCAAAGTTTGTCCAAGGCACACACGCACACGTTTTCGACATAAGTACATCATTAAACAAATGGGTATTACGGTGAAGGATAGATTTTAATTAGGTTTCTTGAGACAAACATAATATTTCAGGCAGTAAATAGTTTTATTGACACAGTATAAAAAGAAACATACTTAACAATGGGTATCTATTCTAATAATAAAATAATTTCAATGGATCTTGTTCGCGTAAAGTTTTCATTAACATACATTATATTTCCATAAATATGTAATTGGTGCATAAGTACTTACATACATTTGTATCTACCTGGCACATTGCATAAACTTGGATTTTCATAACTATAAACCTACACATGGCTTATTTAATTTAAAAATTAGACTCTATGGCCATTCATAAGCAGGACGTGAGCAGCACATTACTATAAAACTTTTTTTAAAGTAGAGCTTATTTTTTTTATAATTTAAGAACCTTTTTTATTTGGTCATTTTTACTCTCCATAAATACTATAACACATAGGTCTGCATGGCAGTACAGATTTCACATACAAACTATACAACCCCCATTTCACCCCCTCAAGGGAGAGGAATTTCGGAAAACCCTTTCTTAGTACATACTTGTATCTCACCAAGTACACCCTACAAACTTCATGCCTTATTCAGCAGCATAGGCAGGACCTTGATATATGATTCAGTCAGTTAGTCAGGACATTGAATTGTATATGTATAGATATATAGAAATAAGTTAAGCAGACAAATGTAGTTAATTACTGGTACCACTAAAAATCAACAAACCAACCACTGAAACTGCTATGTGATATTATACTTTTGAGGAACTTTAGGTAAAAATATTTTCAAGCTTTGGCTTACACTTAGAGTCTTATGATGATGCAGAAAAATATAGATAAAGAAATTAAAGTACGAAAGAAAGAGCTTACCTAACTTAGAAATAGTTGCTGAAGCTACTTATTTTGTTATTTGGGAACAAAATCATTACTTTCATGTCATCTTATGCTTTTCAGACTGTAGATAGTATTTAGTGCTACCGAACATAGGTATCGTCAAAAATATTAGGCAACATTTATTTAAATGAGAAGGCGATTGTTGCCTAAAGGCGATGTTGATGGTCATTAAAATTTCAAACAGTTCGGTAAAATCAGTTCATTTTTGTGTTATTTTATTAAGTATAAAAAAATTCGCCCTTATATAATAATTCAATCTTAAATAACACATTATATAATATCATTCCTGTTACAATAATTGATTACACCTTAGGATATAATCATAGATAGATTAGTAAGGAATTAACAAGCGGCGAGCTTAGCTTATATTCAGATAATACAGTGCAAATAAGTTATTTCCAAACATAAATTCAATTTAGCGTGCCGCTATCAGTTATTTGCTTACTAGTCTTTGGTATAGATGGCACACACTGGTGAATAATCGATTTAATTCGTTTTTAATAATACGAACATACTCGTAAAGACAGTACTCACAATAAAAAAACAAACAATGTTGGCGAAATAAATTTTGATGAAAATAATGATACTCGTGAGAGTGAGTACTATCTTTAATACACAACATGTGCCGATATTCTTATAATTAACGCATATAATAACGCGATTCTAACAGAGAAACTCAGAGAAAATGCTTGTATGATGCCTAGCCAACCCAGAAAAAATGAAATGGAGAGCGACTGATTCTATACAAATACTGGGACATACATAGTAAGTACAATCTCTTGGTATCAATAAGCTTTCACTTTTGGTACAGTCCACATACGAAATTATGGTCAAAATATTTGAAATAAAGAAATTGAAGATTATAATTTTCATCACAATATTATTGTATCAGACGTATTTACGTGTTCTCTTTCTCTCATATTTCTCCATCATCATGATGATGATGATTTCTCCATACGTGATAAAATCGAGAACACCCGCTAATGCACAAGTGTGCATATAATTTCGAGCACAACCTTAAAATACTGGTAAAGACGTCTTTGAACTGAATAACACTCGTGATAATTCATTATGATCTTTTGTTTTTATTTGAATTAGAATGAAAATGTCCAAGTTAAAGTAATTCGATTTTCAAATCAAAAACGTCAATACGCAGTTGGTTCAATTGACCCCTATATTTTATAATCCCAATTCTTAATTTAAGCTAATTTGGGTTTCAATCTCACAAAGATCACAAGTGGCCAATCAAAAATATAATCCAGAATCTATGACAAATGAAATAAACTTCGACGGATTGAGAATTTTTCCTTTTTTGTTAGTCCGTTAAGAACGAGGAATGATTGGCCTTCAGATTTATTTGGCTGACGTTACACGGCTCTTGGATGTTTTAACATATGGATCTCAAGAGCCTCTGAACTGTCGTCTCGTTACGAGACGTTTGCAAGTGGACATGACATCCACGTACACATATCACAGCCACCGTACAACAAGGTACTACACTAGACAATTTGTTCATTACAGCTATGTCTGCAGCCGGATTATCAGACATTAAATTTATAGAATAAAATATATTTCACTTCTATTTTAGAGGAACGCGTTTACAGCTACATTACTAACTCAATAAACACACAATTACGAAAATACTGTATCATACGACTATAAGTGGAACGCGATATCTAGGAACCGGTCAAGTCCTGTTTATTGAAGCATATTGGCAAGTAATTTCATACCAAATCTCTCTTGAGATTCTCCAATAGTACCTAATGAACACACAGCAGGATGAAATATAAAGTAAAAACATTACGTTTTTTCAATAAACAGGTCAGGCTGGTAACAAAAAGGTAAATTAAATGTCAAAATATAATTTAAAGATAGAACTAGGGAGTTTATAATGTGGAACTACTTTGTGACTTTGTCTTTAATCCACTTGTTGGTGCGCGTTAAGATGTCAGGCTTATCAGCGACCTGTTGCCACGCCTCCAAGTTCACCTTCTTGATCTCCTCGCATGACACGATAGGGTTACTGTAATAAGGAAAAATACACTGTATACCTTGAACATTAAGGTTAAGTTTCATATCATTAGACGTTGAAGGAAAAATTGTTCTAGTTGACATCGATAAAAACGCATAACAGGTAATTAAGAAGCTAACTAATATTTTCCCTCTCATACACATAACAGTATGGTTAAATATCTTTCATCTCGTAGAATATTTAGAACTGGCAAATTAAATAATATTTCTTCCCTTCAAGACCCCCAGAAGATAACATCTACGGGAGATACCTAATTAGGTGCCAATATGATTGATGTTGTGGGTAGCCCTCACACAATACGCTGTGCTCCTTTGCCGTAGGTACACCTCGTGGTGTGACATAAATATTGCAGCAGGAAGAGTATAACGTTTATGTACTCAAACGTGATCCTACCAACTTCAGACCGATCTCTATCCTGCCAGCCCTCAGCAAAATTTTTGAAAAAATTATTTTGAATCAAATAGTCGCCTTCTTTAATCTTAATAATATTCTACATGGCGAGCAATATGGCTTCACAAAAGGTCGTTCAACTACTGATGCTGGTGTTGCACTTCTTAGACATATTTATAGAGCGTGGGAGAACGCTCATGACATCATAGGTGTATTCTGCGACCTATCCAAGGCTTTCGATTGTGTCCAACACGAAACCTTATTAGTTAAATTAAATTATTACGGTGTCAAAGGTAGGGCACTCGACCTAATCAAATCGTATCTTTGTCAGCGGATTCAAACGGTCGAAGTAAATGGCGTCAAATCTTTCGGTTCTCCAGTACTAATGGGCGTCCCACAGGGTTCAATCCTAGGACCAATTCTGTTCTTAGTGTATATTAATGATTTACCAAATTTAGTCAAGAATACGTGTGACATTGTACTGTTCGCTGATGACACATCTCTTTTGTTTGAAGTCGACAGAGCCAAAACGAATTATGTAGATGTAAACAGTGCACTTGATCAGGTATTGAAATGGTTTAATGTAAATAACTTAGTCTTAAATGCACAAAAAACTAAATGTATTAAATTCACTTTACCAAACGTCAAACCTGTTGATACAAAGGTCATGGTAAATGGTGAAACTTTGGATATCGTAGAGTCAGTAGTATTTCTAGGTATAACCCTTGATAACAAACTTCAGTGGAGCCCACATATATCCAAGTTATCAGGAAAACTCAGCTCCGCGGCTTATGCAATTCGTAAAGTTAGACAGTATACAGACATAGAAACAGCTCGACTCGTATATTTTTGTTATTTTCATAGTGTTATGTCCTATGCTATTTTAATTTGGGGCAAAGCTGCTGATATAGAGAATATATTCACATTACAGAAAAGGGCTATACGATCAATTTATAATTTGGGACCCCGAGATTCGTTAAGGGAAAAATTTAAATCAATTGGAATTTTGACAGTGGCCTCACAGTATATTTTAGCTAACTTATTATTTGTGCATCAAAACATTGGATCGTTTCAAAAAAAATGTGATGTGCATAACATAAACACAAGGCACAAAAACAAAATTGTAGTGCCTGCGCATCGCTTACAGAAAGTACATGGCTCATTTTTAGGACAGTGCACACGCTTCTATAATAAATTACCAACAGAAATTGTAAACTTGCCCTTCAATAAATTTAAAGAGACCATCAAAGGAGTTTTGCTCAAAAAAGGATATTATACTGTAAGTGATTATATTTGTGATAAGGAACCCTGGGATGTATCTTTGTCGAAAAATTATTGTAAATAATCCCATTGGCACTGTACTTTTGCTACAATTAATTAATCTTAGTTTGATCTTTGCTTTGACTGGCTGGAATTTGCCATGCTCACAAATATTTGTAATAGTTTAGTTATTATATTTGACAATTGAGCATTTGTGCTGTGTCCCATGGGCTTATATTCATGAGATATAAATACTGTAACCAAAAACATTGTATAATATATATTTTTTTAAAAGAGTAATTGTTGAGTTTCTTGCCGGGTTCTTCTCAACAAAAGCTACCTTCCGAACCCGGTGGTAACATTTATAATCATGTATAATGTATTTTGTGTCCTTCTGACGATTTGAAAGTACTTTGTAAGAAGTCTAATCAAATAAAGATATTTTGAGTTTGAGTTTAAACGTTTATAAAAATATTTACCTGTCAGAAGGTGGCTGGAAGACATTTTTCTGCACTTGTGTAAGGATCCCGTTATCACACATCAGTCTGGCAAGTGAGGTTCGGCGAAGTTCAGCCAATTGGCGCTTGGTGAAGCTGCCAGCCTCGTCTGTGTGCGTGTAGAAGTAACGGTCACCGGAGCGTGTACGCCACAGTTGTTCTTCTGTTGACAAACAAACATACTTTTACTGTATCATCTTCATCATATCAGACAAAGGTTGTTTTCACAACTACAGTATCTATATCTGCGCGCTCAAATGTCATGTCAAGTGGAGACCAATTATGATAGCAATATATAGATGATAATTCTTAGCTTTGACGTTTAATTTTACGGTACCAAAATGACAAAGCTTAGAATTTCTTATTACGCTCTGTTTAAACCGATAATGGCAGGCCCCCTGTACTAAATATGACATTAGTCGCGTAAACGGCTGACGGTAGCATTAAATACTTAGAATGTAACAAAACAAAATTTCTCAGTCGATCCCATGAATAAATAACCAGTTCTAAGATTAGGCTGTTATAGCAACCGGAACCAATAACGTTAGCTAGTATGCAACTAGAATATTCATTGTCAACACCTAATTATGTATTCAATCGAAACAATTCAGCATTGGCCATTTGTCCATGAAGTGGAAATAAATTAATGAATTGTATTTCCTACCTACCGAGTGTGATGACACTCGGTAGGTAGGAAATACATTGTCATGACATGGGGCTATGATCGTTTTAAATAGCGCGTTTTATTTTATCGTATATTAAAATGCAACTTTAGAAGTTACATATACATACATAGATATGGTCACGCTTGTATTCCCCAATGGGGTAGACAAGGGTGTTGTAATAACAACACCCACTTTTCACCGAAGATGTTTAAGTGCCAACCCGACGGATGGTGAGTCTATGGCCATCTCAGGCATTTTACACATATCTCTGAATAACTTCTCAGACATGCAGATTTCCTCACGATGATTCCTTCATCGTAAAGCACGTGGTGGGAAATCACTGCACATAAGTTTTTAGAAAACTCATTGGTACAAGCCACGCTGGGATTCTAACTTACGTCGCTTGCATAACAGGCTGTTCAAAGCCCACGGCCACCAGGGCCAGCTTATTCTTAAATCTGTTTATGCATGCCAGGTTAAGTTAAATTTAAATACTTACTAAGTAAACAAGTGGCAGTTGGTCCCAGCAGAGAGCCGCTAATTGGGGTTTCAGCCATCATGCCCACCACCAAGTCTATGTCACCCGGTTGCTCGTACACTTGGGATAGTTTGTCTACTTTCTGTTAACAAAAAACAACATTATGCCATAACAATTAAGATTGACTCTACTATCAACCCGAATAAATTCATAATTAACTCAATACATCTGGTTATTGAGTCTAACATACCTACGTATGTTCAGATGACATCAATAACATCAACGCAAATATTTAAGATTCAATATATAAGTGATTTACTGAAAAAATCCAACTCTCAAGCCATTTAGAACTCCGCTAACGATCCAAATTGAGTAATTCACGGTAGTAAGTATTCATTATCATCTCGTCAAGATGAACACATTTCCTTATAATAGTATAACATCCTTAAGCGAGCAAAGTCGAATAAATCAATGAATACAGATGTTGTTAACATAACAATGCCAATATACCATCTAAAAAATGTTTGCCGTATGTGAAGTAGGTTGAATGCAACCTACTTCAGCAAGGCAGCCAACTTTTTTGACTTTCAATAAATTCTGTTTGATCAAGCGAATACTTATATTAGCTTACCAATCAAAACAAATAATTGAAGAATAAAATAGACATATATATGACATACCTCCTGTGTGATGACGTCAGTGAGGTGTTGGAAAGTGGTAACTGCAGAGAGACCGCAAAGAGTGCGGTACTGCGTGTATCCGGGCAGGCCGTGGTCCCTACCGCGTTGCACGTCGATCGCCAACACGTCCAAACCACCCAGCCAACGGTGACGGAGCTACAAGAATTATTGTTTGATTAATACACTAAATTTATCATTATAGTCAAACAATGGAGGAGTTACGAAGAATATATTATACCTCAATTAATTTATTTCTCAATGTCGTGCATGCGTATTAGACATACTCACACTAATAGACTAGACAAACTCTCAAATACTAAGATAAATCAGAATAATGAGTAGGTGCTAGAGTGTGAAAAATTTGCTTCAGCCAATATAAATATCATAAGAAAAAAGTAACATGACTACATTACTTGTGTGGTTAAATTGGTATCTAGAATAATCTATGTTTATCAATAATAATTATGCGTGTCCGTTGGATATTGTGCTTCGAGTGAAAGTACTCCAATTAGGTACAATATTAATGATTCGTTTAATTGTATAGTCAAATTATACACTGTGGTAGTTACAAATTCGACAAGGAATCTGGTTGCCTGTCTTAGAATAAGGGTGAAGGATATTAGAGGGTTTAAAATAAATTATCGATTGGTATCTCCACACACATATTCATATACACATGAGGCCCTTAACTCAGTATGGATTTATGCAAAATTGTTATATATTTTTTGCTAACCTAAACCAATCAACAATAATGCCTATCATAGTGATGACTACTCTCTGGATGCATTTCTGCGTGGATTTGTATAATTCCCTCACAGTCTTGTATTGGCTAAATGTTCACTACGTCAGTTCTTTTCCAGGGATGTCTACATGTCCGAGACATTCATTCTCCGTCCATTGTTCAAGTCACAATTTAAAAACAAGCGGTAGAAATTCATAAACATCCCCATTGGTGCTGAATCGATTATCGTTTCAATTCAATCCATTATTCACTGTATAAATAATTTGTATTTTCAAGGTTCGCTACCCACTGTTCAAATATTTACAATCACCATACTTACTAAAATGAGTGAGTAGGTTACGTATTTTTGCTTTGAAACTTACTAATTCGATTACTTTAACATCCTAAAACTATTATTTATATGTTAAATGACTTTCAAAATATAGCTTGAGCTAAAAATATTATCTTTATTTATTACAATATGTTGAACCACAAAAAAAAGTATTTTGAGATGAAAGGAGAAATTTATAGAGCGAAATTATCGATTGAAGACGTCGGAGCTGCGACGGCGGAAGAGCGAAATTATCTCCGTAAACATAAATTCTTAGCACTCACTACCGAAGGAGTATATTAATGTACGTATTTGGTAAGTGTAAAGATACTTACATCATCATCATAATTGAAGTCCAGATCCTGGCTCTTCTGCGTGATCATACCCTGGAGCACTTTCTCCAAGCCTTTCTTCTGCGCCACAATCTCTGGCTTATAGAAATGGTCCATGAGGCGGTATGAGGTCACGTTATGGTTCTCATCGAGCACCTCAATGTCCTGGTCGAGGAGGCTGTTGACGAAGTGGAATGCTGCTGTGGCGAACGAGTTGGTGATCGACGGGTCTACATCGGAGTTGTAGCCAGTGTCGTAGCTATCATACAGCTCGTCAAAAGCTTTACCTGCGACAAATAATATTGACTTGTTATTGGAACACTTATCGTTATTAACTGACTTCTTGTTTTGTTAGTTACTGGCATAGAACACAGAAATGCCTCTTCGTGTTTTGTGGTTCATACTTTGAGGATTGTTTCAAAATGTAAGTCTGACACCATGGTTAATTCTCCTCTCTTCGTGGCTTTACCTACGTGGCTTACTCTACGAGAAATCATCACGTATAACAGAAACGAAGCAGCAAACACACTCTTGCATAATGAATATCTATTTCTATGATATGACGAAGTTCAAACATTTATTCAACTGTTTATATAAAAAACGCGCAAACAAAGAGTTCGATCACACGAGCAAACAGAAAACAACACAGAGTTTCTGAACTCTGATTGGATTGAATGTGCAGAAACAACGGCAAAGAAACACACTAACTGAGATTTGTTATCAAACTATTTCTGGAATTCTGTAATCTCCGGAACATTATAACTTCTGACCTAACCGATACATGCCGACTAGATAACAAATATCTTACAAGCAACAGCAACCTTCAAAATTTAACCTCCGACCTCCGATACTTAGCAATATTTATCATCCTCAATGCTTTGGCAAAAATCTTTAATCCTTAAACATTAATTATTTTCGACTAATATCTATTGCATAAAATGTATAATATACTACTAATATATAGTTTTTTTGCAATAACCCCAACGGAGGTCAACTCCGTTGTTATGTTAGTAATAACCGTATCAAGATCCGTATCGTAGTATGGAACTTAAAAAATGCCTAAACATTTTATTATATTTATAGAATGTAGAGATAAGTTAACGTACCTTAACGTAACTTTCTTTAAAAAAATCATAACCATCAGCGAAAGGAGGGCGGAACCCTAGTATCTAAAATTTATTCATCATTTCAAGTAGTACTCGTATCTTCTATTGACCAGTTATAAAAGTAAATTTATACGTTCAGCTGGTTCACAGTTCAATCAAACTCTAAGTATATACCACACACTTCAATAAATAAGAAGCCCGCTCGTTAAATAGCCTAATGAAACTGTTTTTCTCTGTGAATTGGACTCACTTTAAGTCAATTAAATAGATCCATTCATATAACATAGGTAATAGTTTTTTTTTTTGGTGCATTCGGAATTTCTAGGTGCTTACCAGTAAGTGCCGGCAGCCAGTGCTTGTATGTGATATGCTGCATCTGAGCTACGACGATCCTCCTCGCTTCGTGGTACAGCTTATCTGAGTTCCAGTCAGGGTTGAGGGTCGAGAGAGTCCTGGCTATCCTGTTGTGTTCCCGTACCCATACTGAGTACATTCCTGTCAGCCATGGATGCATGTTTGCGCGAACATCACCTTGGGACAAAATTATTACCTTAAGGATTAATAATCAAACGAAAACCTCTTTGAAAAAATATCTACACATTTGAGAAAAAACTTGAGGGAAATCTTGTTTCCAGACATTTCTATAGCCGATAAAATTAAGAGCAAATTGGAGTGATATAATAAACAATTGTTAAGATTATTTTAATCTCTTTATCTTCGTTATCAGTGCATATTGGTTTGAAATGGAATATTTCCACATTGTTTGTAAACAACATAAACGCTGTTTTCTAAGTACCCTATATTACCGAGGTTACGAACTAAGTCATTATTTAACGTATTAGATTAATTTAACTTGACTTTGTACCTATTGCAAAGCACATCACTTATCCTATAGGTACCAAAATAAATTACCTACGTTATTGTCGACCTTGTTCATTGTAAGTTGTATGAACAAACAAGTCACCTTGAAGTAAAACAATACGCTTGGCAAATATTGCTGGAAATATTAGGTTTGGAAGCCTATGACTGTATTTATACACTTTTCACTTTTCTACTTTGGTTACCCCTTATTTCTTTAGGAAGACTAACTTAAATAGGAAGAAAATACTTTTTGGTTTATCTTTGCGACCAACTACGTATTGTCTGTGCTGATAAAGAAAAGCGTTTTCCCTTTTCCGCATGTGTCATCGCTACGCATTAATATTACTTATCATGAGTTTCCTTACATTGATTCATTGCATTCATTATTAAAAACTTACCAGCGTTAAAGCAAGTAGCAGAAGAAGTATCAACGAGGCACTTTTCCTTAGGGTTGTCAGATAATGGCAGTAACTCAGCACCATCTATAATGGAAGTCTTCAAAAGTCCACCAGCCTTCTCTCTTAGGGCGGCTGCATCGCGGCTGTTAGACCCGTAGATATGGGAGCCATCCATGAAATGGGTGGCTTGGTTCATCTAAGGCAAGAAAAAATAATCTCGTTCAGTCAGTTGTCAAATTTATAGCATGTAAAGTGGCACGATGGCGCATGGAACATAATACGGTATGTAAGTATTCCCTGCAAGGTTGTTCCCAACATAAGGCTAACCACGGTCACCATATATGTATATAAGTAGTAGTAGGTAGGTAGGTATAAGTATTTCGAAGCTCAAATCTAGCAATTTATGTAATAATTTTCTGATAATATATGATAATATATGTAAACAACCCGCTTGCATTTCCATGACAGCCTCGTGTTGAGAATTGCGATAATAAAGAATAATTAAAGTCATTGCGAATTTTTTTATTAGAAAGATCCTACTTTATGTAAAATGAGTTGAGATAGGTGGAATTATTACAAAATGCACACATCGGCTCAAAATGAACACAAGCAATCATGGCAATTGATGTAAGTACCTTCCATAGTCGTGACAATGTCCTAGTAGTTATAATAAATGATCTCAATAGCTTAAACGCAGAAGCTCGATTAGGTAAGACTATCAGTGATATGAAACATCGATTGAAGGCCGAGGACAAAATAATATTGGAGTCAACTGAACTCACGGCTATTCTAGTTAGCGGACGGTAATATGAGCATCGATAAATTGGAATAATCCTTGTTGAATGAACAATCTATGGAGATTGTTGTGTAAATATGGCTAAGGTTACAATGTTGGAACACGAGACTATACATGGTAGCATATATCTCATAACATTTAACATAATTGTAAATGTTATTAACAATGTAGGAACGTACCTTAGAACTTGGAAAGAACATGTACCAATTTATTACGTGTGCCAACAGAATCTTATTCGGCACGTAAGATCCGATATCAAGATTAAAAAGAAAAAGTATGACAGTGGAAATAAACCCAACATATATTTCACGTTGCTGGGGATTTTCCATTAATGTCTTGCGTTTTAAATGATATCGGCACGTAGTAATTGTCGTTTAGTGCCCTCTTGATCATTCAAAATGTTTATAACGCATAACAAAATCGTCAAAAACATTATTTAGGTAAATAACACAGTTAATGATATCTCGTAAACATGCCAGTAATATGAATATTAAATCCTTGAAATACAGCTGAATCTGTTTGAAATTATTAATTTAATGTTAATGGTACAAAAGTTAAAAGGTAATGAATTGAAAAAGTTTCACAATAGTTCAATAATAATAGCATAGATAGATATACGCATAAACCAGCAATGCTTTTACGCGTTAACCCAAAAACGTGGATGTCAGATTGAAAAATATTGTCAGCATTAAAAAACGCAATACCATACTAATTATAATCGCTAACACAAATGTGTTTGCTCCGTATTATATTCATTCAGCTTACACGGTATAAAATAAACTATATTATTTTCAAGATAATTACAATAGGTACATATAACCGCAATCAGGCAAACTGTATCGAATGAATCTATATGAAGGCTATGTTAATAAGCCAATTTTAACAACATAGTACCAAATCCAGTTTTGACGAGTATCTTCAAGACTTCGAATGAACCTCAATCATAGTCATCAAGTCAATATATTACAGAACTAAGTTTGTTACACTTAATAGATTGGTCTCGATTATACCGATGATAATGCAACAGGCTATGACATTGTATAATTTGTATATTACCTATCCATTGGATAACACAAACGCATTATGCAATGCTGACGATCCTTTATACAGTTACATCACTGAACTGACTCACGTCGCATTAAACAAAGCTATTATTGGAATTTGTTGAAGTAAACAACGGATGCAGTGTCTACTGACAAACAACTACTAATTATCGGCAGTCATCAATTGAACCCAATTAGAAATTCAAGTACGAATCGATAAGCCAAATGTGTTTGCATTGATACAATCTATATTATATTAAATTTTGTAATATTGTTGGCACGGCACGAGTCAATAACATACTATTCTTACATTAATAATTAGTACCTATAACATACTTTGATTCTACTAACATGTCAGTGTCTGGATTTGACATAGCTGCTTTTTTGGAGTATATTCCTGATTTAACGTTACCGATAACGTTAGGTTTTTACATAATTTTCATAACATCAACTTATTAAATAGGGTAGGTACGTTATTTTCTTTCTTGATTGTTCGATTTCGACCGACACGTTTTGGTCAGTAATTTGTTTATGTGATAAGACCTGACTATTAAACAAATTCTAAAAATCAATGCTTCAAACATCAGTTCACACACCACATATAAAACAAAAACAAATAATACGTATCCCTAAGCCTCGCGGGAGGTCTTTAAAAAGGATGACCATTGCCAAGTAGAATGGTGTTCATTCTTTGGGCAAAACAACTATTGGAAAAATAATTTATTGAGGACAAGTAAAAAAAATACTCATCTTCAATGAAGTTAATAGCAGCTACGTGTTATAATAATCTACACCTATCTGAGATAGTATGTAGATACTATTTTCCTCGTGTTAACATTATACAATCGCAATATTCAGTCTAGGTAGTAGTACTTAGCGCCCACGCTGTTATTGCATGATCGGAACTCGTTCTAGAACCAAAGAAATCTTCAATTGATTGATACAGGTAATATTTATTTATGGAAGCATACCACAATTGGATTCATTTATTAGGTACTACTTTTTATGATCAATGTTTGAGTGAATAAAAGAAAAACAGAAAACATTAAAAATATCTAAGTAGCTAAACGGTAAACTTTTTTAGGACAGCTTCAAACTAATGATGACAATAATTTAAAAGTCATTTGAAGAAATACCTATTATATATGCCTTGATGGCATATGACAATAAAGTATTAACGTCGTGAAGATAATTGAAGCACCGATAAAGAGTACGTAGAAAACAATAATAAGTGACATGACAAACAAATCAATGACCTTTGATGCAATAATTTACCTCAGAGTAACATGCATAAGTCGCGACGGGGAACTTTTATTGGATAAAAATTGGGGGATATAACCAAAACAATAACACCAAGCAAAACAATACCAAAGACGTAGGTATTTCCGTGAATTCCGCAGGGGGTCCTTTTAGAAGGCGCAGAGATAGCTAAGTAATCTTGTCGTTACTCTGCTGTAATAATAAACGATATAAGAGATGTCATATGATTTTTTAATGAAACTCACCTGTTCAGAAGCGCCGAAGGTGCAGTCTCCTCTGTAAGTTGTGACAGACCTTGTATACTCCATGCACGTGACGTATTTCTGCTTGAAGAATGGGTCATCGTGAGCCACAGAAATTGGCATACAGCTTGGATGGATATACCGAGGTGTTAACGGGAACCCGTCGTTATCACAGCATCGGATAGCTTGATTTGTGTGAACTGTTTCGAAAGAAATATATCTCAATAACTTGTTCAACTAGATACTAAGTTTTAACAGGACGAAATAATGGCCAATTTAACTTACTCGTTTTTCTAACCGGGGTATGCACCAGATCGTGGTTCACAAACTCACTCCAAACAGCTAAAGCTATGGTCTTCCTGTTATTTGTCTCATCCAAATTATCTGCCAATTTTGTGCTTACAGCTCGAGCCGACGGCAATGGTTTAAAACTGAGTGCACGGCGAGGCTGCAATAAAATATGCAATGTACATCGACTTGTTTTTACCGCTATCTGACATCTTTGAGGAAGTTTAAAAAATAAACGATAAATCAGAAGTTATAAATTAATGAAATTTTACAAGGTACGAGATACAATAACAACAACATGGATACGTATTATTTGCAAAAAAGAACAAAATTAACATACGTGAGTAATGTGATCAATATTATATTTACATAGTAACTATGGACGAACATTAAGGGTACAAACCTGAGAGATGCCGTCAGCATATCTAGGATGCAGTAGCCGCTTGTAGCCAGTAAGAGCCTGGCCCCAAGACGACCTGACGGGATTGTTGCAAGAGCCGTCGAATGTGCGATACCTGGACGACATCTTGTTGGTACGACACGTAAAACGCTCGAGCGCAGCACACTCCCCACCATACTCACTCTCTCGCAAGTTCAATGTGCTGATGTAACTTGCACACTCATCATCAGCCAAACCAAATCTAAGACAGAAAGACTACCAGTTAAACCCTGCACTAAGTCTCCTGAGCCAATTTGAATGTATAAGTGATTTACTAACCTTCTGCATCTTGTGTAGACCAAGTTCTGCGAAGCTTTAATTATTGTCATTGAAGATTTTTCATAATGCATGGCGTCGTCAGATGCGTATCCCTGAATAAAGAGCCCCCGAGCTGCTGATCCAAGTGCCGGCGTGATCCCAGCAGCTTGCAAATTGTTCTCTAACCGGTCGAGCATAGATATTTCCAATTTACTGATGCCAATTGATCTGTTTGTGTGAGTAGCTGTCACAGGCGGCAGCCTCTTTAACATTTCAGCACTTGGAAACGGGAAGTCATACATTGGTGGCGGATGACTTATATCTGCAAAAAAAACCGGACAATGAACTTTTCAAAATTCTAAACAAAGAAACAACGAAATAATGTAAAAATAAATGCATACCAGGAGAAACAATCAGATTGAAAGGGTAGGGTGCGACGTGACTTCCTAAGGCAACTCCCGCCCACAGCACGACACCAAGCAGTACCACCTTCATCATTTCTTCTAAAATACTGCAACAAAATAAGAAACACAAATACAGTTAGTCAGGTGACTAATTTACATAATCACGCAATTTATTGAGAACTGTGGTTTACAAACCGTTGAACAAGAACTCTTATCATCTCGCTCTGGCGTCTGCGAGTTTTGAACTTATACTGACTAATAAGAGAGGGAACAAACAGTTTTATGAGGACTCGAATAACGAGGGTATCTTGGGGACCTTTGATATAATGACCTCAGTATCGTAAATACTTATGTTCGTCACAGTGTTATCTATACTGTTTACCCACGAACCTGGGACGAGCCCCCGGTACTGGTACTCAATTAATAGAAACGATTAGACATAATTAAAATTATCATTAGGGATAAAGAAACGATGAATTAATGCGTACATATGTTTTTAAGTTACAAATCTGAATATGGTAATGCGGATGTTTACAATCCGGGATTCAGAGCTTTCTTTGTTATTTACTTCCATTTACTTTTTAGTACACGTTTAAACGTTGTTGTCGCCTTTGATTGCATATTTGGGGAAATTGGTGGGGATCGCAAAAAGTTGATCCGCCATCTTTGAAACATTTTGATCAACGCTTAAACACGCAAGGTTGGATTGAACGTGGCGAAACTTTTCTTGGGGCACTGTTAGTTCTTTCAATATAACAAATTTGAATTTAAAAGAAACAAAAAGTAGCACCTTTTAGTACACCGTGTAGCACGTTATTTATTGTCTGTACCTGCAATTTAGTAAATTTTTGTAACACCAGAATTTTGTTACTTATTTAATTACAATACAAGTTCTCAGATATTTTTAAACTTATAATACTTTGGTGCCAACATTGCGAACCGCAGAACATAAATTCAAATTTAAATTCAAAATATCTTTATTTAATTAGACTTTAAACAAACTTTCAAATCGTCAGAACGACAAGATTACACAGGATTATACAAAAAAATACGTTTTTTGTGCTAAGCAGTGTTACAAATAGTTAATACCTAAGTAGGTATATGTGGTTTATTTAATTGCAGTTTTATGATCTGTTGAAATCAGGTGCGGAGGATTTAAGTACATGCCCCCCTACCAACCTCAGGTAGGTAGTTATAAGTTAACGACTTCAGGTAACAATAGATAATCAGAATACAATAATTATGAATAAATCCTATTATGTTTTATACCAGCTGTGCTACGCGGTTTCACCCGCCGCGTTGACTTTATTTAATTTAATCTTTTTAGGTTTATTTTTGTACTCAAGTACCAAACGGTTGTATATGCATTTACTTAGTTAACTTTGATACAAACAGTTTTTTTATCTGTATTTATATTAAATGATCAGGAATATGAGATAGTTATTGATAGATAGTTGATTGGTCAGGTAAAGGTGTAATTTTACTTCAGTATCGCCAGCGCTACCTAAGAGTAAAAATTATCTCGATTTTTTTTATCAAATTTCTATTGTAGCAATCTACTAACAAAGTTAAACCTCGCCGTTAACTTGTCTTTGAAATAATAATGTCACCACACGATTTTCACATTAAATACTTGGGTCTGAATAGATATACTCGTAGATAGACATTTTCGACGAACATCGAACGAATGTATAAAAATTAAGTGTAGGTATGTTTGTAGTTTAAATTTTTTTCACTAAATGGGTAGGTACTGAACTGTGACTAACTTACCAGAGTAGCGAAAATTACTGCCTTATTGTATGTGTACGAACGTAAATAAAACAATTAATGCAATTACAAAGCAGTGTTTAAACAAATACTTGATCATTACAACGATCGGAAACTGTTTGATGCTGTAAACAATCTTTCAGCACTTTATACTAAGGATAACTTACAGTTAAATACCCCAATTTAATTATCACACTCGTGTCAAATAATCCTGTTTTATCCGAGATCATTGAACTCCACGTGTGGTTTGTATCAAAATACAAAATCTAAACAAAACAAACTATAACGTGGCCTTCAAAACGTCAAACCTTGCGCTGTTTATAACAATACCTAGTTGCTTTACGTTAACTTCTTTGTTCTATACTAAGTTAATGAAAGCCCATAAGATAGGTATTATGATTAATGTTCCAACAATAAGATTGAAATTAAAAGAGTACTTTGATGAATATACTAATGTTTACATTTTAAAATGTTTCTAGCTAATAATTTTACAAATAGCAGTATTTTATTTAAGCTTTGTTAATCGATAACGATTCTCTAATAAACGCTAAATTTCGTTCGAAAAAGTGATCGTGATAGGACTTAAAGTGAACTTACCTTTACAGGTATTCTGTAGGGCGAGGCCTACGCTTGTGTAACCAAAGGTCGTTGGTCAGTAAACAAGTACTAACTGTGGAATCTAGTGCCAGGAATATTCCACCCTGACTTAACCGTCGTCTAAAAATAGACGTACCGGTTTAACTTTAACTATCGCTATAGAGCTCCCGATAATTCCAGTGTTAGTGATTTTACCCTTCTGGTTATTACCTACCTATGTACCTACGTAGATATTACTTAATGATCCTTTCGCGATAAGCCACCCACCACCGTAGTTAAATTTAGGATTTTTCTAGAAAGCACTCGACGTTTATTGCTGAACGGTCAATCAAATCTACATTGAAAGCCATAACTTACGTGGAATGTTCGACACATTCAGTGCATTCCGACCTCCTTCTAGAACATTTCTCCGGGGACTTCTTACTCTTAGTTTCCGTGTTCAACATGGACTTTCCTTCAATGATCCGTTTAAACAACATAATAGCAGTAACAGGATTTGCTGTTTACGACAGTTGTCGCGTTTATGGCGAATGTTTGATTTGTTTAACACGATAGCTGATAACACTTGCTGGAAGAAACGATGTTCCATTAGATTGGCAGAGGAGCCAATTTCACCTCTACTGCCAAGCCCGAACTGGAACTGGTGGTCTCTCTGCAAGCAAGTCAGCGCGATCGAATCAACAAATGCGAGCCCCCTCCCGCGCGCCCGCTCCCCGACCTCGTCCCCTTCATAACGTGGCCTGGCGTCGTAGTAAAAAGAAACTCCGGCCACAGACTAAATGAAACCAAGTATTGCAAACGCTCAGGTGCTGAAATACGCACTTATTTAGCTGAAAAAAAGTAAGAAACCTCATGGTTAACTATCCTGAAATTTCACACGTTAATAAATAAATATTGTTTTAATATTACAGGGTATAAAATTAAGTTGTGTTAATAAAATATCAGTTGGGAAACTGGGTCAACCTAGACTGTGGCTTTCATTGCAAATAAGGGCATTTATTAGTGTGCTGCTATATACATATTTCCAATCTGCATAAACAGTACAGTGAAATACAATAGGCTATAATTTCTACGGTAAAATTTATATTTTATCATAGCCACTATTACACGTAGTTACATAATCTTATTTTTTGAGACTTGTTCCTAAGATCTGATCTTTGTTTGACTGGCTTGAGTTGTCAAGCTCACTAAAATGCCTTTGCTTGCGGCGGCGTCTGGATGACGGGTTGTCCACTTCCCTCTATGATGGTTGAGGAGGTCAATGGCTGGCATTCACGTCATACTTGTGAACAGGTGCTGCTTGTGGGGGCTGGTCATCTCAAGCTACGCATTTAGTTATAAGTAGATGTACTAGATTTTTTGTTATGTTAATTTTTATCGACATTTGTGCATTGGAACATTGTCCATGAGCTTACGTTTTTTAAATTATTTATTTTGTATTCTTTAAATTGTATAATATTTTTGAAAAGAGTAATTACTGAGTTTCTTGCCAGGTTCTTCTCAGTAAAAGCAACCTTCCGAACCTGGCGGTAGCATGTATAATCCTGTATAATTGTGTCATTCTGACGATTTGAAAGTGCTTTGTAAAAGTCTAATCGAATAAAGATACTTTTGACTTTGACTTTGACTTTAAGTACCAAGGTAGGTAAATTATATTTCCAATAAAAGCCACATTTGATTATGGATGTCATCGGCTGTAATATTAACTAGAAAAATCAAAAGACTATTTCGTATTGGTTAAGTTATACGTGGGTAAAGCCGCGGAACTCAGCTAGTTGGTAATAAAAATGCAATTGGCAAGCACATTAATAAAAGCCGATGAGCACGTGTAGTGCGCATGACCAGCTAGTGGTTCCCCCCTCGCCGCTCCCCAGCCTCCGGCCAGCTGATCACGCATTGACAGCGTGCTCTGAGCCGGTTTGCGGGCTCGAAGCATACATAGAGTATGGTGTGCATGCATAATAACCAAGGTAGGTTAGTACCCAGCCGTTCCACGCACTAAATGACACTGGTCTCTATTTACATTCATCGTTATTGTTTTTTTATTCTCAGGTTACTTTGTCCACTAATTACCTATTTTGTTTGATTTCCAATTTTCTATCCTCAGTTTTAAGCCGAGTAGCAAGGTACTTACGACTGATTGGAATCATTAAGTACCTACCTAAGGCTTATAAACTGCAGGAACGAACACATGCAATATCAGAAGAAACCTTATAGATGCGCAGCACTGCCCGTCACCGCAAATGTTGACAAACTTCAAAGAAATAATGTTGTCTTCCGGAGATGGTAGGTATTGATTTCTGCTAAGTAAATATGAATAGGCGCTAAGCATTGCTTAATCACCATCACAGTCTAATAGCACCGACTACCCTACCATCCCTCGACTAAGTTTTGATGTCTATGAAGTTATGTTGTAATTTGTTTAGCGCAATGCAAATAATCGCCACAAATTACATTATCTTTCAAAGAATCGAGGCGAAGAAACGAGTCCACGACCTACTATTATCATAATACCTAGGGCCAGGTACCTCGCACTGCCTTTATTACTTTTTTTTTGTTGTTTGGGTGCGGTATTACGCGCTTAAAAAAGTTAGGTTAAAGAATAAGTTGCCTGTTGCCGGCAGTCGATGCCGCGGGCCGCCATTCCTCTTGCAAATAATGTCACTAATGTCACTATGACAGACTTTCACCTCTGCCCATCTGACATATCTGATGACATTTCGTGTCATCGTGATTGTGTTTCTGACTGGATAGATAATCGCTTTGCTTGCTCTTGCAAACATAAAATGGGTTGGTAAATTAAAGAATATCAGTAAACTTTGTAGTTTCAAATTAACCTCATGATTTGAAAGTTTGTTTTCAAAGTGTAAATCGTAAAAGTGAAATCATGGCATCTCATCTAAGTACTAAAGACCGTCTGCTTGCCCTCGTAGACGATATGGAACTTATAGCAAAGTAAGGAAATAAATTCGAATTTGATTACGATTAACTCTGTCGAAACTTCTTTAATATCAATAATCTTTTCTGCAGTCCAGAAATTCATAGAAAATATTTCTTACAGGGAAATTATAGAAGTATCAATAGCTCCTAAGTCACAAAAGTTGTCGGCGACAGAGCACGCTCAGTTGACCGATTTATTGCTTGCCAAAGATTCTGAGTTGAAGAAGACCTTAGAATTGGCTGACGAGCAAGCTACGATACAGCAGAAAATGAACGAACTGAAGGCTGAAGTGGACAATAAGGTAGAGTACCTGAATTTAACCTGCATATATACAGAAGAAACTAACTCCCATTCACTACATCAACTTACCAACATTTAATAACTGATTGTATGATTGTTTCATACATGTTTACTTTTCAGGATCAAGATATCTATCTCTTACAAAGGCAGTTAAAGGATGCAGAACAAATCCTTGCAACATCTCTTTATCAAGCAAGGCAGAAACTAGCATCAATATTCAAGTCTAGGAAAAGACTGGTTCCCTCTGAAGAGCTGATAAAATTTGCACACAGGTATAGCAATTATTATAATTATTTGTGAATACTTTTATTCCCTAACTTATTCTCTATATACTATACAATATATAATATCTAGGAAATTTTATGTACTATATAGTATTTAAGTTTACCATTTATTAATTTATTATTAATAAAAATCTTTATTGTACTTACAGCTGAATTTTCAAAAGATAAAGGATAAAATTAAATTTTAAGTGCCTTCAAATAATGTTGTAGATATATCATGAAAAGATTTCCAAAAATAATTATTCTTAGAATATTTAATTACCTGGTGTTTTGTTTGCAGGATCAGCGCCTCAAATGCAGTGAGTGCACCTTTGTCGTGGCAGCCAGGAGACCCTCGCAGACCATACCCCACAGACCTTGAGATGCGTCTGGGAATGCTGGGCCGGCTATGTGACTTGCCTCTCAATGGCCACACTCCATCCACTCTCAATGAACTCCACAGAATAACTACAGGAGGAGGTAAGGACTGTAAGGAATCTTATAACTCATATTTATTTCTTAGAATTTGATCACTCTAACATTGCATGTTAATATAGAAGCTACTAGTCAACTAGTAATTATAATATTGTTAATAAATTGTAACATGGCTTGGAATAATGAATAATGATGCATTGGACTTTAAATACCAAGATATGAATGGTTGAGTCATTGGAAAACAGTATTGCAGAAGTTTCATTTCCTGCTCAGATTTTTATGTGAGAATTTCTGTAATGTTTACTAAGAATTTCATTAAAGATTTTCCCTTTCAAATGTCCCTATGACTGCATTTACAATATAACTGTCTGTGTAGACTCGTTCAGCACCTAACTGGCACTAATTCACCAAAGTTAAGATATCACATAAAGTTTGTCATGATAGAAGCAGATAGCTTATACACACTTGGAACTAGCTTCAAGACGGATTAGCCTAACAGGCAGAATTTTATAGGTTCCTTTATTTAATTGGATTTTATATTGGGGATTTATACGTCCTCAAGCTATGCAATATTTGCAGTGCCAGCGTCAGCAACCAACCAATTCCAATGGCATCCATCCGGCGAGCTGCACATGTCAGTTGGCGGCGGTAACTCGGTCGCTATCGATGGCCGCGGCAAGGACGCTCCGGCGCAGGAAGATGTCGAGGTCATGTCCACCGACTCCAGTTCTAGCTCAAGTAGTGACTCGCAATGAATAAAGACTTCTTTTCCACAGTGAATGTGTTGACTTTAAAAAGTGATTCAGTTCGTGAACCTTGTAATGAACAGTGAAGACTGTTATGGCATCGTGATATTGACGTTGTATACCAATGATGCACGGTGTCCTTTGAGAGGGTGTTTTTTTAATTGAGTGTATTTCTAGATTTAATGTAAGTACTTAGCACCTAATAGATAATGTTATGTTAATTATAAGTATATGTTTCCTGTAAAATATTAAAGTTGATATAATAAGAACAAAATGATTAAGTGTTTTATTTATATTCTTTGAAAGAAAGGAAGAAGTATTTTCATTCCCAAAAGAATTACAAAAACTTCAGGACTTTCCAGTCTTTCAAATCTGCTCAGATGAAATTGTATCAAATATCATGGAAACTTCTTTTTGTGACATGGAATTAAGGATTAGATATTCTACTTTATCTATATTATATTTACTTTTAGTGCAGGAACTCTACTTGGCATGCTTCACAAAGAAACTTTTTTAAGGAAATGACTATTACCCGCAACTATCATATAACCCATACGCTGGTCACACGCTATAATATTGACAATAATTGTGAGTGCGGCCATTATGCGGTATTTTTGAATTATATTGTGAATATACTGACAATAATATTGTATGTATGCGGCTAGCCACAGATATACAAAAATGGAATTAATAAGTAAGTACTATGTTGTATAATACTTATTAATTACATGCCGCAAGCATATTGCCAAGTAACGCTGTTTCCATGGATATAAATATTATTGTCACGTCTGTCATCATAATTTAATTATACGATAGGATAATCGGATATCCTAGATATTTTAATCATTTAAGATTTATTATAATTGGTAAAATAAAATGGCTGAGAGGGCACCTGTTTCTGCAGAAGATACATTAGTTCGTTATGATAATCCTGTGTTGGTCACTAAGAAACCCGAAAAAGCTGTGAGTAATTATTAATCTATCCTTAGTAGGTATTTACTAATAATATAAATTAAAAAGTGTTTCGTTTGATTGACCCTTTCACAGCTAAACCGAAGAATCGATTTGGGTAAAATTTGGAATAGATAGTAGGTCAATCATAAAAATTCGTGTCTCTCTAAAAGCCAATGTAACAACACCTATTTTCAACCGAAAATAAAATAAGTTAATACATACAGATATCGCCGCGCGCCGGCACTGCAGCAGTAGTTCAACCATGCATACCAACAGAAGCCAAGAGAGAAACCGAAGAAATTCTGAATGCTATACTACCTCCTAAAGAATGGGAAGAAGATGGGCAAATCTGGACCCAAAAGGTAAGATCGAAAGAGACTCATTCATTTAACTGGATGTGCCTGCAGCTATGGTTTATATTATATTAACTTTAGACCTATATTTATTCTATTTTTAGATATCTTCGACACCCGCGACAAGATTGGACGTAATAAACCTTCAGGAGATGTTAGATACGCGCTTACAACAGCGACAAGCCAGGGAAACCGGCATCTGCCCTGTTCGTAGGCAGCTCTATACTCAGTGCTTTGATGAATTAATTCGACAGGTGATTGCAGCTCTTTTTCGTGTCTTAAATAGGTATATAAGGCCGCCAACTCCAAGTTAGTTCTTTTTCGCAATGAAAACTAAATAATTTTAGCCTAATGCATTTTTGCAGTTAGAATACATTTTATTCAACAGGTAACAATCAACTGCGGAGAAAGAGGCTTGCTATTATTGCGAGTGCGTGATGAGGCAAGGATCACGATGGAAGCGTACCAAACACTTTACTGCAGTTCCATTGCCTTCGGCATGAGGAAAGCTTTGCAGGTATGAGTCAAAGTCAAAAATATCTTTATTCGATTAGACTTGTTGCTAAGATATTTTTTGGAGGATAGGATATCGTCTAAACTTAAGTATGCATGTTCGTCGGGAGGTATATTTGCTCAACCTCACCTGCCCGCGGTGCATCCCGCTGAATAACGGACGAGGCTCTGGCGACCCGCCAACCCGCACTGGACCAGCGTGGCGGGTTAAGGTCCAACCCTCCCAAGGGTTACAGAGTGTATGGGCAGACGACATTATAAAGGGCCCCAAGTGCCTGGCGGCTCCGGCTGCAAAACCGGCGCTGACGACGGGCGCCGGTCGAGCGCTGGAGCCCGGGGTGCTAAGAATCCCCAGGCGGCGCGAATCCGTCGGATGACCCCTGGCTATGCACCAACGGATAACCGACGTAGGTTGTCACTGGTCACATATAAAACGCGCACACTGAGGACAGATGAGAGACTCGCTGAGCTGGAAGAATAAAAAATAGGGCTATCGGAAGTCCGAAGACAGGGGGAGGACACGATGGCCCTAAAATCCGGACACCTGCTTTATCACCGGGAGGGCGACCAGCAGTCCCAAGGTGGTGTCGGGTTTATCGTCCACAAGTCCCTCGTCAACAATATTATAGCCATTACGAGTGTGTCGAGCAGGGTCGCGTACCTGATACTCAGAATATCCAAAAGATATTCGCTGAAGGTCATCCAGGTATACGCACCGACCTCGACGCACTCGGATGACGAAGTAGAAGTTATGTATGAGGATATCAGCAAAGCCATACATACTCCCAAATCGCACTTCACTATTGTTATGGGGGACTTTAACACAAAGCTGGGCAAGAGAAGCGAAAACGAGTTGGTGGTGGGGCAATTTGTATGGGGTGATCGGAATCCGAGGGGACAGAGGCTGGCCGAGTTCCTGGAGAAGGAGGAACTCTATATGATGAACTCGTTCTTCAGGAAGCCGCCTCGTAGGAAGTGGACCTGGATGCGCCCCGATGGTTCCACAAAAAATGAGATAGACTTCATTATGGCCACAAGGAGACAAATATTCAATGGTGTCTCCGTGATCCACAGGGTGAAAACCGGCAGTGATCACCGAATGGTCAGAGGCACATTGAATATAGATGTCAAACTAGAACGGTCGCGCCTGATGAAGTCTACGCTCCGACCTACTACAGCCCACATTCAAAACCCCGAAAGCTTCCAACTCGAACTCACAAATCGCTTTGCTTGCCTGGATTGCGACACGGTGGACGATATCAATAACAGGCTGGTTGAGACTGTCCACACGGTAGGGTCTAAATTCTTTAGACGAAAAACTGACCGATCAAACTCTAAACCTCATGGCAGAACGGCGCTCGATGACGCTGCAGTCCTCTGGCGACGCGGAGTCCTATCGGCAGCTCAATAGACGAATTTATAAATCCCTACGGCGCGATATTCGTGACTTTAATACTCATCATATTAGAGAAACGATTGAGAGGAATAAAGGCTCCAAAGTATTCGCTAGGGATTTGTCTATTGGGCAGAGCCAGCTGACAATGCTGAAGACAGAGGACGGCAGAATAGCGTCCACCAAGCCAGAGGTGCTGAGGGAGATCGAACGGTTCTATGAACAGCTGTATACCTCGATCGCCAAACCTGTTAATGACTTAGCTAAAGACCCGAGAGCTAAGCTCACCCGACACTATACCGAAGATATCCCGGACATCAGTCTGTACGAGATTAGGATGGCTCTCAAACAGTTAAAAAACAACAAGGCGCCGGGCGAGGACGGAATCACTTCGGAGCTGCTGAAAGCGGGTGGTACACCGGTACTTAAAGTCCTTCAGAAGCTCTTTAATTCCGTTCTGCACGATGGTATTACGCCGGAAGCATGGAACAGAAGCGTGGTGGTACTTTTCTTCAAGAAGGGCGATAAAGCTCTTTTGAAGAACTATAGGCCCATCTCGCTTCTGAGCCATGTTTACAAACTGTCTTCGAGAGTCATCACGAATCGTCTCGCTATCAGGCTCGATGACTTCCAGCCTCCCGAACAAGCCGGTTTCCGAAAAGGGTACAGTACCATAGACCACATCCACACGCTACGGCAGATTATACAGAAGACCGAAGAGTATAATCTGCCACTCTGCTTGGCGTTCGTGGACTATGAGAAGGCCTTTGATTCGATCGAGACGTGGGCTGTGCTACAGGCTCTCCAGCGGTGCCGCATTGACTATCGGTATATCGAAGTGCTGAAGTGTTTGTATAAAAACGCCACCATGTCAGTCCGAGTACAGGATCAGACTACGGAGGCAATTCCGTTGCAGAGAGGTGTGAGACAAGGAGACGTAATTTCTCCGAAGCTCTTTACCAACGCAATGGAAGATGCCTTCAAACTCCTGAAATGGAAAGGACTTGGCATCAATATCAACGGCGAATACATCACGCACCTTCGGTTTGCCGACGATATTGTGGTCATAGCTGGATCGCTGGACTACCTCAGTATAATGCTCAAGGACCTCAATCGAGTTTCCCAACAGTTAGGCCTCAAAATGAACATGGAAAAGACGAAAGTTATGTCGAACGCCCATGTAGCGCCTATCCCAATATCAGTGGGAAACTCGGTTCTCGAAGTGGTAGACGATTATGTCTATTTAGGACAAACAGTCCAGCTAGGAAGATCCAACTTCGAGAAGGAGGTCACTCGGCGAATTCAACTCGGCTGGGCAGCGTTCGGGAAGTTACGCAGCGTCTTCTCATCTGAAATACCTCAGTGTCTGAAGACCAAAGTCTTCGAACAGTGCGTGTTACCAGTGATGACCTACGGTGCCGAGACGTGGTCTCTAACTGTAGGCCTCTTGAATAGGCTCTAAGTCACTCAGCGTGCCATGGAAAGAGCTATGCTTGGTGTCTCGCTACGAGATCGAATCAGAAATGAGGAGATCCGTAGACGTACTAAGGTGACCAACATAGCCAATCGGGTTAGCAGGCTTAAGTGGCAATGGGCAGGCCACATTGCTCGAAGGACTGATGGCCGCTGGGGCAGTAGAGTTCTCGAGTGGAGACCACGTACCGGCAAACGCAGCGTAGGGCGTCCCCCCGCGAGATGGACGGACGATCTGGTCAAGGCCGCGGGGACCCGCTGGATGCAGGCCGCTTCCAACCGGGTGAGGTGGAAATCATTGGGAGAGGCCTATGTTCAGCAGTGGACGTCCTATGGCTGATATGATGATGATGATGATGACTTTAACCATATTAAGACTAAATACTGAACAATTTTTTTCTGTATTTGGTAAAGGTCAATAAATCATATGCTCGGATACTTATTGGTCGCATGTTTTGTCTTGTATCGAAGTGTAACGTTTTACTGTTACCGGATAGAACACATTGAGCTATTTCTAAACCAAATACTGGCCAAAAGTTTAAAACTGTCATATGTATCCAGTCGGAGCAAGGTAAGTCGGACCTGATGGACCAAGTGGCGAAGCTGGAAACAGAGCGTTCAGCCCTCGAGAAGCAGTGCCATGAATTGAAACAAAAGACTGAGCAGCTGGAGCGACGTGCCGCTGAACTACGCGCCGCTGAGGAGAAAAGACACCAGGAGGAACTGCTCGCTTTAAAGAAGACCAATGCTCAGCTGAAGGTCTGAGATTATTCTCCATTCGTTTCACGCTCGATTTATCCAAAGTGTTAAAAGTAAATTTTTGAGACTCCCTAATAAATTTTCGAATCGGTGGTCAAGGTAGTTTTAAGAGCAGCTGCTAGTGACTCCACTGGTATAGTCCGACTGTGACTCCACTGGTATATTGCGCACAAGCGGCAGTAATCGCAAGCCAACAGGCGAACTGTATTTAAAAAAATCATAAACCCTTGATGAAAATTATTTCAATCCAATAATGAACACCCACTACTTACTAACTTAGGATAGGTAAATTCTACTTTATAGTATTTTTTTAAGCTTTCTCAGTATAAATGTGTATTTACAGGCTCAACTGGAAGGCATCATCGCTCCGAAGAAGTAAACAGTGTTTATTCCACATAATCGTTGATTATTTTTAAGCCTTTTTCGTTTTCTCTAGATGTGGACGATTTAAATTGTGTTCAAATATTATATTCAATGGTTAAATAAAGTTTATAATATTTTAACAAGCCTTGCATGTTATGTTACGTAAGCAAAACCACTAGATAATTTTATTAAAATATATATTAAACCATTTAATTGGGACAAACATACAATATTTTCATTAGTTTACAATCCACATATCTAAAAGAGCCTTAAAAAGGTATAAAGGACACACAAAACATTCTTCCATTCGCCAGTTCGAAGAATCATAACCTTGCTTAAATTAAATACAATCTTTAAACTCGAAAATGTACATATTGATGAGATTAATGATGAATGTATACTGTTAAATATAGGTACAATACGGCCATTCCGATACAAATGCAATAATCACCATTGAATACAATGAACACTATCAAAAAATTGTAATGAAATAAACTGAACTTGAAATTTATTATAATAGAAACATTACATAAAATTCATTTGAGAAACTAAGGCACCACATCAATTAAACATAATATTACACCAGTAAACACAAAAGAAATACTGAAATAATTAATTAACAATCCACAAAAATTAAATAAATTAATCTAGTACAATAAAATTGTATGAATCAATAAGTTCGATATTTTCGAAATGTGATACCAACTTGTTAACACTTTCCTCGTGTAGTACTAAGAAGTACTGCATCCAGCATGTTATTTACACTAGCTACACTTATCTCACACTCTGTTCAATATCTCACGTGTCTACGTCATTCGATCTTCATACAACATTCTGTGTTCTACGAAATACAGCATCACCATTCAGTCAAAATATCAAAACTTGCACGGAATGAAAGTCATTAAAATTAAATACATAAAGTACTCAAGAATATTATCCATTTAGCAATAGCAAGACACATAAAACTAAACGATATCCTTAAAATCTCCGTCGAAAAATAAAAATTGTGATCATAGTAACATGCCACGGTAAACGTTTGCCTCGCTGGTTGATTTCTGCAAACACCTTTACGTAAAAAGAGTCGGTGGAATTCTAAATTTATATCACAGTTACAAATACATAAGTAAGATGGAAACTCGTTTTAATGCTTATAATAACCGTTTATTCGTTGGAGAAACCTACGAGCGAGTGTGAGGAGTCTAATAGTTGTGGGTTGAGGATGTCATGGGATATCCTGCATACAAATGCACGGAACTGCGTGAGTTTAATTCGGCGACACTGTAACACTATCACGTCTTATACATCCGTGGTGCGGGTTGATTGTTGTGGAAATTTTATATTGGATATAGGGTTGCCAACCGCACGTAATACAAAAATTAACAAAATATCGATGTTTTACGATCCGTGGTACCACTAGGCGAAACGGAGAGCACGCATAAACTAATGAGCAGTAAAAATGTTGACAACCCCTGGACATGAGTTAGGGGCGCTAGTGTGTTTGCTCGGTGTAGGCGGTGAGTCGTTGAGAGGGTCCCACGGGTATAGCGGTGACTCGGCCGGCGCCGCCGTCGAGTAGTGGGTTCACTACTTGCACTATGTCTGGCTGTAGCGACCCCTCCGTCTCTCCTTCCCCGAGACCCCCTTCGAACTCACTGGGGCCAGTCTCGCTGCTCGGACTGCTCGTTAATTCCAGTGATATTATTTTTTCTTGCGTCGTTTCAACCTGTACCGTCAATTTATTTTAGATAAACCTTATTGAAAATAAACCGAATTCTGGATAATACTGGGAGAATCTCAAATCGTGGAAACCGCAATGAGGTAATTCAGGCTATACCAAACATAGAAACCCTATGGGTGCCTGCGCTATAAAGTTTACTTTTGTACATGACAGGAGTCTTACCTCTCCACGGATTCCTTCGAGATTCTGACAGAATAGCACTTGTGAGTATAACTAAATTATAATGGACTGAAAACGAAAAAAGAAAAATGAACTTCGACTTAAATAATGCTCATCCAATTTAAAATAAATGTTATTAGATTTAATTACAAACCATAAGTGGGTCTAGTGATTATAGGTGCTTTAAAGGTAAGACTTACAATTAAGTGTCGAACATATGAACATGCTTCTACAACGTTACAATATACATGCAATATATAAGTCAGTTTGTTAGTCGTAGATATGATATGGCATAATATGCATAAAAGCTGTATAAATAGCGCTACTTAATATAATAAATATGATTATATAAATAAACGGAACAAACCATTGCTGCCGGTGCTGTTTGCCGTGTCTAGAATCCAGGTATCGTCTGACAAATGATACACAATCGATTAAGTTATCATGCCATGCTAACATCATGCAACACACGTGTACATTGAAACAGGACATACTATACTAACAAACAACATATACGAAGATCCTTACTTTCAAGATAATATACGATGATATTATTTTTATATCAATGAAAAAAACTTTGTACATAATAGAAAGCATATGTATTATTGCCAAATTCAGCTTTAGTTTGTGAGTACAACTAATAGTTTAACTACTTATACTATCTACCTCAGTGGTGTTTCACGAGTGCGCCACGGAAATCATTAAGTGCATCTTGTAGGCCCCCATCAGGATTATTAATAAGTGTTTTTACACGGATTCGAGTCAGTCAAGTTGTCTTTCAATGTTCGGTCAAGTCTTGTCTAAAAAGTTTGTCATGTAGAAAGCTAAGCGTATTGTAAAATATAAGTAAAATAAAACAAAACCACACATGATACGGCATTGCTTGTGTACAGCGTTTTAGCGGAATATACAGTCGCGGCGTGACACGCGTACCTCTTTCTCAATCAGTTTCTCTATGTACTCGACGGTTCGCACTTTAGTCTCGCCGGTGGCGGGGCACAGGTACTCCTCGGTGCGGAGCGTAATGCGCTCGTCTATTAACTTTTCTTTCTCCTTCACGGCCAGAATAGGGCCCGGTTTTGTACGCAACGCAATACGTGGTAGGGGCCATTTCTATAATTTGTAAAGCCAATTTGACATTCATAGCCAGACGGACACAGTACGCCAACCAAGCGACACATAATATCCCACACAATATAACATTATTGGTATTAATTTAAACTTTTATTACACGTTGTTAATGACACGTCTTTGACTTTCAATAAGCAGGATGGTGTGCTGAAGTTCATGTGGAAATTGTTTTTATCCTTGTCGAATCGGATAATTATCTAGTAGTATGAAACACCAACTATTGTATCATTAGTATTAATGACAATGTTAACGGTTACAGACAAACAACATAAACTCAATTATTGGATTATGACGGAACATTCAATGACTAAGATGGAAAAAATGACTTGTGTAAGTATGATATTTATAACTCGAACAACTAATTCACTAGATGTTAGGGCAATGAATAACATTAATTCTACAATCTAAATGTGTTAAGAAAAAGGAGATAAAGTCATTTTGTCTATCTGTAGTCGGTTGCTTAGTACGTTTAATTAAATCAGTCAATAGATGCATTAATAATTCATGAATATCTATTTACCTCTGAAGAAGGGTTTTCTCTCGGCACCTCGCCTATGATTTCGGTGGCTGGTCCCACCATGCTCTTTATCACCTTCTGAGACTCGATAGCTTCCTGAACATTTACATTTGAAAGTGATTTAGTGAAAAGCTGTTAATTTGGAATGACATAGACACTTAAATTATATTTATATATATAGATGTGAGGGTAGGCACCTGTTCGAGTGACCTTAGTCTCGCGGCGCGCCAAGCCGCCCGGCGAGCGGCGCGCGCGGCCGCGTCCTCTTCCGCGTGAGCCCCGCGCCCCGACCGACGACGTTGGGACTTCGCTGACGGACTCACTCCACCAGACACACTAAAACGATTTACAAAACATGATTGTTCGGAATAGCTTAGATAATAATAGTTTCGTAATATAACGAGCGAGGAAAGTAGTTAAACATGAGAAACAAATAATTTTATTATTATCTAATCATTTTGATCGTTTGTGGTCATTGTATGACGCCGTGAAGAAAAAAGACTCCATACACGTGCCCTCACTATGAGGACTTACTTACGTCATACTTTACACTAAACTAGTTAAAACTTACAAACGGCTTAGTTATTTTAATAATGTTACTGTTTAAGCTATTTGTTGCTTACCCGGTACGTCATAGGGATCTCTTGTTGCTATTTCGCGCTCTGTATGAATTAACTTACCTATATTACCGACTAAGCCTTGGATAGGAATTAAGGACACTGTATAGTGAACACGTATTTTCTGTTGTGACAGTAAATATTTACGTTACTTCAGACTATGTTAATTTGTTACCTATGGCCGTTCTCATAGGGTTCCTCGTCTGAGGGCGAGCTGTCTCCGCTCTGGCGGTCCTCCCCCGGGGACCACGAGCCGAGATCTGATCGCGACAGAGACGCCATTTTCCTTTCCTCTTCTTGCTTCAATTTCTCCACCTCATCCGCTGACAAGAATGTGAAAACTTTTTCTGAAATAATATTTCGATTTTTATTGAAAAATATCCAACGTTTATGTACAAAGTTTGTTTGACTATGTCCCATATGCTTTAAATACATAAGTTTTTTTTTTCAATTTACAACCAATATTTTATCAAACTGTTTAAAGCACATACCTGGCTTAGGCGATGGTTTGTGACTTTCTTCCATTGCATTCTCGAAGAACTTTTTTTTATCGCTGACTGATGCTTTCACAAAATTACCGGAATGAGGTGGGGAAGCCTGAGGACATATTCACATACCTATAGATATTTAATATGATGCGCCATTTTGTTGAAGTTTAACATTAATGAGATAAAAAGCATGATATTTACAAGCCATGATTACCCCTTCTCCAGGCTAAACACCCATGCAGTCAATCTTATAATATTTTGTTAGATGAATGTATAAATAAAATTAAGGCAATAATGTAAATTAAAATATACATGCAAAATATAAGTAATCGCAAGTTAATAAACAATAATAAGTATTATGTCGATCGGGTAAGTAACAAAGTGGGATATGGAGGATGACAAACGGAATGTGGTTTTTAGTCCAGTAGTCGGGTAGGGCTGTCGACGAACACAATCAAAAGAAGCCGAGTATGTATGTGAGGGTAAGATGCCGTACATTGATGATTACCTCGCCGATGGCGAAGGCTTTTATTTTGCTGCTCCATGCGGGTTTCAGGGTGGGGCCCTCTGCTCTCGAGAGGTCCGTATTGTCCGACAAGGTATCGGGTTCGGGTGCTGTCGTCACTTCGCCGAAGCGGACTCTCCTCTCTGACTGAACACTTTTAGGTGCATCACCATTATTGAGGGGGACGGTGTGGGTCACGTTTGCGTTTATGTCTCTTTCTATCGCAGTTACTAACACGGTGGGCTCTTGCGATTTGTAACTATTATAACTAGATTGGTACGAAGGGCTCACGGGAGCATTACCTGTATATGGATTGTACGTTCCGGCAACAGTCGTTAGAGATGGGTATGGATTGATAGGCGGGTACGTGGAGGAGTGGGCCATACTCGGCGAAACATTTTTAACTCTCAAATCCCGTAATGATTGATATGCTAAATTATCGTTGAAAAAAGATTGGTCCGGGTGTAAATTACATGGCGAATTAGGAATATGTGAAACAGAAGGTAAAACCTTGTATTGAGCTTGTAATAATTCGGGCGGGTCGGCCTCCCCGCCAGGGCTGACAGATAATTCATTGTAATCTTCACTACTTAACGAGGGCATGTTTGACGTGCGGAAGACTTGATAAGAAGGCACTTCAGATACGATAGCTGAGCGAGAAGGAGCATTTGAGATGGTCGGATGTGCAAGTTCAGGATGGGCGTCATAATTAACAGGAGGTGGAGCTTCGCTTTCAATTGAGTCAGTGGAGGAGGACTGCATGGATGTTTCGGCTACAACAGGTTCAGGAAGCACGATCCGTTCTGGGACTACAGTAATGGGGGGCATACTCATCTCGCTGTCATCGTCGGTATCTAACTGACTGTCACTTACGTAGGTGTTGAATAAAGGCGGAGGAGGAATGATGAGGTCGTCGGAAAGCATTAGGCTCGCTTTGGGGACCACCCTTGACACTTCCAACGCGACTCTCGGCGTTCTATTTCGGATTAGTAAGGAGTTGACGCCCTCGCATGCATCGTTAGTGTCAATAGCTTTAGGCTCGAAGGCATCCTCGTCATGCTCATGCAGCGCTGGTTCGGTAGCATTCGTTTCGTGATATCGTTCGGAGGTATTGTGTGGCTCCTCGTGGAAACTAACTCGCTTCATGTGGGGTTTGCGGGGCACTTGTGGTTTCTGTTTGACTGGGGGAGGCGGTGGCGGTTGGTGGGGGCGCTGCAGCGGCGACTGCGGCGGGAGGGCGGCGGGGGACGCCGCTGGCGAGCTAGCGGACAGCTAACCAAACCAACACAATATACTGCACCACCACACTAACAACGCAACTTAGTACTTCAACTATGGTGTGCCATTTCTTGAGTAGCCCTGTGACAGATCCAGCGAGTGATGTTATCATGCCGTAACGAAACGATTATACAGTGATTATTGATTCAACTTTGTAATGTTTCGAATATTATTTATTGTATAATTCCTTAGATATAGGAAGTTCTTTTGAACGATAAATAACCGCTCAATAAATATAATATTAATTTTCTACTACAAAACATCAGTGTTTTCATAATCTTAATATTGAAATGATTAAATCAGAAATAATTGGATTAAAAAATACATAAAAAAAAATATTATTTAAAAATAAAAATTACAATTTTGATTTTTTAAATTGTTGTTAGCTTTTGAAACACTAAGATTAGATTTTTTTAAATCATAACGATTAATTAATAGTCTGTGGCAGACTACGGCTTGAACGAACGTCACTGGTTTTTCCATTTTCCCGCTCTACAGTCAAATTGTATATTTGTTGCGAGGTCTTGTCTTGTATTTTACTGTAAATACTTCAGAACTTCATATACATGAAAATGTCACAGGGCTATTCATTCCGTGGAGAAGGCATAAATACCAAGACCAAAACAAACTGATTGGTACTCGAGCTATTACTATATACTTTTATTAGCTTCTCACCTTGCGTTATAATATTTCGCGTGGAAAAAATAATGTTCGGAAGAAAATATCTTTAAAACAAATAAAGTGAAGTAAAATCTTGTTTAGCAAAAATAGAGCGTAAATGTAAGCTAACAGTAGCGTACGAACAAAAATCTTCCAAAATAAATGTCATCGAAAACATGCTAATACAAATAAAATTAAAACATTTTCGTAAACACCGTAGTTTAATGCAACACATTACATTGAAACTTAAAGTAATTGGTAGCGCATAAAAATTACAATTAAAAATATCAAGTCATTGGCAATCAAGTACTTAAAGTAATTTGGCCAAACATCTTATTTAATCAAAATTAAACGTGTCACTCAGTTGTTTTTTGACATATTGTAATATAACCATACATTTAATTAAATATCAAAAAGGAAATAGTTACATAAAAACATTAAAATATTCAGAATGTCAAAAGCTAAATAATAAAAGGTATTTTTTTCTTTCAAAGTAATTACGTACAAAATATGTATTAAAAGTAATTTTGAGTAAACTATTGATGCGAGTTACGTTCCAGACGATGTTATAAAATTGGTCTTTATATCGGATATAAGGGGGGGAATACAACATTTATTACAAAACTATTTTAAAGAGGTATTGTGATTATAAGGGTACACCTGTAACATGATTGTAGAACAATTACACACTTTTAGATATACAAGTTATATATTGGTCGTTTTGGGACTAGACAACATAGATTGAGTTACCAAAGTTAGTTATGTTTTGGGGACAATATGCATATCCAGTAAAGATTATAAAAACTTGAGGGGTATTTCAACTCGTCAGCAATCTCTTCAATCGTTTAAAAAGTAGACAGAAATCAACGAACTAATTTGGAACTAAATTATAATAATAGATATATAAGACAATTGAAATACCCCTGGAAATACTTATATTGAGCCAATCATAGAATCACGCATGGCATGAATGCTACAATAAACAACATTACACAATCATAAAAGATTACCATTGAATTGTTTAATACAAGTACCTAAATACAGACAATAACACGAATGAAAGGTTTAACGCAGAGGGAACACTTAGTAACAAATATTAATTTCATTATAACATTATCTTACTATCTATACCCTTCTCCTTGTTTAGTGCATAAAATATAAAGTCTAATTTCATTCTTTTATATACAAACTCTACTTTGGAATTTGATGTAATACCACGCGCGTATACAAGATGATACAGTAATGTATGTGTCGTGGCCATATCGTAGATTTGTTAACAACACGAAATATGAAGTGAGCAAAATTACGATATAACATATGTATATCAAAGTGTTATTCACGATGTTTGTAGTTTCGACATTGTTTGTATTGTGACATCAAAGGCGCGGAGAACGTTTTTTGTAAGGATTATATTCGGTTATTATGGTCATATATATTTGAGACATGACTAGGAAAAAAGGCTTTAAACACGTATTTTATATATAAAGTTCACAAATATATACGTAACAAACAACAGACATGCTATCGTACATTGATTTGAGAATAAACATTGGATATGGACCACATACGATTACATACATACATATTCAAGGTAATGGAACATATAGTGCATATAGTGTATATAATAAACATTTCGACATAATACTGGAAGTGATAAATGCTTGAATAATAATCACATCGAAGTAATACTTCACTTAACGGCTTTCTTCAAAAATAGTTTGTCACATATAATAAGATTAACTGGACATGTAACATTATGCCTGTGTATTAGAAATACATAGACTATTTACAATAAATTTGGACAGATGTTAAATTGCTGTTTTATGTGTTTTCCTCCGTTTCCACTGGGTTTGCATTCTGCAATGGACGTAATACGCTGGATCAATATTCAATGTAACATAACGGTACCACAGTGGGTCGACTGCTAAGCAGGAACCCGATACATAAGCTAACACATGACGACATTGATCTAATCTACTTTCAATTATTACACAACCATACCGTGTTGATATATTTTAAACACTAATAGGTAACACTTGGATACTTCCTTCACAGAAACTGTACGGTAGATGTCCCAACAAAAAGAAGAAATTGAGGATACATGCAAACATTGTTTCATATTCATTATCAAGTTTATATCGAGTGGTTACGTTACAACAGTAAGCCTAAGAAGTCGTTTCAAGTCAGATAAGTGTACGGTCTCCACCATAGTGCCAACATCCACTTTACCTCTACATAATTAAAAAGGTCATATAAATATACTAAACAACATTTATTTTGGAAGATAAAATGTTAATATACGTATATAATTACTTAAGATATCCATTACAGACTTTTATCATCATGCAAGCGATATATCATTACTACAGCGTAGAAGACTGCATGCTCTTAAATATATCAGGGTATCAACCGTGCGAAATATCACAACTGCAAAGTAGTTTCGGCCTTCAAATACGAGTTAATTAATAGTAAAGTATAATACAAGCTATAGTTTATTTCATGCTGTAATTTATACGGGAGGTATATCACAAATATAAAGCTTAAATTGTTTCTAACCAGAGCAAAGTTACTGTTTTAGCCTAATAAAACATGCACACAAGATTCAAATACAATATTTTTTAAATTTCTGTAAAGTTAATATAAAATAGATATGTCTGGCTAAATGTCTCTCCGGTCTTTTAAAAGCTAGTTTCGTTATGGGTATTCATATCTCACTTTATAGGTTTTTATGACCCAAATAAATAAAAAAATACATCGTTCAAGTAATTACTTGTCTACTTGTGTTAATGTTAGTCGGTAATAGAAATACCGTCTGCTATCAAAATCTAACTTTTAGCTATCTGTCATCTAATAAGTTTTTCTCAGCGCTAAATAGCTTTATGACTGAGATTCTGCTGCATAGGATAGTAAACAGGAATTTATATAAAAGAGGGTAGGTGAATATTAAATTTGTACACAAGCCTAGCTTAAGTTATGGGTTATTTAGTGAGAGACTAACCTGAGGTTGGAGCGTGTGTTTGGACATGACGACGGTAGTAGTCTTATGCTGAGCTTCGGGTGAATTGGGCGGCGCCGGCTCGAGCGCCATACTTTCCACTGCGTGTACTATGTCCAGCACCTATATATTATGCAAGTGTATTAACAACTCTGCTTGCGGAGGGATTTTGCGGAGGGATCGGGATTCCTTTCTTTGGACACGTGGCACAGAACCACACAGCCTAGAGAAAAGCATAATGGTTGGCCGTGTCGAGGGAACAAGAAGGAGAGGCAGAGCTCCAACTCGCTGGACTGATCCTCTCCCAGAGGCACTTAATAGTGGCACACAGTCCGCACTTCATCAGGCTCAGAACAGAGCAGCCTGGAGAGCTCTTACAGATAGAGCTACTTATGGTGGTCACGACCCTCAGCTGTGAGGAAAACGATGAAGAAGATGATTAACAACTCGGGCCATTTAGCAAAGTTTTTTTCAGTCGTATGCAAGTTTTCCTTACACTATTCCTTCACCCTAAAGCATGTGGTATGAGACAAAGTGATGTACTTACATGTTTTGACAACTTAATTTAGCTGAGTTATTTATGAAATGCCGTATTCTTATACACTCTTTATTTACCTTCTCTGGAGTAGACTTTTCTCTCACTTCGGCGACTTGTTTCTCGTGTTCAAACTCAACTAGATCCTGTTGGAAATGCTGTTCCTGAAAGTGATATAGTTTTAAGTTGTCATGTGAACCAAATTATACATATTTAACGGTTTAATTCAAGATTACTAATGCAATATCACTGCTTAACCCCATATAATACAAGATCGATATTCGTAGCCGTTTTGTAATAGCAGTGTTAAAATTTTTGATAAAGGAGCCTGGGCTTTATCTTTGTCGGATAATTTTGGTAAATAATCCCATTAGCACTGTACTTTTGCTACAATTAATTAATCTTCATTTGATCTTTGCTTTGACTGGTTATATTTAAGTTATTATTTTTGACAGTTGAGCATTGGAACTGTGCCCATGGGCTTATATTAATGAGATATAAATACTGTAACCATCAAACATTGTAAAATATATTTTTTAAAAGAGTAACTGTTTAGTTTCTTGTCGGATTCTTCTCAACAAAATAAACCTTCCGAACCCGGGGTAACCTCCTTAATGTATTTTTGTGTCCTTCTGACGATTTGAAAGTACTTTGTTTGAAGTCTAATCAAATAAAGATATTTTGAAAACGGTAAGTATTTTAAATCGTAAGATACTTAAACATAGTGCATTTCGTGTAAAAGCGAAAGGTAAGTGTGAATCCCACCTGTTGTTGATGGTTCATTGTTTCATCTCGGTCCAGGCTTGACGTTGAGTGAGACAGAGAGCCGCCAGTATCCGCCGTCCCGCTCTCGCTACCAGTCTGTGCAAACATACGCTACGTCTATCTCTTTCGAGCTACCACAGCCAGAAAGTACTTGCATATGTGTTCAAATCATTGTGTAAAGCACATTGTAAGCGTGCCAGAAAGGAAACAAGAATTTATGCAATCTCGTGATGAGGAGCAATAACGAAAGAGACTGGGTATGTATATAATTTTGATATGTGCTTTGCATTTTGAGGCAGAACATTGCCGCATATGTTTATTTACATACAGCGCCGTACCACCATGCAAGTACTGTAATGATTTACGATTTCCTAACAAATTCAGTCAGCCTCAAAGTAGCTAAACAAACTAATAAGTACTAACTTAAAAATATTGTAAATAACATATTGTATATTCTCGAAAAGTGATTGCTTATTTGAATAGTGGTCGCGGCAACGTAAAAAGTGTAAACTCACAGTGTATTTATCGTGTCGGGTGTAACCGTTGCACACGATAAGATGAAGAGGTGCATTAGTGGCTGCTCGCAGCGCGTTCACGGCTTCGTTGTGCGTCGCACCCAGGAGAGACACGCCGTTCACTTCCAGGAGCCGCATACCCACCTAAGATACATGTTTAACACATCACCACACAGTTACAGGGAAATCTTCATTTACAAGCCAGACCTACTAGCATCACACACATTAGACAGATAGAGGTAGAACTATCAACATCTACAGGCTAGTTGTGACTCACCCATATTTATCTACATCATCTTATTGGTTACTAAAACGATGAGTTCATTGCTTCAACAACAGCTGGATTAAATGCACAAGGCCGCTAACACTGGTTGAGAAGCCAATTCTCACGAGAAGTGAGACAACCATAGGATACGGTAAACTTTTATAAGCGGGCCATGATATGAATACAATAATATATAGTAAATCGTTCTTAGGACATCTGAAAACACACCTTTAATCTTCCATCTCGTCTAGCGGCACCGCCGCTATTTATCTTTGATATGAAGACTCCTTCATCGTTGTGATCGTTAGGGTTGCCTCGTTGCCCATTGAGACCACCCTTAATGTGCATTCCTAGTTTCTCTCCCTCTTGTTTTATTATCGTGAGATCCTGGTGAAAAACACGCGACTCTTTAATCGGTACCAATTTCACAGCCATTAAATTGTATCTAAAGGATCACAATTATATCGATATAAGTCAACTACACTCAATCACACACTATACTACACTCATAACACATACATACATACGTAGAAAAATACATGCAAAGCTCATGCACTTTGCACTCATGCACAAAGACAGATCATGCATTTTTGTTGTAAAGCATTTCCTAGAAATAAAACATTCCTAGCACACGACAGTGCGTTCGTATTTGGATAGTGTGGATAACATTTGCAATATAAAAAGATACAAAATAATAAAAATGATCTTGAAGGCTAAAATTTAGAGACGCATTTTCTAGTAAGTATAAAATAAGAAGATTGAAATAACAAAATAACCATTAATGTACGACGATAGCTGGGCACACTGACTGGGTTGGGGGTTGGAGTCAGACATAGATACTTTGTAAAGTAACACACATAGGATCGAGATCGGTGGGCGTCACACTTACAGTTGCGTCAACAATCTCAACTGGTATGAGACCCTGAATGTGTGCCGGAGCCGTTGTGTGCACGTGTGGAAAGAAAACGATTCGCCTTTTATAACATAACCTCATTATATTACACACTTATGATCAATACAACACGGCAAGGTAAGCGACAGTCTGCAGCACAGTATCAAATTATTGCTTTTTTTATTTATTAAGACATTTATATTTAATTCGTATGGACCGGGTCATTGAACAATAAAAATCATAAATATTACACTAATTAATTGCGAGATTCAATCTAATATCTGTCAATTGATGCATAGTATATTCGAAACCAAAGTGAAATTAAGCACTGACTTACATACAACCCGTACAACTTGGAAAATCGATCAGATAAGACGCGATTTCTTTTTAGTATGGCGCGCGCTACAAAAGTTCGTATGACCATATCCTTACTTTTTAGATAAATGATCAGGTATAATTATGTGCATAAGCGTTATGCATACCCTTATTTGATTTACCGCCAAACTTCTACTTAAAGCAACAACTCAAATTAATCTACTCATAACCTCACAATACGCGTATGAATTCTCACCATCATATCCCACATTAGGTTCGTTACTTGCATACATGCAAAACATTGCGCGGCTTACGTTTTGTGTATGTACATACAAAACACATTACATAATCATTACATTTAAGTACGTAAATATACCATAAATCTACTATAATTATCATCACCACTGTTTTATTACTGTCACTTGTAAGTAATTCATTTATTTGCTATACAACTTGATTTCAAAAATATTTAAGAATTCTTCTTTATTCATCTCAATGAAATTGTACTTTACCTAAAATAATCAATATCAAAGGGATTTTCTCTTATTTAAGTCCCTCCGAAGTGACACTTAACTTTTTGAGCTAATCAGCGATTTACTTATTCTGATGAGCAATGAAGTGATTTCAATTAATTTGATTAATTGTTCAGTAAGAGGGACTAGAATAATTTATTTCAACTGACCTGGAATCCTTGTGGCAGAGGGTCGTGACGCACGGTGAGTACCAGAGTAGCTCCAGGTTGCAGCAGTAACTGTACAGCATCGCGGTGAGTAGCGCCGGGTAACTCCTTGCCGTTCACTTTGAGAAGGCGGTCACCCATCCGCAGCTTGCCGGATCGGGCGGCCACGCCACCTGGTACCACCTGGTAACGAAGGACAATTTGTAAGTTTCTTTTGTGCATTAATATTAAAATTAAGATGGGTAATGTATTAGGCATCTTGGTGGACAGATAGGCGCGTTGCAAAATGACTAAAATATGTTTATGAATCCTTCAGCTATGCAGACTGATCTAAACTCTGCTACTCTAAGCAGGAATTACAGACAATGTTCCAGTCATCCTAATTTATTGTCATTATCATACTAATTTCGTATGAGCTTTTTACATGACCGCTTATTTTTAGTAATTTAAGGATTTATTTTCACCTATATTAAGATCCTTACATTATCAAAAACTACTCTTGACAATTCCATCTTTCTTATTGAGCAATTAAAAAGTATTCAAATTTAACATACATGGGAAATGAATATTCCAGGTTCCTTTCCACCAAAAGGCACGCACGAGTGATCAGTGCCGCCGATGATACTGAAACCGAGGGATCCACCCTCCTTCAATAGTGTCACATCCTGGAACAAACAAAAATAACTATGAAACTCTTTATTCCTATTGGCCTCGCGCGATACGATTTCGTGCGCTCGGTAAATCTTTTTTAGGTACTATATATTTACATTGAGTGAAAACCTGTTAAATAGAAATTACAAACAGACACATTTTATTCATCTGTATAGAATTAGTCGTGCCAATTTGAACACGTCTCCACAGAATGTCTAACGTAATCTGACTTATTTTTGTGATGTAAATTTTTTTTGAATTCGATTAAATTTTTATAGTGTTACAAACACCACAAAAAAAAATCTGATTGCGTTAGACATTCTGTGGAGAACGAAAGGATAGTTACTGAAGATAGTGAACAGTACCATTTAAAATGTATGAGTTCATAAGTATTGGGGTCAATATCCTAAAATAATATAGAGCTTACATTATATATCTCCAAATAAGGCGTCATCGTCAAGTCAAAATGAACTTCAACGGATAGTAGCTCTCTATCCGAGAAGTATCATTAATCATGTTGAATTGACAGAACAAATAAATACACTAACACTAACACTAATGAGCTTAAAACAACAATGTTATACAAAACCACGAAATCTTCATAATACTGTACGGTGGAAAATATAAAAACAATGCATATGTGATGCACATTACTGAAAAAGGATCTTTATATAGTTCTTTTCAAAACCGTATCACAATTATAGAAATTTCGTGTTATCGGCGCTAATTGTAACAACAGACAGTGACTTCATGAAAAAAGATTGTTCTAGTAAGAATAATAAATGTCCGAGGAAAATATTTTTGTACATACAAAATGAGTTGTCACGCCAAGTGGCGCCATCTGTTGATAGATTAGCGGAAATTTAAGCGTAGGTAATGTGGTGTGGTAGTCGCGGCACGGCTTACTTCGATGATGAGAGGCGCTAGGAGCGCGTTGTCAGTGACGCGGGTGACTGTAGTCTCGGTGAAAGTAGACTTGGTGATAGTCTCGGTGACTCGGCCGGGGCCGACGGGCGGCGGCGGGAGGATGGCGGGGGGAGGCCGCTCCACCGTCACCCTCACGCCTCTCTCCGGAGGCTCCACCGCTCGGGGCCGAACTCCGCCCAGGAAGTGCGCCGGGATCATCGCTTGGAACTCCTCGTTCGTGATCGGCCGTGCCGGCTGCGCGGTTAACACGTTCACATCGCTTAGAATTATTTAGCTTTGTCACCTCTCTGTCTATTAGGCCTACAATCGAGCTCAGATTCGAATGATTATGCTGCTGGGTTCTACAATCGAGTTCAGATTCGAATGATTATGCTGCTATGCCTATTCACCTACAGAAATCTATGAGTATTACTTAGACACCTCTCAGATTACTAGCAATTTCATCCTTTACAGTTGATTAAATAGGGGCTTTAGGTAACTGGGTCGCTTATTATGAGCCACATATATCACTAAACGCGAAAAATTATGCTTGGCCCTATTCATAGATTTTTATTCATCATTATGGGTTTCATTATTTGAAAAATAAATATATTTTCAAAATAATATAAGCAATCACTTTTGATTAGACTTTAACAAAGTACTTTCCAATCATCAGAATGTCATGATTATATTATATAATTCCCTTCAAAATTGTCGCCATATTCCATCAAATTGTGTAATTTTGTAAAATAGTAATTAGCCGAGTTAAGCAGCAAATTAACCGAGTATGCTAAAAAACTGGTTCTTGGTATTTTTTAGGGTTCCGTGCCCAAAGGGTAAAACGGGACCCTATTACTAAGACTGTTGTTTTCAAGCTGTATTTCATGAACCGTGATAGCTAGGCAGCAACATTTTCCCAGTTGCTGTACTTTGTTGCCGTTATGACAACAAATTACGACTAAAAAACAGAACAAATAAATATATTAACGGGCTCGCATAAAAAATCGTTTTTCTTTTGCCGTTTTTATACATATTGGAACTCAAACCTTCGTACGCGAGTACGACTCGCACTTGGCTTGTTTTGGCTGTCTGATTACACACTTTGTCACTTTGATATAAATGGTAAAAATATATATGAGCAGTCGCCTGCCACGCAAACGACACAAGTTCGAATCCCAGCGGGGCCTGTACCAATGAGATTTTCTAAAAAGTTATTTCACACCACGTGTTTTACGGTGAAGGAAAACATCGTGAGGAAACCTGCATATGTCTGAGAAGTAATTCAAAGACGTATGTATAGTGCCCGAGACGGCGATAGACTCACCCTCTGTCACGTTAGCACTTAATCATATTCGGTGAAATGTGGGTGTTGTTGTAACAACAGCTATGCTTACCCTTTGGGGATAGCGTGAGCATATATATAAAATGGTAAGAACAACTTTGGAATATTATCTACAAAGACTACACAAAACTTTAAGAGGTGGCTGCCTCAATTATTTTCAAAAACTTCTTTCTGAATCTGTGTTGACTCATACCAAATTATACTGGAGGTGTGCCTCCTCCACAATAAAGAAAACTAAGCGTTCATTGGGGATCGGTATTTCAAGTAAATATTTGAAAATGGCATCCAATAGAAAACAATTCAAACTCTTTAATACTGGAACTAACATAGCAACTTCGCATTTCCTCCACAGGGAACTGTATGAACACACAAAACTTCTGAACAATCTTCATGCTCAACACTCTATTTATCACGAAAAATATATCCTCAAGTCTCTACGACAGCAGGTTGTTTACGCTTTGCGTTGATGAAATAGACAGTCAGTAATAAATATATATGCTCACGCCATCCCAGAAGGGTCCCCGAAGGGGTAAGCAGAGGTGTTGTAACAACACCCACATTTCACCGAATATGATCAAGTGCCAACGTGAGAGTCCATCGCCGTCTCAGGCACTATACATACGTCATTGAATTACTTCTCAGAAATATGCACGTTTCCTCACGATGTTTTCCTTCACCCTAAAGCACGTGGTGTGAAATAAGTGCACATAAGTTTTTTAGAAAAACTCATTGGTACAGGCCCCGCTGGGATTCGAACTTACGTCGCTTGCGTAGCAGGCGACTGCTCTAAACCCAAGGCCACCACGGCTTCTAGTAAGTATAAGTATTTATACATGTTTATTATATAGCAGCTAGACTGTGGGTTTGGTTTACCTTTTGAGCAACAGTATTCCAATAATGATCAGCAAATAAACCCACGTTTAATTAGTATTACCCCTTTTCATCGTAAGTGACATTTTATGTGCCCCCGGAAAAATTAATTGGATATTTACTACCCAGTAACTTAGATTCAATTAGATAAACTATTATTATTGTTTTTGTTTTGAAATAAGATCATCATATTCAGAGCAGTAATATAAAAGTAATAAAAATAAATATTACGTTGTTACATATAAATAAATATATCACATGAACCGTGTTAACTGTGCGTTTTAATGTTTATGAAACCGACATAGAATTGAGCCATTGTTATATGATTCAACATAAGTTAGCACATGGAACAATATTATCATGAGTATGCTAAAATTATCAACAATATAAACTGAATTCTAAAGAATCGAATAATCGCCAATAGTTATGTAATCGGGCGGACCCAATTAAAGTATTACCTGCAACAATAGAGAGGTCGCTGGCTAGTTTATAGAAAGGTTTAAATTTCAGTGGATACAATCTTCAGAGAGCGAATCTAAACTCGATTAGAGACGTTCGAATAAGCGCAATAATGTGAAGCTAATGTAATTGAAAGTACAGCAGCGACATTCGGCCACTTGGAATAGTCGGCATCGATACCACAGTCTTACATCCCGAAGTATGAGCTCTTTACTTCGACATGCAAAGAATGAAGTAACTTTGACAACTATTGCTGACCGAACGCCTCTGATATACTTTGCGGCTAGTCTACAGTGAAATGATACAGTTAAGGCGTCGTACACAATGGTGGTAAAGCTGAATAACGTAAGCACGGATGTGAACGTGTTAAAACCAATAACCATCACCTGAATCGTTTGGGGTAAGTTAAATACTTGCTAAGTGGATTGCTAACCTGTATGTCGTCGAAAACATCGTCTGTCGAGCCATGAGTATTTCTGGGTTCGGGCGTCAGTGGGGTACTCGCGCTGTTCGTGGTGGATTTCGTATTGGCCTGAAATAGATATACGAGGTTTGATCATAAATAAATCTCGCAAAAATGCCAAGTTGTGAGCGAATAACATGAGTAAACTGTGAAATCCTTTACACCACAAACCATCTAAACAACACAAAGAATAGTCTGGTACCTAACTAAGCCTCACCTGCCCGTTAGTTTGACTCAGTTTTCGCGGTGCGGGTTGCGGTGGTGCGGTGTTCGGTGCGAAAGTAGCTTGCTTGAGAGGCTGAGTCGGTAGCTGGGGTTGTGGCTGAGGCTGGGGCTGGGGCTGGGGCTGGGGTTGGGACTGAATCGTTTGCTGGGTCAATGGCTGTTGTACATGCGCAGAAACACGCGGTGCAGAGTGCGTATTGGTGTGGTTCGCTACTATTTGTGTCGTGGGTTTCGGTGTTGGAAGTATGTTCACATTTTGCAGACTCGTCTTGTGCTCTCTCACTTCTTCTGATGTTGACTTCCTCTGGACCAACTCGCCTATTAGGATAAAGAAAATTTATGTAAAAAAGCAAAGCTTTTAAAGACATGTTCGATAAAATAATGTTTTGATAAGCAAATTTTGTTTGAGGGTAGATTACTAACCCTGTTCGGTAGTGATGGTGCGTTGAAGGACGAGTCGTACGAATCTCTCGTGGCCGGTCAATAGCCCCACAGCTGCCTCGTGCCGAGCATTCTCCATGTCCACGCCATTTATCTGAAATTATCATACAGTCGTATGTGTTGCTTATAGTTTACAAGAAAATAAAAAGGTTTGATTCTTTATATTTTGATTATTTTACATTCAATAAAAATGGTCGAAATAGTATGCATTAACTGCACATCGAAATAGTGAACAGACGTATACTCACAGAGACAACTTTATCACCGACTTGCATTTTTCCATCTTTAGACGCGGCACCTTGTGGTGATATTCGCGAGATATAGATAGCGTCGCTGTCTTCTCGATAAGGCGGGGATCCCTTGCCGCCCGCTATGCTGAACCCTAATCCGGCCCCATCACGGATCAAAGTCGTGTGCACTAGGACCTTTTGCTGATATACTAGAAAAATACGATGAAATTAGGATATTTGTGAAAATTTCAACCATCCCCCTTGATCACTATTATGAGTGGCAAGAGTTTTCCTTAAATGCGCTGCGATTGGTGAAAATCCAGAGCCAATCACAGCACTCCGCAGCTAGTAGTGAGCTATCATGATTGTTAAAGTAAGTAAGATTAATAGATAACTGTGATGTTGTGAATAGAATATGTAAAGTTATTATACATAAAGCTGATACTGTTCAAATCTGGGTACCTACTAATAATTACTGTACACTACAGATACTCCACTAGACACAGTTACGTAAAATTATAATCTTGGCAAATTTAACGTCGATTACACTTTCATGTAACTTTACTACATCTAACTTTCTACAGGAAGTTAATTAAACCATAGCAAACTTACCTGGTGGTATATAGGCTGTGGTGGCAGGTGGGGGCGATGCTTGCAACCTTTGGTAAGAAGTGTCCGTCACTTGTGCAGTGGGCGAGGGACTATAGCCTCCTTGTGAGATCGGCGTCGTCTGATTATTGACGATTGTTGGCTGCTCCTTGAATTCAGGCTCAAACTCTTGAGCGTATTGGTTGCAGATTATTAACGGTTTCATAGGCAAGCCGCGACCTGTCGGTACCTAAAAACGGCATATGAAACTAACTTTTTTTGGCAAGAACAATTTCGTATTATTAAAGTATTCGCTCAAGCTCAAGGATGAGTAGGAAAGAAAGTAAGTAAACAAGTACGTTAAATTACAAATGAAGTTGAAATATTGCATCAAAGGCAACTTTTACTCGGCACACGGAATAATGTTCATATCAGTAATTGGAAGAAAGGGACTCAAGACCTTTTCACGCCAGTAATTGGCGCGATTTAGATAAGATAAAAAGATAAAACTTAACTAGTTAATTTAATCCGATCAGTTAGTGCGACTGCATGCAAAATAATATACTTTTAAGGTACTCAACTTTCACTTTCATTTTTACAAATGTAAGGCTTACTTGTATTTTTTCTTAACACGTAATGAATGAGACAAAAATAAACCAGTTAAGAATTTATTATTAATCATGTCGACTCATTTGAATAAAAGTGCTTTATACCTGTCCATTTTCCAGTGTAGAAACGGTATCAGCTGTGCTTGACACTGAGTGATGACTTGCTCCACTCGGGGCCCGACTGTGTGTTCTAAATTGAAAGAATTAATTTAATTTTAAAAGTTCATCTTCGGACAAAGTCGTGACCATAGTGCACAGTTGGAAAGCCATACCGTGTGGAGTTCGGTGATTCTCTGGTGACGACGAGTGTGAGCGTAGGCCCGCTCGCCTTAAGTACTTCCACCGCATAATAATGGTCTACTTCTACTACTTGTGTACCGTTCACAGAGAGCACCTTGTCGCCAACCTGAAAATATTACGCACTTGTTTCAATATCTATGGAAATCATTAAGCAATTGAAACTCTAATAGATATTTTTTCACCTGAAATAGATTCTTATCTGCATACATATCTAATAGTATTTATTTACAGAATAGTGGTTCCATCTAGTTTGAATATCTGTTTAATTTCTGAGTACTAGAGTAATGATAATTCAAGCAATGCGAGATTCAGTTAATTTGAGTTCAGGACTTGAATCATTAGAGAGAACAGAAATATAAACATTCCAAATTTTTTTTTTAATAATTGATCTTGGTACAAGCAAACGTATTTTCATCTTACACCCGCTTCTTCGATAAGCGGTCTGATGAATCAGTGATTTAGTTGTTGAGACTTTTTTTCATACTTGATTTCTTTATTGTTGCGAGCATGGATTTAAACCAGGTCACAACACAAAACAACAATAGCTTCCGTTGATTAGCAGTCGATTAAAATTACTCACTCTAAGTCCAGCCATATAAGCTGGTCCGTTGGGCGTGACGCGCGATATGAATATGCCGTCATCGTCACCGATATAGGGCGTAGAGCCGCGGCCGCCGGCAATGCTCAGCCCTAGACCTCCAGAGGCGCGAGCGATTCGCACCTCGAAGCACCGCTGCTCACCGATTATACGAGTTACACTCTCAGCACGCTCTGATATTGATTCACCTGTAGAAAAGTTAACATTCAGTAATATGAAAAATTAAGACCTGGGCCTAACCATGAGCTCTTATTGTAATGACGAAGAATGTACGTACAAATGCTCACGCCTGTATTCCCCGAAGGGGTAGACAGAGGTGTTGTAATCACAACACCCACTTTTCACCGAATTTGATTAAGTGCCAACGTGACAGGTGGTGAGTCCATCGCCGTCTCAGACACTTTACATGCGTCATTGAATTACTTTTTAGAAATATGCAGGTTTCATTAGACTGTCATTAGAGTGACATTATACTTAATATTCATTTTTATAAACCACGCAGACAAATTGGGGGGGCAGACGCTGGTTATTTAAAAGCATGCAAGTCTCTCATTGGTCTAAATCAATGCAACTTACAAACGTTTGTCACATGCCACTTTGGGGAATTTATCAGGCAATCTTGTCGGGAAGTATTTATCTATATATTGTATTAGAAGCTTATCATGTTATATCAAAAGGAAATTCCACTTGGCCTACATGCAGGCAAAAACATAACTTGACTAAAATTCTGTGAATTCAATTGTGCTTTTGCCTGCTACAAAGAAGGTGCTTATTCAAAGTAGAATTTATTCAATGAAACACGTTTTGGTACACGAAGAATCCATTTAGATTATGCATCATAAATATAATTATGTCCACCTAATTTATCAACCGAATTAACAGCCTAAATATCCAGAAAAATGTGCAGTAAAGTATAACCAATCAATAACAAACCTTACATGATAACTAGACCACTGCCGATAAATGAATGTAGGTGTTATCTTGTCAATAAATTACGTAAGAGTCCTATTGTTTCGGACTACCGAGTTCCGCGATCGGATTAATACCAATTGTCAAGTATAAGGTCAACAATGCTGTCCTCGTAATTACGTTCTTGTTTGAAATGTGTGACTTTATATATAAACTAAGTATTGTAAGACGACGACTTAAAGAAAATTTTAGGCAATATGTAACAATGTTGGCAGTTTTTCCCGTTCTCGTCAAGGAAAACGTCATGTAACAAGGTCTAGTCTAGAGCTAATAGGTAGTGGGCGTATGAATACTGCCGTCGCGTCGTCGCCATAATAATTATTAACCTTATAATGCACACTTGCACACGAACAATGTGTGTTGTAAAAAATGTTATTCTCTCTGCACATGCTCGCAAGGTCGCCGCTTTTGTGATCGTGAAAACTAATCACGACTATGATATTATGTGAATTGTGAACGGTTAACAATTTGACTTTCACAAATATGACTTGCTAGTTAATTGCATATGAAGCAAAAACACTACATCTTACTGAACCATTCAACGGTATCTTGGAAACATTAATATTTGCAACAGTAAAAAAAATATTTTCACGGTGAATTCTATAATCCTAAGTACCAATTAAGGGTCTTCTGGCTCAAAGGTGATGAGAAAACGAAGAGGATAGCGGTACCAGCAGGTATTCCAAGGCAGACGTTTAGGGTTCTCTCTAGTAAAATTGTTCAGTGCGATATAATTTGACATTCAGCTACAGAAAGAAAGAAAAACGGTATGACACGTATTGATGATACACTTCTACGAGGCCAGGTTTCTAATTCGGGCAATGTTAGAGCAAGCTGTACTGAATTGAATAACAAATGGTTGTGTTGTGCGCTGTTTGTAGCATTCGCACGACAATCAAGATGACAAGATGAATGGACCGCAGTGAAATCATGATCCAGAATGGATAGTCGGATCGGCGTCCTGTTCGGGCATCACAATAGTCAATCACTCGTAATACTTTCCCCCTGGACAACCTTAATAGAATAAACTACATTACTATTGTACCCCGGAATAAGTCGTGATAGTTTAGTGGGACTCGTGACTATCGTTTTACGGTAGTCTCATTTTATTGGAAAATATGTTTTCTAGGAATGATAGTAATTTACTTCTAATCCACCTGTAACGGACATGTGAAAGTTTGGAGTTGTAAATGGTGTACTTCAATGTAAATTTCGAAGATTAATGTTTAGGTAAAAGGAGTTTAATCTTGTTACGAGACACGTTTTATCGAAAATTACCAAATATAGGAACTACGTTAAAATTTCCTTGTCTTTCAGCTTTTAGTCGTAACCACTAATGATCACGACATTCACGACTTTAAGCTGGTTGGTGAAAATTATCCATAATTGCTCGGCTACGGTTGATTACATAAGTAACGATCAATAAAATACTAGAAATAGGTAATTTGTCTTCTTCGGAATTTCAGTCATTAATCTTGCGAACAAAAATCATCTTATAAACTTAGGTAGGTACATACCATCTACCCACATGTGGAGATTACGGGTTCACATAAGCAACTAATAGGAGAAAATGTGGAAGCAATGTAGGAGATTGCTATAATAACGAGTAAAAGCCAGAAGGCAAACCGTTAAATTAAGGCAGGTAATTTGATTTAATGACGGCATTGGCCGTGCAATTAGCTTTAATGGTCAGATCCCGTGTTACCCACAGGTCCACATACTGTTACTATGTCCAACTATTATAACCTCGAGAATATTACTACTCCTACAATAAGTAAACACATGACTTCATCAGAGGCACGAAATAAGTATGCTCGTTATGTAAATTACGGTGTTTAGTTGCTTGTGGCATGGAGACATTATGTTTGGTACGATATGACAAGTAAGCTATGTTTCTTTTTTTAAATACATTTGTACGATGATTTAAAAATATTAATACATTTTTAGATTTAGATTCTTTTGATAAATTGTGTAAATAAAACGATGGATTTTACTCATTTCACATAATTAAACAAGGTCCTTGGACATAAAGAATTTACATTCATCCTACATCAAATCTAGAATGTTCTTAAGAAAGGTTAGCCCTTTAAATGAGTTAAGTTAAAATAAACATAGTTTTCATTTTATTTAAGAAACAGCAACAGGTTCCTAAAAGTATTACAGCCTAAAAGTACTAATTCGAGTAAATGTATTTGAATGTAATAAAGAATCAACCAAGTGATGAGCAGAAGTGGCGACACTACTCGTAGACATTACGGATACAAAGAGACATAATGTCATTGAAAACAACGTTAAATCAGCATACAAGTAGAATAACATATTTCAAAAGTCCCAAACGTTCCGTCCATAAATTTTTTGATGACATAATTGTTAAAGGTCGTACTGACAATCGAAGGGCCACAGTTTATTCGAAGAGCGACTACGTTTATCGGCACCTATACATCGATGGAGTTCCACGTGTTATTTGTTAATACGCAGTTGCGAAGCTACATCTAGGGCCCACCCAAATATTTGATTGATGACCGCATAAGCAAACTACTTCACTACAGTATCACCTTCAATTTTGAGTATATCCAACGCGCGTAAAAAGGTAACGTACCCATTAAACAGAGCATTTTATGAAGGTTGCATTTGTTATTCGTAATTAACATGAATACTGTTTAACCTTTGATAAACATCTTAGGTTACGAGTATGTAATATTAAGGATGCGGTTCTAGAACCTAGGAGATATCATGTTCCCTAATAAATATTATATTTCTTAGATATGTTGTGAAATTTGTTTTGAATATTATACATACTATGTGTATTACCTATATTGGCCCGGAGATTGTACAAATAATAAAAAACAAATTTGGAAAGTATCTGTAGGGCAATTTTCTGGCCGTATCGGATTGAATTTTTTTTATTGGTGCTAAGCTAATAAATACGTACATTATTGTTTTAGGATCATAGTATTCAGGTTCATGTAAAGTAATTTTATCACATCTACTAACGATACAAGAGATTTGCTGTTCTATTGTCTATTTTAAAGGCTCTTCGTCAGATCTTCACTAGTGTACAAATTTCCTTCGCTGTACGTACATAACCTTTAAACTTGCCACGAATGATTGTAGAACAATATATGAATTTTCTTTTACTCATTTGATTAATGTATTATTTCATTTGAATCTTCACATACTATAATTCATTACTATCCAAATTGAACATTTAAACAGTATTTACATTCCTTATTAAGAAAAGTCAGATTTATCTACCTACCCGGGTCATCAGAAAATTATTTACTTCAAACTTAATTAACCTCTTTTCCATAACCTTTCAAAATTTCAGATTATACGAGAGAAAATAAATAATACAAAGAAATCGTGTTTCAATAACAGTATAATATTAGAAGCGCGCTTTGAAAAATTTAACACGGTATATGCGGCAAGCCCAGTCATCCATATCGAAAATCGAAGGGAAAGTTAACTTACGTTTTTTTCTCCTTATTACACCCATTTCCACGTCTCAACTACAACTCGTTTGATGCCTGGATAGGGGCGGGAGTTCCGTGGGCGGAGGTGGATGTACCGGTTCACACTGTGATTCTATCTGACTAGTGCACGTCAATCAACTAGAAGCACCGGCCGGCTGTCAGTCCTAATGCATTCCGAGTAGGTCATTGTTCATTTTCATAATATAAACTCGATATTAATTGCTGCCAATTACGAAATGTTGAAGATAAAACTAGTCGTAAGCGTTCGATTAAGCGCGTAAGGTAGCCAGGGACCAAAATATGTGTTGGTCGTTCGTAACCAAAACAAACAATCGAGCCGGGGTCGATCGAGTGTTGTGTCAGAGCGCGTTCGTTGCGTGCGCGCAGCCCGGGGCGCAAGCGGTGACGGAATGCGCGCGCTCCAAGCCTCCAAGACCCTCCAACGCAACCAACCACCGGAGATGCGGAGGCTGTGGCGCCGGCGCCCGCTCCCGCGCCCGCCACCTCTCCGCCAGATTAAAAATAGAAAGTCACAACCTGGCGCATACCGATTCCTTTTATTTTTTACCCTCGTGTTACCTATTATCAGCACCGAAAGATCGCATCTACATCTGATCGACTTATAAACGCTTTCGATTCTTTGTAAACAAATATTAGAATTTAACGAGGTCTTTTGCATACTACTATTTTGGAAAGTACAAATCCGAGGTTTGTTGTAATGAAAACGTAACGTAATCTGTAAAACACGTCAACGCTAGTTACCTACTTCAAAATAAAAACGACTAAAAATATACTTATAGCAATTAATCAATCGACATCAGATAAGATAATGAACATGCCATAATTAAATAATCGATCCATACCTACCCATTAACAAAACGTAGCACGTTATGTTGTGATATTTGATATGTTATTAAAATAAAGATAGCGTTACTTTATGCTTCTAAGAACTCATCATAGTTTCAGCTAATAACTATATTATGACCCCTTCACAAAAAACTTCTTATTATAATCTTACTTGCATTTATCCATTCTTTATTAAAGCTGTTGGAGAAAATTAGAAACTGCATTGATTCCCAGGATGTAGCTTTCAGCTCACCAATAGAGTGATATAAACAGGACTTAAATAAGGTCTGCTTTCGAAAAGCAAACCAGCGCTGATCTGCATTCAGCAAGCAACGAGCACCTTGCAGCGGTTATTAATGCATGCAAGGATGCCAATTAGAAACGGCACGCGTCACTTCGAGAAGCAATGGATATGGAGTCCCACTTAATATAGCCCCGACACAAACATGCTCTCGAGAGGACGTTGCTGTGCGAATATATTCATTTATATTCCAAATAACGGTCAACGGTGACATAGCCCGTGGAGAATATGCTACCTCGTAGGTGGAAACGACACCAAAACATTCAAAACGGCAATAATGGAATGTTTACATCCTAATTTATGCGCGTTATCTGGGTTATTAGACGCTAGCATATTATAATATTGTTCTAACTAGTTTCCTTGGCTACACATACATGGTTGTTTTTCCATGATAAAATATTTTAATAGATATTTAGTAACTACTCTGATAAATCTTACGGTGCTATTTATATCAAGACAGTCACGTCAGATCACGTAACGCATAAACTTGAGGAAATATAGAAGTATCATATTTTCTTCTCGCCTAGCTTCTCTAGCTAGGCTATCGTTAACAAGAAACGCCGTGTATAAAATTATAGGTTCCCGCTGCAAACTGATTTAGATAAAGATAGGGGGTATAAATTATAATTAATTGCGGATCGTGTTCGCGAGGTATCGCGTCGCGCTGTTGCGCTTCAGTAACTCATTTCACAGGTTCACTTTCGTGATGTGCGCCCCGAGCACGGATGTAAACCGCAACACACAGCTTCCTGTGCCCCACGATGATTGAACGTATCAATTCCCTGCGGTCAAGTGCAAGTCGAGAGAAATCCAAGCCCAACTAATACCATTAAGCCTAGATTGGTTTAGACAAGTGCTGCAGGTACATCAAGTGAACGAAGGTCTATGGAGATTCAATTTAACGATAATAGAGATTAATACTGGAATTGAATCTAGAGACCTATAATTGAAAATGGAAATGAATATGATTTGCATGGTTTAGGTGCTTTCGAACTTCGAACAGCTGACCACCCGTTCAGAAACTAGATAGAAGCTCAGTTGGCATCTTGTAAATTTCATTACATGATTGAATAATTATCATTAAATTAAAACAAAAATCATATAAATTATTCCCTAATAGTGAAAATTGTAACAGCATACTTGTAAAAACAATACATTAAAATTGCATATACTATTATAGGCAGGTACTATTTCATTGCATTATCAATATAAATACTTATTAAATAATGGGTAGGTTACCTATACCCAATATTTAATATTCACAAGATTATAAGACACATAAATAATAGATACAAAATAATGATGCTGTTTTTATGTTTTATCTGTAGTTAAGTGAAGTACGCCATACGCTCTTACTGCCACCATAGTTGCACTATGTGACAGTGACAGACTCACGTACATCATACACATCAGTGTCTTACTAAATTGTGGCAGCCCCCTAGAAGCCATAAACAAGAAGTGAAGTGAAGAGTTAAACCAACATGGGAATAACAGGCCACGGTAGTAGGGCCTCAGTTTACATCATAATAGTAAGATTGTTTTTTAAACAGCCCGAATTCAATAACAAGGACTTTCACGGTATGAAATAACACTTGAATCGGATGCATGAAGATTGATAATACAAAAGAAAAACATGAGTGCACTACCTACAATAATTACCGGTATAGAGAAAGGTGTTCGTATCTAACATTATAATAACATGAACCAAATTACAATCTATGACATTAATTTATTGAGTTTCGAAAGTAAAACCTGGCAATTTGCGTTCAACTACGTTCAAGTAACGTGACTGACAGATCGTCGGAATAATAAAAATGATTTTTTTTTTGTTTATTGCTTAGTCACAAAGACAATTATAGCATAAACAGCATTCCACGTTTAATTATTGTTTTATTGTTTGACGGTAGAGTTAAGAAATGTGTACATTTTACTTTGTGAAAACTTTCGCTTTATTTGTAGTCCTTTCCCAGAGCACGATCTCTTCATTATGTTAAACTACCTAGGTAGCACTACACGACATAGTTAGTAGAGGTAACATTACGTTATTAACAAGTAAAATCGACATGTAATGTTTATTTTCAGGAGAGCTGCGAGTTCACTGGTGTCAGTCGTGCTCGTCTCCTTTTCTATCGGGCATCGTTGCACGAACTCGGGCCGGCACGCGCTCCCGCCGCTTCCTTTGCCTCCACGAAAGCTCATCCGTTATATTTGCCGTACAGCCAGGTTAAATAACCTCCATGGATACTAACACAGCCGCATTGTACTTTCTATCTGATACGAACCACCATTACACAACTACCAAGCCAAGATATAGATTATGGTTTACGGATCTTTTGTTATTACCACTTATAATATAACTGCCTGTTACATAAACTTGGTATCATAACATACCTCCAAAAAGTAAATGTTCCGAGAGTGTACTTTCAAATAAAAGTAGATACAAGCTATTGATTCAATTATTTTGAACGATGAAAGTGTAGCTTGGTCGTGGTTAAATTAATGATCATAACAATAAGCATATCTAATCAATCCATAAACAGCTTTTGTTTAGTACCTGCAAATTGGAAAAACATCTTCGTCTACAATACAAAAGCTGGTAGAGCTTTTAGACAATACAATAGTGCCCATGTCGACCTTTCAAAAACTCTAGAATATCTTTTGTACAAAGTAACTTTAGAAATATCGCGCGAAACAAATCATAACGGCACATCTAACTGGTAACCAATTAGAGTGACGAAGATTGAATGAAATTAAATAAAAAATAATTGAACAAAATTACTTGTCTTTTTGGCATTAAACTACTTGTAAAGTATTGCACCGCTAGTGATGTAACATTGTACTCGAAGTGGGTAACGGCTTTTGAACACGAAAATAGTTTTCGAGTTATTACAGCGACATAGCAAGGTGAAGGGGCATTGTCATACCAGCGAGTATTTAAATAAATCAGTGAAGATACGATATAGTAATAAATTTTATAAGGGATCACACCGGCTTACTTGCTTTGAATGTAAATTCCATGATGGAACACATGATGCCGCGAACAGTTGACTTGGTGACCGCCATGTTTATAATGGCATTAACTTTAATACGAAGATAATGACTGTTGTGATTGATTGGTAAGAGTGTACATCATAAAGGTGTTAGGAGAACTGCGTCAAGTGACAAGCGGGACCTGGGCGGTTCACTGGCGCGCACCAGTGAAAGGGGAGAGCGGCCTGCATCAGCTATTGTTATCCGTCCCGAGGGAGGCTTATACCCTACATATCGTCCTATTTACGCACACACGTATATAACGTATATCTATAGAAAAGTCGAGAAAAAATATTGACGAGATGAGATTTGTGACCTACTCTACTATAAATGTCAAACACTTTTGGATCATCTGAGACCTGGATCGGAAATCCAAACAGTATCCTTAATTTATTTAGATTTTTCTTTTATATTGGTGTGTTCGAATAACTTAAACAAAAAAAATCACTACAAGTATGATATAATAGGCTTTTAAATTATAAAAATAAGTAGATTTAGGCGCAGAACATACCACGAGCATCTATCAAATCCAATTAAAATTCTTATAGATGTTTTAAGAACATCGTCAAAATCCCCATCGTGTGGGGGCTGAGAGTGAAAATTTATTGAACCCAGGTACTGCGTGATATACTGCAGGTTAACGACTAGATTAGTTTCTATTCAAAACGACTTTCTACCATAGCGCATTTCTCTCCAGAGATAAATATATGCAGCTTAGAGAATTCGCTAAGCAAATTTCTAGGCTATAAATTATATTCATGGTTTGGTAGAGACGATCATATAACAGATAAATTCGAAAACCATTTAGATGTTTGTATAATATCCGCGTTAGATAGATAGTTTTCAAATTGATTTATCAAAATCAATATCATAGTCTAAAGTGTAATGGAATTCTAAATCTATAACCCTGCGAGGCATTCATTGCGTGATATGAATGTATGTAGAATAACATTTTTTATTTGAAACGTACCATATCCATGCACAATAGGTTCCAACTCGCTGATGCGAACCCGTCTAGGCCCGGACCGCGCCGGCAGCGTGTAATGATCAGTCGGATATCTCGAAACCTCCCTTGGTTGATCAAATCGACTCGCTGATCTTGGTAGAGTGCCGTACACTTGGCTCATCCGGTCGTTATACACTGGTTGGTATTGAGGTTGGTCGAAATGATTTTGAGCATATTGATGCCTAGAGTAATATACTCTTGGTTCAGTATAATCTACATACGGATTATTTCTGTCCCGTATGTCATGTCTGCTATTTCCGGGTTGCCGATCGTACTGATGTAATGCTTGAAGACTCTGAGCTGGATAGCCATACTGATTCGGCTGCCTGCGGTACTTGTCGAGGATATCGAAGGATCTATTGTACGGCGTTGAGAAACGGTCGGTGGCGAAAATTTCGCTCACAGGCAGAGTAGAGCTATTGTTGCTTGCAGTACTGCGGTTGCTTCTAGTGCTGCTCCTCGCACTGTTTCGAGCCAGCGAACCGTCCCCGCGCACGCTCAGCTTTAATTCTAGTCTCTTGTCTTTCATAATTTATTATCATACACTAAATTAACTCAATAGTTATGTGTATACAGTTAGCCTATTGAGGTAGAGCAAATGTCACAGTGTGACATTTAAAGTTTAATGAACTTAAACGGCTAGCTAGAGATTAAGACAATTTAATTACACTTTAAAAGGGGTACCTTCTATAATTTATGTGCTTGCTGAAGAAAGTAAATGCAGTTTGATGTGCTGGGAAGATGAGTAATGATCGTTGATGTATTTGGTAAATGGCCACAAACCCGAAAGTAAGACCGTGCTTGTCTAAGTTAATTGAGGTTAAATAGTTGAGACGAAACATCGACACGACTTTCGGACAAAGGTTGTGTCAATCTCAAAACTAAAGAAGTGACTTATAGACAGAGCGGAACAATAAAAATGAAAACTCGAGATCACTATGGTCTCACGATTAGTAACAAGAAGTTCGCTGATATCGCCTTATCCATCATGCTGACTCACATTGTACAATAAATGTACACTATCCTGCATGTTCCACTCACATTAATCTAGTTATTGGAGATAAAGCTAACATGAAAAGTTATTACATCTAACGTCATAGTATTATCCGGACATAATAAACTCTATATCTCAATATAATATCCATACCAAACTGTGTTTTAATTTGAATAAATCGAAATCTTAACAAGGTTTACCTGAACCAATGTAAAACGTAAATAATGGCAGAATAAGGTATGTTATTCTAAACAGTGATGTCACCCGATAAACGGCATCTTTGCACGCGATATCCGGATAAATACCGTTGTGAATTATCAAACGAGTAACGTTTGTGAGTCGAAAATATATCAAAGTTTTTACTGCACACAACACCAACGGAACGTAACCAATTATTATTGAATTCTTTATCAATTGTTAACAGTATAATTTACAATGATAAATAATTATTAAAATTCCACAAGACACCAACTTCCTGCGAGTGAAGTGATCGAATGCGTGTTGGACAAGGAATTATTATATACGTGCTGATAAGATAATAATGTCAGTTCAATAACATGTATCTTGTACAAACAATTGTGTGTACCCCAGTGGATAGAATTTAGGCCCTATGGACCCAATGTATAGTGCTCGTATGTAGCCTTACATGTGACGGTCATATTGTTTGCTAATGTTTATTTATTTATTAGTTTAGTACTTTAATCACGTGCAGTTGTTTACTGCCAACTTGTTACCTACTTTTATACATAGGTGCAAAAGAAGTAAGTAACTAAACCTTTGTATGGGTGCGAACTGCGAAGCAATATTAACCTTGTGTTACGGTTAGGGTAAATTCACTGTGTCAAGGCTGTGTAACGTAGCCTGTGTTTGTATTTACAGTATGTATGAATCATGAACTCGTTATCGAATTCATTGTAACTGGGCCTCTTTCCCAATAGTACTAACTAAATGGAAGGCTTTTCGGCCCAAATTTGAAATCGCCCGGCACATGAGCCGCATCTGTTTCAGCACCCGCAGACTTTAAAACCACGTGGATATGATTTGTTAGTTTTCACTTTCGAGGTTTTATGGTTTATAAACTTTACATATTAAACACTACCATATCATAATGTCACTGATAAAATTAATGGAGCAAGTAATGCGCTATAAGTTTCGTATCTGTGTATTTTCGTCTCTACACGGATTGCTGATTCAATAAATGTTTGCTTCAGAACTGGATTTCAGACAACACAAAACAGTAAGAAAGTAGTGGTGCTCGAGTGGGTTAATTACTTACTGCCTCGAATCGTTTAATTGTGACAGAGAGGTGCGAAAGATATAACTGAAGTTTATGTTAAGAACTTACAGGTACTTTAAGCTTGCACACGAGAAAATAGATACACGTGTTTAAATGCGGGGCACAAACCGACAATTTCGAGTAAATGGAGCAAAGCGGACAACCATGAAAATGTATGTTTGAAAACTAATCAAATCGAATGAAATGATGGAATCGTAGCCGGTTGGTTCGCAGTAAGTATTATGTCGGTGGAAATATAATAATAACAACTGAGCTTGACCTTCAATATCAGCAGCGCTTGAGTAAATACGCTGTTTCTAGAATGCTGGATAGTATTAACGCCATTTACTGCCTATCTAAAGGATAACTGAATCAAAACGTTAAAAAAGCAGTTAAACCCAACTTAACAACACACAACTGCCAATATTAGCGAAATTACACCATTAATTTAACAAATGCTATAATTACACAGCGCATAGCTCACAACAATTTATTTCCTTCACGTATTTCAATAATTTAGAACACTAATCTTGTTAAACGAGCTGTAGATATGTTTTCAACAGAGCCGATTACGATCATATCGCTCAAGTCATTCACTGCCTAATGTGTTATACACAGACCACGAACATACATTGACGTAAATCACGCGACTCATTGCACTTGTCTTTTTAATTTTCACTGAATAGCTCGCCAGAATGGTGGCAATCTCGCCACAAAATGGGCAAACACTGAGCAGTTTAGTTCAACGGAGCAAAATGGCACGTCGAGTACTAAAGATAAGCTGATAACGTACACGATACGGATTTTATACAGCGCTAACATTGCATACCTTTTTGGTTGCTTAACGTGACACCGACATCAACAAAATAAACTATACTTAACACAATATAACAGTATGTAGAGCGTTTGTGTTGCAAGTTACTTCGGTACATGTGAGACCACAAAAAATGCAAATGAGATGAATAACATTTCGCGAAAACGTCGACTAAAATTCAGAAGTATTTAATTTGAATGGCATCTCACACACAAATAGCGGCAGTGCTGCCTTCGTACAACGCACTAGTGACAGACAGATGTGGCTTGATTCAAGTTCGTGATCTTAAAACGACTGAGCGTGATCACGACTGCGTAAAGTAATGTTACAAGTGTCGCAACTGACTAAAATCTCTAATAAACCGAGCATTGTCGAAGTCCCTATAATTTTATAAATCTAGAAGAATTAAGTTAATAGTTCACTTACCATCAGCTGCATCCTCCGCAGTTTCTTCATCATCAGTCTTATGATCCTCTAGCTCTCGTTTCTTAATCGCCTGAGAAAGAACAAAAGCCATGAAATATGATACTTTTTCCTTCATCCCCCATTGCAAGGGAATTAGTGCCATGCAACATCATGTTTCACAAGCTGAGTTAAAACAATTCACAGATATATTTCACAACGACAACGACTAGGGAAGAAACGCAAATGTCGCGTTAGACCTCATGCCAATGAAATGGAATGATCGTGATATCACAATACGCAAGCAAGGCAAGCCAAACAAAATACGGACGAATCTAAATTGAAATCTCGCGCAGTGTTTCTTTATCTTGCAAACGCATCTCACCCGGGCGAGCCATCCTCCTGCTGCTTTCAAGCACCTCATTTTAATAAGAATCGTTAATGGGCACTGTTATTTATTTATTGATACGACACTTGGATCGGAAAAGCGACACTTAATTTATCGATTAATCGCGGTAACCGAAGCATCGTTACGAGCGTCGCGGTGGAAGGCACTCATTTCTGCGAGCCTCGAGGAGGGTCTACCGAGATCGTTGTGGTCGAGGGCCTGCGCGCATCAGCCCGGAACAGCCGCGGTATTCCAGCAATTACCCACGGTTGGCCCGACTTTATAGAAACGGACCAATTCTTAGACTTATTTACACAATAAAACCACTGTGTTTTTAACCTCCTTAATCTTAAATTGTTGTACGACTATCTTTGTTTAGGCATGATGACGATGTACGTTTTTGACTTTGCACTCTGCAGTGTGCTGATAACTTAATGGTAAATATGTTCACAAGCCATGGATGCGATGCGAAATGGATCTCACGAGTCTATTGTTACTGCTATTCTCTGGCGAACAAGAAATCTCGACGCGGATAGCGTGTCAGCTTTTACCCTTTCGCATTACTGTATGTACGTACGTATGTGATTTAGATGTCACTGTGATTTAGATGTCACTGTGATTTACGTCACGATAGTGTAAGTAAGTACAATACCTATCTATTGTTTTATTACTAAGTAATATTACAGATACCTATTCAATAGTTACCAATATAACGCAATATTCCTTCACTTAAACTTACTTACTTACTTAAACTCACTTATTCGTTAAAGAATTCTATATTGGAAGATCAATAGATCTCTAAAACTCTGAATAACAATGGGACGGATTTGTAAATAACCAATTCTATAAAAGGTTAGGTTAAAATTTATATACAGCTAACCAAATAACCTTACAATAAAATAACGTTACATACATACATATTGCTATTGCCTGTATTTCTCGAAGAGGTAGGCAGAGTTGTTATGGTTATATATTGTGTGTAAGTCCCATGACGGGTTGTCCACTTCCCTCTATGATGGTTGAGGAGGTCAATGGCTGGCATTCACGTCATACTTGTGAACAGGTGCTGCTTGTGGGGGCTGGTCATCTCAAGCTACGCATTTAGTTATAAGTAGATGTACTAGATTTTTAGTTATGTTAATTATTATCGACATATGTGCATTGGAACATGGTCCATGAGCTTACGTTTTTTAAATTATTTATTTTGTATTCTTTAAAATGTCTAAAAAATAATATTTTTGAAAAGAGTAATTACTGAGTTTCTTGCCAGGTTCTTCTCAGTAAAAGCAACCTTCCGAACCTGGCGGGAGCATGTATAATCCTGTATAATTATGTCATTCTGACGATTTGAAAGTACTTTGTAAAAAGTCTAATCGAATAAAGATACTTTTGACTTTGACTTTGACATTTGATAGGGGCGAGCCTATTGCCCTTAACCGGGCAAAATACAAATCCCGACTTCAGGCTGCTACTGTGTAATTACAGATGAAAAACCCAATAACGCTTAACACGATTAACTTAATCAAAACCAAGACCTCATGTTCCGAAGTAGCGTGTGCGACCACTAGACCAACGATAAAAGAAATTTATGACTTAGATTAATCATATTTTATGAAATATCATACAATCGTTTGGTAAAATAAACCTGTTAGAACATTATTTATGTGTAAGACTATAAAATTCAGCTCTCCGAAAAGTTGAGTAATTTTTATTGATGTTTCCAATTTCATCATTAAAATATGAAAAAGAAATTGATGATGCAGGAAGAATATTCGATTGAATACTTACATTGAAAAATTATAAGTAGTCATATAAGAAAATTAAAATTCATAGGACACGCAAATAAATAAATTGCTCGTTTCATAACAAGTCTTAGTTGACATGTAAAGGTTTCTCTATAAATTTATCTCGTATTTTTACATTTTAATGTTTTATTGATACTAAGAAGTAAATTGTCGCAATGCATGAGATTTATTAGAAACTTAGTGCCGAAAAACAGACGTTGTCTCATTAGTCATCAATGAAAACCTTCTATTAGTGTCGTACTGTAAGTGAACTGGGTAGATTTTTAAAACTATTCAAAAAATACCGGTCCGTCATTTATATAATATTCCTGCAGTAATAGAACACGATTAACAACAATATTATCTTAGAGCAAGAAGAAAGCATTATAACATAAACACGTTTAAATTGCAACTAGGTACTAAACACCAATTCGAAAAGGACCATCTAAAACGTGTTGCAGAAGCCATAAATATAAATATAAATGCGATATCGTGCACACTTTGTTCTTAAATGGGACAGAAAGTGTTATGGAATCATGCTTCGTTGTAAATTAAATACAATAAGCCAAATGACATTTAACAGCTATTATTAAAAATACTTTTATGAAAGTGTCACAGAGTAACTAACATGCCTATTTTATTATTTTTACTTTCAATAAATAATACGGTAACAACTAATATGTAATGCCCTGTTTAAGGTCTTCAAACAAAGTATTTTTAACATAATTAATTATAATTATCATCAAAAAAGACGAATGAATACGAACGAGATTTTTGATCGAAAATGGATTTGCGGATGTAATATTAATTTGATTAAATGTTAACACAATATTAACATGCGAAGCACTAAGTCGATCCGTTCGGATAACTCAGTAATCAACACGGAATCAATGATTGAAGTCAATAATGCCAATATTATGCACAAATCTAGATATCGAACACAGTACAGTGATTTCACACCACGATCTTTACGATCGTTGTGATATGTGGTATTTATTTCTTATTGCACCGATGCGTTTTCTTTTATGAAATATAATTAAAAAAAGCTAAAACAACCATAACCATAAATGTCAAGGTCACCACCAGCTACATAAGTCATTTACATGTTAGAGTCAACGCAACTAAAACCAAAAATCGCCGATGTTACTTATCGCGTTGTATTTCAATGTACATTTTCACAATAAACAATACACCCAAAATTTGCATGGAAGGCCAGTTTTAATATGGAACACGTTAAATATGTATACCATCGAAATGTACGATAATGTGGACGTGTAAACGCGATAAGTTGCATCCTACACCTTGAAACAAGAATTTGTCACAATTTGGCTATAGAAAGCATGTCATAACAAGGCACGTCTATTTCGGCACCTGCGCAATAAGATCTTTAGCGCGGCTAGCGTCGATCTGGTTGACACGTTTATTCTTGAGATGGTGCGGCGTGTCGCGGCGATGCAGCCGACCGCCGCCGGCATCTCGCCGCTCCTCGGCCACGGTGGCGCGCCAAGCCACTCGTCGCCCACCATTCTACCCGTCACCATACACAACCCACCATGTTCAATAACTAACCATTATACGGAGGTCGTTACGAGTTATGAGCTGAGTTATGAACGGTAGAAAAGTGAGGGTTACTGCGCATTTATCTGTTCGCACTTGCTCCATACAAGAGCCAAAAAATTAATACTTCGTTTTCAACATCAACGCTCATAACTTGTATCGGAACCACTCCAACTTTTGCCTCCTGCCAGATGTAGGTTGTTGGTGTGCCAATACATATTATGTACCCAGCAAGCATACCCGCTACCCATGTCTGACAAGAAGGTCTTTTTAATAAATTATGTTCCTTGTTAGTAACATTTTAACATCACCAGTCTGCTCGCCAGGCACATCTGGTTTAGTATGGCTAGCTAAAGTAAAGTCTAGCCCACTCAAGTTTGCCGCTGGCACCCGAGTGGTCATTGACGTCATTCGCTGTCAATTTTATTGGGAGGGTGACGACGTAGCGGCAATGGTTTGCGTTTCAGGAACCGGAAAATTGAATGGAGTGTACTTTTTACCCTCCAATCTGAACCTTATACACATCCACAATTAGTCAGTCGTAGAAAATTTTCCCTTCATATAAAATTCCATAGAATATGAACCATGAACAAGCGCAGACTAAAACAAAACAATTTTTCAACTCAAACTTTGAAACATAAATAGACCCCCCCCCCCTCTTGTAAAAGCAGAAATCACAAAACATGATTATTTCATGATACTCATGATAATTATAATAGACGCATTGAGGTTCAGAGTTAAGAACTGATATTATGTATATTATACATAATATCAATTAAATATGAAATTACTGTTTCTTTTAATGAATTCCTCATAATATTTAGATGGATTTGAGGATGTTAGTAGTCTACCATTTACCCATTTACTAAATACTTTTCTGATAATGAATAAAATCATACACGTAGCGAAATTTATGTAGTTTAACGCGTTCACTGCTAACGACGCGTATGTGCGTCCAACTGTTCGAGAATTTACGAAGAAGTTGAAATGTTAGCAGTGAATGTGTTAATACAAAATGTAAACACATTCCACTTTATCCAGAGTAGTTCTACCACTGATGTAATCGTTCAGATAAAAATACTCCTTTTACCTCAATGTTTACTAAATGTAGAATGAAAAAGAATTATTAAAGAAATATCGAAAATCGCCTCATGTAATAGATTATTTTCACCAATACTTGAGCCATATTAGGAAACCTACTTGTTAATTGTAAAGCCAGTTAATCGCTTACTGCATGGTGTCTGTGTTAGTTTTGCCTTTATAAAATAATATCAGATTCTGTAGGAAAATAATGTTACCATATTATTATCTGTGCACTGATTTGACTTACTTAACTCCAAATATGTCAATGTTATCACAATATTTCTGTTATATCTATGAATTGAGATATGCCTAGATACCAAATTGTTTTTATCCTAAAAATAATTTCAATCATTTTGATCGATTGTGGTAACATACACTCTGACAACATTGCCGCAAATACAATGTAACCACGATTTAATTAAATAGTTTCCTTCAATTCGCTTTCGAATAATAGTATAATCGGGAACAATTTTTTTTAAAATCTTACCTCCAATTCGTCGGAATCGTCGTTTTCTTCGTTTTCGCTTTCAGATGTTTCTCTGTCGGCGGCGGTCTGGGTGTCACTGTCTTCTTCTTTTATTATTTCGGGAACAGGTTGTTGCGTGTTCGCAATAGGTTGCGCATTCACAATCTGTGGCAAAATGATTACGTTTATTATGATAATAATAATACAAGACGCAGGGCATAATGATATATCCCGTTCGAAATTCGGAGCTGTCCGACTACATCCACCCAAACAATACCACTTTAAGAGTCGTACTAGTTTCCTCCCGCGGTTTGGTCCGCGTGTTTTTCGACCCAGTGAATAAAGACCACTTCCAGTTACAGAAATGTTTATCCCTTAATGGTGGAAATTACCCTTTATTAGTGGTATCTAATACTAGCGGTTTAGTATCTGCTTTAATTAACCAGGCAGGACAAGCATAGATTGATTTAGTGCTCAAAGAAAACGGTAGTTGTCTTTTCATGTCACTATTTTTAAGCATTGGTAAAAAAAATCTGAGGTAGGTATCAATATTTAATTATTATGCTCATTTTTAACTGTGTATCGTGACCTCAATGCGAATTTATCTGCAATCAATTTATATTGTAAGTAATCGCGTATAATAACGTAACCCATAAAGTTACGTACGATGGAAAATAAATAGCAGATGTTATGTTCAATAACACGATAATTATTAATCTTCACTGGTTTCCTATAAGTCACGTTTGGCAATTAAATTTCAAATTGGAGTTCTCATCTGAAGTGACTATTTCGTCCCCATTAATTTTATTTTGAAAAATAGTAAACTATGTATAAACCGTGTGCATATTAGATTTGTACAACCTCACATTCGCATGTATACCATTTAGTTAGGACTATCAACTCCCGGGCCTTATCCCATACATTGTCGGGTCGGCACTTGATTCAACCCGATGTGGCTGATCACCTGATTTTTATACGAAGCGGCTGCCATCTGACCTTCGCAACTCCTTTTACGAGGGAAATCTGTGATCTGGGTTCAACCAGTTGTCAGACTATTTTAGGCCTCCGACTGACCTGTAAAGATTGCCAAAGAGGATAAATTGGCAACCGGGATCGACGGCTTAACGTGCTCTCCGAGGAACGAAGGGAACTCGGGCGGTCACCCATCCAATGACTGGCTAGGGTCAGGGTTGCTTAACTTCGCTGATCGAATGATATGCGCAATAGCAACTGTGCCACGAGACTATCTACAATAGTTAGGATCTATATATCTACTCTATATATTGCCATCAAGCACAAATAAGCAATAATAAAATTGTAAAAACCTCGATAGGTTCAACAGGCGGCGGCACAGGAGGGACTTCAACAGGTGACGTGGGGAGTCCATTAGTGGTGGGAGGTTCTTGTTTCTGTTGCGTTGCGTTCTCGGGCGACCGTCCTGCTAACAGCTTGTGAGCCTTAGCCTTCAGGTCCTTGGGGTGAGGAGTGTTCTGACGGACGAACGGCGTCTGCAAATATTACATGGATATTAATATAGGAAGAGAACACAAGGATAATACTATTATAGAACATATCGGATTCTTATATTAATTAATGAGCGAGCGAATAATGGTCGCCGACATGTTCTATAATAATACGAATAATTACGGTGTTAGTCTTAAAAGAATAATAGGATAATTCTTCTTTCATTTCTTTTCGAAGAATATCATGCACATGCCTAATTTTAAAAACTTCAATAATAGAACTGATGCTAATAACTAATAATTGTTTCAGTGTAAACAAATCATTAGAGCGGTGTAAAAAATACCAGTTCATCAGAATGTCGACAAGTTATCGATGCAGTCTAGATAGTAAAATAACTAAAATACATTTCATGGTGTTATTGAAATAATAATTGATACATGATACTAATGAAAGCAATATACATTGCACGAAAATGGACAATACGATGAATGTGCCTTCAGTATGGGGTTATAAGGTCACAGGACTAACTAATTGAAGCATAGAACCGGTCCTTGGACAAGCCTAGCCACCCACTAAAATTACATTGTCACTTAACCTATTAACCGCATAACGTAATAATTTGAGAGGCGAGGTGAATCACAGGATATGATATCAGACGTCATCTCTACTCCGCTACACAACGACGTCTCTTATCAAACTAGTCTACATTAAGTGCAGTTCAAATAATGTGTGCTACAAAAGGCTGAATTTCAAGATACACTGTTATATTGAGGCAATGCGTGAGTAATTTACTTTCTTAAATTTTTTACAAGTGATTTGTGTTCTTTTAATTTAATCGGATTGCAAAGGTTTGTCAATCAATGGATGAGATCTAGTTAATTCAACAGTTAGTACAAAGTGTTATTGTATATGTTTTGTACAGAAACGTTTTGCTATTTGGACGTTAAGGACCTGTACAAGGCTGCTACATTCTACTTTCAGCGAAAAAAATCATTCTAGAACTGATAAGGACTAAGGAGCAAAAAGCTTAGTGGTCGGCAGCGCATAACGAACTCTTCGGCAGTGCATTCACAATTATTTAACTTTAAATACAGTATTGTGCTTTGTTTTACAGGGCACTGACATCAAACATACAACGTGGGTTATGTAAGTTTTTTAAGACAATCGTTATTACACCGTTGATGATAAAATAAACATTATACAACGCTCGTTAAATAATAGGTTGTAAATATAAACTGTTAAATGTCAACGATTACTGTTATTGCATTAACTGTTCATTGCTAATTTGACTGACTTTTATGTGTTAATAGTTGTATTTAACAACGTGACATAAACACAGCATATTTCTAGGACAAAATAATAAACCTTTTTTTTTCAACAAAATAACACGCATATGGCATCATTAGCGCCATCTATCGTGTGATGTTTGTAAATGCACTCCGCGAGACGTTGCCGCATACCTCTGTGAGGTTAGTTACAGAGGAGGAGAGTCGTTGCAGGGAACTCCTCCGTTGTGTAGTGACTAGCTTGCGAACTACATTAATTGGCTTCCTCAGAGCCAGTGGTGCGAAGAAAGTCTCTGAGGTGGGCGTCTCTTCGCTGTCCTCCTGAATCGTCGTTACCTTAAAATTGAAACGTCTCGTCCAGGAACAAAACACACTATTGTTTGATAAAAATAAATACATACAAAAGTAACGTAATAAAACCTTAATTCATGTGTGACTATATTCTCATTTCCTTTACTCTTTATCCTCTTCCTTTACATTGGTGATCCTAAGCAAGTTCTTAAACCTTTTTTATATCGACGAGGGGGAAACCTTGAAAAGGTCCCCGACCGCCCTGAGAGAGGCAGGTCGGGGTATGTGGTATTTTTACCGCACTAAAACTCCCCGGTGGCCATCCTCCGTGCTTAGGAGGGATTCTGGGTACTTTGATAGATCGCACCAGTGTCCCCCCACACTTTGCTGGGGTACATCCCCGGGGCAGCTGTTGCCGCACCTGGAGAACTTACTGTGCAAGGCAGCTCGAGCCACATCGTGCAGCCACCTTCCCGGGCCCGCGGCTCGGAAGCCAAAGCTCCCACCCCAACCACCGCCAGCAGGCCCTCCGGCCCTCTTTTAGTCACCTTTTACGACAGGCAGGGGATACTATAGCCAAATTCTTAGACACTGGCTAATGGGTGGAAGTACTTAAACCTAGTCCAAGCTGACGCAACATAATCAACTTTTGATCTATAAAATGTGGTGATTGCTCAACGCTCAAATCAGTTAACAATCTTAACAACATAACGAGGTATGCTTATGAGCGATGAAGAAAAAACATTCGAGACTTCCTCGCGATAAATCTACCTATTACATAAGTAATTACCGAGTAGTTGTACAATTTATCTATGCTAATAGTGACCTAGCAAACGAACGTAACATCAATAAAGTATTTTCAAACAAAAGCCAAGACAGTGGGTACTTAATCGCAGCATAAGTAAAAAAACTGGCTCTACTACGTAAATTGTTATAAATCGCATATGTGCCAAATTATAATAATACCTATGTATAATTTGATATATTTACGATTTTCCGTCCATTTTTCTATGAGAAAAATACTGTGAACGCAATATTCGTATTTTGTTCTAATAGGGCCCCAATGTCAGTTTTGTATGATGGCCATGATCCATATCAGTAAACAATGGCGTAATTAACACCGCCACATACCGTGTGCAGAATAAAGCATTCAACCTAATTTTTACAACCATATTGCGGTGAGCTACATATTCGACTAGCTTGTATCGTATTCTAACTCTATGTGGCATTATATGAGTGCCATTAGCCTAACTTCATTATCTCAGGCAATGTGATAATATATCTAAATAAATAACCTGAACAGGCAAATAGACTGAAGCAATATCCATTAAAATAAATAATACGATATTTTTACGTGTCATAATTTATTAAGTATAAATAACAGTGAAAGATCATAAAACGAAATGAAAATGAATAAATTTTGAGAAACATTGAACACAATGTGATATAATTTAAAGCGGATATATCCGCACCTTCCAAAAAACTTCAGGATAATATAAAAATAAAAAAAAAAAACTTTCAGATAATAAGGCATGCGATACTGAATAATACAACAATATACATACCTACTAGATAGATATATGGAAAAGCCGCCTAGAGGGAGGGATATCTTGGAGATATTATAATAAATCAAACAAACAAGTACGCTCACGCCATCCCAGAAGGGCACTTTTCACCGTGGCCTTGATGATAAAGTGCCAATTATCATCATCTATACATACACATAAATAGAATTGAAGTAAGTTTGTAATTCCAAATTAACAGCATATTATGAAAGTTACTACGGTATCTAAGGAGAAAAAACAATATATCTGTAGGTCTGTTAGTTCCAGCTAACTGGACTTATTTTGACAGGCAGATAGTTGATGTTACAAGGAATATTTTAGACTATAATATACATTCGATATCACTCTAAAGCGACGATTAAAGAACTCAAAGTTAGATACGTCCTTTGCCTCGACCTCGAGCATATATTACGAACACTCCTATACCAAGCTCCCAAAGCCTTGCACCCATTTGTAAATGTAGCACCGATTTTGTGACAGCATATTCGATTATATCGAATTGATTTATCGTGCCTTATGTTTGTACAATGTGAACTGTTGAGGAAACTACAACAGCATAGGCTCACCTCTCTGACTTCCGAGACATCTTCTGTGAACTTGACCGAGTGCGTCCGCGACGCCTCCTTCTCCTCCCAGTCGTCGTCGGAGTCCCGATCACGAGACATGTTTGTTTCTGTACATTTATGAAAATATTTATTACTTACAATTTCATAATATTGATACGAACATGATATATATCTCTCACATTCTGTTGCATACTGCACCATTTTGATCATAAGGCGAACACAAACTATTGAGAGCATTTCAATTTATTTATTTATATATAATGAATGGGTATGTGCATGTAACATGGCACTTATAAAGTAACGACCCGCCTTCGCTTCACTTTGAGTTAAGATTTTTAAGCCTCTTACAAAACGTTGATTTCTCTCTAACATTTATAAATATAATTGAGTTTTTTAGCTATAAACCCATTGAATTTCAACTACTACATGTTAGTAAAAACTGTAACAAGATCCAAAAAGACAAACAGTTTTATATAGACTACTATATTATCTTTATAATTATTATCATTTATATATATCAAATAATTATCACAGTTTTATGAAATTGTGTAGTGCTACAGTTGATTCTCTCCTCTTACTGCCCGTGAACCAATTTTAGACCAAAATGCTTGGCAGAAATAAATACCAGTACATTTACATGAATATGCTCTAGTTTGTACTCACCTTGATATCTTTCAATTCGCTTATACACATCAATCTCGTCATACACAGCCGCCGGTTACGATTACTCGTCACTACACCTTCCATTAATGACTCAGTCTGGTAGTTTCAAGCTGTTCGACCTTGGTCTTCATTGGATTTTAATTCCTCTCACACATACACACAGAATAATAGACAGATAATATAGCTAGTAATCAATTTGTTTTTTTTTTTTTCAAAAAATATCTAGCTCTAACACTGCTTCTGTTTATCAAACAAGAATTCGTATTGTTACTTTTTGTTCATTGTCCTCTGATAACCTTAACACATGTATACAGACAAAATTACTGAGGTCAAAGCGCAAAAACTGTTGAATATTTTATTCTATTATAGGTACCTATGGTTACAGAGAAGAACTATCTAAATAAAGCAAAGTGACTCTTACGCAATAAAACTACGAATGTGATAGAACTACTTGCATGGTGCATTTTTATAGTAAAATGTGCAATATTGAGATTTTAACAACAGATCTTGAACACAGCACACTTGTATAGACTGCACGGCCATTTTCAGGATGCCATAAATATCAAAACTTACTTATTTTGATTGAACATCAATGCACTGCAAATGACCGTGCAGTATCTATGATTCCCACAACAGTAATGTAAACGTACTGCATGATGTATGAGCAAAATATACTTGCGTAACGGATTGATTACACTTAGGTATGAGCCTTACCTCTCAATAGGGTATCTAGATCCTGCGACTGTGAATTATATCCCCTGTACCAGTGTCCACTGCCGACCTCTGACGTGTGTTCCAGCTCTATTTATAGTGTGATAAGTGCTTTTAGTATGTACACACAGCAATGACAAAACTATTTCAGTTCAGTTACTATTTACACACATATGAGATTCCAGATTCATTATTACACCGATTTTCATTTGAAAGCGTTTTATTTGATTATAAGCATCAAAAAGATGATTTGGCGATAACGTGGTAAATGGTCACTGAAATTTCTGCAGAATTAAAATTCAAAGCACAAAAAGCTTATGCAAAGACAACACTTAAGTACTAATCATAAATACCCACATACACATACAAAAATAAACAATCAGCTAAGGAAAAAAAAATTTATCGCTGTCATTAATTACATGACTTTACGGCCAGTCGTAAAGGATTTTTCGTATTTTGAACACCATCCATTGTTGAACGACCAGGGATATGCAATAATTGAAATTTAATTTTGTATCTTTATTTAATATTGTGATCATGACTTAAAAGACAAACACAATATAGGTTACACCAGTTGATATTATCATTATTTTTTTATATTATATCGTAATTTTTAACCATGAATAAAACGGCGTACTTAATTGCTTTAAATCAATGCTTGTTGTTATACAAAAAGTCAACGTACGGTTCTGAAACGTTTCGAATCAAAACAAGAAACAATCGCATTGTGAATTAACACTACAGCGTTGATAAGTTACGCTAAGTTATTTCGTTGACATTTAGAACAACAACAAGAAAGTAAGCTAATGTGTATTGAATTGAAGACACTAAGGTGACAGATTTTGAAAAATAAAAATTGGTTTTGCTTTTTGTTGGCTATTTATAGACAGCGTTTTGTTGGTTTGCATGTAAAAAGGGGACCGAGGACCAACTATGTTAGTATAAGCAGCGCGTATGAAGAACTTCTTGGCTTTGATATTTATTTTTATGGTACTAAAATTAAACGTCAAAGCTTAGAAGTAAAACTTCTTAAACCGATCATAGTTGGCCCAAGGTGTGTAAATACGGAAGGCATTGCTACCACAACACCAAAAGCTGTACAATGTGTCATTAGTGTTATCGTACCTGGTTGCTGTGTGTAGCTAAGTTGAGGCAACAAGAAGCAGGTGAGGACATTCTCCCCCGTGGCTTCGTCCCGATCTGTCTGGAAGGTAAGCAGAGGCTGCGCTTGGTTCTCCGACAGCCAAACCGCCTTCAATTCCAAATTCACTAACGCGTATGGCAAATATTGTAACCTGAAACGTTATTAGTTTAACTCCGTTATTAAGACGTAATCGTTCGTAATATGATAGGCGGCTGCCAAGGTCTATGGATATTACACCATAATTATATACAGCACCAGGGGCAAGTTTACGAATATTGTGATTAATTTAATTTTGCGTTAGTTTACTGAACATCATATTTTAAGACAGTCATTGACTTTTATAAACCCAGGCACCTTAATTGTCAAGGGGACTATTAACATATTTTTCATAATATATATGATTGACATTACTACGACGGCTCGACAACGTGCAGCGTGACCAATGCTTTAGCACATTTCACAATTTAAGCACATATGCATTACGTGCTCAATCTACTTGATGTTTTTCCCCAAATATAATCCAATATAACTTAAATATACTACTGCTGCTAGTAGGTACTTTAACATAAGTATCTAGTATTATATTTTATGCGGTTTAAAGATGAAACATGACAGCTTACCTATTCCCACTGACATCCAGTACGTGTAGTGATTTACAGTTGCCAAGCTCGTTCGGCAGTCTGGTGAGCTTATTGTCCCGCAAACTTAGCACGCCCAGCAACGTCATGTTACCGATGTCTAGCGGTATTTCAGCTAAGGAATTCCTATCTACATTCAGTACCGTCAACTCGTTAAGATTCCCTAACGATTTAGGCAGCTCCATTAAAAAATTCTCCGTTAATATAAGCTCTTGTAGATTTGTACACCTGGAAGAAATAGAATCATTACTGTTATAAATAGCTCAAGATAAACTAACAAAATGAATTATATCTCATACGGTATCGTATACCAACCTTCCTACGTTTTCGTTTAATGTATGTAATCTATTTTGGTCCAACTTCAGTATAGCTAAGTTGGATAAATCTCCGATACCATTAGGTACCGTTTCCAACATATTTTGGGAGAGGTGCAAGTCTGTGAGGGAACTGAGGCCCCCTATCTCCTCTGGAAGTTTCTCTAATTTATTCTCACTGACATCTAGACATATAAGTGCCTTAAGATTGCCTATTTCTGGAGGTAAATACTGCAGTTTGTTGTGGTCCAACCATAATTCTTCCAAAGCAGGCAGCTCGCCAATAAATCCCGGCTGAAATAAGAAAAGAAATGAATGTATTAAATTATATGCAAAGGATTTCTAATAAGATTACTTATAGCAAATAAATTGAGATAATAATATTACCAGTTCTTCGATCTCATTATCACCCAAGTCTAGCCTCTCTAACCTGGTTAGATTTTTCAGAGACTCCGGTAATGACTTAAGGAGATTTTCTCGCAGCTCCAATGATTGAAGTGACATCAAGCTGTGAAAGGAAGACATAATGGATTTCAATTACGTCCAGGCTGTTATGGAAGGTCTGATATGTTTGAAAGTGAACAAACTCGTGCCTAAGTCCAAAGTTCTTTAATATTGGTTCAATTAACATCTGGTCTGGTCTGCTTGTAATTAAAACTACGTACGCGGCACGTTATAAGGATTTCTAGTTGAGGGTTGATTTAGAATCAAAACGTGTGTCCTTAATTTAGGACTGGACGGTGAGACAATAACTAACTTTTGCGCAATTCCCACCATAATAACGGCTAGCAGTTATTACGCCGTGGTCCGACGAGGTTATGTTTTATGATCTGTGGTAGATAATGACGTACCATTATATAAGTATCCAGTTACTAAAAATTGTGTTTTACTTTATTCGTATATTTATAAAGAAACAAAGTTTGAATATTTGTAATGTTACAAACGAAACTGGGAGATAAGTAATCTTCAAAACCAAAACCTTTCAACAAACTTATACAGACCTATTTATAGCCTATCCATATAGATTTATTGACAGGGTGGACTGGACGTAGATTACAATACCTGGATTCGCTGGTTGAAGCTAGTTTCACCAAAACTAACCTTCAGATATATTATCAGAGAAATATTACGTGATATAATAATTTACGATAAGTACCTACGCAGAGTCAACGAGTTGGAAACACAATGGAATTACTATCGCATATGACCGTAATTACCCTAGCTAGTATTGCATCTATATCTATGCAAGGTTAGTTTAATTCAGAGTATCATGGCATCTGCACCTCTACATTTACACAGGTAAGGTACTCATATTTTAACCGTTATAATACGAGATTTGGTAGACAAAACACGCACATATATTAACGTTGATGCAATCGCGAATAAAAGTTGGAGCGTGGGAAGTTAGCTTTATTGTTATTTGCAAAAACATTCGAACTAACGCATCACAAAACCTTTTCGCCACGAGGAACCAGCCTATGCAACGGCAAAATTGCAACCTCTAACAAAATCTTCATACATTTATTCATATAGTAGTTTTGAAATATGTCATAACAGTATTCCTCAGGTAAATATATAAACAGACAAGTAGAGCCGGTTTTAGGTATCCACCGCAAATCGTTTTACTCTGCGCCACGTCAATTAGCAGAAAATTATCCTGTTAGGAATGCAACACAAGCAAACCAAGTTATATCAATTGGAATAAACGACTTAATATAAAGTTAATCGCAAAAATATAATTCATCTTGTTAGTAAGTATTGCACTGTTCGCTCCCTTGTCGATGAAAGTACCTACGGAGGATTCCATTACCCAGAAATTCTCGCAATTCGTTAAAATATTCTTCTTGTTTGGGTACGTGCGGGTGGAATTGCTGTTGCCGTCTTGTTATTTCTCAGAAAATAATTTTAACATCATCAAAGCGATTCAAGAAACCGAGCAAAGCATTTATTTTCACAAATATTTAAAGAACATTTTTGTTGATAATTCCAATACAATGTTCACATCCGTAACTGTATTCATAGCGATTCGTTAGATTTCGAGTTTAGGGATGTGTGGTATTGTATAAAAGTCTTGAGTGAATTACAATTGTTTACAGATAAAACGTTCCGTAACGAGCATGCGTCATATTTGTTTAGAACCTTGAGGCCGCATTCCAGTCGATGTCAAAGTACTTAGCGCCGTTCTATACAACAGCCATAATAGTATTCAGAATCACTCAAAACCCGCATATGTATGGGAGGTACTATTTTAATTAGAGTTTCGAGTATTTGCTCAATATTCATATTTACAACAAGCATGTTTGTGTGTTCGTGGCCTGGTTCCATAAATAGCATCTTAATAAAGCTGTTTCCTTGCTAATTGTGCTATGTTTAACCGCAACAGTCGTTAGAGCGAACAATGTTTATAAGGTGATTGATAAAAAAGCAATTTCATCCGTAATGAAACAAAACAATGTGATTAATGTACAATTACTAGACCAAACTGTAACAGAAAGCGTATTTATATCCGGTTACCAACATCTACCATCAGGCTAAAAGCTACTAAATTAACAGAACTCACTAAATTTGGATTTGCTGAATAAATTGATAATACTGATTTCGTCATTTATTTTTCACATGTTAAACGGCTCTACAGCTGAAACTTATTAAATCAGCAAAAAAACTGTCTGAAAACCTGAGTGACTTATCTGATACTGACACAAAGGGGTTAGCGAGTTTGACATTACCATTTTTTATCAGATGGAGAGGATGCTGGTAAGCGCTACAGTTTAAATGGGATTAAATAATGCCAGTCACTTTGTGTAATCGCTAATTAATTTGATTTGATTTACCTTCGAAAAAATACATTTTCAACCTCACCAATCTATACTATTTACATACTATTACAAAGCTAAAGAGTTTGTTTGATTGGTTGAACGCGGTAATCTCAGGAATTACTACGGGATTGAATCAAAAAAATATTTCTTTTATATATATACCACGCCGCAAACTATAGGAGCGAAGCATTTACAGATTTTTTTCCAAATTCGGGAAGTATTATAACTAAGTAACATATTAGTTTTAATTGTAAAACGTACGCAGGTTGCTAGTAAAAGGTCATAGTTAATTATGTAAAGAAGTATTTTTGTATCCACTTTTGATCTGTTTAATTTCCTTAGAAAAAACTTATTTTAAGTTACTTAAAACAAGCAAGGCATTTGTCAAATGTTTCGCTCACTGAAAATCAATCAATGTTAAAGGTCAGTGAAACTAGAGAATTGCGAAAGCATTTTAATCGTATTATTTGACTAGACTATTAAGGATAACGAAACACCCGTACCTAAATATCTGTGAATCTCGCTTAATATAATAGTAATTAAAGGGAAGAATTAATTACTAACAAGCGGAGACAGATCGAGGAAAACAATACGTTACATTAGTGTTGATTAATTAGATTAGATATATTGACTACAAGAACTTAAATAAATGACGGATTTTCATCGTTCCTTTGTTTTGTTTTGTACAAAAAGAAAACAATAGCATCTAAATGAGACCATTGCTGAGAAAACAAGACTAGCTGCAAAAACGAACTTGTCACTATATACTCTCAATAACAATAACTTTTCAATAACCATCTATATAGTGAGTGAACCGTTTGTAATACTGTCGGTAAAAGGTCGTCTGGGATTATACAAACACAGCTTTCAAGCACTTTCGCTTTCTGTATTGGTCACAGTACCTATTACTTCGTACAAAATGTTTTACCGAACTCGTTGCTCATGCCGCTGATTTAACAACTTTCACAATACTAACACAATGTAATAGATTAATATTGTTAATGTTGTGCTTGCCAGCGAATTGGTTTACTTGCTTACATTGTATTGAATAATTAACTTTCTATTTTGGTTCATTACACAATCCACGAAGCTGGATCTATTAAAAACACTCTCAGGCTTTTTCCTCTGAATATAATAAATATAATGTTTTCTCAATGATGTCCCGGTTCACGAAATTTTTAAGCTAATAATTTTCTGAGCACTTATTCGGTAGCTTATGAATATTTTACGAGGATCCGTTAAAAGCTTATTCGCATAACGCAATGAAAACTCCGTGCTACTAAATTATGGGTACGAGAGAATACATTATAAATGTTTAATTACAACCACGCTGCACTGATAAATATGGCGCTCGGCGCGACTTGTAAAATGGTATGGCAAGGGCGCTCAGCGCATTGTTATGTGTATTAAGAGAAAAGGTTCGAACTAGGTTCCTAATATATATATAAATAGGAGGGAACATTAGCGAAATGACATTATAATTATGCAGCTAAATATAGGCGCAGATTAATGTTATGGTGTAGGATACGCTTCAGATAACCACATGATTTAGCAAGGGAGGCAACGTTAGATGCGTTTTACAGTACCGTAGTATTTTTTTCTCTAGTACCTATCAAACTGATTCATTAACAGTCTGCTTTACAAGGTCAAATGCTTACCTGCCAAAGTCGCTCGGTAGACTGGTGAGCGACATGTCATTGAGTCCGAGCACCGTGAGAGATCGAAGCTGGCTGAAGCCTGCTGGCAGCCGTGGGATCGGGTTGCTGCTGAAGTCTGCGATTTGGAGCGCGCGCAGCTTCTTGATGTCCTCCGGGATATCGGGAATGTCTGTGGGCAAATAACATGTAATAAGGGTTACGTTGCTGGTGATGAAAATTAAATTCATCTTAGTTAAGAAACGAGAAAATTCGTTGGGTGGCGGGCGGTATGTTGGAAATATTTGAGAACCCGTTTCCATTCAATAGTTGTCATTCGTCATAGTATTGGTCAGTCGAACGAAATTCGACAGCCAAATATGGTTCCGCGCGCATCTTTGGTATGCTAAGCAGTTAATGGTTTGTATTGTAAGTCACGGTACACTGGTCAAACTAAAGGTTTCGAATGTCACATTGAGAATAATCGACCCATGGGCATACTATTTTATAAATTCAGCAGTAAGAATTTAATATAAATAAAAGGTGCGATTGTTCCTTTTGACGTTCAACAAAACAAACGCACGAGAGCAAGGTCGGCCAAACCGATTTAAAATACGTAAAGAAAATTATAACGCCACCATCCGTTTTAGCATTACAATATTTTAATGCACAAAACATATTGTCATACTAATTTTCATCACGTTACTTGTTACTTACTTCATTGCGATAGGTAAAATTCATACGTATAATCTATACCATATTGATGCTACTATCGCAACATTTTACCTTTTTCTAGTAAAATTGAAGACTCATAAAATATTTCAAATATTATCAAAATCTTCAAGAAGCTAAGCTATTGTTTTACCAAACTGCAACGAGAGGACTAATTTATTAAAACCACTAGTGAAGAGTTTGTAGATTAACAGAACTGTAATAATAAAATCCCTCTGTTAATAGCGTCGTGATATCCATAAAGCGCCAAAAATTTACGCATGAATTAGTTGTGCAGAATTGATATAATTTAGTGGCTTGGCTTCGTTGAGATTGATTTAATTACGCGCTAATTGATAATACGACAGCAGAAAAGTTTTTATTCAAGCGACCGGAGCCAATTCACAAAATATTACTACGTACTGTATCATCTGCAACAACGTAAAAGTATAAAAAGGGTTATTATTTTGCCGTGAAATACAGAGTGAGTTAATTTCTAATTTGGCTATGTTGTTAACGGTAGTGCGCCCCGGTTTCCGGTTTGTGGACAGGCATTCCACCAGGCGTGTCGTCATCAATTATTTGTCAAGTTACATATACCCGTTGGGCGGGTACTATGACCCCATACGATAGGTTAAATTTAAACCACGATCAACTTGAACCGACCAAATAACTAGGTCAAGTGAAATGACACAGAAGAGCCGATTATGAAACATTCCGCGCCAAATTGAGCGAGTGAATAATTGAACGTGGGCACCAGAAAGAGCTTACAAATAATTTCTTATAGCTGCGTATTTTTATGAACATAGCATGCACTCACGGCGCCCAAGGCGGCATGCACTAAAAAAAGTAAACATTACTGACAGGTGTTTAAAGGGGCTATAAATCACTGACACCACGCATTTGTTTACAAAGAGATGGAGGGTTTTTTCAAAAGGGGAAGAGGAAATATAAGAGCGTTCATGCCTCGTATATCTATTTTAGGAAACGTATGGCGAGATGGTAAATTCTGCCCAAGTGCACCGCTTGTTTATCTTTTGGGTGCATAAAGCTACCCAATCTTGACGAGCGTAGTATAATAGTACCACTTCCGCTGCTACGCTTACATACAATACCCCGTTCAGACCAATCAGATCGGGGTATTATTTCTTATTCAAGTTTACGATCGTCCAAAGTTCGTATTCCACTCGAGTCTGCTAATACAATAGACAAAACTGTAGGGATTATGATAAATCACTCAATTGTAAGAACAGGTCAAATGGAAAACCATTGTGAAATGTTCTAGCAAAATACTGAATAGCCGTTCACTCTGATTCATAGTCTTCCATTGAATTAGTTAGTATATTATCTCAATAATGACACACAATACAAAAATCTTAAATAACGTTACTAGTTTCTCAAGAAATTCTAAACCAATTCTACTAAATTAAGTTCATAAAAATGTAGAAAGATTCAAGTTTCAGCGTTTGTCACTCATTTGAGTAAGCGTAGGAACAAAGCTGATTTGATGAAAACTCACGTACCTACCTATAGGTACTGAATAACCCAGTTGGTTTGAAAACTCTGATTCTGACTTTGAAATAGAGAACCGAACTCCTTGATGAAAAACAATAAATCATGGTTGCCATCACGAGTCATGAGCGTTCAGCGTTAATGGTTAGAGTAACTGTGTCATAAAATGAATACTGCGCATTCAAGGTAAAGTTGAATCATAAAATTATTAGTTACTGAGCATTCAAGATAAGCGCTCATAACTTGTGTCGGCATCTATACTACCGCAATCGCTTGGCCAGTGTGGTATTTGATTGGCAAGGTAGGTTAGGTACATTCTAGAAAGTTGTTTAGGAACCCCTAAACTGTATCTGTGCATTAAACCTATGGCACGGAGCATAGGAAGACAATAATAGAACACTTTGCCAAAATATTATAGTTTGTACCTAAGAATGCATACATACACATCAAACCTTGTAAATTTAACTAACGTTAACGGTTATGAGCAGCTTAAAGTTAAAATTTAATGCGAAATTGGTTACATTTAAAGCTTTCATTTGGCTCAGTCAGACGATGTTGCAAAGTTGGCAATAACCTCAATGCAATATTGTTATACAATTTGTACATTATGTCATATTTGAATTTATTCATGCAATACGGTTTGCTTTAAGAATCAAATTCGGTAATTTAAAACTCCACTAAGGACTAAATAAGGGATTATGAAGCTTACTATTTCTATGTAGCAATAATCCAACTACAAATATAAAAATAACGTGATTGACAGATCTCGAGTGCTTGGTGTGTGCACATGGCTGGGGTGAAGTAATATCCGCCACGGAACAGTTCAACATTGTATTAGAAGTGGATGGCGGCGAGGGCTGCGATAGGAAATGAATCTTGTGTGAAAAATTTGTAATTGTATTTGGTATAATATACTTTTATGCAATAAAAACCTTTAGATAAGATTTTATATCTGTTTGTTTGTATACCAATGTTCAACGAATGTAGTCTGATATTTTACTTACACTGTGTTGGGTAGGCAATAGTTTTGAAAACTCGTTTTGTTAAATCTACCTGACTATACCTAATACCTATATCTCATCTTTACTGAAATTAAGTCCCTAGCTTACCAACCAATGTCAAACATGAATTGAATCAGCTTCATTTGAATTCAATTCATGTATTGTTTCCTTGACATCATGTAAGTGGTTTGTCTATGCTTACAAATGAATCGATGAATTTAAATATTTAATGTGATGTGGCGACTAAACATTTGACAACCGTTCTTCTGCTAACCAAGGATCATCATGCCCAACAGCACTTTGGCCCTATTTAATAAGCTTTTGACTTGTACTTTTTAGATATTTCACAAGTGCTTTAAAACGTTTTGAATGTAATATCATGCGAAGAGTAGCTCAAAGAAAAATACCGCAACAAACTTCAAAAGCACAGTACAATCACTGATTTGATTCCCATGACCAGACGCGCCGTCCGCGTCCCCATCTCAACACAAGATCAACAGCTGACTTATTGCACAACGTGGCCACTGAGTTGTGTCAATAAGACTTTTATTCTGTGCCATTGCAATTTTGTACGAGTTATTGCGGATATAATATGTTGCATAAACAACAAAAGTTCGATTAATGAAAACTAGTCGGCGGTTGAGTGACTACGGTCGCGCATGGTCTACCACGGCTGGAATCCCATTAGAATGTTATTGAATTGTTCGTAGCACAAAGCGGTGAGCTAGTGGTCTGTGCCGATCCACCGCCCATCGTAATGAATGGTTGATGCTCCGCGTCGCTGGGACAATATAAGAAACTCACTTAGCCCATAATATTGTGCACACAATTATTCCATTCAATATTCTGTCCCTAACATGCTCTTGACAATTAATGCCGATGATAATAATAGGTCATTGAATTCGGAATTCACCATAGAGTTAAGTTCCAAAAACTTCAAATGGATAGGTAAAAAAAATTAATCAACTGAGTCGAATTGCCAACGTTTAGTTAAGCAGACGCGTGTTAGTACACTTAGATACTCAACTAACTTAAAAAAATAAGAGTCGAGAATATCCACGCTAAATGGATTATGTACGGTTTGTTACTTAGTCGGTCCGCAAATGCCATTATATTCATTATCGCCGAAAGAAATGAATAAATTAGTAATATAAACTTAAAACAATGACTAGTTTAAGTCATTCTCGGTACAGAAATATATTGTGTCCACTTATAACAAGGTACTATAACGAAATCATATCATCGCATCAATATTATGCGTACAAAATTGCGTTCATAAAATCTGTCACACTTGCGACTGTTAGCGTGGTATTGCACTTGATTTAACATCGGAATATTTAAATTTAACTGGTAAGTGTAAAACCACCGCTTTGAGTGACTATTTATTAGCCATAAACTGTGTGCCCATAGCGTCTTTGGTTTTGTGTTCGTATGAAGGTACATAGGTACATGCTTCGCATAGATATCTAAGTTCCTATCATACATGTGGGTAAGATAACGCTGTATGAGTAATAGAACACCGTGATTGATCATTGCCATGTTGGTAAAGTCACACCTAATTTGTATGTCTTCTATACACATAAATAAAATTGCAGTGTCTGTTTGTAATACCTAAATAACAGCTTTTTCACTGATTGCATATAAAAGTATATACGAATATGACATAAAAAAATCTATATTGAATTTTTTTTGCTGTCAGTCTGTCTATCCCAGAAACAGCTAGACCGATTGGATGGGACTTTCACTGGTAGATAGCTAATGTTACAAGGATTAACTTAGGCTACTTTAATTTAAAAAAAAAGCACTTAGGGTTCCGCGGGAATTAAATTAAATCTACGCGGGTGAAACCGCCGAGCACAGCTGGTTGTAACCGATAATAATAATAAATTATCTCAATAAATTATTGGTTAACTTTTATTATTAGATATACTTATTTCTTAAAAAAGGTCACTAGCGAAATGTATCTTGTAAAAGAGAGAAGATTTACAAATATTAAACCTATGGAATATTATATTAATGCATAAACGAGAGCATCAGAACAACGACATACTCTACTCTGTATAGTTTGTATTTAAATTCCCAAACGATAACATAATACTTTTATTCAACGTAAGAGGACCGGTTCCATTAAATGACCTCACTGGTTTAGCTCATAGCGGACCCAACGGTCAAAATGCCGAAAACCAGCTACGAATAATTAACTTAACAATACATTAAAGGTACTTTTGCATTTTACTGAGTAGATGGAAAAAATACAAGTATTTTTCTTTAAAACTGCATGTGGGAAATTAAGCATTTGTATAGTAAGACATGTTGGGTTGGTGGAAGCAGAGGTGTGAGTGTTACGGGAATGTGGGTTCCTATTAGAGTTGGCCAGAGGCGTGGGAGCCCTGAAAACAATGAGGTGACCCCGGCGGTTCAACATCCGGCATACATTGAAGCGCCCAACTTGGTACTGAACTGAATCACAAACCATAGCCTCAATCATAATAAAAACAATTTATCCAAATGTACAAAATTCAATGAAAATAATCAAACACGAGTTTTCATTTCTAATTGCTTCGCTGATTAAACAGCAGCATTCCCGCCGGCCCACACAAAAACTCAAAGCGTTATATAAACGGAAATAAAGTAAACAACAAACCATATTTTAAAGGGCACAATGGCCCCCTAGGAACATTCTTTTTTTTTCATAAATTTAAATTACCCACGCTTCGGACTATTTCGCTTTTATCTCTCTCGAATCTCAATCAATCAATCGATATGGGTTCAATCAAAAGAAGCCTGAAATTTAATCCGCTACCACTGTACGTATACGAGTGACCGAGATCCACACACAAACCACACTGCTTATACTTATTGGGAATGGCTAATCTGAATAGCCATCTCAATAGCTTGTTTCATGAAATTCATATCGAATCAATTAGAAGGATGTTCTTCGTCGATTTGTAGCGAGAAATTGTTATAAAACAAAAAATTTACGAAGTTGGAAATCGATCTGCCAATTTAGGACCGCCACAATATCCGAAATAAAATTAAAAATGGCTTCAAACCAAGTTGACCACAAATGTTATGGTCGGGGTATTGAGATATTTTTGACGATGGAGAACCCCGCCCGTCTCACTTAACACATGGGCAATTTTATTAATTTACTGTGCATATTACTTACATCATTGTTGACATAAACTTATTTATGGAGGTAATAACAGCATCTGATAATGATTGCCTTGTCTCCGCGATACAGATTGATAATTAAACTTGGTGTAAGTGTGTTCGTTTTAATTCAACCTAAGCTATGCGGTACTTTTATCAAAACATCCCAAAAACGAGTTATTTTTTTATCAAACTTTTGTTATCTTTTCCACGTGGCTCAGGAAGCGTTCTTGCAACGTTGCGCGTTGTTTTAAGAATTCCAGCAGCGATAACGGGGAGAAACGGAAAGCATATTTTATGTCAGACATAGGAGCCATGGAAACTAAAGCCAGATTGCGTCATGCAATGAAATCACCACTTACTAAGTATAGTCCACATAATATCACATCCAGAAATCACTTACAACGTGACGTCATAGCTAACCGGGAAGCCTAAACAATGCTAAGTGTCAAATATACGAAAATAAAATGTCCATTAAATGTCTTCGCATCAATTACAGCCAAGGTTTTATTATGTGGATATTTGTGCCTTCAATCGGTTTTACGAAAGGACGGAATCTTAAAGGAATTGAAGTACCTATCAAACAATAGTGAACAGTACAAACTATCAACCAAATTACTAGAGGCCAGTTATCTACGACATTAAAGGATCGTAATGTGGTAGGTATTAGCTAGAGAGGTATTGCAGAGTTGCGGGCGTCGTACCACTACTGACTGAACTCCAAAATTGGTCTAGTAATCAAGTTGTAAATTCAGGAGATATACTTATATTGGTTTCTCACACTTTAATAAAAAAACAAATCATGGCCACATAATAATATTCGTTTTACTGGCAGTTTTCGTATCCAGAAGAACTTAGTTTTACGAAAAAAAAAGAGTGTACGACATGTGATAACTTATTTTAACAAGCTGTTAATTATTTGGTATTTAGTAGGCTAATGATACAAATTAGAAAAGGCATTGAGAATGAACACAAGCAATATCAATTTAGTCAATACGGGACATCAAGCATGGATGCGACATAGCGTCATTTGAATATAAACTTAATAATATAATATAACATAAACTTAGTGGCCTAGTGGGGAAGTATGGGCCATTGCAACCCTGCATTGCATTATTGTCCCTGATCGTAGAAACCAATACAATTTGTAAGTTGTAAGGTTCACTTCACTAATTACTAACGGAATTCTTGTCACCAAACCTAATTGCTATTTAATATGGGCACATAATGGGTATAATATTTATCAATTTATTAATTTGTATCGCTGAGGCATGTTATTTAGCACGCTCCTTCGATCACTAGAATGTTGGATATTTTGGAGTCTTTTGCTTGTTTAAAATTTAGAGTCGAGCGGTTGAGGATACAGGCGACTGGGACCACTAGTTAACTGGAACCGCGTTCCCAGTTGCCCGATTTATCTATTAACAATACAGTTTAGTATTCACGTGTAGTTATTTTATAACAACACCAACTGCTTGATGTAATGTTTAATGGGAAACTAAAACATCTAGACGTTACTAAACTCAGTGACCACATTCGAAATAGTTATTTTAAATGCGGATAATATGTAATTTTAAATAAAATTAAACGCCCGAACTAAAGTGGAGAATTAATGTTACAAAAAGTGAAACCTTATAAGGCAATACCGGAATGAGTAGACAGCTCTTGGGAATTTTTTAAAAGCTATCGAGTGGAAAATTGGTAATAGGAAACCTTGCAAGTGAGGTAAATTTGTATAAAAATGTAATAGAAAGGCAAGCAGTGGCTCCCTTGTTAAATTTAAGTGAAATCGAATGAAAGATGAAGGGTCTCGCAAAAGGGAGAACAAATTCTCTAAAATGTCTTGAAACTAGAAGGTCTGTTTCGTGTCAAAACAGATCTGTTAACAATTATAGGGATAAATCAACATGTTTGTTTGGTAAAGAAATCGTACGGCGCGTGACAAGCGACAAATGATGCGTATGCGACAATAGTGTTGAGCTATGCCTCTATGCCGTCTCTTCATTACTGAATAGATATAAGATACATTTTATATCAGCGCTCAGTCTACATCTAGAACAACAAGTGTTAACATTTCACAGTCATACAATACAAAATAATGTTTGAGAACGTCTTCATCTTTAATTGGACGCCCGCCGACACAATAAAACACCAACACAGTTTTAGCTAATTTTGTTGAGCACTTATTCTAGTTACAATTTATTTACATTTTATATTATACTGGATATACCCTGCGGTTTAAGTAGATTTAATTTAATTCCTGCGAAAAACCTAAATGTTTTGTTAAATAAAATACTCCTTGTAACATTACCTATCTGCCAGTGAAAACCGTTTCAGAAATTACCCGGAACAAACAGACAGATAGACAGACAAACGGACAAGAATTCCAAACAGAAACTTCAATTTTATTTATCTGTATAGATGTTTAGATTACATCATATTACATGAATCATGTGTAACGTAGAGGAGTTCCATCAATGGGTATTGGTGAGTTATGAAAAAAGTAGATGAGAGTTTGTACATATAGTTCGTAGAAGTTCAACATCGATGAGGTCTGACGGCTAAGTTATCATAGTTCCTCACATGTTGCTGAGAAATCCAATCAAGCACACGGCTAGTTAGTTATATTAAACTTACCTATTTTGGATATCATAATTAAATTAAAAACATTACAAGTTCTTGTTCTCATATTTATCGGTCTCGTGAATCTAGTTTGTTAAATTTTGTAACATCAAAATAAAGCAAAAGATAGAGGGCCTCGGCACCAGCGCCTTCATTAAAGGTTATCTAAACAATTCATTTAGGTACGAAACTTACTCATAAACCGCGCACAATGAGTAAGGAACACAGTTAGTTGGACAGAAATGAAGGCTCAATCACTCTGTGTGACGTCAAGTTAGCGGTAAAAATAATGAGCGGTGCGGTACAGACCGTATTACTAGGCAAGGTCAGAAGTTGTGACAACTATACTTCTTTCGTAGTGCTTTGCAAGACAAACAGGGCGGATACAATTGTAAAAGTACTACAGAAGGACGGAAAAGCTAGCAATAAACGGGGCACGTACAAAATACTGTAGTATAACTGAATTGCTTTGCTAGCAAGCAATCTAAGTGATTAAAACTTGTTTCAGCAAAATTAAAGCAAATATTTGCACGATAATAAGTAAGTAAACTATCAGAACTCTAAGTCATAGTAAATGATCTATGTATTTCAGATAGCCTATTACCACGCTTCTACTACAAAGCTTACGCTTCTGGTGCCATTAAATTACTTTTACCATATAAAATTACATTAGGAAATTTGATTCCAATTATACGCAAACGGAAAGAATTAATTAGACAGGCTTTGATTGCTTCATCGCATTAACTTGTTTACTTGAACAACAGTACAATAATTTAGAGACCTAGCCGCTGTCAGCAGAGCTAAAACGGTACCTACCTAATCGTACCGTAAACACTTGGTAATGTTTTGACTTTACAGTAAAGTTTACTACTAGTTTAGGAAAAAACATTATAGCTATGATATTTTACTCATTATAGGTACTAGGTAGGCGGCATCCAATCTAATCGTGACAGCCGAGCAGAATTTTGAGAGGCGAAAAGGATACTTGAACCACGACCCCCTCATAGAAAAGGTGAGAATGAAATAGTTTCAGATGTAACGTTAGGTACATATAGGTATATTTACCACACTTTGGATTCTGTTATTTTCGGACTCGTCTAGCTTTTTCGAAAAACATATGTCCCGTGCGTAGTGGTACCCTACCTAGATAATATTATACGGAATAAAGTGAAATCAAAAGAAGTCTACGACGAGGAAATGCGCTCAGTAAACAAGATTAAACTGAATCCAATAAACCAAGTGGTTCTCGAAGGGTATATACGTGTCACGTGATTGGTGTTTGTAGTCTGATTGCAAATCAAAGAATCAAGTTCAATGGCAAAATCATTAAAAAAAAAACTTGGCATTTGAATGAAGAAATTTATTTTGAAAATATTCAAGTACTTAAATTATTAAATTAAAATCTTTTTATGAACATTACTTCATCAGAGATGGTATTACACTAAATACGTTTTAAGGCCCATGGTAACTCAAGGCTATCGCTCAAAGTTGGAATCAATACAAAATTTGTGTGTCGTACCTATCTAACGAAAAACCGGCTCGAAAGATATATTATAGGATAGGTACGAAGGTGCTCAAAATACAATACATGACGCTAAATAATGCTCTAATCTGCCCTAATGCCATAATATTGCATACAATTATTAAATTAGCCACACGCAAGGTGACACTAACTAGGTGGAGATTTGCACCAACACGTCTACACAGTGTATGCGCGGGACGAGGTCGCCAGAAACCTCATGTGAGCTTGCCACCGTAAATTGCCTGATTTAAACGAGGCTCTAAACAACCAGAACATAAAAACGTTAATAAAACTTTATTGATTTCAATTACGAACGGAACGCATTCACGACAACAAATCATTATCAAAAGATCCATTGGCCAGATTCAGGATGGACCAGGAGCATTCTATCTGTTTTAAATTTACGCTCCGTTACTTAATTTTTCTTCTCTGTTATTTTCTAAAAAATTACACTCTTAATTAAGCTGCCAGAATAATAGGTTAGGTATGTACCATTTATTAACCAAATCTTTTATCACTCTTAAAAGCTCGAGACCACAGACAGCTCTACCTTCCACTCCAATTCTGTGTTCATCAATATGTATTTGTAAGATGACGGTACACTCGCTAGGTACCTTTTTCGCACCTGTCCAGTACGTGAAGTTATGTGCACGAGTTGAAGGATCAACACGCAATGCGCATATTGATGCCACAGACCACTTCAGGACTTTGCAGGTAAGGTCCATCCGCTGCCAGTGCCACTGAATAACGAGTGCTTCCTAAATATGTGTACGGTTAAGACATCCGGTTTTCACTTTTGAACTATTCCATACATTCCTAATATGTAAGGTCCTTTGTATAACTTTTTATATACATAAGTAGGTTATCGATATCGATATCTAGAGGAACAATGAGGTTCAAGTCTATATACGAATACATGGTGAATCACACACAAAACCATAATCACTGCTTTTAGTGGCGTTTATTCTCCTCCTGAAGGCCTACATCCATTTGCCATCGTTTCATAAATGTAGGCATATCATGAGTATCATCTCAATGCTCGATCCTGGGCTAGTCCGATCCGGATTCGACCCAGGCCACATATTTTTTATAATCATACCTATTCTATCCCATTTTGCTACACTCTATCATAATTATCCAAAGTAGTGAGAGATAAAGATAATTACATACATACATATGTTTACGTCTGTATTCCCCGAAGGGCACAGGTGTTGTAAAAACAACACCCACAGGTAACAGAATGTCGATAGCAGTCTCATAGACACGTACGACTACCGCAAGAGTTGTTTATTTTTTCCTCAGATATACTGTGCTTTCCTTCACGGTATCCTGAATGTCTTAAAACCATTAGCACAAAATCAAATGGTGGTTTAAGCCCGCGTATCGGCGTGGCAGACGACTATGCTAGGTAAAGTTCTTGTCAGGCCACTAGTTTAAATAGTTTTGTGACTATCACGCGCATTTATCTACACTTAGATAGATAGAGAGATACACATATCATATTGTGTGTGACCTCGGGGGGTCAAACCCAAAGCATTGCTCATTGAAGAAGGCTTTATCAAGTTGTTTTAAAAAAAATCAAACATATTCAGGAATGAACAAATCAGAGTCACAGCATTTTTTTTATAATATATTTTTACGTGAATTTCTTGTGTGATCTTTAAGTGACACATTATTAAAGTACAATTAACTCATTTTAAGCAATTAAAATTTGATGCCATGTATTTAAAAATGTTAATATAGATGATCTAGGTAGGTACTAGAAAAATGTGCGCCGATGCAATGCTGAAATCAAACCATATTTCCTACGAAACTGTCTGAAGATCTCTTCGGCCAAGTTTCGAGCCGATGTCGATACACGGAACGCTCAAATGAATGCAAATTATCAAGATGTATGGGACCTTCATTCCCGCGGTCCATGTCCTCTAGTATAAGAGGCGTATTTTTTTTTACCACCCTTATATCCAGACTACGAGTCTGGTCAGCGTGCGGCACCGATTTCTTATGGTTTGGTCCAGCCCCATAAGGGCAAAATTGGAAACAGCTAAATATTTGGCACTGCCTGGTTACACTTTGTGGTCCCGTTTTGTAAGATGTCTCATTCTTTGCTCTAGATGCCAAAAGGCAACAGAGCTTGGAAGGAATATGGGTTGGTGAAATATGTATGCTCACGCCTGTATTTCCTGAAGAAGTAGGCAAAGATGTTGTAATAACAACACCCACTTTTCATCGAAGATGATTAATTGCCAATGTGCTGATCGGGGCACTCTAGGAGGTACTAGGTACCATTTAAAAATTCTTATAACATAGGAAATTAATTATGTTAAAAATTCTTATAACATAGGAAATTTATTATGTTAAAAACTCACCATTTCGAGATACATCTAGTTCAACTAAGTTTTCAAAATTCTGAATATCTGGTGGGAGTTTGTGAATTTCATTATCACTAAGTCCTAGTCTTCGTAGCCGGTGTAGTCTGAAGAAGTTCTGTAACAATGACAGATGAGAATTAGTTACATGTTGATTTTAATTCAAATGTGTATTACACAATTGGAGACCTTCAATATTCATGGCACACATACAATGAGGGTTATGACTTCAAGAAATAAGTATCTAAATAAAATTTGTATATTTTTATAATTCAATTTTGATACCTTGTGTGTGTGTTTGTGTATGTGTATGAACACACATAAAAGAATGTCACTTTTATCACTTTTGATTACATATCACTGAATTTTAAATCCCATGCCCCAAATTAAAATCTACGATGTTCAGCTCACATTATTGCTCACAGCATTGGCAAATGTATGGGGACAAGATCTTGGTTTGAAGTTGCTACTTGAACTAGCCCAAAATTATCCAAGATCCTTATATTTATGCATGTGTCTCTGAATGAATCTCTATAAGAAGCCCACCTTGCTATTTTTTATTTTCTGCCCATACATTTCAGTCAACAATTATGTTGGTAAGCATTGAAAATTCCAACCAATGCTACTTTTATTTACATGTAATTATATTCTTTGTAGTTCATCATTACTATTGAAATAAGCAAAGTATAAATAACATTTACTAAATCACTCAGAGTCACATATTTGTATTTCATTAACCATTCAAGATAAATCTCAACAAGAAATAAATCCCAGTTCAGTTCAAATATGTATCTTTCAGTGTGGAAGCCCACAACCACACACACATGACAAATAAGGAGGTGCCTAGCTTAACTAGCTTATCAAATTATTTTCTCTATCTAAGGTTCTCATTTCAAAGAAGTGCTGTACAATAATGAATGTAAAATCATGTGTTATCAAGTACTTGAATATTCAATATTAGCGAGTAATCATTAACTTTAATTCAATAAACATACCAAAAGTTTATGGGTACATCATTCAATAAAATATTATATCTATTCCACACTCAATATTTCTATTTTACATTTAGTACATAAATTGTTGATATTCATTAATATTTATTTAAAAGAAAGAACAGGTATCCATTTATGTGCATCTAAACTATTGTATAGTCTACTATTTCGAAAGCTGGACTGCTCTAAGTAACAGTTATTGAAACACGTTAATAAATTATTAGGAAAACATGAACGAAAGAAGATTATCCAAGATGCTTTCATATTATTTAGATAAATTTACCGCTATCCACTGATAAGGTAAACGCCCACGACCCATATTATAATCCCATGATTTTGGTTACACGTTAATTACCTTCGGCAAGTCTCGTATATGGTTAGCATCCAAAAAAAGTTCTTCTAAACTCCTGGAGTAACGTAAAATGTCTTCAGGTACTGTTGGCAACGAGCAATGCCGCTTGTCTACACATTCCACTTGGCGATTACATTTGAACAAAGGTATACATCGAAACATGTTGGACACTACACTGCATACAAACTATAATTGAATAAACCACTAAAACGACACATATTTGAGCACTTATAAGGTTTAAACACTATTTCAGCATTGTAAAATTGATAACAATATCAAAATAATTCCAAAAAACTTTAACCCGCACCCTCACCCAAGAAAGCGAAGCCACAAACTGTCAATGTTGCTATCAGAAAAATGTTTCTTCAAAAAATACTATAGATTCAAAATATGGCAATCGACTAAAAATATAATAATCGACAAATCTAAAATAATATATATTAACAATATTTTTTTGCATAGGCATGTGCAATGTCATATTATAGTAGGAAAAGCCAGTCTCAGAGCGTATACCGTAAAAATTGTATTTACTTTTGAGAGAGAGAAATTACTTTTCACTTGGTATTTAAAAAAACTGGCTCTATTCAATTGTCAGCGTATATGTACATTTGCGCATTGCAAAGGTTAATTATATACCAATCAGAAAGGAAAAATGTTAAAGATGCTACCGACCTGTTATTAAACAGCTATGAGTCCATAATACATGTAATAAATAGAAGGATCCAGCTATTGATCACTCATAGATAAAGAAAAAGTCTCTAAACAATACTCTTAAGTCATTGACAGACATGTCATTCAGCAATGTCATAACTGTCATTCAGCAATGAGTTAAGGTTGACTTAATGTATTTGACAGACATATAGGTAGGTACAAATTTCAAAATAGAACACAACACACACAACATTGTCAAATCAAATCATTAGATCTTCGTTAATTATTTTATTTTATTAATAACAAAGTTAAAAGCTCGTCGTGTGGTATTATTGTCAATGTGGAAGGAAACATTTTAGTAATTCTGTGATTTCTTCGCTGCTGGATTTTAATTAAGTTATTAAAAAAATGGTTTTAAATTTAGGGTTCATAGGAGGTGGTAATATGTCCACAGCGATTTTTAAGGGCATATTGAAAAATGGTACGTATAGTGTAGAATTAACATTATAGCAGGTGTTATTCAGTAATAATGTAACATTCTATTAATAAAATATGTTTTTAATCGGCCCGTTAAATTTGAATTTACCATTTCATTAAAAGACAGACATACTAAAATACAAATATTTTTATACTAGACTTATTCACTTAATCATATTCGGTGAAATATAGGGGTTATTGTGCAACACCTCTGCTTACCCCTTCGTGAACGCTTCTGGGATGGCGTGAGCATATTTATTTTATTTTATTTATTTATGGAGAAAACTATCATTGTATTGGAAAGTGGAGGTGAGGGTGTTTGAGCTTAATTACCTTTTTTGTTAGTTTAGTAATAGACTTACTAACTTAAAAGTAAAGAAATGGTACAGACAGACAAGTTTTTACATTGCTAGCTAAACTAAAAAAGTAATAAACTTAGCTAACCAAGCTGTGCTCGGTTTTTTTTGTTTGTTTAGACTATTTTTTAACACAAACATTTCAACTTCTTCGTAAATTCTCGAACAGTTGGATGCACATATGCATTGTTTGCAGTGAACGCGTTAAAGCAATAAAAATCTTTTACAATCTGTCAAGTAATGATAGCTAAGATGTGAAGCTTCCAGTCTATGGGGCGATGAAAAAACTAGTATACCCTGGTTCGAGTAATAATGTTACTGGTCCATTTTTTTCCCTTTTTTTCAATATACGTAATATTAATAAATGTATTTTATAAATATGCTCACGCCTGTATCCCATGGGGGTAGGCAGAAATGATTTCCTTTGTGTGAAAAAGAAACCAAGCACAGCTTGGTCAACCAGGTACTATAGACTATAACAGTAGTAAACCAATCCAGCTAACAAGAATGGGTTGCATTGTGGAAATTGAAATGCAAGTTCACTTTTTGGCTGCTCTTACTGAGCACACCTGTGTGAATAATACAGAGTATTAAATCTTTTAACAGTATGCAAAATAGTTTCAAAGATGATGTAATGTTTTCTTTGTGTTCTTAAAATGATAACATTGCAAATTAATGGAAATTTACAGGTGTTACGCTGACCTTGAGAGAATTTAATATATTCATTTCATGAGTTCACTCAATATTGTGTGTTATTTATAGTTCCCATTACTGTGGTTTTAATGTTTAGGTACTGTGCTCATAAAATATGTGATATAATGAATAATTCAAGTTTCGAGCATTTTATTTACTAAGAACTTATGTTCTTCTATAGTTTAATTACAATATGAAATTTCTGTTAAATTATGATTATAAAATTGTAATACATTCAATTGTTATTCACTTGCTGATCACACTGATGCTATATTTTCTTAAATTTGTACAAGTTCTCCTTATCTGAGTAGTGACAGGACAGTCTTCCCATTTATAATATTAGTACAGAATATGGATTAATTATTGTATGTATTAATTTGGGTTTCATTTACTTTCCAGATGCACATCCACAATCAAACATATGGGTGTCTGGCCCACACCTACAAAGCTTGAAATATTGGAGTGACATGGGAGCAAATGCCACAGTAAAAAATGGTGAAGTCTTTACCAGTTGTGACATTGTGTTTTTGGGAGTGAAGCCAGGAATTTTGAAGGATGCAATAAAAGGCATTCTGTCAAGTATTCCAACGAATGTAGAGCGTAGTGATAGAAGACGTGTGTTGATTGTATCCATGCTGGCTGGTAAAAGTATTCAGGATCTTCATGAGGTATGCAAACTACATACACATTTAAGTCTGATTTGTAAGCATGCTACCTAGTGGATATAAATGCTACTGTGGAGCAAGAGGAGGACCTCTTAATTTCCAACCAGGGTTTAGGGATTCAATCCTCCTGGGTTGACTCCATAATCCGGGTTGGTCAAACTGTTTTTCCATTTGTAATTTCCCAGTAGCAGCCCTGAGTCAGAATTAAGCACTCCTCCACCACCTACCCACTCCCTAATACATGGTGTACTATAACTATACCTCTGGTTATCCAAAATCACAAATTATGGATACTTATATGAACATTTTTATTTATAAAAGGACATAAAGAAACAATTCAATATTGTTTCAACCGGAAATAAAGTGCTAACCACACATATCTTTTATCAAATTTCTCACGATTATTATTTTAGTTTATGTGAGAATATTGATAATGGTGGGAAGTGAACCAATATATGAACAGAACTTGTGTAATGGAGCTGATAATTATAATTAGATTCTTAAATTAAAATGTTCCTTTGCTTGGAACATTATTCTCATGGCGCCACAGCCATCAATTCATTTTAAAAGTCTAAAGTTTTCTTACTCACATGCGCATTGCACACAAGTTACATCTAGAGCTAATATATATTTTTTTCTTGCACCGAGTTGTTACATATGAGTTAAGGATCTATTCTTTATTTCAGGCGCTGAGTGTATTAAAAACACATGCAACAATCAGTGTGGTCCGCATCATGCCCAATACCCCGATGACAGTGGGGGCTGGTGCCTGTTTGTACACACCTGATGATTCAGTAACAGATGAAGAATGTACTCTGATTGAGAAGCTGCTGAGCAACTGTGGACTTTGTGATAAGGTCCCAGAGCCTCTTATGGATACATTGGGCGTTTTGACGGCTTGTGGACCTGCATTTGTAAGTATTTTTCCAAAGGTGTTGAATAAGCATTTATTGTTGCCCATGCAAAATGTACACAGAATATTCATAGTAATGTGTAAGGTTGCTGAAATGTTCCTAGTGCATAGATCTATATAGCCCCATTCAAAAACAGAAATTTCCATGTTACCATTATGAAAAATAAAGTTAAGCTAAGAATAATCAGATGGAGATGGTTAGGCCATCAGCTATTCTTGCAATAATACAATGACAGATGTATACACGTCATATACATGTCTCATTCATAGTATGACTCAAACTGTGACGCCAATAAGAGCTCCATACTCTTTTGCGGCTTACTTAACAAAAAATCTAATGGACATGAGCAGCCCTTAAAATCGGGAAGTTTATGTGTGAAGAGTATGAATTCAACAATTATAATTTAAATAAATTGATTAATTTCCAGATGTACATAGTGATTGAAGCCCTAGCAGACGGTGCTGTAAAGCAGGGCGTGCCTCGCGCGAAGGCTTTACTTTACGCCGCTCAACTTCTCGTTGGGAGTGGCCAAATGGTGCTGCAGTCGGGCAAGCACCCTGGCCTACTGAAGGATGAAGTCTGCTCCCCGGGTGGATCGACTATCTGCGGAGTCACCGCGCTCGAGGATGGCAAATTAAGGTAAGAATATATCCAAGTACAGGTGACGTCACGAGATATTAGCGCTTACATTGAATGCGCAGTAGTCATTTTATAAATCTGTCTGTCGGCCTGAATGTTGTGACGAGAATAAAACACAAGCGCAGTTACCCCCACTATTTTCGCTGAGCGCTTAAATCTTGTGACGATACCTGTACAAATTTAAAGTTAAGTCCTAAGTTGGCAATTTTGCGTCTTGACAAGTTCCATATCTTCGAATTAGTCCGGAAATATAGTCCTGCGCCTCGTTAATTAGTAAAAATGAAGTAAATTCTAATTATTTAAATTAAACGCTCGTTAAAAATGACCTTAAAGACTGTTCTTTAAAATGTAGGTTCTCAGTTAAAGCAACCTTGCGCACCTGGCGTTAACATAAATTAAATACTCCTGTATAATGTAATTATACAGTATTTAGGAGGATAGTCCTTCTGACCATTTTGAAGTATTGGATATTAGTCTAATCGAACAAAGATATTTCTTGTAATATTTTGAATGATTCAATAACTAAGTGTTCTCCTCATTCCAGATCGACTTTGATAAATGCAATTGAAGCAGCGACTTTAAGAACCAAGGAAATGGGAAAAAAGTAAACACGGCTCTCTGACGTAACACGATCTTGACAACTAATACTCTGTAGCTTATTTATTATTTACTAAAAACCCGTATCTACTTAAAGAATATTACTGACTTACTTATTATTGCTAGTTCCTCTCAGTATTGTAAGTAATTGATGATTATGTTTCTTTACTTAAATAAGTCTCAAAAGTATCTGAGTGTTATTTGATCTACATAAGTATTATTACCAAGCTGTTATGAGCTCGTATTTATTGAATGCTAGGTACTTATAATATAAAAAAACTGGTCAAAATGCTACTTAGATTATGTGCACGACATACCAATTTTTTACCTTATATGTATGTATGTATACATATACAATGTGAAGTCTAAGGGATTTGTTCAAGAATATATTTTTTTTAGTTTATACTAATTGGATTGTAAATGTTCCTACACGTGTACTTCATATATAACGTTATTTACAGTCTGTTGAGTCAAGAGAATGCATACATGCAGTAGCATATTATATTATTATTCTGAATGAGTATTACTTATTATAAGTATTATGCAAATTTTGTTATGTTCGATGGTGATTGAACTTTATTCTTTTTATCAGTTATTCAATTTACCAAATGACCGTAAATCATCGATCGAAAAATGTGTATTTAAATGAAAACACATACCTAATTGGTATCAGTAATAAATACGGATTTTTTTGTGTACATATACGAAATGGGCAGAAATTCTCACCCACTTATTACAAAACATGTTTACACCAAGACTAGACCAAATCCGGGCTAAATATAATTATGTTCATCTATTTATATATCCGTATCACAAAAAGAGACAGCGATCGAGGACTCTTGTCTTGCACCTGTATTATATCTGTATAATATCTGGGGAACTGCCTTATAGACTTGAATTTTGATGTAGAATTATGCTTATTTATGATATTTAACGCATATGATTATTTATTATTCATATAGTTATTTATTTACATTGTTCCTTAATATTATTTATTTGTTTATTTAAAAGTACCAACACATTATATTCTAATGTTACCATGTTAATTAGTGAAACAACAGTGGCGATACATGTATTGCGTTTATAGCCCTTATTGATCGGCTCCAAATTCTTCAAGAATATTTATTTTATATTATTAAATCCCGCCTCGTATACGAACACTTGATTTAGTATGTCTTTTTAACATAAAATAGTGGGTAACAGTTTTCCTTTACATTCGTCTACCCAACCGACCCATGCACTAAAGCCTTGTTGTTTGTAGATCATCATTGCACACACCGCTGCCTTTGTAATGTCATCGGACAATAGATCTGAAAATAAAATATTCTGCAATTTCTGTTCTTTATTTATTTACTAGGTACTTACCCTCTAGTTAAGTTGTTTATTTAATTAGTTCACACATACAGGGGGCCTACCATCATCTGTTTAAGCAGAGCGTATTGAGAACTTCTGTACCGTTTTTGTTCTGTTCTTTTTTGTACCGTAAAATGAAACGTTAATCCTAAGAAGTTTTTAATACGTGCTGCTTAAACGATCATTATTTGCCCCCGGAATTTAGTTTAGCAGTGAGGAAGAAGCTATGGTGACATCTATCGAAATCATATTATATATACGTGTAAAAGTGTTTGTTGTGAATTGTATTAATACTAGAACATTGAACTCTAAGAATAAAATTCAATGTTCATTTTAGTCTTGGTGCCAGAACACAGTTACCAGTTCTACAGTAGTTAAAAACCCCTACCTACTTCCGAATTCCCTTATTAACGTATAGAGAGATGTTCTAATATCTACTTATTATCGCATTCAATATAGAGGGCTAAAATTTGAGTAAGTTTGGTTTTGGCAGCTGTTACTTACAGGATAGGCCGAGAAATAAAGAATATGAATACCTTGGCATGTGACATTACAACCCTTGCCAGGGTTAGTATTGTTGCTGCACCAATACCGGTCATTGATTTGGAAGAGTCCGTAATCATAGGAGTCATCAGAGTCCGGTCCTCCAATAGCATCAGTCTGACGGGTACTCTCCGCTTCGATTAGGCATAACCCTGGAATTTTGTTATTTCTCATTCGTGTGTAGACGCCTATAATGCTTTTATGTTTATAAAAAGTAAGTGACCTTATAGAATATGGACACGCGAAATCTCAGCCAATAATTAATAAGTAATTGATAAGTAGTTATAGGTACAAACGGGAAATGAAGAAAAAACTGTCAAAACTGTACTTACGATCAACGATATTTTAAGTAATATGTTACATCATAGCCTACGATACGATATGAGTTTACGGTCATAGGTTAACTGTGACTCATGTTCACTATCATTTATTTAAGTAAAGCCTTTCCTCGTGATATACCTACACACACGTAAGTAGTCGACGACATTTTGCGATATCTTCTAGCCACAATACGATCTCCCGCGAACAGAAATACACTAATAATATTCAATACTTACAGTCTCTCAGCTGATTCTGTGGAAAGCCTTGCAGTTTCAATTCAAGTAACAACTCGCATTTACCGAAAGTTTTCCCCACAGTTTGAGGCATTAAGCACAATATACACATCAGAAACCTCTTGAACTGACGCGACATTTTACCGTTTCACATCCTGTAGTTAAATGAGCTGGACAGACGAACATTTTGATGTCAAGGATATTAAGAATAAAAATTACCTTTACGTAGTCTTGATTGCCGAAACCTGTTGGTCGCCAACAGTTGCCAATCATGAACAAGGTGAATCTTCCAAGCTCGGCAGCTAATAATAGCGAACAATAAAGAACTTCCTTGAGATCTCTTCGAAGATACATTGCGTGGGTATTGTATACAAACATAGCCACCTACTTGGTTGATATTTGCGCAATCAATTAACCGACTCGTCTGTCAATATTCTGTCTAACGTATGTTGTCCAAGATTTTAATAAAATTACCGCAACTATCATACATACATCCCTATATGAGATAAGTTATTTACCTAGAGTGGTTGCATATTGTCAAAGTACTTACTGGCTGCTACTACCTATTGTCGTGTAACCGGCCCTTATTTTCCTAAATAGGTAGACAGTAGTTTTTATTTAAATTCATTTTATAGTCAATATCTTCATACCTAGTTATTGACCTAAGCTTCATTTCAATTAGCTCCTATTATGAGATCAGTAAATCAACTTGGTAGGGCTGTAGATGGGTCAGCGTAAATGTACTTATACTTAAATTGTCTATAGGTTAAAAAACTTGACTGTGTGAAAATCTGCTTACGTAGAGACCACTTGTAGAGACGTTGATGAGGTCAGATTCGAATCCCAGATTGACCAAGGAAGTTAGAAGTCTCAAGGAGTAGGTACCTCTCTACCTAGACATGACAATGAAAGGCATCGTAGGCATTTTATATTGTATTTAATGTTCATCAAGGCATTCCTTCGTCGAAAAAAGACTTCTCCATAGAGACAGGTAATTTTTGGTAAATGAGCTCATTTTTTACACATTTGACTAGCCACTAGTCTCGTAGATCAAATTAGGTAGTAACTAATAATTTAATACATGTCTAAGTTGAACGATGGATCACATAAAACGCTTTTTTTATTTATAAAATTCGTATCACAGGTCTTCAGTTATCTTAACAAATTGACCAATTCCATAGCACTCCCTACTAAATTGGAAAAATATCTTGTACACGCCGTGAATGAAGGATTTTAAATTTTCCAAAAAGTCAAAGTCATATTTAGTTAATTCATAGTCACTTGTTTCACGGAATTCACAACATTCATTATCTTCAACTTATCTAATACTTTTCGTAGTATTAAATCATGTGACTGCTATGTTTACTTGTCGTCGTTCCACATGTATATTTTCCGTGTGGTTTGCTCGGGGGTGTAGGGGTGGTAAGGGTGTACACACACCGTCCTCCTGGTGAAAATGAAGAGAGACATCTTGCGGGCAAACCCTACTCCGATGTCTATGCTCTTGTGTCTTTGCACTTCCATCATTGGTAATTCTTCTTCCTCCTCCACTTTCTTGACACAGCTTAGTTTCCGCACACTCTTTCGAAACCTTCCAAAACTCAGCCGTGATGGTAAGCTCGCAAATCTCCAGTGTACAGATTGTTTCTCTTCGCTCTCTTCATTGTTGTTCGTCTTTTTGCGTCTGTATTTTCTTTTCGAGTGATTCGCTTCTTCGGCATTCGCAGATTTAATGTAAGGTTTCGACGGTTCCGCCAGGGCGACTATAGAATGATCCTCTGAAGTCATCACTTGCTGTATTTTTTTTTCACATTTTTATTATTATGTGCGTCGCGCGTTTATCGGGCTAGTGTGAGCTCCTGTCCAACTTGTGGCATTGATTGAGTGTGACGTATGCGCATGATAAGATTGTAGGCTTAAACCATATCTGCGTGATTTCTGAAATAGAGATTAGAAACTTGACAAATTTAATCTCTAATCTTATATTCGACATTTTATACTTTAGCTCTAAAATACTTATATAAAAATTAAGTTCCTTTTCAATTTCACGCAGAAACAATATTCCCTAATCCCACCTCAGTTAAAAAGAAGCGCTTCTTTCCAACTATTTATTTTCCATGTCAACAAGGACAATTGAGAACCACCATTAAGAAAACAATGTACTAATCTAGCATATGGACAGAACCAGAATACGTACGTCGCCATAATTTATTGTGAAATAAGGCATGTAATCTATTACAGCCTAAATTTGTTCATCTACTAATACTTTACAATTGAATAAAAAAACACAGTTTTGTCCTTGTGCGCACAGCCGTGAGATAATCTTGCCTTCCGTCATAAAATTGTTTTGTTCAGCTTGATTACACTTTACTTTCAACTTGGTAAACAAGTACCTAGTTATCTAGGTAAATTTCAGATACACTTTATTAAAAAATAAAGGTTCCACGTGATAGGTGCCCAGATGCCTTAAACCACATTATATTATCCACTTTATACGAAGACGCCATTGTAAAGTAACATAAATCCGACACAAATGAGGTTTTAATGTAGTTTTTCACGTGTTTTATACCTCTTACTACGTTTCCATACTTTGATATGAACTCTGATGTCATCTATATCGCTTCACACTTCTATTTTTGGTAGTTATACATTTAGCTACCTATTTGGGGTTTGTATACATGTTACGCGTATGTATAAGCTTAAGATACAAGAGACTACAAGTACATGAATACCTATGTATAGTATACCAATTTTCCTCGAAGAAAATGGCGCGCACTCCTACACTGCAAGGTTGGCGGAGGTGACTTGAATTCGCTCTCATTTTCTTACTAATAATGACGCAACTGTGCGATGAATTATTTGTGTCTCTTTCTACAGAATTACTTTGTCGAAAGATGGAAGAAGAGAAACAATAGTTGTGTTTGTCTCTGCGCAGGCGGCCGCGTCACTCGCAGTTTTCCCCAGTGAGTGAGCGTTACAATACAAAGTGATACAAACGAACACCTGACTCATACACTCCTATTTCTTATCACCATTGTGTTTATACCGTGAAGGTTGTTACTAGTGTCATGTTTTATGTTCGTTTTTAATTTTTAAGGTGAGTTCTGATATTATATATTTTTTTAAAGTAGTTTAGTATACTAACTAACACTCAGCTTTTCACCTTAGACTAACAAAAGATCGGTCGTCCATTTATTAATTAATTTTAATATGTATAAAGTATATTAAATAATTCGAAGTCATGTGATTGATATACCTATTGATAATCTCAGACATAGGTATAATACCTCCAATACATTACCTTAGGTATCTAAACATGTTATCTGTACTTTTAAATGTTAAATTTAAGTTTTATCAATGTTAATTCCCGATAATCATGAAGATAGTAATAAATACCAATAATATTCTCAAATGAATTGGATTTTATGTACCTACTTAGGTAAACATTAAATTAGTGCATTTGAAATATAAGAATATGTGTAAATTATATACCTAAGAATATACAACCAACTATTCTAGTAATTTAAGTATATTAATTTTATGTAAGTCCGTGTGGATGTAAAGTGTATAAGGATTTGTGGGTTGATGAAATGTTTCACATATACCCGTAGGTAGGTACCAAACTAAGATTATCATACGGCATTTATATAATAAATAAAAAATAATACTTACTTACCGCTTGTTTATTGAGTATGCTTCGTATATACAAGTAAAAAATTACTATAGATTGTTTTAATTTCACTGTTTGTGTATGTCGCATGTTAATTTCGTTGAAAGCTAACACTAATATTGTCACTTACCTACTAGCATAACTAATTAATTTACTTTCATCAACTTGAATACAATTTTAATTTAATCTTTTAAATTAATAATAGCAATAACGTTAATTATTACTGTTACGGCACCTACGTGTGTAATATAGGTACCTATATCTCTTATTATTAAAACTCTTGATGGTGCAATTCTCGGTGATGAACATTTGGACCAGTAGGTCTAAAAAGGCCACTTTGGGAGAATTATAATGTGATCCAAATATGACATCATCGAAATGACAAAATGGTCAGTAAGGTGCAATTCATATTATGATTCACGAATAATTAAAACTCGCAATTCACGTGTTTCAAACTTTCCTATGAAGATTCCTAAAATGGTACACAAAATATGAATTGCTTTTGTGACAAATAGCATCATGAAAAGTTAGTTAAGGACTAACATCTACAATTATTGTAATTATTCGTGAATCATAATATGAATTGCACCTAAGAGACCATTCTGTCATTTTGATCGGATCACATTATGATTCTCCCAAAGTGGCCTTTTTAGACCTACAGTTCACATCAGTACTCTAATAAAATTATTCTTAGGTAGTATGTTCTTATCAGGGCCCCAAAGCTGTACATAAAACTAACCAGACTGTACAAATGTATAAAAAATAACCACTGCAAATAAGTTATTTTATGTGTCAAAATTTGACACGAATAAAATTCGTGATTTTTAAGACCTAACAACAAATTCTTGCTAAATAATAATATGTTGAATTGTGTTATTTTGCTCTGCAATCAGTCAATATTGCTGCGCAATCAATAATTTTGATATGGAATAGTATTATTTTTGGATACAATAGTTTTTAAAATTTATTTTATTTTAATATTACTGCATATATAAGTGTCGAGCAAGATGATTCCACTTTAGATGGTCTCTAAGTACTAACTCTTTACACCTAGAGTCCTATCACATTCGATATATATGACTAAGAGTCATATTTCAGTCTCATCATACAAATATCAGTCACTGTGTGTTCCTACATCCGTTATCCTTATCATTAGATAAAGCCAACAAATGATATCATTTTATCAAAGTTGTACCATTTCGAGTTTGCGATTCTAGTTCGTAGCATGTTTCATTTAAAGCAGTAAATAAGAAAATTAAATAACGATCGGGATAAGGAATTATGTTATATTGAACATACTTTGTTTATCAATTTTAGTTAAAAACAGGCGAAGGTAGAAGAGAATGGGTCTGTGTTTTTCGTTCGACTGTGGGGAGTGCAATGACTGCGACGTGTGCTGCAACCCATGTTGTTTGGCATTGAGTGCGTGTTGCCTGGTGCCCTGCCTGTGCCCCAACGCGTGTGGACAGCAACAACCTCCTCAGACAGTACACGTGCACCACCCGCCGGTGGTCATAGAGCAGCCACCCCCACCGCCATCCGGGTACCCGTACCCTCCGCCACCGCCCGGACCGTACCCTGGACAGTATCCTGGGCAACCCGGATACCCATACCCGCCACCACCTCAGCCTATGTATAGATGAACACCTATAAATGTGAGTATATCATAATATAAAATCACTTGATTTAAGATACTTTACTAACATGGACGACCCTGTAGCGCTATAGAATAGAAGCACGAAGCTTTAGAATAGAATTACACTAAGTACAATATCTAATATTAGTATTGCTTTCACTCACGCTTCATTATCACAATATTTGATAGAAGCTGGTAATTGGTAGTAATCATTACGTTCTGTAATGGAATTAGTCATTAGTTTGTGTCGTGCTCACCTTGATATTGCCTTGACAGGTCCATCTTAGTGGCTGACTTTATACAGAGCAATGCTAACTCAATTCGCACGTTCCTTTAAAACATTTAAGAATGCTCTAACTAAGCGATTTGACTAAGGTGTCAAGATATCTTGTGACTCTGTGTAATTATCACTAAGTACCATAATTTATGACATATTGATTTAAGATAGCAATATTATTTTCACCATTTAAGTACAAACTTAGTACTTACGTCCTCGGGAGTTTGAACTGGAATTTATTGTTTGAAAGTAAAGTAAGACAAAATTGAGGTGTAGTTATTCTATTATAAAATTTCTAGCTTATACAACTAGGACTTATTTAGCCTTCCTGTTATCTTATATCAGCGGTACCATTCAAAAAATGATTTAGTAGAAGTAGGTACTTAAATGGATTTCAAATTATTCTGGATTCAAAGATGATCGATGTTCGCTTTAGATACCGTTATTACACACTGGGGACGAAACCATCATAGTTTACCAAAAATTCGTCATATCTACTGGCACCACTCTAAAATAATAATTCCTTTATTACTTATACCTTATTTTAAAATTATACTATTCCAGAATGGGTTGCAATATCTCGTGCCGGCCATGCTGTTGTTGTTGCATCCCCTGTTGCTGTTGTGATTGCTGCGATGACCCTCCGCCCCCAACCGTGGTGCACCATCACCACGTCGTCACATCGCCCCCGCAGCCTCCTCCACCTTACCATCAAGCACCACCGCCTTATAGATAGCCCTTAACTAAACCACAGTATACATATAAACTTACTATGCAGTATGGAAACTAGATCAAAATTTTGAAATAAAAATGTTTGCTCCATCGGGCTTGAAGGTTGTCACTCTTGAAGTTATTTAAATCAAACCCTTAATTTACTGCCAAAGTCATGTCGATTTAGTTATTCTCTAAAGCACGTAAATGACGTCTGTGTGAGTGTCTCTTTTCAAACGATTTGATCTTGGATTTCGTACTACTTGCAGTAAGTTCTAATATATACTGTGACTAAGCCCTGTTTTAGTTTATTTAAGGACTTAATTACGCGTTATACTTTTTAGAAACGTTTACTGTGGCTAATATGTATGGTTGAGTGTCCAATATTAAAATACTTACCTATCATTCCATACGGCACGATCATGGATACTGAAACCTCTCATCATGGAGTCTGAAAGCGACTTTGTTGGTCACAATTTATAATTCCCAAGTGTATCTATGTAGTAGAGATTACAGAAATTAATTATTATTTAGTTCTCATTCATGAACTTACTAAGCATGCTTCTATATGTAATTTATAGACTATACATGTAGTTAAGATTATGAACAAGATTTAAACGTTAACTTGTTCTATTGGGCATTTCAATCAATGTTCAAAAAATATTTTGTGATTTTTATATGTAGTAAACACATTTCATAAGTATATTATAAAAAGATTATAAAAGCGTTCTTCAACAGGGTATTCAGCAATATATATTATCAGATATTGCTTAATTTTAGGTTATTGTTTTTCGCTATTCATCTGATTCTAACAGAATTAGATACGTTATTTAGATTGTATATACCTTATAATAAATCATAAATGTTATTGTATCTACTTAAAACAGCTAAGGCTCACTGACTGACGGACAGCACAGCCAATAAAGGTCATGCGATATTTTTGAATTAGGTCATACCATGAACTTATTTTGGGAGGGATTTCCAATTGTATTCTTGCAGCTGGGTGAAAGACGAAAAGTTACCGCCCACACAAACCTACTTACTTAATTAATTATTAGCTTGTGCTGAAAATGTCAACAATATGTATAAACTTTGCCTAATTTGTGATGAATTAAAACATGGGCATGATTTTTGCATGTAGGTTTCCATAAAAAATAAGGTTTTAATCATATTAATAAATATATGCTCACGCCATCTCAGAAAGAGCAGAGGTGTTGTAACAACAACACCCACATTTCATCGAATATGATTCAGTGCCAACGTGACCATGAAGTGTGAGTCCATCGCCGTCTCAGGCACTATTCATACGACTTTGAATTACTTCTCAGACAGATGCAGATCTCACGATGTTTTCCTTCCCCGTAAAGCACGTGATGTGAAATAACTGCACATAAGTTTTTAGCAAAACTCATTGGTACGGCCTCGCGGGGATTGGAACTTGCGAAGCAGGCGACTGCTCAAACCCCAAGGCCACCACGGCTCTTCAATCAGAGGTTTTAATCTTTTGATTGATGAAGCTTATGATTTTTATACGTAAATATACAAAGATCATCAAGTACCTACACTACTTACTTATAATGTTAGGCAGGGTCCTATTACGTAGTATCCTTTACCTTTTTCCTTTATCATATTAAAAGACATTATGTATGTTGGTAAATAACTATTATGCCTAGGTACCTACTGCATTGTTGGCAAAATAAGGAAATTTTCAAATTGTTAAAAGTAGTACTTAAGTTCATTGTGATTTTAAAAATGTATTTTCCGTTCCATGATTATGATATACCTACTTAATTGAATCGATTGACGAAATATTTACTTATGTTCTTCTTTACACCTAAATTTGCGTTTGATATAAGAAATTTGAACGACAGCAATAAAGATAACATGAAGTTATTTATAATATTATTTTACAATATTTTGTCATTACCTACTTGATCTCACCTACTATTTTTTTATGTTCAAAGCTTATACTAAGCATATACCTCAGAGCTACATTTTACCTCATTTGTTATAATTATATTATAAGGCAGGTACATTCCAAGTTCCTGGCAGAAATATCTCTCTCTACTCGAAAAAATCGCATAGTATCAGAGAACAGAAAAATATACTTACATGCAGAATGCAGCTCCGAGGTATATGCTTCCTCGGGGTTTTAGTTATTTCTAAGTAAATGAAATCTCAGTAAGCATATATATATTTCTAACCTTGTGGTTGTTGGGATTTCTTAATATACATTTACAAACGCCATCTATGGACGACTTTCCTGAAACTATTCGCGAGTGCTTTGTTTGTGCTATTCTAAAATTACAGGAACACAGACAGATCACAGATCACATCGGAACATAGCATGGCGCATGTTGTCGACGCTTTCCATATTTTTTTCTGGTGAATCAAAATTATAATGACTGTGTGAGGGTTAGGTACTTGGAAATAGTCGGAAAAGTAAATTAGGCTTAAATTCGACGAGAAGGTAAGTAAGTATTATAGGTACCTATTATGTTTTTGACTCATTGAGTATTTGAAGAGGGATTCGATAATATGATAACTTGTACAATAGCATTAAGTAGTGATTCAAACCGCTCTTTATTATCGGCCTGAAGTCCAACCCAATATCAGCTTTTATCGCGAACAGTCCGAGGGAACTTTATCAGTATATTGGTACTTACTGACTGGTGATGCTATGAATATCTAGTAAATGTAGTCGGTCGAGAAACATCAACAGTTGAGTATCGTCACAGTTAACAGGTGAGTAATATTTTTGTGTTTTTCAGTCTAAACGCTTCATCTCTTAAGGGCAATTGTATGATGTACATTAAGGCCTTGTGCCTAAAATTTATAAATCATTTTCATGTTCATAAAACACTTGAAATGCTCTGAATGTTATATATCAGTATTTTTATAAACAGTGATACCTAACTTGGTTAGTATTGATTATGAAAGTGCTTAATGATGTAGGACTTGAGCATAATTTTGGATACAAGATTTTAGAATATAAAGTTTTAATAGTTTCATCATTATAGGTAGTAGACAATCAATGTTCTTTGTTTCAGTGAAACGATGGGTCTTTGTTTTGGTTGCTTTGGCCCACCGTGTTGTGGACCACCATGTTGTGGCCCTCCGGGTCCGCCTGGGCACCACCATCACCACGGCCCAGGGCCAGGGTTCGGACCACCTCACGGCTTTGGACCCCATCATGGACCAGGTCACGGCTTCGGACCCCATCATGGACCTGGACACGGATTTAGATAAAACAATATTTTTTGTACCCAATTAAAATAAATACTTATAATACTTAATAAATAAAAACTTTGGGTAGGTACTTGTGATAAAGCATATTCTCATTTTATATCATTCGTAATTTGATACCTATGGCTACATACTCTTCAGGATTACATTTTATTATAAAATTTTTATGACTAAAACTATTTTTTATTTTCTTTACAATCCCATAGACTTATGTCAGGTACTTATGTACTCGTATATATCAGTAGGCTTCACCTAATTGCTGAGCACCTCTGTGCAAGAAATCACAATAGTAGTATAATGTTCTTTTCCTCAGTTTTCAGTAGTAGGTACGAAACTGCGACACCTTATTTCAATACCTAGGTAGGTAGGTAAGTAAGTTATCTTTAAGTATGTTTTAAGTTGTCTAAGCGACTAATATTGATATCTAAGATTCGCCTCGCGCCATACAGATAGACGCAGCCAGACTCATAAAATGACTAATGAGCTCGTGGTGGCACCTATATCATTTATATTTCTTACGAAGTCACCTACGTAATTGAAAGATGTCCCTTCTTGGTTTTTATTACTAAGTATGTTTAGTTGGGTTTTATTTAAATACTTGTTGAAGTATTCATATTCATTAATACGTACTGCATAACAGTATGTATTCGTGCTATGACGGTTACAGGTCAGTCGGAGGCCTAAGAGAGACTGACAACTGGTTTAATCGAAATTACCGATCTTCATAGAAAAAAGGGTAGCAAAGTTTAGATGTCAATCGCTTCGTATAAAAATCAGGGTTAAATCAAATGCTGACGACAACAATGTATGGCATGAGGCCAGGGCGATGATGGTCTGAGTGAATGAATTTAATTTTAGTAAGTATGATATAGGTACGACTAGAAATGAGTCATGTGTCAGTAAGAAATCATAGAATTTGCAGTATGAGTAATAAGTACTCACCTACGTTGATTGTAAACGTATCGGTAACCATAAAAGCGAAACCAGTATCTCGTTTTATCTAACAAATTGGTATCGGCAAACGCTTAAATATCAGTATCTTTAAAATTCCGGACGCTATCATACGTGCGCCAATACTCATCCATCCTAATACAGGGATCACACATTACTCTGGCGTTTCTACGGTAAGTGTCATCCATATACATTTTCCTTAGAAGCTTGATATATATGGCGATATTATTGATGAATGTCGGAGAAATCTTTGGATAGAGTTAAACTATGAATATTCGACGCTCTGAAAAAACACTATTGTTTGGTTCAATATTTATTTGACTATTGGTTCAGTTTTAGTTTTACGTAAACACGCCTACACATACCCGGCACGTTCGCTCTAAATAATAAATTAGAAGTTGATTTAAAAGTTATTTGTATGTTTTTAGCCTCGTTGAAGGGCGGAACTTAGTGCCTACTCATTACATTTATAAGAGGCTATGTGCTGTATGCTAGAAACCTTTGAAAGCATTGCTGATGAGAGTCTACTGGTTGACATAATACTTAATTAATATTGTACATACATACATACATATGCTCACGCCTGTATTCCCCGAAGGGGTAGGCAGAGGTGTTGTTATCACAACACCCACTTTTCACCGAATTTGATTGTGCCAACGTGATAGATGGTGAGTCTATCGCCGTCTCAGGCACTATACATACGTCTTTGAATTACTTCTCAGAAATATGCAGGTTTCCTCACGATGTTTTCCTTCACCGTAAAGCACGTGGTGTGAAATCACTGTACATAAGCTTTTTAGAAAAACTCATTGGTACAGGCCCCGCTGGGATTCGAACTTGCGTCGCTTGCGTAGCAGGCGAGTGCTCAAACCCCGAGGCCACCAGGGCTCTTATACATACAATATATTGTACATACAAAGATAATATGCTCACGCCATCTCATCGGACCATCTCGGTCCCCGAAGGTGTTATGATGAGTTCAGATACTAAACGTACGTCTATAAGTTTCTTCTCAGACATTTTATGCAAATTTGGACCGCTAAGAACAGCAAGCATTATATTAAAAATATACCTATAATTTTCTTTTACAGAATTGAAGTTTAACAAAAATGGGAGCATGCTTTTCCTGTTGTTGTGGCCCAGACCCAGCTCCACCTGGTCCAGAGCCCCGAGGCCCACCGCCACCGGGGCCACACCACGGCCCTGGCCACCACGGACCCCACGGTCCAGGGCCTAGATAAAAATTATTACTTAATTAATTTACATATTGTATTTATTATTTTTATGTTTAAGCTGGCTAATATGCTATTAAATGTGATACTTTTTTTACAAATTTAAGAACCTGTGTTTATTAATGCTTATTTAGATTATAATTATACCCAAGTCACCATTGATAGACCTTCAAGAAAATTGAGAAGGTGAAGAAAAATTAATGTGGAGGCTTACATACCTCGCAAGACAAAAGACAGAAATTATAGCATCCTATTTTCATCAAAAGAATTTACCTGTTTATAAAATATATTGAAGTTTCTTATTGAGGAGTTATTCCTAAAACACGACGGAAAATAAGCATATTTCTAGATGGGTAAATTATTATTGCATGCGTATAGTAGGTAATTGGACATTACATTATGACGCTGAAGGTGATAACCACGACAGTAGCTGTACAAATTAGGGACAGTGCAACGATCAAGTATCTAAAATAAAGTGATCTATAATAAAATGTAATCTTCGATGACGGTACAAATTATAAAATTTATATCCGTAGTGGATCCGTAAGTCAAAGCACACGTAGCACCCAAAGGAATGGAACTTTACAGAGTTATTTAATTTGTTGATACACATGGGAATGTGAATTTTAGAAGATCTCTATAAAGATTTTAAATTGGAAGAACACAGTCGGCTATGACCAGACTTCATTGAGGGTTAGCTTTTACTATATATGACTCGGTTCTGTAGAGTTCTGCAGTTTTTTTTATTAACTAAGTACTTATATATTAATGGAGGTGTATTTACTGCTTTTCGCGTTATGATTTTTTAAGCATTTTGTACCTCCTTAAGCAAATTTTCAGCAGAATTAATTCAGAAACTCAATTGGTTTGACAGAGACACTTTCGCACATATAATGCTAGTATCAAGTAAACCTCCCATCCACCAAAATTCCCAAGTTTCCTTGAATTTATTAAACATCTCTAGATAATGACATTATTCATTGGTTAGATATGAATTATGTGTCACCTTTTGGCGATAAGTCAAGATAGGGATATATGTATACAAAGGTATTTAGTGGTTTATCTTATCCGTGGACATCGACTAGCGACTTGTTGGTTTCGCGGTGTGACCTGTATATCAGTACCTAGAGGTTTGCACCGAGGAATAGACTAGTTGTGAGTTTACTTATATCTATTGAATATGTAGTTACATAATATAAGCTTATAAAATGTATCACATCTCTTATATTGGTACAATGTAACTTATGGGACGTCACTACTTCTAAGCTTAGTAGTTTCTTTTCAGAAGTAAAGATGATAGACAAATTAGCTGTAGTAAAGTAAGGAAAAAAAACGTAGTGAACCCCCTGGTTATCAAGGAGAATTGAGCTATATATTGGGGGTTCTTATAAGGGTAGTTTCTCTCTCTCTGTCTCTCGAGCTAGTTGAACGAGAACACGGCAAAACTATAATATAATGAAATTAATTAACTAGATTTTTAGTGGTTGTTTCATTATACGCGGGTTTAATTAAGTCATGAGTGGCTACTATGCCTGACTGCAATAGATGTCGCGGGCTTGATTCCCGCGTCAGTACAAACATTTTATGTAATGAACATTTTTGTTTGCCTTGTGTCTGGTTGATATTATGTATTACAAATTATATAGTTTTAAAAAAAAATGTATATTATGTATGATATCCGATGTCGAGTAGAAGCTTTGATGAGTTTGGGACTAGATGGCGTTGTGTGATGTTCGAACATAAGTTTTTTTTAACAATATCTGTTTCGCAGATTGCCACCATGGGTGGATGTAGCAGCTGCTGTGATGACGATGGTGGTGGAGTGAATGTGGTGCAGCAAGCAAGCAATGATGGCGGCTGGGGACCCCCGCCTCCCGGGCCCGATGGAGTCGTTGTGGTCGACCACGGCCCGCCGGGGATGATGAGATGATACTCTGACTGAACATTCAATATTTATTTTGTTATTGTTATCTATTTATTACCAAATTATTTTTATGTTATAATAAACTCAGCGTTGTGAGTATACTTGGAACATTTCTAATTTCCAAATGCATGTGGGTAGGAAGATGTGTGTGTAAGTGACGACAACACATATACATGTTGTCGACACTCATAACTTAAATCTTAAAGGATTGTTTTTGTCACGTCTAGTGGATGGAAGGTATAAACTATTTGTACAGATTCTTAGGTAAAAAAAGTACTTATTAATTATATGCAACTAGTCTCAAAATGTATTCTTATATCTGTTAAAATAGGATAGACAAGTTGGTAATTTTAGGACTGCTTAGGATGGTTTTATTTGTTCATATTTTCCTTATCTTGAAAGATAAACAGTTAGTAGTATTTCAATAATGATTCAAATCTAAAGATAGTAATTTATAAGGTTGTATTTAAATGTAATAATTGATTCAGAGATATTAATTCATCAATCAGTGTGGTTATTTCCTAAATCAAAACCCAGCTCAAGTCAAAGACTGAGAGAATCATTGTTATATATGGCAATTATCACAATAGACAACAATGGTTCTCTCAGCGAGAAATGTTAGAGTCCGCCTTTACCACGAGAGACATCAATATCATGAATTTGGTCTCTCATTAGAGTGAGTGCCTGGCGACCACTAGATCGTAGTGTCAGTGAAGCGATTATGACATCCTGGGTTTTAGCCCGTATATTTATTATAAACCTACTTTATTAATATTTTTTGCAGATATCTCCAAACTACAAAATACATATAGTATTGATGAATGCGTGGAAAATGACCCTCCTAAGGATCTTACTTATTAGTTGGACTCATCCATCCACTAGTCACAATGTGTACATATAAAAGACATTTACAGTCGGCAACACATTTACAATGAGATGATGAGATTCCTAATCTGTTCACTTGGCTCCCTTTTAGGTACAAGAATGTATTAGGTATAAGACATGAGTAGGTAGGTTTTTACTGTATTGTTTTATTAACCTTTAGAATATATTAGGTATGTATTATATGGGTCTTTTTTCACAGTAACAAAAAGTCTTCAATTTATATACGTTGCAGTACTCCTTGGACATCTCAGATACAAATCAACCAACAAATTTGCATAGGACCTCGTAGCTCTTGTGTGGAATTTCATTTCCGCCGAAGGAGATGTATGCACAGCCGTGACTGGGGTGAACCTGAAATGATAGTTTGGTAATTTTATAGGATGGCTAGTACCTTCTAACAACACGTCGAAATCTTTATATACTAGCAGGTACATTAGCAGCATATCCTAAACAGAAAAGAAAGTTCTTGCTATTAATTACTCTGTTTTTGACATGCGTTTTAAATTCCGAATTAATGTATTTTAAATGATACGACTTCAACTTTCTGAAAAGTAAGAGCAAAGAAAACCCATCATTTAATAGTTACTCACGCCAGCATGTAGCAGGAAATGGCATTCGGTGTTCATTCTTAAGTCCTTTTAATAGAAATCAAATAAGACTCACTTTACCAGGAGTAATTGATCGCAAGTGCTTTACTCGGGCGATGTAAAGGGGCTCAGCGTTGTGTGTGTTTCCAGCGGGTATGGCGCCAACCGGCACCTGACCGTTGCTTGCTGGCAACCAGCGCAAGGCGTTTGGAGCTGCACATAGAATCTGGAAAATAAATAAGTATCTTGTTGACTTGTTGTATCATATAGGCTCATTATCAGCTCATCACGATGAGTTCCTCACGAAGTATGCGGAGATAAAAAACACCATTTGGCACTTTAAACTTCTTTACATTGTCCACATTCATAATCAGTCGCTCCCATTTTGTATTAATCAAAACTATTTGAAGTTGGCATTTAAAAAACTGTTCTTTGACTAGACACAGTGCATTCCTTCTGACGAGCGTTAAGTGAAATTCGTGTACCTCAAAATTATGTACTGGGACTTCCTTGCCCGCATGTGGTATGTACGCAGACCGATGTTTGACCGCCAGCTTCCCCGGTACAAACTCTCCGCTATGGTGCGCTCTAATGATCCACAGAGGGCTGCCGTCCCACCCCTCCTTGCCACCCACAAAGGCTCGGTGAGCGTAGTTTCCCGCTGTTAGAGGGGTTGCTGATACCCAGTCGACTGGATCTGGAATTAGTCGTATTATGATTCTAATTTGTAATCAGCTATGTTATGTGTAATGACTCAAATGTAGAACTCAAGGTATGAGAATTGGAGTGTAATTAATCATGATGATTCCAATAAAGAAATAGCTGCTCATTTCTCAAAGGCAATGGTAGAAACAGGTTATTAATACGTCAGGTATATCCTTCATCTAGATTTTATGGGTTTGAGTGGCCTGGAAATAATTGCAATGCAAGTGCCTAAGCAAAATAGGCTGTACCTATTAATCCGGTGACCAGCAGGTATGGTTCTGCCACGAGTTAGAGTAAAAAAAGATCAATTGTTAAATGCTACGTATGATTTATTTTTACCTTCAACATATCTGTCGACTTCGTGATTGACAGTAGTAGGAGCGGTTGGTTGTTGGTAAATGTAGTTAGTAACGTAGGTAGGCTGTGGCTCTGGAGGAGGAGGCGCTGGTGCTGGTACGGGTTGCATCGGGTATACCGGCATCATCACAGGCTGAGGGACGTATGAGTACGACCCAGGTGGTGGCGGGTAGTGGGGTGCGGGGTAGTGAGGTGCAGGGTAGCCCTGGCCATAGTATGGAGGTCCTCCATGTGGCGGAACTGGAAAAAAAATAATACCCTTTACTTAATAAAGGAGCATAGGATAATGAATAGTTTTCTTACCTACCTACTTGTATATATATGTGAAAGAAATTATAGGAAAATAGTTTTAGGTTTGTTAACTGTTCAGACCAGCAGCAAGTATTTTGAACAGGGTGCGGGCACGTTTTATATTTTTTGGACCATATTTCCAGAAACATGACTAAGTTACTATGGGGACTAAAATGGTGCCTAAGAGACAGTACGTAAGGTACCGTTTCACACATCAATAAATAATGTATAATACTCACTGTTAGACATTTTGTTTTTGAACTGCAATAAATATACTACAAAATTATATTGTGACACTAATTCGCGCACTAGTTACCTCACTTGTTCATTTATTTGTGTAATCTGACGCACAATAACTTTATATATCATATCGCTGGAAACTTCGAGCATTGCGATTAGATAAATTTCTTTGCGATTACAAATAGCAACTATACAGAATTCATTCAATATAGTAATAACAATACGGTTATTATCTTAATAGACATATTAAGCCATCAGTAAGATTTGCATAAAATCATATATAGGGAATAAAATCGTCTATTATCCAGTCAGAAAGATCTTAACATGAGTCTTATTGGCATGAAATACAACTCATACTATGAGATATATGTTAATGCGATGTATAAATCTGCCATTGTCCTACAGTCGAGATATCATTGCAAAAAGAGCTCCTGGGCCTTTGGGGTATTGTTTTACAAGCGATCGTAGCCGTGCAGTATTCGATCAGGTGATAGTTAAGTAGATATCAGATGAAGTCCAAAATCACTTTCGTCTTAAATAATTCAAACAAACCCACTATCTATTCTGGTACTCTAACTGTTTTTCCTCGTAAAATAGATTACGAAGCTAAAACGGCAATGGCTTCGTATAAAAATCAGGTAATCATCTACATCAGGTTGAATCAAGAATTGAATTGTAGGGTTGCTTGTAGGGGTTGAATCAACCCCTACAATGTGTGGGATAAGGCCAGGGTGATGAAGATGTCTATGTTACTTACTACTATTGCAGTATTGTTAATTATAAATTATCATCACCATTTAGGAATGGGGAGTGTCTTGTGTAATGTATATTAGACTTTGACTTTCTCTCTCATATCTGTTTTTGGATGATACCTTATTTAAACTAGTTATTGATTTTGTAATTTCACAATCATTACCGTAATTTACGAGGAAAATAACACCGTCCCTTGTTTTTAATTATTGTAATCAACGCGATACTAGGTATTTGATTAAATATGAATCATTCCTTTTATCAATATAGGAGTGCTTGTGATGTTGGATATTTTAATTGACTGTGTAATGTAATGAAACCTCAAAAGAATCACAGGTAATTGAATACCTACCAGTTTACCCTCGTAGCCGAATAAACAAAGAGTGTTCCGAATATTTAAAACATGTTTCATAACAATCTCCGCGTATTCAACTGGATGTCAATCATTTTCGGCATAGGGAGTACTCAACATTGTAGTCATCAAAAAACATATCATAGAATACTTTTAAAATTATGGTCTTTCATGATTGTAATTATTATCATCGTTTGTTATTTTATATCTTACAAAGATAATATTGGGCTTAATATCCAAGAAAATTTAGAACAATTTTCTGGAATCAATGATGTGACTGTTAACGTATTTGTTATACTGATTGGTTTATTTATCAGACAAAACACTTGTAAAGATTTATACGAAAATGTCAACACGATTTTGAATGATATCAAAGTTGACGACAGAAATTGTAAACTTATCACCAGAAAATTCTTTATATGGCTCAGTATACCTGCAATACTTCTGATAATTCTGATATTTCTAGAAATCTCAAAAACAGCTCCGCCTTTTGTTCTTTTGTCAAGAATACCTACATTCTTTTGTTTTGTACACTTTACAATTCACATGTACGTGCTATTAGCTGTATTATATTTTGTGACTGCGAAATTCGCTGAAAAGCTTTTAGTAAATGGTAATATATTCAGCAATCCTGATACAAACAACTCGCTGAAGCCAAAAACATTGGAGTACATACTTGATCCAGAAATTAAGTTTATCGACAATGACCAGTGCAATTTCATGGATATTAAGTTTCTTTGTAAAATTTACGATAGAATAGTAACATGTATACAGCTGTTGGAGCAAAATCATGGAATGCAGGCAAGTTCAATGTAACTTATGTAGGTAATAATCAGGAATATTTATTTCACAATATCAGTGTGTTCGCATTCACAGATCCTACTGATAATATGGTTGATGTTCTCGAGTGCAGTGTTCGGCGTAACCTTAATAGCATGTAATCAGGTAAGTTACCCTTTGAAATAGGTATATTATTAATTTAGCTACGCACATAAGTGGTAAAAACTTTTTTGGGATTACAACTAAATTAACTGGATCTAACTCATTGAATTCATTATTCTTCGGACAGATATTTGCGTTTGAACAATGTTTGCCAAACCTGACTTTAGTGAGCACACTGGCTGTGTCTAAACACATGAATAGTTTCGGTCCCGATAAGGCTCCAGATATCCGACGCTGAAGTGCATCATAAATCTAAGAGATTATCTGCTATCCAGTCTGTAGGTATACATATCTGATGCAATTCCCCAGTTCTTCTTTGACCAGTGCAATAATCTCTTTATCTCCTGATTCTGTAGGTATCAATCAAGACCAATATCACTACCGTATTATGCCACATGTCTGCAAAGCTTTTAATTTCATTTTATATTTGTCGGATAAAAGAGATTCTGAATGATTTTAATCTAAATCTTTTACCGAGTGAACATTAATTACTTATGTTACATAAACACATTTTAATAACATAATATTGTAGAAACGCATGTAATTTTCTCAGATACTTCGATATAATTACAGGCAAAATTTCCGTGGCTTGTGATTGCTAAGAGTATTTTACCATTCGTCTGGTGTTTCATCGGGTGCTACATCCAAGATCAGATGCAGAAGAAAGTAGAACAGATTGAAATTATGATTGTCAAGTACATGATCGACTACCGAAGCGGTAAGAGTATCCGTGTCTAGATGAGTAGTAATATGTATAGAAATAATGAAGTAAACATAATTACTTTTTGCAGAATTAAATATTAAGGCATCCTTTTCAGGCGTTTAAGAGTGTCTTCTAATACATATTACCGGTGTAAACATTAAAGAAGATTTTGTTGAAACCTTTTATAGAATATGTCGTTTCTCTTGTTGCATCTACGAGAAAATGTATTAACCAGCAGTCTTTATCGTCATCTTTCCAGATTACCGATATGAATCCGAATCACTAATATGAATTTGTTATCCCCCAGATCGATTACACCATCTTGTTATATATAAAATTGTGCCACGGTGTTTGTTAAAAAACTCTTCAAAAACACTCTTTGAAAAATATTTTTTAAACCCCGTAGAGACGACGGTGATAAGGAAATATATGCCAAAACAACTTTTAGCTATTGTGACAAAAGTTTTCTGTAATGTATTCCAATAGTTAAGAATTAATTTATTGTTATGTGTTTTATGTCCAGATTCGATGAGAAAAAGCACGCTTCAAATTTTCAAACAGTTGGTGAGTACAAGTCGCCTACAATTCACCGCCTGTAATCTGTTTCACCTAAACTATTCGATGCTGCTCAACGCCATTATGAACATTATCACCTACAGTATTATATTGATCCAATTGTTTTTAAATCAATAACCGCCACGTCACATTATTCGTAATTATGATTTTTTTTCCGTATATTTATACGTGAGTAATTTGTTTCAAAGACATTGAAATAAATAATGAACTTTGAAAGCTTTATTTATTGTAACAAAATAAAGATCATTGAACATAACGAATGATATGAAAGCCTTTATAGTTACCAAGAGGGCTGGTATCGATTCTTTTGTTCATGAGAATTTGTGGAGTAACAAAAACCAGATTTTTTCATTCATAGATAGTTACATTGATGTTTTTTAATTACTAGTTATCTAGAATAAAAAAACTACTGGAAGAACTCCATATCACTACATCCTCATCAAGGAAAATCTTATAACATCAGGCTCTTGGACGGCCCTTAGTGTTTTCAGGAGGCCCATGAGGTTTCTCGAAGGGTGGTGGTTTGTAAGGCTTCTCCTCTCTATTATCTCCTGGTCCAGACATCTCTGTAACGAAGCATTAATACTGATGATATTTTATCCCGATCCTTGTCTGGATACATACATATTCCACAATATTGTTGAGAAGCGTACGATAATAATATTAACTAGTAGGAAATACTGGTCTGAATGAGTATGTAATTAGGTTTCCGAAGAAGTAAATAAAAAAATAAAAAACTACACTTTCCTCCAAAGATAACCAAACAATTAAAATAAATCGGAGTTCACTGCAAGATATAGTTCTCAAACACAGGAGAAAAAAATTAGGAACGAACATGTAAAAATTGTGTGAAGTAAATGAAATTGAGGCTGAAAGCTCAGTTGAAACTTTCATTTCAATGTTGTAAAAGACAAATTAGTATAATTTATTTATGGGCCACTCACTACATAATGCTTTTTTTTCATTCGTTATTCTAATTTGTTCGTATGAATGAATGACGTTATTCTTACCTAGTTCTGAGTTGAGTGATACGGGTTTTGTTTGGTTCCTAACAAGGACAAGTGGTCACCTTCAAAGGTCTTCACTAACTAAGAGTTTTGACAATTGGTTATCTATATAAATAAGAAAAAGATAAAGTGCGTACGTTTTATCTTGAAAGAATTATCGTTAAAAGCTAGAATTTTCAAATTGGAATTCCCTGCACTTCAGACGTCAGACTGATTTGAATGATCGCTCTATGTCATAACACAATATGTGACGTTGTATTTTGAATAGATAAAATAAATGATTGCTCTTCCAGACTGTACTTATTGCGTACTGCAAGTACATATGCATTATTCTTTAGTGCTTCTTTTTTAGATACTGAAAATGGCGATCAGCTCCGTTCTTTGCGAGGCGATACTAGTCGGGTGCTCTCACGATGTCAGTCCAGGATCCAGTTAATCTTATAATTTTGAACGAGAAATTCTTGTTTATATATAGAATGTAAATTTCCAGCGATTTGCATAAAAAAGTGTGTGTAGGGGTTTGGGTTTTCAGGGGCGAAAAATAGATCTAGAGACGACAACAAAACTAGAGTACCCCCGTTCGGTTTTTCCTTTTCTTTCAGCATACATGTATGGGAGTCATTGTAAAGAATCAGTCAACCAGGTTCTGTATCTTGTAGCTGAGTCGTGTGCCTTCAGACGTGATAAGAATTAACAAGGAAAATATAAGCCCTGACACTGATCCTTCTTAAACTAGTACATAATGAGCATCATTATTAGACATCATAACTGACACATGACTTAAATATCTCACAACATCAATGTTGTGTTATGTGTAATAAGATTTTAACAAGGCGTAAAAAATAAGTTGGTGATTAATTAATTACAACAGTTTATTACTTTTCTAATTAAAGCTAACATAAAAGACTTAAAATCAAACAACTGACAATACGCCGTATCAAATAATCGAGATTCCAGTTCTTAGCCATCCTGATTCCTGGGGGAGCTTCTATAAAGCAACGGTTTTAACGATGTTGGTTGTAAGCGTTGCTTAGTTTCCTGATAGTAGACGCCGGAAGGAAACAGGGGCTTGGCTGGAACGTCTGAGCTGGTGTAGGATGCCCATAATGAGGCAATTGTTGGGAACTTGGGGGACCGAAGAATTGTTGGTTCGGTTGAACGCGGATGTGACTGCCGTTCGATCCGTTGACTCCGACGAAAGATGAATTGTATCCTTGGTAACGTTCCATTCTAAAAAAATTAACACATTCATAAACAACTGGTTAAACATATTGTAATGATTAAAAATGTCTGTAAAATTAACCTAATCAAATTAAACCTTTTTTTTGCTTAGGATACTTTAATCCTGCAGGTCGGACTAAGATGTACTTGGTTCATAAATAGCTTTTTGCGATATGACTTGAAAAAATATCCATAGTTTTGAACCGAGTTTAGTCTAGTCTTCGTGTAAACCATGATTTGTAATAAGTGGGCTAAAGTTTTTAAATTTATTCAATTTATTAGTGACCTACTTACTGTATAAAATATACTTACTTTTAATGTTTATAAATTGACGAGTCCGGAAATTTCAAAGTTTTAAACACTTTGTCGTACTTGAGACTGTATGTAGGTAATTGATAAAAATAAGCAATATCTTCTGCTTAAATACCTGTTTTTATCATTATTAGTCAACTACCTGATATCTATGTAGGTAAGTGCTATTAATAGGGTCAGAAAACAGTGTCTGTTTCCGATGAAAATCGTCCAAGATTTTTGCTATCAATATTCCGTATAATCGATAAAGAAAGAAAATAATTTATTATGAAAGAATAGGAACCAATACGCAGTTCACGGGGAATAAGAATACCACTTGACCGAAGGTTTTTTTGTCTTTGTTGTATTTCAGACTTGATCTAAGTCTTTAAGAAATCGGTTCAGCGTTATTCATGATAAGGTCACACATAGACAGACCTGCATGTATACCTAATATTAACAAAGGTGGATTTAGATTGTAGACTAGCTTATAGGCGTGACTTCTTCCGCGTCCTTATTCGCAAACAATACAGAATTTTAATTATATTAGTGGGGCTGGTATGTATATTATTTTGTGCATGGACAAAAGTTTCGCCAAGTTGCAGCGCTATCATATACCTACGTAGTACTTATCTACATAATGTGACTGCCTTGTTGGTCTAATGGATATTAAGTTCGCCAGCCAATCATGAGGTCCCGGGTTCGGTTGTGTCGGATCGCCGTCCCATCGGACTATGAGAGTGAGGGAATAAAGAGCGCACCTGTGCACTAAATATCCTGTGCCGATATTCGGTAGGAGATCATTACTAAATAATTACAAGAAGAAAGGTTACATATTATTCATGCGCGCCACATAATGTAGATATTTCTTTCGATGGCAGACCCAGTCTATAAGGTTTAAGTCTGAAGCATTATTTTGATTTGACTTGACATCACTAGGCTAGGTTAAAAACTGATTAGCATTACAAGAGGTTATTTTATTGAATATGTGTTAAAGTGGGATTGATAATACAACCAATGTAATATTTATGTACCAAAAATGTAAATACCCATGAGTATTCCAAATTTTAATATAACTGTTCTGTGTTCTTCAAAATCTCGTAGTATATTTGATTCTTCATATGGTTTGATTTAATTTACACGTATCCACAATAACGTCACGCTGTATTAGGAAGCTTACCTAATAATATGATAATAAAAAAATACCTTAACACTAACAACAGTTTTGCATTATCTTATCATAAAGTTTGTTCCAAAAATAAACAGTTCACTGTCATTGATCACATTAATAAAAGCGACTGGGGATTTACTTACGATAGCATAAATATTATTTATAGTTCCATAATATGGAAGTAGTAATGATATGATTGGAATTCGGAATTATATCAATACGATTTATACGTCAAAAGAAAATACCTATTATTTGTTGCCTAGCTGAGTTTCTGGTCAGTTCTTCGCGGTTGTGCGAACTTCATGTTTAATAATTTTATTCATTACTTAATTATTTAGAGAAATACTGAGCCGTAGTAGCTATGTAGTATTCACATTCCTCAAAAACCTTTTGGGCTATATGGAAATATTCTTGATACATACAATGAAAACCTAGATGCTAAGCTGGAGTGAACTGGGAGCCAACTATGATCGTTTAATCAGCGCGTATTAAGAACTTCTGAGCTCTGACGTTTCATTTTGCTACCGTAAAGCTGAACGTCAAAGCTCAGAAGTTCTTAATTCAATCTGCTTATGCCGATGATGGTAGGCCCCCTGATCACAATTAAGTAGTTCTGCGGTTAAAAATATTTGAGTTGTGGCCCTTTGAAAAAATGTCGTAGGTAACACCTTCTACTTGTGCAAACCATCGGACACCTTTTACAAGATTTTGTTAAATATAAGCTGTGATTATACCTACACGCTGAGTGAAGAAGCGAGATGGGGCTATTGTAAATAAGAGACAAAAGATTTTTATACGCTTGTTAAATTTTTTGAAGATTTTAATTGGCCTAATTATACAACTTATAACATTTTCGATATAGAAACCGTAAAACTTTTTTTTGTCTCTTTCTAGGTCCACACCATGGCCGCGCATCACAACGAGTAATCAATAAAAATATTTATGTAAAAACTAATATTGCCTCCAAACCATAAATAATATACCAAGTCCATCCCCGCTCCCGAACCAGCAACGCCCTAAGCCGAGGTCCGAGCCCCACTATGGGGCGCCCTTAGCTGTGTTGCTTAAAGCTTTACACCTGGCTGGAGGCTTTAATTAGTTTCGCCATTGCCCGGTTTAGCAGAAATAACTCCCGGAGTTTAATCTGCAAGAGAAACTTCCAAAAAAAAAGAACTAATATTGATGATAATTGTCCAATTCAATGTAGTTGTAAAGTAATAACATATAGGTAGGTCGATCGGTAACAGTTGTATATATTACTGAACTTTAAACGACTATCGTTGATAAATGCCTAAGTAAACACCAATGCTTTAAACGCTTCTAACACCAGTTACACGCATACTGCTTGGGGACGAATGTACATTTAACAAATGTTTATGCCAGATAGAGTAATTAGTTTCGTGATTGGTACGTAGTTCAGTAATTAGGGCTCTTAATCGTCGTATGATTACCTTTCGCAATCAAGATGTAACCACCTAGACGTTTCACGTAATCAGATAGGCACCTGCGGGGATATAAATTACATACGTACCTGTACGCTAACACGTTCAAACAATGTGAGATACAAAGTGACTCTGCGCGAGGATCTAGCCTAAGACAATGCGTAACCATTCATAGTTAGTAAGATGAGTCTAATACCTTTATTGTGTAGTTCTCATTGAGAAAGGAAATGTGCTATTGGTCGAATCGACCTAGCTGTCACTCGAATGCGCGATGGCAATACTTTTTTAATATCCGTGGATGGCAAAGTAGATTATTATCACAGTTTGGAACACACATTTTATCTTGTCTTAGGGGTCTGGTGGTACTCACTCATGTGCTTATCAATGTTTCAGTTTTTTATTTTACACACTAGACATAAGCTTTGTTTCCATAGTGGTAGATAGGCAACACCTATCCAGTGGGTAATGTATAATAGGTAGATTTAATTAGTCACACGTTTTAATATGATATGGAAACAATAACATTATTGAGTCTAATCCCAGCTCTTAGTGATTTATTGGTTTATGTATTGCTTAAGCTCTGATATAAAAAATTCTAATCATTGGCAAGTTGCTGAATGACGTAATATTCAGACTGTAGCGTCTGTAGCTGCAATCACCGTGTTTACTACGAGAATAGTGCGAGTATTATATACTTTTCTTGCACTCATCTGATTATAACATTTGTAACGCATAAAATCGACGATGTATGTACATATGACACGATAGTTCAATTGGCCACGGTCCCAAACGCTACCTTAAAATTAAGAATTATTTTTGAGGGGGAAATCGGAACCACGGACATCTTATTGTACCATTAAAATAATTATGAAATCCAAAGAACCGTTGGGGACCACGCTTGTGGTCCCATTTTCCCTCTCTCCCGGTCCCAAAACCCCCTATCTCGGTCTGGCTAATGGCTATGCCTGGAGGTCGGATGACAAATCCTTGGTCTCAAGGAGAATAGGTCATCCTCTGGAGTGAGATTTCAAGTGTGAAGATACTATGATTTACTTCTCCCTTCAACCTTGACTTCTCAATGACTTATTACTCAGCAAGAGTGCCTCAAGTCCCTGAATTGTGTACGTGTAGACGCTGGCTATCTTTTCAAATAGGTAGTTTCGTACAATGTTCATGTTAAATGTTTTTTTAGAAGAGGTATAGGTAATTTCTGTTTGTCTGATTCATAAAAGAAACAATTGCCATTGGAAGACTGTTTAAAGGTTTAAAATTCCTACATGACAACACTCAAGACTGCACATGCAGGAGTGACAAAAAAAATTGAAATAAGATGTAATATTCAATTATAACACATAGTTTATTTCATATGATTAATATTTACATACATTAAAATCTAGAACAATAACAAGAAATCATACTTAACTTAAACGCAAAAACAGTAAAGGAGATTCAGTATAACGTTAATTGAACTTGGGTGGCGTGGTGTTGCTAATCTTGCGGATGGTCGCTGCGGGCATGAAGCAGGAACCCGGTTGGAAGTTCCCTGGACCACCGGGCTGTCCGGGGTGACCGAACTGCTGACCAGGGTGTCCTGGTTGACCGAACTGCTGGCCAGGGTGTCCCTGTTGGCCCGGATGGAAGTTCGGTCCGGGTGGACCGAAGTTAGGGTGGCCCATACCTGGAGGCCCGAAGTTAGGAGGGCCTTGGTTACCACCGGGGAACTGATTTGGTCGCTGCATTCTAGAACAAAGGTAATTTATTATACCACTGAAGCCTCTGACACTTAAAAGTTCTTTAATATATTGACTCGCTATAAGTAATGCAATTTATTTAGTACTACAAAAAAGACACGATAAAAGAAAAAAATATTATGGAATAAATAAAACTTACATGATTTGAATATAACTATTGAGCGTAAAACTTGTATTAGAGACGGTTTTTCACAAAGTCTGTGATCAACAACCAATATCTTTAATATTTATACCTTTATTTTATCGGATAATTGGTGCGTGATATTTGTATCTGATTCAGATTGGCTATCCGTTATTTATCATGCCCAATTGCTGCCGAGCAACTAGGATAAACTTCAATCTCATAATTTGACTTATATGGCACTAATGCATTATATCTCGAAATAGCCTGGTAATACATGACATGATACGTAAAATGCATACCTAAATTACAATATTATGATTGTGTTACTACTATTAGGTAGAGTGTGTAAGGATACTGACTCTTACTCTGATACGACATACCGATTCTAATAGAAACATCATTCACTTTGTTATTAAATCATAGTACCAGTTACTAAAATTATAGTAAAGATACCTACGCGTAGCCGTGACGCTATAGAAAAAGTTTTGGATTGCAGATTTAACTGAGATTGATATGCCATCTCATAATATTTTCAATAATATCATTTAATAATTCAATTTTGTAGAGTTATAATACTAAAACAACAACTCTGCTGGTAAGAGTTATTTGGAGCACGTTTCGTTACTCTATCTCAAATATTAATCAGAAAATAACTTCAACGTTATATTTCAACGGCCAAGAGGACACATTGCACATTACCTGGTTCACTCAAGCTCCAATCAGAGTCATCTACCTGTAAAGTTCATTTACATAGCTTACCTAGATAGATACAATCTCGATTCTTCCAATCGCATATTTACCTCTTATTTCTTTGTTGTGAGTCACATGTTTTTGTGCATTTATGCATAATAATAATGGTAATATTTTGTTTGATTTTCCCTGATTTTATTGCACAATAATTTTCAGTTTGTTAAAAACTCAATGTTGACTTTCAGTCAGTAGTGAGAGGAGTATTTTGTTCTGTACCAAAAGTGCTCTTGCATTTAACGTTGACGATATTTGCATATTTTCCTCATTTTATATGGGAACGAAAAAGCGCCCCTAGCGGCAAGTATAGGAAGTTTAGAGAAAATGCGTAAAATATATTGAAATACGTTTCAATATAGATAACGTATATTGAAACGTACGAGTACAGGCTGATCACAACGCACAAACTGTTCGATTTCTTGAAGACAGGATTGTGTAGTAGGAGGTAGGTTGGAGGAGTCCGCCTTATATGCCAAAAACTGGAAAGTGGAATGCCAAAAACCGAATTCTGTAAATATGCTGGAACAAAACTAGAACGCATAAGTGAGATCGTTAAATGTGCTAAAGTATTATAAATGGTAACAACCAGGGCCCCATCTTTTCAAATGCGTATGATTTTAGCTTCTGGTTCTTAATTTTTAAACAAATACGCAAATACGAATATTCATTACATATATTCGAAATCAATCTTTTGCATACAATCTTCCCATCCCTATTGAGCCCTTGATGAAATTTCTAAAAATCCTTGCTTTGTGCGCAAACAACCATCACGACTCACCAAATTTCAAGTCCCTTCGACCAGCAATTTTTGCTCTGCGCTGATAAATCAGTCAGTCAGTCACTATGCCTTTCATAGTGAGACATTTCCTGTATTTTCAAGAGGGATTTATACTGACTATGGACAAATAAAAGTACCGGTATCGAATTAGTGACGATGGTAATGGATTATTATTTGATTAGGATGGGCGATACCAAACATAATTATCAAAATAAATCGCAGCTCTTGTAACATAATGATTCATTTGATAAGGTGCGGAAAATATTAACAGTATATTCAAAAACGTTTTTAAGTTATTGAAGTAATTTAATTCTGAAGAGATAAGAATTTTCGTAAGTAAAATGACCCTCATGTGTAAAGTTGATGAAACAAATTAGAGTGTAGTTCTAGTAATGCAGTCAACTAATTAATGCTCAAATCAAATGAGTTAGTAGAACACCAAAACCGCATTAAAGCGTGAAGTCTACTAGCAAAGGCTCTTCTAGGTTTAGTTAGGACTAGTCTGTAGTATATCAGAAGGAAGCACTTCCAACTCTCAGGCCTAAAACAAAAAAAAGATCTGCTGGCTGGATTACTATTAAACATCTTTATCGTGTCGGTTTACGTATTATATTGAATTTAAATAATACATATGTACCACTTTTCACCGAAGATGATTAAGTGCCAACGTGGTAGAGGTGAGTCCATGGAATTTAAATAAAAATATATGTAAACTAGCTGTGCCTCACGGATTCACCCGCGTTAATTGAATGAAAAAATTTAAATGAAATTAAGTCTAGTCTAGGGGAGGCCCAAGGAACCTCAATGTTTTTGTAAACTAATAGTAGCTTAAGTTATTTCTTGTAACATTAGCTATCTGCCAGTGAAAGTGCTCAAAAACGGTCCTACCGTATATTATGTGAGTAACGTTATATACGTTTATATACATTTGGTGAAAAGCTGTTTTTTTAAATTTGTAATCACAAACAGACACTACTAATTGTTTTTAGCTGTATATAGATGTATAAATTAATACTATGCACTAGCATTAATTTGTCACATTCAATATAGGTAATTCAAAGGAAAATCGACCCTTTCAAGTATAAATAACATTAAATTTTTTCATTATATTTTAACTACAAATATATGCTCACGCCTGTATTCCCCGAAGGGGTAGGCAGAGGTGTTGTTATCACAACGCCCACTTTTCACCGAATTTGATTAAGTGCCAACGTGACAGACGGTGAGTCTATCGCCGTCTCAGGCACAATACATACGTCTTTAAATTACTTCTCAGAAATATGCAGGTTTCCTCACGATGTTTTCCTTCACCGTAAAGCACGTGGTGTGAAATCACTGTACGTAAGTTTTTTAGAAAAACTCATTGGTACAGACCCCGCTAGATATATTTTAACTAAGAAGATAAAAGGTAAAGTGTAAAGTATGTTTTGGAAGGAAATTTAAGGGATTTGATAAAATTCAATACGAACGTAATATCCTGCTTAATAATATTTGATGATCATAAGATATCGAATTATCTGTTCTGATTTCCGGCAACGCACTCGTAATTACCACTGGTGAATGTATATATTATATCAGACAGCCCAAAGTTTGTCTCAATTTAGAGCCGATACTCTTCGCGTCAGTCGATATGATGACGTTTCACAGGGATCAGGGGCTTTGCGAGTAGCTCTTATTGCCATCATATTGCCACTGTGTGACAGTGACAGACTTATACACGTCATACACTCAATAATAAGAGTAAACTGTCATTGCAATAAGAAGCCATGGCTTACCCCTGAAAGTTATAACAAAATCTCCTGTATTAGCCGCAATTTGTCCGAGCTAGTGCCACTACCTACATGAGTACTAATGTTAAATTAACTTATACTTCAAACGCTAACTAATGATAGTTGATTGATCTTCACAGTTCCTTGAGGAGGCGCTGCGTTAACAGTAGAGGGCTTGACACTATCTTAGCAAAGAATTTCATGGATAGGTAGAGGATATGTATAAGGATTGAACTTGTAATAAAATAATCACCTTAATATTATTTTATTTAATTCCTATAAAAATAGCCGTGGTGGCCTTGGGGTTAGAGCAGTCGCATGCTGCGCAAGCGACGCAAGTTCGAATCCCGGCGGGGCCTATACAAATGAGTTTTTCTAAAAACATGTGTGCAGTGATTCCACACCACGTGCTTTACGGTGAATGAAAACATCTTGAGGAAACCTGAATATGTCTGAGAAGTAATTTACTAACGTATGTATAGTACCTGACATGGCGATGGACTCACCCTCTGTCACGTTGGCACTTAATGATATTCGGTGAAATGTGGATATTGTTGCGAAACCTCTGCTTAGCCCTTCGGGACCCTTCTAGGATAACGTGAGCATTTTATCATATAAACTATGTATATAAACGCCATGAAATAAATTACATTTTACTTATATACAAAATTATTGTAAAATTACAGTACAATACGCTACGATACAGATTTTGGATCTTTATTTTCCAAATCTGGAGCTTTGATAATGTTTTCTGCTTGTGTTTTCTTGATCGGCATGTCCTCTTGAGCTGACTTTCTGACATACTTTCTAGTAAAAAGATATGCTAGTAGTTGTAAGACAGCTAAAACAATGCCAGGTAATAGCCATGCGTCTGGCATAGTGGACACTGTCTTGCTGTACAGCAAGGAGTACAACGGTGACGACATTGTTTGTGTCGCTGATTCTAAGGCCCCGAGCACGCTGTATATCTTTCCTAGAACAAAAAACAAATAAAATTATAGATTTATCTGTAGATTTACCACCTTCAAGTGAACAGTATCAAATCAAATACGATATGATAAAATCTTAATACTAATTCTCTTCTACTTCTGATAGATTCGGATTAATGATATTTTCTATTGTTATCGAAATATATTTTTAGGGTCAGTCTTTAATGGTTCTGTCAACGTAGTATTGCCTCATATTCTTAATATGAAAATACAGTCGAATTGAGAACCTCTTCCTTTTTTAAAGTCGGTTAAAAATGGAAAAGTACGATGGAAGGTTTGCACTTTATTTCAAATGTGGCGAACAAGCAAACGTTTGCAACACCAATAAATAATCCCTATCCGTAGTTAATAATCGTCTTTCGGTTTTCATTCCGCGAATCTGGTCACTTGTTTGAAAATAGCAATTAATACATTATACAAATCAAATAACTAAAAAATACCTTGTTCAGTTGGCAGAATCTGCTTGTTCAAAATGGGTCTCTGCACAACTTGGGAACCCTGAGAAATAATACCAACCAGGGGCACTGGAACACATAGAAATAAAGAAACATTAGCATTCTACTTGAATATAAATGCAACTTAAAATAAACCAGAGCAGACAACAATCGGTTATACATTTGTTTTGCACGTTTACCGTTTCAGTCAATGGAAATTTTGAGTAAAGGTAGAAAGTTTATGTTTAGAGTGAGTATTGTGAGTTTTAAATTCTATTGGTCCTAGATCTGTAGATCTTCGTTTATAGCGTCAGGTAGAATAATTAACCGGAACCGGTGGTAACATTTATAATCATGTATAATGTATTTTGTGTCCTTCTGACGATTTGAAAGTACTTTGTAAGAAGTCTAATCAAATAAAGATATTTTGAGTTTTGAATCACCATCCTTATTACCATATCACAATATTTTATTTTTGGGTCTAATCGGTCTAATATTTTATTCTCTTTCTTATATTTATGTATATTATACATAATCTTAGCATTCCTTGCCTTTCCAGCAATGTCGTCAACACTCATAAAATGATTATTCTGAGGTCTTTTTGTACTTAAATTACTATCCAAATTCAATCGAATGTTGAGGATAATAATAATCAAATTGGTGTCTTCAAATTATGACGTAGCAAGTTGACTCGGTCTTAAAGGCTTTCAAATGCTCATTAGTTATAGGCGTATCCTTATTGAGGGTAATTTATAAATATTTGCAAATGAACTCACCCATAAACACGCAGTATGTATATGTTGCTAATATGAGTCCCGTATTGCCGAGGATGAACGACATGCAGCTGACGACTCCAACTACCTCGTCTGAGAGATGCATACGCCTTTTGAAGACAGTGAGAATCAGTAGAGTACCTGTATTATTTGAAAAAGTTAACAATGCAGATACAACTTGCAAGTCTACAATAATTCTAATGATTATATATTCATAAGGATTGCCGTGGTGTTTCAGGCAGGCGTCTTAATAGTATAATGTTTTGGTTAGGACGTTAACTACGTCTTTACTATAATGTACTCACCTAAAAAACTAACTATATTCCTGTAAGCAAGGAATGAGCCGAACATAACGTCGTCCCAATGGAACTTGAATCTATAGTACATATAGGCGATCAGCACTTCAGCTGAAAAGAGAAAAATTTCGCGTGAGTGACATGGTGGCGTTAATAGATAATGGTTAAGGGTGAACAAATCATATTTGAATAGATAGTTTGAATTCGGTTATAATTGTTCTTGAATGGTATGTAACGTAACAAGTAAATCGTATTGCTTCATGCTTTCATAACATAATCAGCTACTTAAAAGTAAATTATGATAGAAAGTACGCTGTAGGCTGCCTCGTGGATGAAGTGGTCGCAATGTTCAGGGTTGCCATTGGGTTTTTCCATCAGAACGGAAACTGGATTACTGTCCAATTAATGGCTAGCCTCGCTCTCTTCCTATTACATGGGACTTGTGCGAAATGTGGGTGTACTGTATGTACACCTCCACTTACTCCTTCGAGGAATACAGGCGTGAAATGTATGTAATAAACTATTACCTGATAGCATCATCCTATCGCCGAGAGCGACGATAATCATGAGTAGTATGATCATCCTCCTATACCCATCTCTAGGCTGAATTAGGCATTGGACTGCATTTAGTGGCAAACGCCAGTTACATGCCGATACCTTGTTATCTGTGTTCACATTTACATCTTTCACGAAATATATCACGTACAGAAGAGAGCAAACCTGAAACAAGAAAAACTTTTACTACTATATTTTGCGCTTTATTAGAACATCATATGAGTGAACGAAATTTCGTGCTTCCAAAATAAGGTTTCTTTAATTTGATTTGCTCCACAATTACTGCTGATTGTAGAGCCAATCGACTATGTGACGTGTGTTAAATATAAATTATAGAATAAAAATGTAGTAACTTTTTTACTTCGTAGCTCTAGTTAAGAATTTAACGATAACATTGATGATACAAGATGCTGGATGATTAAGGTAGAAGATATAATTATGTAAAAGATTGATGAATAAATAAAGCAAGTACCTGCATGAATAAAACAAGGGGAAACACACCGTAGAATCCAAGATAGCGATAGAGCAGAGGGCCTCCAATAGCTCCCAATACGTGGGCTATTTGTATGGCGGCTCGGTGTGCGCCCATTGTTCTGGTAACATTGCGCCCTGTTGCATGACACACCTGGAAATACAAGTAAATCTGGTATAAGAATTAACATGAATATGTGAGGCCTATGGAACTAAACCGTCCGATATACAGTAGACTTGATTACAAGTGAAAGTCAAGTACTGAGTTATGGAAATAACTGTTTTTATGAACTATAATTGTGAAGGATAGGATTTTAATGATTTCTTGATCCAATTAATAAAAAGCAAGCAGAAGTAGCAGTACACTGGTCAGAATTGACTTTCTTTGTTCATAATTATTTGCATGTACATAATTAGGGCTACAACTAGATTGTGAATAGTTATCAAATGTGTTATTATTATTATTAGTATTAAGGTAATAAATTATGTTTGCCTGCTACGCAAGCGACGCAAGTTCGAATCCCGGCGGGGCTTGTCCAATGAGTTTATCTAAAAACTTATGTGCATTGATTTTACAGCACATGCTTTACGTCGAAAGAAAATATCGTGAGGAAAACTGCATATGCCTGAATAGTCGCACCATCTGACTCGATTTTCGGTGAAAACCAGGTGTTGTTATTTACAACATCTCTGCCTACTTTTTGGGAATGCAGGCGTGAGTAAGCGTTTTAAACCACAAATCATCATCTCAAATTACCTACAAGAAGTTTACATTTTGCAATACTTACATCACCTATATGACTAAAAGCAGCAGCTAACAACAATCCAAAATTTCCTCCCACAGACATGGGTATCTGTACAGCGTAGAGAACTTGAACTGTCGACGCTCCAGGAAATGTCAGCATGAGTATGACCCCCGTAGTCATAACAGTCATTCCCACCAATGGCATGATGAGAAGCGGCTTCCTTCGGCCACTGCAGTCGCTCCATGGGCCCACAAACAGTAGGATTACTGTTGATATCAATGATCCAATGAAACTCCGGCTCACGTTTACACTGGATACAACTACTTGACTAGCTGCCTGTAATCAGTATAGTAAAAGTATTAATAGCTTCAGCAAGGAAATGCTTTCTATGATTTTCGAGCTAGTTTCCTACGCCGTAAGTGTAATTAATTTAGATCATCTATATGAATATCATTTGGATTGTCAAAATTAACTTTTAAATTTCACTTATTCTATAAGGGTGCAAAGGTCAGCGATGTTACGGATGTAATGTAGCAAATTTCAGTTTAGACCAGCCAATTAAGGTTAAATTGAGTGTCAATTACAATCATGTATGGAGTAGGGCCAGGATGATTATTATTTTGTAAAGGTATCTATATCGGTAGCTATATCGTAGCATGTCGCAGATCAAAGCTTATCAGCAAGAAATGATGCACTACTGACTGTCGGGGATAAGAATCTGAATTTAGCGTGAACAGATGGTTATCTTTTATTTTGACTTCACCAACGTCTTGATCACCATGACGACCAGATGAGACAAGGGAATTTAGTTTATGTTCTCAAACATAAGGTCGTGGATCAAAATCCACAAAGAAAATTTGCTTTTATATCCGACGAGAGCCAACGAGTTATTATCCTACGTCTGGGAGTGACAATATAAGGAGCCGTTGTGTGGAACTAAGTAAGTAATGCACTAAGGTGATGATATAATTTGCTATCAACTCAACAAAAACTGTCTACAACTTGACACAGTTCAAACATGTCATTGACCTATGAGATAATAAATTAATTACTTATTATTGTCCAGAAATTTTATCCGTGAATACGGAAAGTTTTGGACTCATTACCCAACAATGTAGCTGCATTTTATCATCATGCTATCAATCATACTTAATACTTACAGAATAACGACATGCAAAATCCTATAACATTTACGAATATAGTCGATTTTGGTCTTTAACCAGTATTAATGCCTAATGATTTTGTTTGGGTTAGTAAGTAAAATAACCTAAATTCCCAAAGATAAGGATGCAAATTGAAGAAGCATAAGTGGTGCTGTCTTCGCTTCTACCCAGAAGACTGTGAAAGAGGCATGTTCGCTTACCTACACTACGCTTAATATGACATGATTACCTCAGCAGCTCGAAAATCCTCTCCAACTCCTCTGTCGCATATATCAGACGTAAAATTCAAATCCACAGTGCAAGCTGTCCTTAGGTAAAAGTTCTGCAACGAGGTCTGTCCTAGGTTGATGGCCATCATTGCTCCGACCAACGCCGGTTCCAATAGCAGTTGCCATTTCTGCGATGACTTCTCTTCTTGTTGATTTACCTCTGCTTTCGTATTTGGACTGAAAATCGATAAAATTAACAAATGAATGTACTGGCCCCACTTTGGCACTGGCGTTCTGTACAATTTCAATTAACAGGAACTAAATATGACTTTAAAGACTTTCATAATTCGCCGCTCGTATAAAATATAATTATTTTAATAGTACAAATCAAGTGTGATTAAATATGTGATTAAATCGATGTCTAGTTCTACTGTTAAGATATTTCTACAAATAATTACTTCCGATTAAATATAACTTCTTGATACATAAGGAACGAAATTATTTATCTATCCTGATAAATATAACCTACCTTAATTTCTCCAGTTCATGTAAATCCGTACCTTCAGGCATTGCTAATCCGGTATACGAGTAACTTTACAATGAGACTCAAGAGTACTAGGAGTGAAAACAATAAAATATTCCTCACGCCGTAGAGAGCGCATATCAAACAGTTAACACTGTCACTGAGAAGCGTATTCACTAATGTACTACTTCCACTAATACCAACTCACCGATAAGATAATGTTATGTTTGCAAATTGGAATCATGAACTAAAGAGTAAGATAACTCTTAGATCGGATGTTACAATGCACCGTTCAATGGTCGGGTCTGACTGACTCGGTAACCGGCGGCGGTACATTTCAGTACAAATTGATTCCATTACAGCAATTGATTCCACCCGACCAAATTTGTGTTACGATAACGTTAAGACCGTGTTGCAACTGATAATATGGTTAGTTATGTGCATAGCACTAATACACTAGATAATTTAGGCCTAATAATATTGGATTTGAGTCAAATTCTCACACCTTCTGTTTCAGTTTATGCATATTGGCAGTGAGGTTAACACCACCCACGTGTTATCAAAGATTATTGCGATGTGACATTAGAATCTTGATTTTCATTTTAATTCCTAGCCGTGATCAATGTTCAAGTTATTTCTAAAATCAGAATAATTATTCCTCTCTTGTATATGGGTCACACACAGGTTTCACATAACTGAGTTGATAATAGTTATAAAATGATCCTCTTTAAAGTCATGTAATCAGATAAATACTTTAGGTAATCTTCCGACCTTTACACCTACCGCCCTGACCTTTAAACCCTTTGCTCTGCAAACCTGACCTATTAGAAAGGTCAGATATTTAATAATGTACACCTGGTTACTTCCATAATGTTTTAAATAAATCATCCCGAATCTAAACTTAATAAAATTTAATACCTATTTATACATATATACTTAATTAACTAGGCTCATATCATAAACCACCTCCTGATCTGTGTACTCCTAATCTGCAGATGAATATTTCATCAAATATAGAAGATGTAACTTTTTGAATTTTCGGGACTGCGTCGGAAAAGCGTAAAGATGTCTGTTTTCAGTAAGGCTTTTTTATATCTATATCGATACAGCACAGATATAGACCGTTTTTAATCGGCCATATTATTATTTCCTTAGTCATTCAATTATCTACGTGATACAGATCACATAAGCAATTTTGTCGTAATTTGTATGCCGCCAAGACGCGTGATTCCCTTATATTGCAGGCGCTCACACACATTAGTTAGACTTTACGCTTATTTGTATAGTTAGATGTCAACAAGATGTCAGGTTACAATAGCACTATAACAATTACTTATACTACATATTGACTTCTATATGCTTAGGAAAAGAAAGTAATTAGGTGTTTCGTATTAGATACATGGCTTTCAGTGGTTGCTTCAAATATCACATCTTTTAAATTCATAATATTCTCGAAAACAAAAAAAAAATTAATAAACCATGACACCTAATTTCATGCGGCCATTGTTTATTTATAGTTTGTAATCAATTATGCACAAGACATATTTCGCAGTCAATGAACGACATATTTCATTGCTCACTGGGACTGAAGAGCTAGCTAGCACCTTTACAATAATTTCACGGCCAAAGTACGTGGATGGTTTAAAATAAAACAGTTGTGAATCTCGCTCGGTGCTTGGCACGCGTCGATTACGCGTGTATTACGTGTGCAATTATACCCACAATTATCGCCCATCACCAGGTAGAGGTCATATTATTACTAGGTGATCCTTATCCCAAATGATATTCATAATTTACCGAAATTAAAATTACCGGTTCCGTGTGTATTCGAAGAACTTAATCATCATTTTTATATCAGTTGTTGTCAGTTTTTGCTCAAGAAAATTTGTGCATAAAATGTTCAAGAATAATCTGAAGGATGAATCCAATGTCACAGTTTTTTGTGTTCCTATTGCGAGATAAAAAAATAATCTTTGTTACATGTTACTATACAAAATCTGAAAGAATCATTTGTTTCTATTAACATTTAGGTCACGTAAACTATTATACTTTTATGATCTATAAATGTAGTTTAGATGCAGCAGTAGTATTACATATATATCTTTAACTATATGTATCATAATGATTGTGATATTACGGAAGACGTTATATGTGGGAAGGAGTTTCGTACTTGAGCGCTTATTATTTATGATCACCTAGATTTTTCAAGGCTTACCTACCTACCATTTCAAATTTCTAACTCATTTCTTAGTGAAAAATTACTTTACACTCTGTTCAGTATTTAGTTGAAACAAGTACGTACCGGCTTTGCTTTATATATTTAAATACAATTGTTAGTTATGCTCGTATATAAATACGTAAGACTGCTTCAATAAATTCTTGTTACGAATTTTCATTGAGGTTAATTAATGCTATCTGTTTTGGTAAAACTAGTTTGAGCTCACCTATGTTTCAGGCGGAAGCCCATGTTTACTGCAAATTGACTCTTAAAGGAACTCGGTTACGATGCAGTTTGCCTTGATGCTATAGTGGTTTCAGTCTTGCAAAACGTTAGTAATCAGTCAGTCGGCTTCAAATATTCATTGTTACACGCAGCAAGTGCAATTTGAGGGAGTAAGTGCAGACTATCAAAATGGAAGTGAAGTTTTGTTTGTGTTGAAGTGAGTGGATTATCAGTGCGTTCTTTGAAAGATACAGGTGAGTACAATATTTTTCTTTAAATCTACGAGGCTCTTAAGGAGAATATAGGCAAAATCGGATCATTGAATATCGGCAGATGCCGATGTATATCATGGTCAAAGGACATGTTTTCCACAATACTTTTCTCATTTAAGTTTACGTTAAGCTCGTAGTGTGATAATTACTGTAAACATAGAAAAACACATTGACATTATAGGTAGGAAGGTTGTAAGCCGTATCTGTTGTCACAGAATATAATAGGATTGCAATAATTTTGATGATAGTAGTCAAAGTATTGGTTCACGTGTCTTTATTAAAATCAACAAAAAGTCCATCAAACAAACAAAACTCGTGTAGAATCCAATAATATCGATTGATGATTAAACTAAAGTAACGTACACTTGGGGCCTACTTTCGTCGTTATAGCAGTGAGGTCTTAGTAACTTCTTAGATTTGGCGTTTCATTTTTGTACCGTAAAATTAAACGACAAAGCGAATAAGTTCTTAATACGCTCTTAAACCGATGATGGTAGGCTCCTTGTCTGGTTCGTCCTCGAAAATAATAACGAATAAAAAGTTTTAGTTAAGACTGTCCGGTGACATTAAATAACTCTGCCAATCATTCGGGGGCCAACCATCATCGTTTCAACTTCTCAGCTTCCAAGTTTCAATTTACGGTACAAAAATGAAACGTCAAAGCTCAGAAGTTCTTAATACGTTCTGCCACCGATGGTGGTAGGCCCCCTGGACTTTAAATAAGTGTTTCCAACAACAGTCGTAACCTCTAGTTTCTACATCGATCGACTTCGTCTTCCAATTCATATCACCCCAAACGCGAGTCCCTCCCCTATATCTCCCTTTCACAAAACTGAGTGGCATTTGCAATTCGTTCCGAGTAATTACTTCTTTTAAGAAGACTTTTAGAAGAAATTCCGGACACCTCTGATGTGTGTCAATGTGTGGTGGATAATGCGGTTGAAATTTGGAGGGTGTGATTTAGGTTTCTTGAATACTTGAGCATAGTGGATTTCCTTATGTAATGAAGGTAGGTAGGTAGTATGGAGTGCACGTATTCTTTATTTTAAATGACAAGATCCAAAAGTGCCAAAATTTTATTTTAACATGTTTTAACGTTGACTATATCGATTGCGTGTTTTGACACATTTCTTAGACGTTTGATTTTATAGTACCAAATTTAAACGTCAAAGCTAGAAGTTCTTAAAACGCCCTGCTTAAACCGATGATGGTAGGCTGCCAAGTTTATTCTCGATTATAAAACCCTCGACGTAAATTATTAAATGTCTTTCCATTTAGTATCACCAAATACTACGTAGAACGTTTAGTCTTATTAGCTAAGGGTAATAATGATTTAGAAACATTACTCAAATTTTAAGATCCTTAACTGTTTCAAAATGTAAAATTATAAATCGCATCACAAAAACACGAGGGCGCTCTTAGATGAACTGAGTCTTCAGGTCTGTTTCTTTATGAGATGATGATGTATGCAAAATAAATAATATGCATTTTTCGAATAAGTAATGGTTTGAGCTAATATGTAATGTGTTGTCGTCAATAGATACCGTCCCTAGATCAATCATAATTTTGGCATGAGTAAGTAATAACCATTTTATTGAAGGATGAGTCATCGCCGTTTTTCCAAGATACGGCCAAAACAATAAGTTTTGACGTCGTCATCTATATTTCTTGCCTGTCTTAAGATTGGGGACGTATTACCACAATCCATTCCTGACTGCAAGACGTTTGAATTATTGGAATTAATGAAAATGAACCATGTTCAAGTTAAACTTTTGAGAATGGAATGTTTGTTCTTTTTGAACTGATACAATACAAATTAACGCAATTCTCTGGTGCCAATTGAAACTATTGTTACGATTCTTGGTCCTGTGGTGTGACGTCACGTCATTATCATTGAATGCCCTTGATTCCTTACATGGTATCTGGCTGGCCTTGAGCAATGAGCAGCAGCACCGCTGACGTTGCTTACTGCGCATCCATTAATTAGAGGCCATTTAATCCCACCTAAGCTTGATAGCTCCAATATTTGCAGCAAACTATTCATATCATGTTAGCTAGAGATTACTGTGGTCAAGTTTTGACTTTAGCACCCTTTCCTTGTGGATAAGGTATTTCCTAATATAATTATTTATAGTACTTAAGTTTGGTAATTGAACAATTTAGTCAAAAAACGTACGTTAGCCGAGTATTTTGCAAGAATATTGATTGAGTAACTAGGATAGCTAGAATTTCTTATCTTGCAGTTCTCAAAGAAATCTTTGAATACTTATTTCCATATACTATTAAGAAACGAGAGTATATTTTATTTGGATGACTATTCTAAAAGGATTCGATTTACCACAGCTTTAACGTAGTCATTTGTTAGGTAGGTATATAATTCTTAATTACTTAAGTGCATTCCATTGTAGTATTTCTTTAGCCAGAACCAATTACTAATGGCCTATTTAGCACTAAATGAGGTACCTTACTTTTTATACCTCTAGGTTCCGGGTGCCTAATTGCTTAGTAAATTGTGTGCAGAAACCATTTCTATTACGTACAGCGATTAATTTATGTCTAGCTTGGGAAAGTTATGTGATATTGTTGTTCAGTAGTAGTTTACAAATAAAGTGACTATTTTTAGTTCCACGATACACGTATTTTAGTCCATAGGACGACAAACACGTTGCTATCTCATAGGCTCTGAATGGCGTGACGTCATATTATTGATCCCAAATGTACTTACATTCGATGCGCTCAAATTCTACGTCACAAGTTGCGTGCGCATCTCATTTAAATTTCACAATAAAAAAAATACCAAGGCCCAAGGCCTTAAAAGCAGGCAGTGGAATAAAAATAAAATATCAATATTAAGGATTAAGGCATATATTTTCTTTAAAAATCTAGTGTTTTTTTTAATCTGGCAACACAATAAAACGTAATACAGTGGTTAGTGATTGCCTCGTCGGAAAGGAATAGGGGCGCATGCGTGGAAAACATGGCGGAGTGACGACGACCTCCCTACAGGGCAGAACTGGTCGCATCGAATGAGGGACAAAAATTGCGGTACGGTGCTCCTAGGTGTTCCTAGGATTAAAAAACAATTATAAAATCAATAATTTAAAATGATTTTAAATCTCAAATAGCGCTAAATTTAGTTACTAAGATATTTTTACTAGGCCCATTTAAAATTGGAAGGATAAATTGCTAAAGAGGTCGTTGTCCAAATACCTCCCTGTACAAAATTTGCATTCGGGTCTCTTCGGAGAGTTTCGTATATTTCCGTGCGGTTAGCTTTTCAACCCTCATCGGGATGCCTCAGTCTGGAAAATCTTTACATTTTTTCCGTTTAAACCCTACTTCCTCAGTTATTTTTACGTGAAAACTATGTGATTACGTACATATTATAGATAAGTGTAATGTAGTAAATAGTTAAATTGTGTATAACAATGTATTTTAGTGTTAGTGGAAGTTAAGTTGTTACATATTGTGCTATAAGGGGTTGCACAGTTCGACACTAAGGTAATAATTTGGAGTGATACGATTTTCAAACGAAATTAAATGAAGTATTGTGTGTTTGTTGAAGAATAAATATATAATACATATTGAAGAATAAATCCAACTCTTCTTTTAATTAGCCAATGCTAATTTATTCGAACCCCGTCTAACTCAACGTGATGATATACATACTAAATAGATACGTACGAATGTGTATAATGATGACGTATATTTTCTATTACAGATTCAAAGCCATGAAAGACGTTGATGACGACAATGACTGAAAGGGGCGAATTTAATAGAATGTTGGGTAAGTGTTGTCATAGTATTGATGCATGCTATTTTCCGTGGTTATTTATATCTTAATAAATATCTTCAAATATAACAAAGTAATTCTAATAAACCCACCGAAGATTACATTGGTGACTGTCTCCATCTCTAAAGCATGATTTAACGCTCGTAAAATGTCCTCAGAAACGTATAAAATTTTCCTAATGCTCTCCGATCGTAAGTACTTACGTACTTACCTTGCTGTTACATAAAATTCGATAATTTTCAAATATCAAGAAATTGTTAAATATTTGTGAAGTTCAGGTAATATTGTATCTGAGCACAACATTGCGGTCTTTGCAATATAAGCAACGTTAGATATTTATGAAATGATTTATGATTTATATATGAAGTGCATTATATCCTGAATGTTAATTTATTTATTATATGTATTTAGTGTACCTGCGTATAGAGTAGTTCAACGAAGGTAACAATACAAAATTTATGCAAACATCTCAAGTTATCACGTCACTCGTTTCCGCAATACGAAAAGTGAATGACTCAGGTATAATATTAATAACACTAAATGCTTATATTAATTTATCTATACTGATATTATAAAGAGGAATGGTTTGTATGCAACGAATTGGCTCAAAAATTACTCGATAGATTTTAACAATTCTTTCACCATGTGAATTATACATTATAACCGATTAATATAGGCTATATTTTATCCTCGTACTCCCACGGGAACGTCAACTACGCGGATGAAACCGCGTGACGTCCACTAGTATAAATATACATAAATTACGGAAGGGTCCGTCTGAAATAACGAAACGAGCAGAAAACAACATAGTACTACCTAATACCCACCTATTTAATGATTCGTAAATCAGCGGATTACATTTTATACAAAGTATTTCCACTGTACCATAAAGTACCTTCATTATGAACGAAACAATTACTGTGTTTGGAATGCATAAGCCCCAACAAAAATAGTCAATAAACAAACAGAAATAATTACTTATGATAAAGCAGGTATATTTGTTGAACAACTAAACGAATAATAAGATATTGGACTATTTGATTAACATATATCATTTGACGGGTGATAATAAAATAGGTAAACGTACATCGTATTTACATTGTAACTGTAAGGTTTGGTTTGTTATAAAATTACTTATATTTAAACAAATTATTTAATAACAAAAGTAGCTTGGATTTTTATCTTTATCTACTTACTAACTGTGCCCCGCGGTGTCACCCGCGTAGACATAACTTTATGGGTGGATTTTTTCACGGAACCCTAACTTAATAAAGTATCCTAAGTTAGTCCTCGTAACATCAACTAACTGTCAATGAAAGAACAAACGGACATACAGACATAGAAAATGTAATTTTTTTTTATGTATACTTTATGTACTTTCATATGCATTAAATGAAAAGCAGTCAATTTGAAATGACAAACAGACTGTATGTATAGATTATTATAGGGATATATTCAAGGGGGTCGCTTATGTTCTGGGTTGGATGTTTGTTTCTTTGAACACCACTCAATAATGTCTGGATCACATCTTATTGAACTGGTGTATTATTAATGTACTCGTGAACGAAGGCGCTGCAGAGGTTAGTTATGAAATTATGTCTAAGATTCTGGATCTCCCTCGATATCAATATACCAACATCTATCTAGATACCAACATATTTATACGATAGCTAATAATGTTTGTTAGTATATCAGCACGTTATTTAACACTCCACCGGAATATCTATATATATATATATATTCCGGTGGAGTGTTAAATAATGTGCTATCTAGGATATATATATATATATATATATATCCTATGTATAGATACCTCCTACGGCAATGATTACCTATTCTTGAAAGTGGTAGAGGGATTTTCCTTTAGCTTATTCACCAAGCTACATCTAAAGGCTCATCAAATTGATTTACTACGTGTGATAAAAGATATTGTAAACAATTAAATGAACAATGGAAACAAAAGGCTTAACCTGTGTACATAGACCGTGTTTTACGTACAGTGTCGAGTGCTAACAGTTCTAATCGTCAGTGCTAATAAAAATCAAGTGCAGCTTACATAACGGTTCATTAATGATTAGACGCGTGTGGCGTATAAATTTAGCCTTATTTAGAAAATCACGCCAAGGCTCCCGGCTTGTTAGATGCTCGATGTAACCAGTCATAATATGCTCTCGACATGAGACTAAAGTAACTCTGATAACCTTATGATAAACTCAACATTTTACTCACAGTGCTCTTAAACACAACAAAAAGCGTATAAGTACGGTGCAGGTTATGTCGCACTTAGAGCTTCAAATTTATTCAAAGTCAGTGATTCAGTGGAATAATAAACAAAGTATAAAGAAGCTCGTGCATATTAAGAAGAGAAACAAAATATATAGGGCTCAGTGATAACTGATGTAATTGATAACGATAAACCTGAAGATTTAGTAACAATACGAGATGATCGCGTTAGTGTTGTGTATTGTGGTGAAAATGTTGGATTTAGCGAAAATTGTTTATTGTGATGCTTTAACAGAAACAAAAGAATCCCAGGGGCTAAGCAAATGTAAAAAAAGACGACGTAAACGGAAGAGACAAAAAGGTAATCGTCTTTTATAGCTTGAACTTATTGATGCAGCAGAATCTCGATCATGCAATTGATTGTTTTTCCATAAGCACTCTGCATACATTATCTTGATTGTATCTATAGGACTTAAATGTTCATCCCGATGATATTAATAAATGGATCAACTATCAAGGTTACATACTGATAAATGATGTAACCGACCAGTAGCAGAACAGTGTCTCGTTTAATTTCGTATTATTAATCTCTTGACACAGTAACGACATCTATACGTGGATCGGTCAACTATCGAGTCAAGTACTTGAGCAAGTAGTCGTATTAAACGCTTATCGGCCAATATACCATGGGCTGTACTAGGTGGCGTTAGGCGCAGATTCTGTTCTCTTGGTGATTTTTGTTGAGAGTTTTCATCAATTATTCTTATGGAATAAAAAGTAAATGTCCAACGTAAGACTCTGAGGAGAAGGCTTCAGTTTATCGGATTACTAGGGGTATGAAATTCATTAACAAGCAAATTGTAACAGATTGTAGATTTGCGTTATAACAGGTGTTTCATTTTGCAGTTATTGCTTGCATGACGAATATTATGTGGAATGTGATGTGTAGGCGATGTCCAATGAGATACCTATCTAACATCGCGATCTATGCTATTACTCCTATCATTTGTAATAACTCCCTCAGAAATCTTGATTTCAATCATAGATGACCTACAAATAATGTGCCCTCATTTTGTTCTGTGATCATTTCTTTCAATGTTATTCAATGTATCTACTTATTATTCTTTTTTATGTATTTAAGTGTTACTTTTGTTATACCTTCTTGATATTGTATATGAAAAATTGTATAATTGCAATTTTACACTGTTCATGTCAATGGCTTCAAGTGATTACCGAAATGAATGCCACACAATAGGCATGTTTTGACACCCAAAGGAAATAAGTTCAATTAAATTGCCTAATGCAGAGCTGAAGCATGAGAATTAGGAGCCCCAAAATCCAAACGCACGGCTCCAATTGTCGGGTCATTCACTTAGCCCCGCATTATTATGACTGATTTGGCAAACGTACCGTTACGTTTTAAGCCACACTGTGAAACATTCATAAACTTCATCTTTATTTTGTTTATACTTCGAGTTGTTTGTTTAGGCTCCCGTTCTGCTTTTATTGTCTCGCTTGCATCAAGACATGGGTATGATTGAAACGTCTAAAATCGTCTATTGCAGATGAACATGTTACTATTTTGTAAATTGTACTATTTTGTATATTGCAAATGTTCCCTTCACGTTAAAAATGTCTGCTCATCAACAATGACATCTATGGTTATAATTAAAGGAAAATAATAAGGTTGAGTGGTCAAGAAAGTTAGTACTATATCAATATGCACCCTTCTACCACCACCAGTGATACCTCAAAGTGACAGTCAACTGGTGTGAAGTTGGTGCGCATGCGTACGTCAGTTACGAGCGCTGCGCCTGCGCGTTTGACGGTTTATACGGCGGTGCCGTAGTCGTGATCCGATTAACAACGTCAGTTTTATTTTATATTGTTTCTTACTAACTAATACTATCATCATATACATCATACTGCTTGATTTGACGGCATTGTCTTTTCATTATAAATAATAGTTCAACTCTATCCTCAGAACTTGTGAAATCATTAATTGTTTTTACTCAATTAGGAGCGCGGCAGGCATAGCTGTGATATATTTATTCGCTTATATTTTTCCTGTTCAATTTCAATGTTACTGTTACTGTTTTGTTCATAAAGATCAAGATTTTTGCTAGCACCGGTCGTAGTATAATCCAATTAATGTCTATTTGTATCCCGTCCCGTTCCCGAGACGATTCCAGTCACGAGAGCAGCTGTATTCAGACATGTATCTATCCCGCTCACCCACCCCGCGCTCATTCACGCGCACATCCAATCCAATATTCGAATCAGGAATTCGGGATCGCGCGCTCGCAGCTGGCTGTCAAATCAAGCGGTACACGGCATTGTGTTAGCGAATTGTTATCAAATTAATGTTTCTTATTTCTTGCAGTGTCTTTACTTGTGTTTTGTCACGTGCAAAAACAATGTGATAAGTGGTTGTTAATAATATTTTCTTAGTAAATTGTATCCTTTCTGACTTGTCTAAAAAATCGATTAAAGACGCGAAATGTGAGGTGTTACTCCCTCGATGTGTCGAAGTGTTAAGTGATGAAGGTGCCGACTGCACAATAGTGCACCAATATCGAACACTGCAAAGGATACATTTGGAACAGAAAATGCGGATCAGGACGCATACAGAATATCGCCCGAATGGTAAATATTGAAGCATAAAACAAATGAATGTTACAATCTAACGCAATAATTTAACCTCGCTTTAGCATTTTGTCGATTGCAATTTGTTAACCTACCGGCCCAATGTCATATCTGACTGATACCCACATTTAAAACGTACAATAATGAGACACAGTATTATAATTATGGAACACTATAATTAAGATTTGCACTGTTTATTTCCTTAAAAAATAAGTAAATAACTGTACTATATGAAAACATTTTGAGATTACCAAGAGAATCTAGCTGTTTCCTATTAAATAGAACATAATATAATGTTCACCATTACAAATATTATTTGCACGAGCGGGCGTAGTGTTAAGCTAAATGAGTCAACTTTTGACTCTTCGATTGAGCTCCACCTACTGGTGTTGGATTTACAATTTGTTTTGTTTAAATTTCTATATTTGAATAACTTCGCGCCGGACATAAAGCTAGAGAGAAGCGCAGATTATTATTATTTAAAATAACAAATGAAAAAAGGCAACATTAACCTTACTGCATACTACAATGCTTTATAAATTAAGGAGTGTACCACACACAGGAATATGAAAGGGTGTATGTATATAGGTACGTAATTACTTAGCGAATGGTTTTATCAATTCCATAAATATGTATCCAAACATCTCCCTTAATTGCTAAATATTAAGGAATCTAATTGATTGATTCACACTGTATTATTTAGTTATATAGTATTTTCGTAATAAGAACCTCATAGCTATGAAACTCCCGTCCCATCCAAGCATATTATATTTTATGGTACCATGTATCTTTGCGAAATTTGATCCCTCTTGTCAATCACTTGTCAAAGATATCATCAATCTTTAGTCATTGACCGCACTCAACACACTAGCCAGTATTTCAGAGTAGATCATATCCAGTAGTTAACTACGTGCCTTGAATAAATAAGACGGACTAATGCAGATTGGGTGTCATTTCTGAACATAAATTGACAACTATTGCTAGCACACTCCTACTCCTCCCTTCCATGGAGCACTAGTGGCCTTACTCACTGCAGGAACACAATACAAAGTACTCAAAGATAGCATGTAAAATGTAATGCAAAGATACCTTGGCTGTAATCTTCTATAAGGTGGAGGTACCCAGTCGGGCAGCTTCCGAACGGATCTCCCGTTCCCCCTTATATACCTTACCTCTCTTGTACAAATGCGTGTATTCATTTCCATTCATGTTCATCACAGTTACTTACATATTCTTGTGGAAGCTTAGGAAATCTGAAATATACTTATTTATAATACTTCTTTGCTCCCTGAATATTGTACTTACGAACTGAGGAACTGGTTAAGTGCATTAGTTCTGACCCAAGAAGGCGTTGGTTAGTAAAATGTGCAGTATTAGCGGTCGCGGTTTCGCTCATGTACAATCACACTAATGATTTAAATTGCGATGACTGGTCCCGTCCGCTCGTTCGTGCAATTGGTGCGGAGGCCAGTTTCATCACACACATAAACACAACGTGTAGTTATAACGTCTACCATATGGCGGTCCATGTGTGAGACATTCGAGAATTCCAGAATATGATTTATTCTATGAAATATTAATGGTGTCATTATAAAAGTTGAGCGCATGTTATACACGTGTTTACAAATAATATATAGCGTATTCTCTAAAAATGTAGTCAAGTATGCCACAGTCCGTGTCCTTAATTAGGTGTTATTGTATAACTTTCCTAGCAAGTATTTAATTCAAAGTTTAATTCAGAAATACTGTTGTGTATGAACCAAAGCATTGCAGAGTCGTTGAATATGTAAATGAGCATTTAATGCATATATTTTTTTATTTTAAATCAGTAATTGATGGTTCACGACGCGATAACTATAAATAACAGCCCGCTGTTACTATGAAAGTACATTTTTTAAGCCGTCACTTACGTCGATGCTAATTAATACTACATTTTGTAATTTGTAACAGGAGAAGATAAAATAGGAGCAGATCAAAGAAGAATAGATTATACGGACGACGCACATTGGAAGCACAGCTACTGAACAATATCGATTATACCATGACGAAGGTTTTTTATGTTTAACCAACAACCTCTCATTGTTCCAGTAACGAAGCTAACTAAGTGTACTTTACACGTACGTGGCCATGGTTAGTTGGTAGAACATTTCCATTAGGAAAATATGCATTGAGATTTATTCAACTTCAATTTCCCACAGTTGTTATGGTTTGGAACAGATTCATATCTAGAAGACAGGTGTGTAACTTACACTAATTTCATAAAGTATGAAATTCCTTAATCGACTAGGGTTGCACAATCGCATTGTTTGATGGTAAAGTTATAAAAATATAAAATATCCTACTTGTAAGTTTCACCAACCAGAAACTACAATAATCCATCATAACCTTCTAAAATAAATAAAACATGAAAGTATTAATGCAATAGAAAAATATTTATCGCTAATAAATAATGTCAACAATTCTGCCAGAAATAAAATGTCAAGGTTTAAGATTCATCTATTGTAAGAAATGTCAACATACGCCCCTTCGATACTCTGGACTGAGTGCGCCCCAGCGAGGGGAGGTTCCTCCACTCAATCGATCCTTCATCCACCCTCGCGACGATAGAAATAACTATTGACTTTGAGCGGTATAAGAAGAGACAAGTTGATGTTTTGCCGAAGGTTTTGTTCACCTTGCATTTGAGAAATAGCATAGATCTCCTAATCTTTACACGCGCCTCATCCGAAACCTGGACCAGGACACTAGGACTTTCGCTGGAAACTTCTGCCAAAAACGAAATGGTATCACGTAATGCTGTTCTTAGAATGCCGTAATCGACATAAAATTTTGCATACGGACCATAAGTTATCACATCTCTACCAGTCAACCCTGGGTAGTGTAAAACAATGATATTCATTTATAATGTATGTCAATATTATAATATTTTTCCTACCATGTAAAATTATACAAGAAATATGCAAGCCCAAAATTAGCTAGCCAATCGAGTCTTGACTACTAATCACATTAACTTAACCATTAATAAATATGCGTTCGCGGATGCACAAAGTCCACGAGAGCCAAAAACCTATAGCGAAAGTGATTACTCATTTGATTATGCAATATAGTTATGTGCTTCTGTACCTTTGGCATCACGCGTCGGTGCGAGGTATGTTACGCAAGGTGTCCTCTTTCTACAACGTTTAATGATAATGAATTAGAGGCTAGCCTTAGTATAATATTCATGAACCCACACTTCTTAAACAGTTAAAATATTAGCATACAACTATTGTATGGGCTGGTTGATGTAACTTCTTATGTTGCCATTGATGACAAGCATGTCTTGAGATTGATATACTGGTTAAGCGCCATAAGTTGCGTCGTCATCCTGCACTTATCCCATTTGGCGTTGGCACAATATTCTATCTGTCAATCATCACTTCTGCCACTTCTTTTTGCAACTTCAACTGTCAGGAAGTAAAGTAACTAATAGCCGGATATAAACTGGATTGCTATAAGTAGCAGTGCTATCGATACAATTTGTCGAAGCGATATGTCTCCTTTCACATAATTTAATATTTATAGTGTAGTTCAAAATAACATAAACAACAAATAAAGGACAAATATAAATATTTTCATCTGATGCATGAACAGAGATTAACTCCGAAAGAGTTTGATCATGACAAATATACATAATAATATGCTTACACCTGTAGCTCACAAGGGGTAGGCAGAGATGTACTGATATTACACATATCGCCAGTTATGTTTAAAGGTACATGTAACAAGGGGCAACCCTAATTCCATTAACCAGGTACAACTAATCAAGACTCGGAACTATTACTGGGAAATTACAGATGGTAGAATCCAATAACACTATGTCCGACCTGGGGACGAGCCGAGAATCTTTCCACAGTAGCATTTGCGACCACTAGACCAACGAGGTAGCTATAATAACGACGATCATTAAATTTGCCAAAGTTGCGATCTCATTCCTAGTGTAAAGTCTTTATGCGTTGATGCGGTTTCAATTGAGAATTAAAAAAAAATTAGGGTTAGACTGCTGTTTTTTTCTTATGCTATAATCTAAGGAAAGTCAGTAAATTTCCAGTAGAATGAACGACTACAGGGAGAGGATGCTCTATTCTTAGTAGCGGGCCCAGACACTAGCTAGACATCTGGCTAGTTTTCGATTTTCATTCGTTTATTTCAGTACTAAGGAAGTTGTTAGCCCCGTAATGTGATGCGTGTCTACTCATCCATCATGTTTTTAAGAAAACAAAATGGATTTTGGTGTGACTAATAGATGCGTTCAAACCATAACAATGTTTTGGAATACGTTCAATTTTATTTTGGAAAAGGGATCAATTTTGTTATAAAAAATTCTATGACCATACTGTAAACAGACCTAATTCCAGCGTTTTAAAAATTGTAAGGTATATCATTAATTCTGACGTTTAAATAAACGTAGTAAATCTGTGAACTGAACCCGAGCATAAGAAAATTCCCTAACTTTGCTGTTGTCTATCATCATAACAACTATTCGCTCCCAATCAACGCCTACGGAAAATTACCTATGAATGAACTGACACATCCCGAAATTTAATTAGAACACTCTAAATACGTGTGGAACAGGTTATTTTTCTATTCACAAGTCTTTAACTACTCGTAACTCTGAGACATGTTTACCAAATAGAAATTGCACATTAGAATATAGACTGATAAAATTCAGACAAGTTCGTTATTTTCGCTAAATACCTTTAATAAAAAAACTCGTTCAAATGTCAGGGGATTAACAAGGTAAGCATGAAACATTTCCACTTCCAAAAAAGGTATGTTAAGATGTAGATGTAGTTACCTCGCACAAGGTGCTTTTGATACCAGGTGTATTTTATAATGCATCTGCTCTCATTGCCTAACTTAGTATTCTTACCAAATATTTAAGAACCTCACTTGTAATTTAAGGTTTTTGCCCCTAATATTTGATTTTTACTCACATGCTCACATGTACAGATTCTAAATTCTTAAAATGGTCATAAAACTGCACGGTGTGCCGTAGTAGGGTTCGAGTCCCGCCTCGTGTTAGAATAGTTCCTAACCCTTAACCTTATTTTGTAGATTCCATTAGTTCCAACGCGCACTTCTTTGGCGATATTCAAGTATTTTTCAAAAATATACGCTTAATTCCGTGTTTTATTAAATTAACCATTTTGAATTTCTGTAATTCTTTTAAGAAGAAGTGAGAGAGAAGGGCTGTATTATATTGTATCATGTCATAGGATCTTTATTTGTACTTCATGACGAATTAGTAATAAGCCTAACTATTAAATGGTTAGAATATAGATAGGAGTATTTAGTTATATAATGCAAATAATTAAAAGTAAACAGGAAAACTGGAATTATTAAATGTATTGAAATAAACGTATGTAGGTTAACTTGGATGAGTTTATTTAATTGACGTTCAATAACTAACGTATGCTGTTATTTATAATCCGACCAACTAAATCGACATTATTAATCGATTATTGTAATCATTTAAACAATTAGCTTGGCGTACTACATTTTACTGCTTTCCAAGATCCAACAGCTGTGCTGTTACATTGAATATTGACCTTTCTGCCAAAAGCCGGGAGGTCATATCTGCGTATTGTAGTTCCTCTTTTACTAAATACTGCTTTAACTTCCTAACTTTGCATAATTCAAGTCCCCTTCACTTCAACGCCTCTTGTTAGCGTGTAGCTGGCTTTCGAGTGTTAACTAAGTACACCCCTTTGATGTAACTCACAAGATAAAAGCATGACTAATTTTGCTATAATAACCAAGTCGGAAAAAGAAGCTAAATCTAGAATCTGAATAGAGTAGAATGATACAGCGCAGTGTTCAGATACTTAAGCAGAGATATATTGGTAGCTATGGTTGTAAATGTAAATGTGTGACTAAAATACTGAAATACGTCAAAACCAAATTACTTCGTGTTATTTTCAACGACAGGTTTATTAATTATTCAGTCGAATATACAGTAGCTTTTTTTTTGAAGTTATTACGCATATAATTAGTCTAGGTATTAAATCTATAATAGTAAGACGATAACTAACAAATGTGAGTGACCTTGCTTATCTATACATATTACCTATCGCCGTCTAACTTGACTAAGCGTGATGAATCATGCAGTGCGTGCTTTCCGGAAAACTTCGTTATATTTTCGAGTGAGCGGGGGATTAACGATGGGGGGACAAGGGAAACGCTACCTTCACGGATTTATTAGATTGTAACCAACTGGGGCGACCCCAAGTCCCGACACTAAGTACTTTTTTGTACAGCCTAATGCGCATGTGTTGTAACCGTACCCATCGAGTGATTTATATCTGTATAACTAGATGGAAAAAGTTACTTGTTAAGAAACAGACTGTGAACTGGTTTGACGAGTGCTTGCTTAGCAAATTGCTTTGCTTAGATAATTATGTATGTACGGGTGAGAGATGAGAATTCTAGCCGTTTCCACGTTCATGCCATCGCTCCAATTCAGTCTACCTCCCCTCTTATATACTTGCTTTACCGAATGCAAAAACTACTTGGACAAAATCTTAGCGCAGTTGACTTTCCAAGCCAATGGTTAAATGCACTACATCGCTTATAAGCTGGTAATGATATAACAATATACCGAAATATTTACCAGGTGCATAACATAACTAGTGCAAATAAATCGAGAAATTTTAAAGGTACACTTTCTTACAAAAAATCTACTTTAATATCTTATAAGATACAATATTTACATGTTTTGTGTGGTTATAATTATTGAAGTTATTTTTGCAAACTTGTTTCACGTAGGAAAAGTTTTTACGTATATTTGTTTTGGAGCCATTTTCCAAGAATGGTTCGTACTGGCGTGGAGTGGCTGCGACCCCTCTTACCCTCTGTCTATGTCGATATAGTTCCTACCTACACGTATGTGTGTATAGATGATTAGGTGGTGCAGGAAACCTTTCAAGGATTGCTCACTTTTAATATTGCGGTTCCAGCCTCGTTCAATAGCTTTCTACGAGAAGAATATTGTCACTGCGTTCATCCAGCTTGTTTGCAAAAAATTATTCACGTAGGACGTAATCATATTACTTTATTAAAATTATTCTTACAAAAATGTTATTTGATTTGAATCCAAAGCAAATGCTTAAACAATTACATTATCAAAGCTTATAATTTATGTTGTGGGTATAACTATATCAAAGCTGGGTAAGTAATTAAAACAAACCCAAGATAATAATGAACGTAATAACGTTCATTATAAATCATTAAAGGAAATACAGCCCGTTTAAGTAGATGATACAGGCAGATAGTCACGTGTCAAGTGGGCCAGGGGGTGTATTGCGTGCTTCTCCCGACGAAATTAATTCCATTCCTCCCTTTTGTCATTAAAATGCCTTACCAATGACGAACATTACTTACATTATATCTTTAATGAACGATAAAAATGGTTTTGTTATATATATTAAAATATTACATTTTCGGCTTTAAGTTGCAGTGTACTTTAATTTATTTATTTAGTTTATTTAATTAGTTAGTTAGGTACTGGGGAGTATTCATTCAAATTGGTAACACATTCGAAAAAACTATTAAGCTTTTTCTAAGCTCAAAGAAAATCTAGAACAAAGACATCCGTTCCGATTTCTGCAACATTTATTGTTACCGCTAATATATGGATTGTGGATGCGGGAACCCGAGAGCCGTATCGCTTTCAAACTGTAAGTGTTGGCCGCATGAATAAGAAATAAGAGTTTCCTTTCTGCAAACAACAAATCCACCGATATAAAGATTCGCAAGTCTCAACATAGTACGCATGGCTGGCGTGCGGCCAACTTTCCTTGCAATTTTACTCCCTCGATACTTGGACATTTTGCAGTCGGTATTCTAGACGAAGATGGCAATAACCTATGTGTTTATATCACTTATATATTCAGATTAACTAGTTCTTAATACGCCTGTTCTTCCTGTTTCAGCTTTGATTCTAGAGTCATTTGCATTTGATGATTTGCCGTATATAAGGGGGTACGTGGTTATGGAGAAAATATATGCTTATTACACACACTAATTAGAGTTGATAACCCATTGGTCAGATAGCGACTGGCCAAGTAATGCTTAATCATTACGGCTTCAACTGCGAGTAGTACGTGGTGGGTTTAATCTAAATCTCATTGGACATAGTACCGAAAGGTATGTTTAAGTGTGTGTGTAAGCATTATTTACAATCTCCTACCGTTGTCCCCTATTGGCCAAACCACTGTCACAAAATATGTCATAAAATTTCTGGTAATGTTTTTGTATTAGCACAATACCTACAATATTTCATTCCCAATGATGTTATACAAAGTCGTTTCATTTAATGTTAAAAAAGATCAAGCCAATGGTGGAGTTTCACAGATGTAAACATAATCGTTAGTGGAATGTGTCCGTAAGCAGTTAGTCTGTCCGCATCGCGTTTACGGTTGGACAGCCAAGGTCTTTGGAAACAGCGCGCTAGCAAATTTGCTCGCACGAACATTATAATGAAATGAATTGGTGGGTACCTAATAGCATTTATAAAAAATAAATTGGCGATTAAGCATGTAAAGAACTTGTACATACAGCATATAGATTATTTTCATATTGTGGCCGTGTGTTACCTGGAACACGAATGAATTTTGGTAAACTTAATTATTTATGATTTAATCGGATCAGGAGCTTAATGCTGAAGAAAAATCGTTAAGAAATCTCGTCAGTGTAAGAAACACAAGGACGTTATCTACAAATAAAGCAGGTACCTACTTAGCGTGTATAAAGTGATAAGAAAGAAGAGATGTCGGCTTTGGCACCTCCATTATCTCCAAAAAGTGGGCGTTGTAAGAGCCTTACACATGATCCATAAAGTTAATGTTATATGAGAAGTAGGTTAAATATTTGCACCATATGAGTAAATATTCTCATGTGTTTGCACCTCACGGAGATTGCAACCTACATGCTGACCACAAATGTCTTAAAATGTGGTCGCAAAGCAAACTAGAACAAGGATTTATTTCTTACATCTATCGTCTTTGTATCGACAATCTAGCTCAGTGGGATGTTAAAAAATGAGACGAAACCTTAATGAACACTGGATGATTGCGACCTATTAATAAGGTTACTATGTCTTTAACAATAATGGTGTTATCTTTATGGAGCAAGCTAACAATTTATGAGTGATTACATGAGAGAAGGTTAATCGGGGTTAGACGCGAGAGTATGTACTTTGATTGAGATACTGAGACCCTTGATATCTTTATTCAAGCATTCAAAATCAGTAATGATGCTTAGATGAACAAAAATATTTACATGCAGACAGATGAATGAGAAGGTGCTAAAAATATTCGGGCATGTTATGGAAAAGTATGAACTTTGAGTTGTGGGTCTCGGCCTACCACTGTTTAAATATGTAAAACATTAGGTGTGTGCTACTTAGGCAACGCAGTAAAAAAGGGCACGAGGAAAAAAATATTCCTTAAATATTTAACAATATGGACTTTAGACCGCACTTACCAATGATTCAGCCTCAATATACGAGTGAGTACCTGTACCATCATACTAGGTGAGTCGATAGTAATGAAAATATCGTACGCGTTAAAAATATAATATTGATAGTTCCGTACACACCTATCGTACAGACAGGCCTATAAATACGATATTGATAGAACATGGACGTCGAATACTGAACGAAGATATATAACAGACATCTTCAGTGTTAAGTGGCTGACAATTCTGATGTGAAAGAGAATCATTCAATGGAGGGCTATTCAAAAAGCGAATCTTGTTTGCTATACATCTTTTCGGACTTTAGGTCACGTCATTACGAAATCTACTGATGGTACAAACGTCTGCTATGGGTGGTAGTGAATATGTTTCACTTAGAGTGATTCTAAAAAGGTTGATTATCGACAGCTTGTTGGCATTTGTACCTACATTACCTCAACACCTCAACACTACTTAATATAACTCGGTTAAATAAGTGTATCATTTTAAATATCTGAATGTCACGACATGATTTATTTTCATCCGCACGAGGATAGTAGCAGCACTTTTATTCGATAATAAATGATCGGGTGTCAATTTGCGGAGAGTCGAGTAAAACGATATTCATCGAATGGAAAGCGGCTTTAGTAAATAGCCGCTTGAAGGATCGTTCGCAATTCTTTGTAAAGCAGTTCCCGTACAGTCTGCGTTGATTTGTTAATTCGGTGTCAGGGTCGGGCGTGTACTTGCGAGCACTCGAGTGAGCTAAGGAATACTGTGTACCCGCTGTCCCTATGTAAGTATGCTGTCAAGGATGCGGCACCAAGCGTTCATAGAATACATAAGTAAGTATGAGAAGAGCATTGCAGATCGAGTTATATGAAAATTTATGGCTAAATTAAGGTATTAAGTGACGTGACGTGACCTAACATTTCCCTGCTTTACCATGCCATATTTTGTATCACAGTCTGTCTATGTGTGATATAGTTCCGTATTTGCTGCATGTTAATTGGCCATGCTTCCTGGCAAATTGTCAGGTACAAAGGTACTACACCTGGCCCTGTGGTTCATATTGGCAGATGCCAAGTAATAGTCTGCCAAGATGTGACGATACGCGGCGCCTGCAAATCGATATGAGCCATACTTATTTTTGGATACAAATATGATGAATGTAATAACTCCAGAAGCACTACGGCATTCTTAAGCATTGTTGTTATTGTTAGAGTTGAAATTTGAGCAGGCCGCTAGCTAGATATTTGCTGTCAGCTGAGTTTCTTGCCAGTTCTTCTGATAAGGCTTGTTACCGATAAGAATAATTTTATAGACATTTGTCTCATGGCCTAAACTGATGAATAATTTTTACTATCATTTAAGCATGCGAAGTCATGAGTCCGTCGGAACTTTAGAGAATTCGACCTATTTTAGAGTTAATCTATCTATTAATCAAAGTACAATTCTAGACTCTTTCCAGACCTGTAATAATTGGCAAAGTCTTAAATTACCAATCTGGACGTACGCCGCATGCACTTCCAAGCATGGAACGGCCTCGGTATACTGCGGTCACACACCCAATTAATTAACTCTGAAATCTGTCGATTTAGGGCTCTGATCACTGCCTCTCCAAGACTTGTTAATTTAACACTAATCTCGCTTTTCATTCGAAATGCGATCATGATCATGCCCATATGAAGGTAGTAGGTACCACCATAAATAAGTTGAACAACTCACCATTTACGAATACAACGTGACGTTGTTATAGAGCCACGCTATAATAGGCAGTCTGATTCACTTCAATGAGATCAGTGTGGTATTTAATTTTAAGATGGAAACTAAATATATAAGTATACCTAATAAAAAATTGGGATATTTTTGATGCATTGTAAATATGTGAGAGAAAAGCGATAACCTGTAGTATTTTATATTCGACGATGCTGTTTAACGTTGCAAAATAGCTACGTAGGAAAGTTAGATGTATTGGTGGATGTTCTCTCCCATAAATCTTGCGATAGCCACTCGTGTCGGCTGAGAAAGTCTGAGACATTTGTTACTTCACTTCTTATCCAGTTGATAGAATAATTCACTTGAATTTTGTTGAAGAACGGGCTCTCTGCCTCCGCATCTTTATGATTTTATCATGTTTTCTTAGGCAGAGGCGCCATTGTAATGTATTCCGTGGTGGGTTCCTTTAGACATCGCAACTCAGTACTTTGTACTTTTCCAACAAAAAATTATAATATTTACGTGTCACTGCAAACACTTGTTAGATGATAATCTATTTATACAAAAATGAATCCCTATTTCCCATGGTCAAGCCATCATAGCAAAAAACAGTTGCACCGACTTTAACTGATGTTTCAATGAGACAGGCTAATTTTATTTAGAAAAAAGATTAGGGTTCTGCGAAATAAAGATAGAATATAAAACTTTAATCTACGCGGTTGAAACCGTGACGAACAGCTAGTGACATTTAATATAAGTAGAATTAAAATTCCTGAATCCCGTTAGTTCAACAAATGCACAAGTCAGAAGGTCGACCGTATAAGTGACATGCCATTATCAATGGAGGTGAAACTCCATTAGATAGAGTGCAAGTAATTGTTTCACGTGTTCATTCAAACGTAGGCATGTCTAATCTCTAGTATTCAAGCGTATGCTAAATACTTGAACAAACAGAGACTTTGAGATGTGAAGGTCAATGATAAAGTATTTGGTTGTTTAAGAAAATTCCTTTCTGATTATTGCAGCATGTGCAGGATTAATGCGGAGAAATTTCCAACATTTTGCATAACAGAGTTAAGTATAGTTTTGTACCTAATGGCATTAGCAAATATATTACAGCATTAAACTCTAACGTTTAATATTATTTCAATCAAATTTCAGCTCTCTATGCGACACTATAAGGTGCATTACATAAAGAAGTTACACAAAGCAAAATAAAACTTTTCTCCATTTTATGTCAGGGAATAGTAGGGAGCAATCACGATACTTTCTAATAATAAATCTGATTTTGATTAAAACCAATGTAGGCATCAACATATTGAATTATTTCTCTATGTTCACTTAAAATGCATATTTGAGGCTGTTAAACAAAATTTGTAGTTACCAGTATGAAATAGAATTACATAGGTCATAAAAGTAATTTACAAAGTCCCACACACCCATTGTGGCTTGCACTACCACATTTCGTAATCGCACTTGATGTCTATTAGACAGTGCTTTCCATGTGCTACCAGTATCTAAAAGAGAAAGGTGCCATTAACATTTGCGAAAAGATTAGCTACGAAATACATTACGGCCAAACACATACTTATCGTCTAAAGTCCACACATACATATTCTTATTCCCAACACTTAAAACTACGAAAATATAATACGACCTAGGGGGTCCACTCGCTTTCTCCGAAAAACGAAATCTCGGCCGGAAGTTTGCAAATTTCCTACTACGGTTTTTATTCGTTCTACGCTTACGAAAACGTTGTCTGCAAGAATTTTTTTTGACGTTTATATATTCATAACCTACTTTTATTAAATATTTAACGAACTAAAATTTTAGTTCGTTAAATCCAAGAAACCCACCACGGAATACATTACAATGGTGCCTCTGCCTAAGAAAACATGATAAAATCATAAAGATGCGGAGGCAGAGAGCCCGTTCCTAAACAAAATTCAAGTGAATTATTCTATCAACTGGATAAGAAGTGAAAAATAAATCGATACTGAAACTACATTTTAGATTTTCGTTCGTTTGCGAATGTTTGTTTGATAGAGAAAGAGAGTAGAGCCCCTAAGTCTAGTAATAGTTCAGTCAGTAGACCAACAAACGGCATAGCGCAAACAAATGTAACGAATGGTGTAGCGCAACTACTAGATCAAATACGTTTGCTATGAATCATAAAACAAGTACGAGTAACTATTTGTTTAGCGGAACATGTCATTCGTTCTTAAAGTCCCGTTGCTGTAAACCTCTATATCTTTTCAACATAAACTTTGTTTAAAATATAGACGCTGGTTTTTTGCTCGTCGATGGTAACCGAGTTTAATTAGCTCTAATGGAGGTCGTTTCAACACCGAGTCCTAGGTTTGTTTAAGCGTAGCATTGCAGAATGTCGGTGTGATCACAGCTAATGACGTGATCATACTTATTATTGCTTAACCCACTGAAAAAAGTAACAGCTCTATCTATGTATCTTTGAGAGAAGCCAGATTTTTATCTCGTAGTGTTGTCAGTTGTAGAGCTATGACGAATTCTTTTGGTTGATAAGCCTACGTAGACATATTTCCAACCAATACGTATTTACATTTAGTTGTGTGACGAATCGTTGACGCACTTAAATATAAATGATAAAGATATAACCACTGTTTTGTAATAGTGTGAATTGAGAACAAAACAATTATACAAGGTGTGCTTAGTGTGTTATAGAACTACTTATAATTATTGTGAATCTCGGCGCAGGAATGTTAACCTAACCAAATTTGATTGTACATATACTTAACCAATCAAGAAAATGATGTTATTTCAAACGTAGCGCTAGGTTAATTATATACATATATACTGATTAAGCGGTCTTCGTCAAGATTTGCTATTGTATCGCGATTTGGGATAAGACTGTTAGCGACTTCCATACTTAATGAAAATGGATAGTCCCTTAACAAAGACCGTAACTTTAATATTCCTTTGGATTTTTCCTCCAAAAAATATGTTGAAACTTCTTAAGCCTCATTATTTGTGCCATAAAGTGTTTAATGCAGGTACGAATTCCGGACGTATGAAATAGCCATTCATTACTAGAATAAGTCTGACAGGGGTTACGTAATACAAAATTATAGAGGAGCCTCCCACATAAACATTGCTATTGGGTGATTAAGGGCAGCATTATATCGTATATTTCCAGAAATGTTGGAGTTCCAATTCTTCCTACACGAATTACTGACATAAATATTAAACGCGCTGCCGCCGAGAAGAAATCTGTACATTAAAGTCGCAATAGGAATCATAAATAAATCCATTTTGCTATGTTCCTTTTAGATATTATAGTCCACTCTTAAGATAAGTTTATTATTTTCTTCGTCTCATTCGCCACACTTCGCGAATTCCAAAAATAGCCAAACGACTTACCAGTCCACTATCGTAATTCTGGATTCGCTTCTTGTACACATCCCGTTCCAGATTCGTCAAGATTTCACAAATTCTCGAGCTTTGTAAATTGGACCTTCAACTTCAGCAGTAACGCTGAATTTGCGTTGAAACGCTCTAATTAACAGACTTTAGTCTGTTAGTTAAAAAAATATAGTGATTTTTTTTGTGAATTTGAAATTGTCAGTAATATTATGTATCGATAACTGTGTCCTAACATTGGTTAGTTTTTGAGGTACGTGCCAGCCGTATCGAGCATATTACAAAAACTGAGCGGCCATGAAGCGTTTGTTTCCGAGGTTTTTTTGCAGGGAAGCTGGATTGGCTGCGGTCAAAATGACCCGAGCGTTAAGGGGCGAATCGATTTGTATGCACAAATACAAAACAATATAAACACGCGTCGGGAAATAAAAGCGTTTATTGGCTCTGCCGCGTTTGTTGTGTAATCCAAGTTTTATTCGGCGAACTATTATTTGTAGAGAAATAGTCTGCATCCACTTAAATCAATACAATCACTGTAGGTAGTTATGTTTGCTTATTTTTACATGTAATGTGCTATTACTATATTCCCACACTGAATTGATTACGATCTAGTAAGGCACCTTGAAATCGGGCTTCATTACACTTGCAAGTTTTTACGATGTATTCAATGGACACATTAAATGTTCTCTTTGGCTTTGTGCCTTGTGTTTTTGTACATCTAGTGGATATTAATAGAGCGTATGCAAGAGCCAAGGTTGAGATACCCACCTATTATATGAATAGCATAATAACAACGATTGTTATCAATTCTGTTTTCCATCATTTTTCTTTATGTAATTGTTGAAATAAATCTAGGTCTGGCATCTCCGTTAGATGTCAAGGTCCAGAGTAAAATAAATATAGGTGAAGTATAATAAATATATATAATATATATTAGTTTATTAATTAAACTACACTATTATATGAAACTAGCATTATAGAGTTAGGGTGGTAAACCAAAATTTAAGTGTTGTAACCGCTATGCTGCAAGGCGTGAATATTTTAATGAATGAATTGATAAAACAGCAATCATTCATGAGAGAAGTGTTTCCAGTAAATCATTAAAGAGAAAACTAACCATCTGATATGGTGAGGCAAGGTGATAGCTTACGTCTGGTTTCTGGTCTAGCTAAGGAATTGATAAAAACTCACCAGACTTTCTAGCTATATTGATGCAATTGGCTCTTTGCCTTATATGCCTCATGAGCCTCATGATTGTATCGTTACTGCCAAAATTTTTTCACTGTTTATTATTTTACCGCGCGTGTTGTAAATTTTGCAACAGTGACGCGTGCATAACTAATAATAATAATAATAAATAAATAAATAATAAATGATCTTTATTGCTTTTTAGTACTTAAACAAAATATAATAAAATTACAACAAAATAATCAAATTACAAAACAAAAAAAAAATATATGTTTAAGGCCTTTTAAAAGCAAGGGGACATGGCTCAGCCTGTGCTGCCCGTAAATTTAATTACGTTTAGCGCTGATTTTCAGCCACTCCCGTTCCCTTAGATATTGTGCGGGAACATTGTGAAGAGGGCCATGAGGGGAGGTGTTGTGTACGTAATATAATACTCAGAGAACAGCAAAGACTGGTAAATTACTAGATACAGTACAGTTATAATTATAAACAGAATACATTATTGACATGCGTACATGTTTAACAGAGAGTTCTATAATTTATCACTCCATCTTATAACTGTGAATTAATGAATGTGTGTGAGCGTGTGTATGTGTGTATGTGTGTGAGCGTGTGTATGTGTGTGAGCGTGTGTATGTGTATGTGTGTGCGTGTTTGTAAGATTAGTCACCTATGTTAATCTTTTAATAAAAGTAGTTTTTTAGCGTCAGATTTTTTGTGTAGGCATGTCGCAAGTTCTCTGAAGCCGTCTGTCTTTTCAGCAAAGCAGATTTATATTTAAACCTAAACGTGTCTTTACTCATTTTATTCCTTAGTGGAGGGGGTAAGTCGTTCCATATTTTTGCTGCTGAGAACTTGAAACTTCCTCTATAACGCGCTGAACTGTGAGTTGGGATTTTAAGAAGGTTTTTCAAAGCAGAGCGAACACTAGCATTGTTGCATTTTAACCAGGACAGCTTTTCGAAGAGATATTCAGGTTGTTTGCTATATATAATTCTTTGGAGTGTGCATGCAAATTGTAGCTCCCTCCTTGCTTTCATATTTAAGATACCGAGCTTATTCAAATAGGGAGTTATGAATTTTCTTTTGGGGACCTGGAAGGAAAAACGTATGCATGCATTTTGTACACGTTGGATTGCGCATTCAGTGTTGTGATTTAGCCTCGGACCGTATGTTGTGCAACAGAAATTAAAATGTGACAGAACGAGCGCTTCTGTTAGTTGATGACGGAGTTCCGCCTTAATGTAGGGTCTTATTTTGTATAGAGTTTTTAACTTGAAGAAAGCTGTTCTTATTTTATTATTCACATGTTGTGTGAATTTTTGTTCACCATCCAAAATGAGACCTAAATTACGCGCAGATTTTACTTCCTCTATATCGTTGTTATTTATTGTGATCTTTTCCTCGCAATCTGATACGTATTTTATTTGACGTTTCGTTCCAAGTATTAATAGTTGTGATTTTAATGGGTTTATTTTTAGGCAATTCTTTTTTGACCAGTTGTAGATATTATTTAGGTCTTGATTTATTTTAGCAATTGCTTCTCTAACATATTTGCCATGGAATGAGTAGTATAATTGTGTATCATCAGCGTATAAGTGGTATTTGCAGGTATGTATGCACAAAGGTAAATCAGCAGTAAAGATTGAGAACAGGATAGGACTCAGCAGGGAGCCTTGCGGGACACCCTGTTGTACCGGCTGAGGTGAGGAGTATTTCTTCTGCCCGTCTTTGCCATTAATTGCTACTGTTTGTTCTCGGTTTGTAAGAAAGGACTGGAACCAACGGCAGGTATTTACCGAGAAACCGTAGTGCTCTAGCTTAGCCAGCAGTAATTCTGGGAGCACACAATCAAATGCTCTGGAATAGTCCAACAAAACCATAATACTGGCCAATCCTTTATCTGTGGCTTCTGTCAAGTCATCTGATATATGTAGGAGAGCGGTTTCTGTACCATGTTTCTTTCGAAAACCTGACTGGTATTTTGGTATAATGTTTATATCGTTTAGATAAGTTAAGACTTGGTTCAGTACCACCTTTTCTAAAATCTTTGACAGCAACGGCAGGATAGAAATTGGACGAAGGTCACTTAGTGCACTGACAGTGCCTTTTTTTGGAATAGGTGTTACTAGGGCGCTCTTCCAACTAGCCGGAAAGGAATGTGTAGAGATAGACTTATTTATAATTTTTGTTATTGTTGGAAGAGTTTCATTTATGGTGAGGAGAATCATGTCTATATTTATACCATCGTGTCCTGCGGCTTTGGTTTTGATATTATATATAATCCTCCGGACTTCCTCTTCCGATGTCATTTTCAATTCAAAATGTTGCTGACTTGCATCTCTGTCTATTCCAATTTTTTCTATATCGGTTTTATTATAAGGGGGCAGACTCAAAAAATGAATGTTGATTTTATCGGGATCATTAAGGTGATCTGGTATAGAAATTTCCGGGCTATCATTGATTATAGTTGTGTTTTTAATGTTTCTCCACAATATTTCTGGTTTATCAATATTATTATTAATGTAATGATTATAGAAAGCTTTTTTCTCTCTCTCCCTGGACGCTGTCACAAGGTTTCTAAGACTGCGATAATATTCTTTGGAGCTTTCTGTTTTAGCTACTTTAGCTTTCATTAAAGCTTTTTCCCTTAATTTTATCATAAATTTTAACATATTCGTTATCCACGGCTTAGGTAGATCTTTAATTATAGATTTTCTAACTGGGGCATGTCTATCGAATAAAGCAAGAATATGCCTGTTAAATGATTCAATCATTTGATCAACTTCGTCCATGTTATCAATATAGTGCCAAGGAATTGACTGCAGATCTGTCAAAAATAATGCTAAATCAATATCTTGTAGATATCTCTTAAATTTAATCTTTTGCGTAAATTTCGGTTTTTTTACGTTAAAGTCTACAATGACCATTGCATGATCGCTTAGATCTGTGTTGTGAAAGACATTAATTTTCTGACACTTGGAAGGGATATCAGTCAATACAACGTCAATTAGTGTCTCTGAACTGTCCGTTATTCTTGTTGGTTCTTGAACTAGTTGATGGAGGCTGTGCTGGTAACAGAACGACATTAGATCTTTTGTGCTGGTCGATTGTTTATTCATGAGATTAATGTTTAGGTCTCCAAGAAAACAAATATAGTCGCAATGCCCCATTAGGTTCAACGATTCGCTGAGTGCTTCTATCGCATCACAAACACTAACACTTTCTGGTCTGTAGGCAGTGCCTACAGCCATTGTACCGCCTGGTAAATGGACCTCAATCCACAATTGTTCCAATTGAGAGCTGGGAAGTTTTTTTATCCGTGCAGTTAATCCTTGCCTTATATAGAACCCGACTCCCCCACCCTTTCTATTTCCTGTTCGAGCTTTATGTATAAATTTATAATTATTCACAGAAGGAGCAAGAGTCTCTTCTCCTTCTCTTAACCATGTTTCGTTTATAGCAAGAATATCGGGTGCATAATTTATAAAACTTTCTAATAATTCGTCCGTACCTGTGTTTAATGATCTAGCATTTAGCAACCCTAATCTCAAACTCTTTTTTGATGACTTATCCATTTCCATATAAAATACAAAGGTTATCCTTTAAATTTGTTATCAGAACGCGTATTGTGTCTGACTGTGTGTATGTTAGTGTGTAATTCTGTGTGTGTGTGGTGTTGAGTAGTATATGTGTATATTTGGATTGATGAGAGTGTAACAAATGATATAACTTACAGTAAGCATCGGTAGTAAAAAAATACATAGATTGGTGCGTCCTTAAGAAGCAATTGCGATCAAATTTTACGCCTTTCCAAAAACCCGCCTCAAATCGTCATCGACACACAACCTAAATCGCTCTTTGCCTTGTTCTTGCCGAACGTAGACTTTACCTTCGCGTGTCCACACGTATTTATATTTAAATTCGCGGGCTAAAACACGAGCTCTTTGAAAAATAAGTCTGTTGTGTCTCGAGAGTCGCTCGTTTATGTACAGAGGGCATGTAGGTCCTGGCAACTGCAGCCCTTCAGTGTTGAGACTGCGGCGTACACGCGCAGCGCGTAGCAACGCATCCCTTGGTTCTCGGCGTGCAAGCCGCACGCTTATTGGGCGCGGTCGGTTCGGCACATCGCTTTTCTGTTCAGCTCGCTTCTGTCCTACCCTCTCAACTTTGACGACGTCTCTTTCCTCGAGAGTTATACCCAGTTTATGGGCTATTCCTATGGTGAGATGCAAAGAATTTTCGTTTGTGGTTTCCGGGCAACCTGATATCTCAATGTCATTATCTAGAAAGGCCTGCTCCTGCTCGGATATTTTAGAGTTAAGTTTCGTTATTGTATCCTCAAGGACTGATGTGCTCTGGGTACATTTATTTTCCAATTCTGAGACTCGATCTTCAAGGTGCTGTATGCGTGAGTTCTGTGCCTTAATCGTATCCGTAATTGATGTAATCGCCTCTCGAATATTGGACATTTGCGTGTGAAACAGATCACTCAGATGTTGTTTTAGCTCATCCAACATATAGTTATAGGAGCGCTCGGGCGAATTCTGATGACCACCCATCTCAAAATTAGGAGGTTGCGCTGAGGCTTTCGCACGTTGTGTAATATTATTAATGTTTGTTTTTGGTTCCAAGGTTGTGTTAGTAACTAGCTCCTGCATTCCAGTTATATTCGTGTTACGGACCGGAGTATTGATATTGCCTTTTTTTGGCCTTTTATTTAAGCATTCCGGGCAGTTCCACTGATCCTTCCGATCCATAACATTAAATATTTTGTGTGTTACATTTGCACATTCTAGGTCGTACTTTCCTTTGCAGTTGGTGCATTTTAAGAATTCTCTTTTTGTCAGAGAGTTTTGACATCCAGCACATTTCTGAGGCGTATTCATTGTAAGGGTTATTATTATTTTGTTCTATGTGCAATATGGGTATAATAAAATCAAGAAAAAAATTCCTGGTCGCAATGAGGTTTCGAACTCGGGATCTCGAGAACGTTAGTTGGCGCCTCACGCCACCGGACCAATCGTATTTAGAAAAGTGTGACGAAAGTGTGAATCAGTTATAGTGCTGAGTTAATATTATTATCGTGATGTGGGTGGTTTGAAATTTGCCGTTTGATCACCGAGGTTCTAAGTCCAATCCGTCCACAATTAATTTACGATATTTTACTATTTAACACTAGTATTTGATCACTGACTCGTAAGAAAAATACAGGAACACCATTTATCTTTGGTTTGAATCAGGATTTAGCACATTAAATACAGTTTTTTATCACTATTTAGATTTTTAACTACAGAGCTGTACACAAACACGTCCGACTCACTTGCGGGCCCCCCGCGTCCTCGAACTAAACTAAAATACCAATTTATACACGTTGCCTATTTGTCTACGCCTCCAAAATAATGAGCAAAATTTGGCGCATGAAATATGGCACTCATTTAGCACCAGTTACAGAAGTATTAATTTATCTCTGGCACAAAATTGAGTGCCTAATAAGTACGCTTCATTGTATCCCAACACTAGAAACCAAGCAAAAGCACTCTGTTTGGAAGTACCAAAAATGTAATAGTTACTACAAAGAAAAAAGTAAATGGTATCGTAAGGCTTTTCAACGCCATTTGAACGTTGTGGGGTTTCGCAATGGATTGTAGGTCGAACGAAAACAAGTTTTTCTATTTGCAAAAAAAGGTGAGAGATTTATCCAAAAGCTAACGTAACTAACTGTGCCTTCGACGATGTCCTCAATCATTACAAGGGAAAGCGGATTCTATTCATAATAGCAACTCGGCTCTTATTTGTCTGCGTGATTAAGTACCTATATGTTAAAATTATATTTACAAGTAATGACCGAAGTATAAAAAGTACGTGTAAGGCATACGAGCTTGACCTAGTTGTATTCAGACTTCCTACATTGTAAGTACCAGTTTATATTCTGATGAAGTTTATTAATGTTTTGTTTATAAATCATAGTGTATATTTTCAAAAATCTCCCATAAATCCATCGTTTGTTTGTTGTACGGTGTATCTTTACTTACACCTCCGTATTTAAACTCTATAAGTGCGGCATCGGCCACACACCTTCAGCCCGAATGAACCAGCGAGTTCCGTATGTAATGCCTTTTGTTTTTATTCGGCTTTCGCTGAATACAATGAGCGGGCAAGCGTCACCCACAGTGGAAAGTGCTTACCTACTACCACGATTACATTATGCTAGCTGTCACAAAGTTGACACGGCGAAAGTTGCTTTTTTGTATCCAAAGTTTTCGGGCTCCTTCGTCAATATTAGCATAAGGACGCCCAAATCATGTTTATGCTCGGCCATGTCTCGTTTTTGCGCTCTACAAAGCCGTCTCGTATATTTTTGTGGACGTAATAGATTCTTGCATCTGACATGCTTCTATCGTGCTTATTAACTTAGAATAAAAATGTCTGCCAGTAAACATAAATTGGAGTGACGAATTTTTATAACCATAACTTTGGTTAGGTGAGGAGCTTAGGTAGATTATAAAATTGAGACTAGGAATGTTATTAATGTTAATATGCAACAGCTCTATGACTCATTTGTTGTAGGATGCGATCTTTAGCACGAAATCTTAATAACGCAATGCAATTAATTGTTTAAATTACACTAGTGATCTTATCCTAATGTTAAAAGTTACTCAACTGTTCAGCAACTTCACTATTGTTAAAAGTATACCGTGTAGGATGAACAATGCTAGGCTGTCGATCATTAGAAGCGACATGTAATACCTGAAGAGCATTCAATATAAGTACAATAAGCAGAGAGGTAGCAATCTGACTGGAATGGATCTAGACTCTGTAGTATCCAAGTTCATTATGCCAGCGTTAGCTGCAGTTCATTGTTTGTATTATTAGACGACCGTGGATAGTTATTGTTGGTTGGCTGTATAGTAAACGATTAAATTAAACCACACGATAATATATTTTTTGCTTTAATAGAATTGCCGTAGTAAGTGGATGCTTAAAATATCCAATACGAAAAGTATCTGTCCCGGATGCAGTTAGCATAACATTTTTCTGGAATTTACATAATATATTTTAATAGTCTATAACAAAATGTTCTGTTCTGAGACTGGCATTATTTCATTCTCAATTACATTGGCATCTGCGGGAATCATTAACATAACGTTGTATTTACATTAACTTTGTAATGTATTCTCCACGTCTAGTGGGTGCATTGTTCGCCCGGATGTGCGCAGTGTCTGAGTCAATACAGCCATTCATCCGTCGCCCGCATCTATGGACCCTTTAATTTGTTGATGAGTTTTATATTACTCCTGTCACACTCCACAACCATATCTTTATCGGCAGCTTTAAACGACAGCTGACATCTGCTGCACGTTCAATATTGGGGTTGATATTACCCTCCATAATCCGATTAGGAGATGGGGTGAATTAATAGAACTTATTTAAGAAAAAAATATACATGTTGATTTGGAGTTACGTTTTGTAAGTCGCACCATTATACCTATCAACAATTTAATGAGTCATTCTCACAATTCCATACGTAATTGGGATCTCAACAATAGTGTGATAGACCAAAGTGTCACTATTGTATCCATTGTCAAACATTTCCGTGATAGAATTGACGCCATCTTAATCAAGACAACGATGTCTTTAAGATTTTAGAGCGAGCTACAGAACTGAGTACAAAGTGTCATATTCTTCAGTCTGTAGTGCACCTTTTCATGGTTCATGCTCCGCGGCGCATTCAGTGGTCCTACCTGCGTCATGTGCATTACCATTGAAATGTCAACCTTGTGAGCTGAAGTTAAATTCGAAAATTGTACATTGTTTTTCCGTATTCCGAGGTGAGCAACTAGTTCATAAAGGAGAGTGTCCTTCAACACTAATCCAAGGGATATGCTTGGAGGTTTTCATTTCAGTCAGTATCCGGCCCCTACGAGCGGTCGCATGTTAATTACTACCATTTTGCTTACAACTCGTGAAGTAAGAAATTCGGCGCTTTTATAATTTGAAATTTGACTCTTAGACAAATGATTAGTACGGTGAGTTCTTAAATTTCCAATATTTATAATGGCACGTTCAATACATTAATCTTGTTATCTTCAACGCACAACAAATCATGTAAGCTATCAATAACTGAGATTATGCAGTAATTATTTAAATCATGTTGGGTGGGTATAATATTAGATGCGCATTTTATATTTTTCTTGAATAAATTCTAATAAATAAAACGTTGTTTTCTTTATTAAACTCAGTATGTTAATTTATAGCTAACTAAGCGGCGGATATTGTGTAACGAATTATACTATCTCTTACATAAACTAATCGGAAGCGAATAGGCATGTGCAAACATCAGCCGTAAATATTGTAATGACATTATCTTCAGTTATTTGATGTTAAACCTTTTCAATTCTAATCGTACAACTTAAATTACACAATCGATATCTAATTGGTAGCAGATAGTCGTGCTCTTCACTACCGCTTAATATGTATCTTCATCGATATCTATACTATTGCAATTTTAATTGTAAATTGAAGATGACCGCTTTATACATTCTGAAATTTGTCAATAAACAGGAAAAAATCGTTCTGTCTAAGCATTTCTTTTCGTTGTTAAATAAAACATTTAATTAGTAATAAAATTTATTTATTAATAAAACATGTCTTATTTGCATTAATTTATTAAGTCACTGTGTAAGGATTACGCAACAGGCTTATAATAAATGCAATTTTAGAGGATATCATTAGTTTAAACTTTTTTTTAATTAGGAAAAATTTAATAACTAACATACCTACCTACATTAGATATTATATGCGTGAATGCAGGTAATTTAAATTTCATTTATCTCGCCCCCTATCAGTTAACACGCAAGTTGGTTTGGGACACGAAAGTTACTAGGGATTTCAATGCAGTGGGTGGAATAAAACTAATAATCCCTGCTTATAGTCATGCACTTGCTTGTATTTTATATGTATACTACGTTTACACAACTATTTACCTCCCCTATCTCTTCAGCCTTGTGGGGTTTCTATGTATTTTTGTCAATTTGACAATCTTCTTCGTTTCATCTTTAAAAACAAAGTCAAAATCACTGAATATGAATTGTGATGAATTTGCATTAATGATATTGATGAACGACGACAACTATTTGTCATTTGAAACTATTTCCAAAACCGTTAATTAGTTAAATTAACTTTTAAAATGTTGATTGGAGTGCTTTCATTCTAGTTATAAATTAAGCGAGTCTTTCGTTGATTGATTTTTTTAATTTGCATACCGAAATGATTTCTAGTCTGGCGATACAGGTTTTAGGTCAATTAAATATCTTAATGTGTTTAATTTCTTTTGCAGGTAAGTCGAGACGACGCTAATCTCTCTGATAATAGTGACTGCAAGATTATGTAAGTTATTAGTTTGAATAAAGACAATACGTTAGCAGTCTGAAAAGGAATATGCACATGTAAATTTTGTGGTTTGTCATCAAAATAATTTAGTTTTCGGAATAACTGTCCAGTGAGATTGTAACTTTCGTCACTTGCGTATCACGCGACTACTCAAACCGCTCTGCCACATAGGCTTCGATTTTTCCATTTGATGTATGTCCCCAGATTTATTTCGTTTTGAAGCATCTATATAGATAAATCAAATTGAAGTGTCTTTATTTAATTCCAAATTAATTAACAGTTTTTCACAAAATGAATGAAAATATATACGGTCCTTAGATAAAGAACCAATTAAAAAAAATATCAGGCTGTCTGACCGATTGTTTATTTCCGAAATTTAATTAAAAATTATCTCTGAAAAGGCTGGATATTAGAAGGATGTGGCTTCTTTTGGTTACATATAAAAATTGGGTTCCGCGGAATAAAGACACCCGTGAAATTAAGTCTACGCAAGTGAAACCGCGGGGCACAGCTACTTCCCAATATCAATGTATGTGGGTGTGTGGTCAGTAACAGTGTGTTCGTATGTGTGGTGGGTGATCTAGAAACTCTCACCCACGTGCGTTGAAAGTATTGAAACCTTAATGGTCGACCATAGGTGGATGTTGTCAAACTTGTACAGCTATCACATTGCAACATCTAGTTTACATTTCTATTAACTATAATCTATACTTAAATTATTAAGAGGGATACAGTTTGTTTGTATAATATATCGTTAAAAGCATAAAGCGGAAACTAGTAAAGAATAATTTGCTGCTATGATCGATATTTTGGAGTATTTTCAACATTTCCAGAAAACATTCCTATAAACTTGGACCCTACCATCATCAATTTACGTACACCATCATTATACAGTGCCAAAAAGAAGTTTTTAATACGCTATGCTCATTTAATTTAAATCTTCAAAATAAATAGACAAACTGACGAATGATACACATAATTAATTTTAGTACCCATTAGAAATGTTTGGTTCGTTGATGAGCACATCTATCAAATTGGAGATACATGATAGGATTTATTGAATCGCCATTTTGAATATGTAACTCTTGATGACTAACAAAATGTCGATACATTACCATTCTGTAACACTAGACCCGAATCAAGAGCCGCTATTTGATACTTGACAACGATCAATAAAGGATGTGTTGTAACACGTCGTATAAATAAGTACCAATAAATCTATCGCTTTCACCGATTATTGGGCGTAATTGGATGCAATTTTGGGCTATTATCGCCTACCAGCATCTAGTCTGGATTAGCCAAACAGGTTTATACTTAAATCCTGGAACCTGCACGGGATGCATTGTTAAACGTACCGGCTAAACCTGTTGTCCGATACTATTACAGTATTAGCTCGTGTACCTTTAGGCTTAGCATGTATTAAATTTCATCTTGTTATTAACATATACCCTCTATTTTATTACAACCTAGATAGTAAAACATAAAATTAACATAATTTTTTTAATTCTCTATACTATCCGACGTTGATTTAATGGAAGCTTTTAGTCCCTTTGCTTATGATGTTGGGCGTTGAATGGTTAATAATAACTATAAAGAACATCGTAACATTTAGTAAGCTATACAAACATTTGCACAGAAGAACAAAGATGCTTTAAATCATCAACTTTCATCATCTGTTACTTCCATCCCTTGCCTATCGTTGTTTTGTGAATATTATCTAACATGATTGTATTTGAAGTCGTAATTACAATCCCAAATTCAACTGTCTAAGTTGCTTTAAAATTATAATGCTTTGCATTGTGTTCAGTGGTCCCAAGAAACTATAACCTATCAGCTGATAGGGCCCTAAACAGGAATTTATAAGGTCTGGGACTGTCTTCTACGGTAATTTCTCACGTTTCTCATTCAAATTCTTCGTCTTCACTAATCGCGCCGGCTTCAATATAAAATGAAACGTACTATTTCTGCTGTTCACCGTTCGCATTGATAAAAATAAGTAAACAAGATCTACTTCCTTTTTAATTTTTCCGTAAATTGGATTACAATCTAAATGAAGTATTATGAAACTCCAACTAGTTACTCCGAACGTGACGGTAAACCACGAAGCGTTCGGAATGATGATGCAAAATTTGTAGATAAAGTAAAATGCTTATACCTAATATGAAGTAATTTCACATTCGTTTGCGTTTTACTAGTGTAGTATTATAGAAAGTTTCGAAACATGTTGCAGGTGTACGTGGTTTGATTCCTATACAAAGTTTAGTTTAATAGAATTAATGTGCGTCCTCAGAATGGAGTCGGCCCAGTTCAAGGCTGAAGCGTTGGCGAATTTCAACGGTCTTATTTTAGCTCGGCTGGAATTCACAAGTTCTCATGGAGCCACGTAACTGGCGGCCGGGTTTCGCTAGACCGTGTGTACAAAATGGATGCTACAAAATTTACTCTCACACAAAAACAGTTAGGGCAAATACAAACATACATTCGGAAATCAGATATGCCTAATGTGATCATGAAGTGATTATTTGAGGTGAAAATTAAAAAAACAAATTCTGTTCAGACCCTAGCTTGTGCGGCACTATCTCGTGAAAATTCTTGATTACATTAACCATCAAACTGTGACTTGAGTTTGCTAGTCGGCTGGTTTAAATTGTTCCTGGTAAAGGACTATTCATATTCATTCCTCTGTATGATCAATTATCCACGAATCATTAACCAGACTTCAAACAGAATATTTGGTTGCATAGTTGCACGCATTTTAAAGCCGCATGCGGTAATTCAGCACAAATTACCCAAGCTCGTTCACACCACACGGAGTTCTGTCGCCACGTAACGACTCCGCTGCGAGACCAGAGTCGTCTAGATAAGGTTGTCTGCTGCACAGCTATCATATCACGCTGGGTATTAGCATATCTCTCTCGCTTCGTCGTCCATTTTACATCCTATAACCGTTTAGCTTAGAAAATTTGTGGTTTGTGTTCAGGAAGATTATGTGCCAGTATATCTATAGTCGCAATATCTAATCCTTACTCTACCTCAGTTCTCTCAGCAATTTCTATTTTTACCAGAGCGTGCTCGAACACTTCCTTAATTAGAACAGGTAAATGTGTGTGTAGGTATGTCCACATTATCCATCCTCGAATTACGGCTTATCGTCGTAACATTAACATCTGCAAGTCATCAAACGCACCGTTTTGTCCATCTCAAATGTTAAGTTATGAGTTAACCTCGATAAATGGTTTCCTTTCTTAACAAATCGATAACTTGTACATGAGGCGACTTGTAATAATATCGATCTCAACTCTCATTTATAAAATATGACTGTTTTAATTTCAAGCTTTGTTAGAGTGAACTTTCATGCTACAGCGTTACAAATTTTTAATTGTTTGTAAAAATCGATTTCTTGGCTGCTAGCGAACAGCCTACCAAAAATATTTTATGTTTCATTGTTCTTAAGTCGTGTTTAATTTGAGATTCACAAGGTTGGTTTTCGAACCAAACATAATGAAGCTCATCAAATTATATCACTGAACGGGTAACGTAGTATGGGAATGCAATCGTGTATGCCCTTTAGCGGTTCATCCATATTGAACGTGTCTCGTCTACGGAATCTATTGTCCACGCCGCCGCGCCGGTCCACACTATCGGCTAGAATTGGATACCAGTTGCTCTATTTATACTACCATTCTCACATTGGTAAATTTTACTTGTACTTTTTGTATCAGAGCACTTTATGTAATGCTCATTACAACGACGAGTATCCCATGAGGAAATATGTTTAGGACATCCACATATAATTTCCGTCCTTATAATATTATATTGCAATAATTATGATAAGTGCAAATTTCATTTTAAGCAGATATAAATATGATACCAGTTATTTGAATTATTACAGGCGAGCGCTCATAACTCGTGACGACACGTACTGATATACATGCATTTCAGTAGACAAAATAATTGTCTTGGTTTGATACATACTAACATTGAGATTAATTGCTAGCCGGCACGAAACGCAATCGCCACAGCGCTACCAAAACTGTTGAGTCACCCAATAAGAATGATATTAAGTGTAAAGGTAAGTCAATAATAAATAAGGAATTATCCTTGTAGTCAAGGAATTTATATATCATTTCCACTTTGTTGTGCGAGTATTTAAAACGTGTGAACAAACCCAAAGCTTGTACATAAATAATTTCCTCAATTTTGTTGTAGATATTGCCGTCCCGTTATTCCAGAATAATAAAATGATAGCTGACATGCAATCTTATATATTTTTACAAAATAATACAACAAAATAGTAAGATAGGTTTCAATATCAATATTCAACTTCGATAGCAACAACAATAATAATATGTAAGAAAAAAAACAAAAGAAAATCGGAATTATTTCAAAAGTAAAAACATTCTTTTTAATTAATTGTAGAAGGCCAGCAGCAAAATAGGTCCCGGCCTTCTTGCATACTACAAGAAATTGAACAACGTGAAAGCCTTTTTTTTATTAATTTTACGTTAGTAATTATGCATGTCAGGTAGTAATGCCATAACGTACTTCTGGTTTATCTGTCATCATGTCATCTCGATTGCTCGATCGAATCTCTACATACGCTGGTAAGGCTCAGTATTTTGTGTTGTCCTAATTTTGACAGTGTTAGCGTGACTATCGAGACAGTCAATACGGTATTTGTTCATGTCATGTTGCAAGTGTGGTCATTGACTTGAATTTACCGTTCTACAGATTGTACCCTAGACCATTGTTTGAGAAAGCTATGTAGAATTTGCTCGTAGAAACCTCAGACACTATTATAACGATAAAATGTGTGAGTACATTTTGATTAAATCCAGTAAGCTGTTAATTTAGATACATATAGGTGCCGTAAACAGTTGAAATGTTTTGAAGTTTCTACATCTTAGTAAAATAATTTAAGTACGTAATGAGTACCTACCGTATATTAAAGCAACTTCGATTACTTATATTAGCTCGAAGATAATATGTAGTGACCAAAATTACACGTAATATAGTCCGAGAAGTCAATCACTACAGTCATACAAAAGGCACTATTTTTATTAAGATTCGCAATAATTCATTTATTAGACTGCCAAATACGTAATGGGTGTAAAAACGTAGTGCTACTCTGTGCTGCACTATAGTTATTTGAACTGTTCAGGGTTGTGTTGTAGGAGAAGGAAGGCATGTAGGAGTATTGTAGCCTTTCTCTTTCCTTACTGTACGATATTGGTTTGGTGAAGAGGTTGGTGGCGCTTGGTGGCGCCAGCACGAGTCAAGGACGCCTACCTACGGCCATATTGTTATAATGCGGCGATTTCACTGAAACGTACAAATTTGGTATAAATACATTATAAGATATTAAACAGCTATTTTTACTAATTCGTTGAAATGAAGACTAAAATACCGTCCTTATTTGGTTAGCATTGTAATAAAATAATTCGGCAATAATTAAACTAGATTAAATATTAATTATTCTAAATGCAGGTATGAGCATTTTTTTAGAAATATAAAGACTTTTAGTCAGATGAGCTGATCAGGATGCCACTGAGGCAAAAGATAAATTTTAATTAGAATGATTGCGGTGCTTGATTGACAACTCTTTGGATTTAATTTCAAAATGATCATGTGTAATTATTTCAATGCTAATGTTCAGATACGGTCAAATGAACACTCGATAATTAGCTCAGAAAATAAGTTGTATTTGCTGTGTCACTACGCGTTTAATGATATTCATTCGATGTGCGCACGCACAATGAAACCAATCCGATAGAGCCCTTTGTATTCTAAGTAAGGTGGGGCGTGCATTAGTGCATATAATGGATGCATTGCCCGCTCCGAGTGCTGACATGATTCATTTAATGACTTAACACCGACCAGTTCTCATCAATATGGAAAGATATAGCTCTTTCTTCACGACTCTTTCTGCGAAATCACTTTACAGAATTCACTATTCAATAAATTGAAAGTATAATTTTCGCTCTCACACGTGCTCGTTCATGTATAAAATTGCTTACCTAACTCAACAAAAATCGAGTTTCTATTTCAAGCTGAACTGAAACAAAACTCACCAACACACGCTATACGTTAACAATGCATGAATTGGCGAATAAGTAAAAAGTTTCAAATGCGAAAATGTTGTATTGTTTTACTTTCACTGTGGATTTGTTTGTCTAGTTCATCTTGCTAGTTCCATGGACAACCGAAGACATAAGTTATTATACGTATTTACGTCACGGCTAGGCGGCTGCTGTTCTATAATATTTCACAGTTTGTATTGACATTTACTTTGTTTTCATTGAAAAGGTTTTAGTGAAAATAAAATGATGCATTAAAAAAAGGTTACTATTGTAGCTTAGGTTGGTTGGTTGATATTTGGTGACATTTGAATGTTTTGCGATGTCTTATAGATTTGAACTAGAAACTTACTTTTATAAAAAACTTTGTTACCTCACAAATTGTGTTACAGTAACAAAATATGCACAATTTTTACATAATATTCAAATTGACAAATAAATTACAAAATCTTTGTTTCTGTTTGCTCCAAATACTATTGCAACTTGTCTATATGTACTACAAGCTAAAAAGGAACTCAGGCGATTGAATTCGCCACTTCTGCAAAGGAAGTATGTATGATATGCTACACAGACTGAACCTAAATTGCCGGTAGTCGGTCGCGTTGGTTTATTGGAAGATTGTACCAACGTACTACGATTAGCACTCGATTACTCACTGCTGATTTTGACTATCGCTGTATCATTTGATGACTGATGTGTCAACATCCGCCCATAAGCATAATATCAATTCAGGATCCATACACTGGAAATAACGCAATAGAATACTGAATACAATTTAAGGAACGTTTAATTTAATATAATTAACTTAATATCATATAAAATGTTTAAATCACTACGCCTAACGGCACGGAAAATGCATACTAAATTTGTCTTTCTCCGTAAGTGAATTGTAAATTCTATAGAGAAATAAAGTTCTATAACCATAATTATGGAAATCACGCAGCGATTACTAATTTCGGGTACGGAAAAATGACTCTCCAATTACTTGATGATTATAATTCATTATGTTATTGGTTCACCTGCGCAAAAGTCGTTCTCAAGGTTACTCAACCACGCATCGGTCGTTGTTCCGATTTCACGTAGGACGATCAATGATTTAAAAACCCATTGAATGTACGTTCTTGCGTCGTCGTAAATTATACACACAAAACCTCGCAGACTTGCCTTATTATCTCTTATGCAAAGATTTAGAGAATCCCACGCGTATATTATACAAATCATCTACTCCTATTGTGATTAATTACATAAATTTTGTTAATAAATTTGGTGAAACCTGGCACTGATTGAATAACCGAGCTCTTGCATACAATAGAATACATCTATACAGATACGTAAAATTACAGTGTCTGTTTGTTATTCCAAATTAACAGCTTTTCACTAGATGCATATAAAAGTATATACGGTACCTACTCAGCACTCACATAAAAAACCAATTTTATTTTTAGACTGTCTGTCTGTTTGTTCGGATAATCTTCGAAACGACTGGACCGCTTTTAACGGGACTTTCATTGGCAGATAGCTAATGTTACAAGGAGTCTTAGGCTACGTTTATTTAAAAAAACATTAGGGTTCTTGAATTGAAGTCTACGCGGGTGAAACCGCGGGGTACAGATATATATGTATAAAATAATATAATAAGCACCTCAGCAACAATTTATGTAGGGATCTATTTCAAATGAGTTTCTCCAGTATATTTATTTGCTGTACAAAATTAGCGAATTGGTCATGCACTGGGAGTAAGTCCCTTAGTCTATTTATAATCCGCATGGTTTTCTTCCATTTTGAGCTGGAGTCGTGTCGCGGAGTCGCGGTGAAATTATCCGGCGCCTGGCTTCACTTCTTTTATTGCTGTTCCTTCGGTTTACTAATTTGTTTTTCCAGTGACTCACTTACTTAGCCCTTAAATAACGCTGTATTTATAATATCCGAGAATGGTACTTGTTGCGCTAAGTTGAGAGCAAATATAGCGTAGTCCGCTAACTGCGCCCATGAATCATCATTATCAATTGATCAGCAACAATGTACAAGTATTCAAATGATACAGATCGATACTACAAGCATCGTTCTATCAAATGATTATATTACACCTACTTGCTTGGATCTCACTTAGTATCTGATACCTTTGAATTTCCTAGAAACTGAGATGGTAAAAGTACTAATCCTACGAAAATATATATTATGATCATCCTAAAAATATATAACCTTTACTATCATAGATTAAATAAAAGTATAATAGGCTAAAAAAAAATAATTTCATGTTCATGAGTGACGATTATAATAAAAGTACGGAGTGTTTAAATGATTTACCTCTTAGTAAGGTCGAGGTAAAAAAGGCTTTTCATAGGGTATGCCTATAGGACACGGTCCAATTTAATAATAATAAATCCATAATAATCCACCCAAGATGTCCCCAAAGGTACCCAAAGGCTTTTCAAACGCTTCCATTCATAATCGGATTTAAAAGGATTAACATGTTTGTGGATGGTATTCAGTAAATGTCAAAGTTTGAACGTTCTTCGATTTCGTTAATGGATCTTCAGGGGAGGTATTCAGTTAGCGTGGACTCTTTTCGGTTTTATTTGTTCAAGCCAGAAAAGGGAATGTTTTGGTACAGTTTAAAGTAGAATATTTATTCTATACTAAGTAATCTTTCTTTACAAATGGATTATACGAATCTATTTAATTTCTGATCGTGCGGAACGTGATCATTTATTTTTATTGCAAAAATTGTTATCATTTCGTGATAAGCCACATTATCGTTTTGCTTAATGATAACGACGTTACGAAATATTCTACAATCGTAAGCTTTTGGTGTATCATTCTTAGTTTACCTTTTCTTATTACTTGATCGATCACAGATAAAAATATATGTACGCTGTGACAAAAACCAGCCTAAACAGAAAATAATAATCTTGCCTCTGTTATTACCATTAATCAAAAACTATTTTGAGAATAGCAGACTTATAGGTAAGGGAGGTTTTGTGCTTATTTTGTAATAACGCGTTACAAGTACGATTTTGGCTCTGATTGGATTGACTATTTTGTCAACCAAATTTAAAGTTCATGATTGGTTTTACTGAACTATGTTGTATGATTATAAAACTGTTATTACTTATGTGTAGGCGATTATATTACTGCACACAATAAATTTAGACCAATCGGTTTAATTTCCAAGAAGGCCTAGATTGCTAAGCAAGCGTTTCTCCGGCGCGCCAGCGCCGGCGCCGGTGGTCCCTCGAGCCGTATAAGGACACTTGCGGGGGAGGTGAAAGGCTAGAGCTCTTAGAATTTGTGTTTGTACCGTGTTACCATTCTCACGTTTACGTTTATTTATGATATTTTGTCGATCACTGTCTCCAGGATACACAGATATATACAGAAGACAGAACGATTTAACCTACGTGAAAATTATTTTATTTCACAATTGCTGCAGTTTATTACCGTAAAAAGAATGAGATTATTTTATATATAGGAGAAATATTTTATAAATGTATGTATGTTATGGTATATCTGAACCACTTATATATTTGATAAACCAAACGTATTTCAAATTAATGATACTTTAAAAATATTATAATTTGCATATCAAAATTGAATGCACTAACATCATATCAATTACAGCCAATTATCTGATAAGTCATCAGTCCTTAGGTAAATCCTTTTTCATACCATTCATTGTCGTCATGTCCTTTCATTTCTTGTGTCATGAATTATTAAATCTGGTCATCAAGTAGCTGTAGACGGTATCTTTCGAGAAAATCAAGTTTTAACACAGAAACATGCCCTAAATTAGGTCAATGTGTTATATTTACATGTCAGTTAAGCTTTATTTATCTTTGTCGTAAATTGTTAGCATTGCATTTTTCGGTTTCTGATAATTTGGTCCAAGCGCTCGTTTTGTTGTTCAACAAATTGCGATAAGGGCATTAGTTATTCAGAATTAACGGCTTGGTAAAAACATTTACACATTGACATATATGTCCAATTTTAGTTAATGTGGTATTCTCTTGTTAATTTCACAAAATGTCAGTTCCATGTATGACCGCCACTCTTGTCCACACGCTGAAATGAAGGCTGACATGTGAAGCAACGCTCTCGTTTATAACCATTTCCAAATACCAGTTTGTAACTCAGGAAATGAATTGGTATACCTACTACTTTAAAATAAACACCCAGTAAACCTCATTCCCGTCGAATGAGTTTATATTATGTTTAATGCAAATGTTGTGAGAGCTTGAATACCTCTTGTACGTATTGCATTAACTTAATTACCCATGCACGCAATAGTTGCACCGACAACCTCTATTACGAGGTCAAAATCATCTGAATAATATTCGATCGGCTAGTATTGTATGATATTTCGACGACAGATATTAGAGTATCGTGGTACTTGCCAATCGACCTCCATCCGCTGCTCACGGCCAATTTAGCTGGCAATCTCACGGGCCTTTTCATTGTCTCTCGAATCATGTTGCAAAAAGCGACTATAAACCGAACTTTTCCATTGTGAAAATGTAATTAAAACTGAATTTGCCGATACCAGGCGTTACAAGTGACTACTACACAGCGCTGTTTCCCATAGTTGATACTATCGAACTGAGAGCAATTGATTGTATAAATTTGTGGGCTTAGCGATTGCCGCGGATTTAAATAATAAAATCATAATGCAACATCCGTCGCACTATTCGTAAAAGGATTATGTTAAGACACGCTGCCGACTTAATTCCTTTTGAAAAATGAGACATCCCAATAGAACAAAACAAAAAAGAACGCCTCGCACGAATTACAGCGACACGAATAGATGCCAGCGCATATAAAGCATAATATAAACACGGTTAATATTATTACTTGTCTTTTAGCGGTGATTTGCCTCATTACTACATTTAACGAGCACAGAGTTCCGATAGTATACATATCTGCAGAAGAAACTAGATTTTTTAAAGACTTTTTGGCGCTGTGCCATTGGGTATTATCAAAATAACGCAATGTTTGGAATGCTTTCTTCGAACGCATTCCACGAATGTGCCTTTTACCTTAAACATAATTTATTCCTTGCAGTGTTCCTATTCAGTTTATTGTCTAAAATCTCGTATATTATCAGGGTTTTATTGTTCCTTGGTGTTCAACTGAGAGAAATAAAAATTTAAAGTAGATAACTAGTTTCTTTGAATTTAAATCTATATTTCAGTTTTTTTCTTTTATTATTATGATTTCAGCTGTTCTTAGAGTAATAAACAACCAAATACCCTAACTCACCATGAAATACTATCATAAATTATTAGCTGTTCTTTATTCAAGTATACGGCTCTATGACTGTGAAAACTCAAGCTTTACACTTTAGTCCGTTATGGTAGAGACACAGTACGAAGATCCCATTCAGTGGGAGATCATAAATTGAAGGAATGAAGTAATGCAGCGTGTCCGCCCACTAGCGGCGTCTGCCCGAGGCAATTGCAGTAAAGTCTAACATTTATTTCTCCAGAGCCTTAGAGACAAACGAATTGGTACATACTCAACACGGAACAACAAGTCCTGATTTGAATCAAAAGTGTGTGTTTCAGTTCGAACGACGCCTGGTCTACCTACGTGTTAATTTTCACCTAGGACGCCTTCGACTGCTAATTCTGATTTAAGACCCAAGTTTATTAATACTGTTTAGAAGACTTGCTGCTTTAGTTCAAGTTCCGAGATTTCATTAACATGGCAACAAAAACAATCGACGAGAGCTTCTTGTAGCGAACGATGTATCACTGGTGACTCAGATGTACTTGCGTCATTTATAGTCTCTGACTGGCCTAACGAGGGCGTCACGTGTATTGCCTTTAACCGTGACGATTATTGACCCCTACTGTTTAATGTTAAGTCCTAGGTAATTGAAGTAAGATGCAAGCAGTATAAGATAGAGGTTGCGTGGTTTTCCTTAAAGCGGTTCTGGATTCACATCAACATTCCCTAAAAGGCATGTCGCCGAACCAGCCGGCCCACCCACGCCCCACTTGGGTAAACAGCATCTTGCCATTACTTTACCACTACACTTTAGTATTCCATCGGCTCGCAACTGACGGCGTAATGTGGCGCCAGTCGCCACGGGCAATGAGATTTATTCACTTATATTATGTTTGGTTTCGCAATTATTGCGAGTAGAATACTATTCGTACTTAATTAAATTGTTGGAAAAGCTGGTCATTCTTTGGTTTGAGTTGTTAAAATACCATTAGAATGATAGATTTAAAAACGCTGGTAGAGTGCAGCGATTATTTGGACTTTGGTTGGCATATATCACCCACACATTATCCTATTGAATTATTATTATTTGTGTCAATAAGGATATTCGACCTCTCCATTTTAAACGCCTGAGTCAGTCATACCTTATTTGTATGATGTTATTGCCAGCCAACAAAGTGAACAGTATGATGAGGAGGAATGTACTTTTATGTTTTGACTTCTCGGTATACCCGCAGGATAAACTTGATAGTTATCAAGGTTCGTCTAATTGCGGACATAGCTATATATATTCTAATAATGTTTTACTATTTAGATAACAATTTAATTAAAAAATAAGTAAATAGAAAGGTTAAACGGGCTTGGGCGTGGGAGGAGCTCCAACTCAAGCAGAAAAAAACGTCGAAATGTCATAGTGTACAAGTAGTGTATATTTTTAGGGATCATTAATCATATTTGTTTTGAATCGCAATAATCAGAAATAATAAGAATCCGAGTATGTTAATAAGCATTGTGTTCACCATAAAGATTATTCTTCTTATTCTTTTTAATTAATTTTCAAAGTTAGTTGTGCTCGCGCCTGTATCCCCCGAGGGAGATGTATACTTATAGAACACCCACATTTCGCCAGTTGCGAATGTGAATGCAACCCAATGTTTGATTACACAAAAATCTACAAATGGTAATAAATCAAAATTATCAATATTTTTCCTACTTGCCTTCTATAAGCCTCCTCATTTTAATTCTTCAATTACGAAGCTAGAATCCTTCTACGATTTAAAACAATTCTAATATGTATAGTAGGTAGACTTATTGATAAGTATGTGTTCTATATAAAAATGGGGCACGAGATAACACTGAAGCAATTATAAATATTGAATTGGCCAAATGATGATGAAGAAGGAATCTAACATAAGTTTTTTTAACGTTCCAGGGCCACCGCCACGGCTGGGGCTGAAGGCGGCGAGCCCCGGAGTGGTCGCCGGGGTCGGGGCCGGGGCCGGGGCCGGCGTGTGTGAAGAGGACTGTAACAGCAACACCAGCCTCGCCGGGAGTCAACACTCCAACCACGATGACCTCGACGCGCACTGCGACAACTCCGGATACTTGTGGTTCCTCGATTACAAGTGAGTTGCTTAATCTTTCTATATTTTAAACTAACTCATTGTCAATGTAATCATCCACCTGAACTCAAGCCATGTTATTTAAAGGCGCAATTTGTTGTGCCCTGCTAGTTCTCCCTGCAGCTCCGTTTGCATTCATTTAAAACTTTAACCTACCCAGGTATGATTGAATTGCCTCCCACGACATACAAGTTAAATCATTAGTTCAGTCTGTGTATTAGCTGTAAATATAGAAATGGATATCAGTAGAGGATTACTTAAGGGTGTGTGAGATGATTTTTATTTATTTCGAAAGGCGTCTAAATAAAGTACATACCAGTTACTTAGTTGATTCTGAGTTAAAATTAAGCAAACTACGATCTGAATTTTGTAGGAAATATTTGATAAATGACGTCGATCGTTGCTATAAAGTTATAATATATAGTATTATTCTCCTTGTTTGTAAGTAGTTTATTGATATTGTTATGCAGGACAAACAAAGAACGTTATAGGAAACAAGGAAAACTTCATGATATTTCGCTGTATTTAGTACTGTTAAACGACAAAATAGCAAATGGCTGTAAGCAATTACGCGAAAATGAATTAAAGTCACTCAATTTAGTTTACTGTCCTTTCATTGCTCTTAATTTATCAAACGTTTCGGACGAAATGGATATTGGTCATCTAGGATTGAACTAAGACGAAAACATTGTCTTTTTTAACGTTAGACCTCAGAATTCACTGGAAAAACTAAATACAGTTTCCAGACGTCTCATATATTGAACCTTGACCTAAAAACATTTAACATTTAAACATAGTCCCATCGACAAAACTTTATACTTACGTAAACACCTATAAAAGGTTTACCCGATCTGCCTTAACAAGCTTACATTTATGTAGTTGTTCAATGTCTATAAATAGATTTTAATCTGAAACATACATGGACATTCCAAGTTTCAAACCCAACAAAGTTTGCTATTTACCATTTTATTCTTAGTATCCCTGGATTTCAGCCGGTACGGTTAAGGTTTTTCTAACCACTTTAAGGAGGAGATAAATATTCATGCGAACTCGTGGATGATAAATAGAGGTAGATAGGTAAATAGTTTTGATAAATTTGCACTTAAATACAATTATTTTTGGATTTTGATGAAAACTAGGTGTTTTCTACCTTTCCTACTCCCGAAACTCGTAAAATGGCGTAAAGATATGAACGAACAATCACACACATATAACTAGCAATAAAACATTAAATCGTTTTGTAGCTCATGAATGTATTGTGCCTCTCACATTCTTCTTCTGACTGACATATTGTGCCTCGCACTTTCACTAAAAATGTCATCACTTTGTAACTTAATAGTTTTAAATCATATATGAATAGCCCGTTTCAACAGTTCAGTTAAACGAAATATAAAAGTTTGTGAGTATTTTGTATAAAAACAACAATAGAATCAATCGGATTAGATAAAAATAATTACCTGAATCCACCTTCGTTTTAGGAAAGTTAATAATACCTATTTGATGACAGCTGATAAGATGCGAGCTGAATTTCTAGCCGGTTCTTCTCAGAATGCTAGTTACCGAATCGGTGGTAATTTTTCCAACATTACCAGAGCCTAAACTGCTAAATTCATTTTAATAACTTTTTAAGTAGAATTTGTTGTGGAGAAGTAGAAGTTATACTAATATGTTATTTTTATCTTTATTTCCAGTCCAATATTTCGAGACGGCTCGTGTCACCACACCTCAGTCCTCTCCTCCGTGTCTGCCTCGTACAAGGGCATAAGCGACCTGGCGTCGCGCTTCGAGTTCACCTCCAGGTACAACGACCTAGCGAGGGACCTCGACGCCAACCTCGCCGAGGCAGACATGGAGAGCTTCCGAACCGAAGACATACATGCCTTACTGATGACTGCGAACTTGCCACACGACACCAACAACGACGACAGGACGCATGATGTAAGTTAATAGAACCCGACATCATTAAAATTTGCTTTTTATGAATATAACATCGTTATTGAGTTGTGTCGGGATAAAGAACAGGCAATTTTTAATGCTACTCAATCTGCAGATTTGTTAAGCACTCGAATTGCTACTGCCTAAACTCCGATTTTTATCCTACTGATAAATAAGATCGATTCTACCCATAAACTACTCATCACCGACATACTTAAGCAATATCAAATAGCCCGTAGTACCACCAACTCGTAAATATAAACCGTTTATTTTTCATTTGTATTTCACAATTGAAAGTAGAAAATTCATTTATATATGTATATTGGAAATAGAATTTTAGGACTCCACAGACAAGCGAAGTGTTAGAGGAATTTTATTGTGATTAATTTACTGTTTTACTTTGAATACTGCTTAATGATTTTATCGAAATAAAAACATATTCGATTAAAACAAATTTATATAAATTTATTCATACTGACTAATGTTTGTCAATTTGATTTCAAAGTTCACTTCACTTTCAAACAGTGATTTATCTAAATCGAAAAAACAGTTTCTATACCTTGTATGAATAATGCTAAGGAAATAAGAGAGTAATTTACATTCCCAAGAAGGATGAGAACTGAAAATAGTTTGTTCATTAGGTACTCAACTCCACACCCTTGATTGTTGGACTGGTACAGTGCAATCACTTATTACATTTAAGGGCTTCTGATACCGACGACGGACGCGATAATAATTAGTGTTCATGTCACTTTGAATCAATCAACAAGATCCATTAAAAATGGCTTGATATTATTGTGAAGACTTACTTAATGGATAAATGAGTAAAGATATTAACATTATTAAATAAAAACAATGTCTTATATCAAATTCTTGTGGCAAATTCTGTGTATTTGCCGTTAAGCATCTATAATATACAAAGACTATTCGGTCCTTCCTAGACCAAGACTCTTTCTAAGTTAAGTTGAGACACACTTTTGGCTGATGTGATTTAAAAAAAGGAGGAGGTTTTTCTCAATTCAACATTATATATTTTTTAGAAAATTTTCGATCAAAATAGCAAATGCGATATGGTACGGTGTGACATTCTTTCGGTGTTGTTACAACAGGTGCAGTTTAATTAAAGTCAACATTATTCGATATTTTAATCTTATGTGTTCTGTGAAAAGAACGACGTGTCGCATTAAAAAAAATACAAATTTGCAAACCGGACGTGTAATGGTGGATATTAAATATGAAATTAATAAGTACAAGTGCAGAGAGAAATTAAAATAACGTTGAATTATAAGTTCACCTTGGGATTGGGAGAGGACAGAGAAAGTTGGAAAAATGGAAGGGAGGCCTTTGCCCAGCAGTGGGACACGACAGGCTAATAATAATAATAATAAGTTCACCTAATAAGACAATCCAAATATTTCTGTGAGTATTATTTTAAGATACAATATTTAAAATACAATTCGCAACCAAAATTAAATTAGCCCTGAAAGTTTACTACCAACATAAAAGTCTACGGCGAATTCATTTACTCCGGGTGTTGTAATGATAAAGCCATAAAAAACAAGTTTTCGCAATATAAATTCAAAAGACGAATTTTACTGCATACTTTATTTATTGTCACGTCTAATTTACCGCGCACAAAAGAGATTGTACGGTTTTTGTATAGTCATGTTAAGAGAAGAATGATAATGAATTCTGTCAAGAGTAGATAGCTTATCCGTTGTCTCCGTTCATCAACATCTTTCATCAAAATCAGTCACATCTGATGTAAATGGGACTTTGATTGATCTTGTATCCATGCCTCTACCCCTTAAATTTAATTTAACGATGTTTTTGAGTGTATACGCATCTAGTAAATAATTTAAGAACATAATTTACTCTATTAAGAACATAATTTACCTAAAATTCTGACTGAAAGCAACAAAAGTCATTGAAATTGTTGTTGTCAATACTCATATCTCTCAAGATTACTATTCTGTATTTAATTGTAGCTTTAAATAAATCTGTTTAAGTAACTATATAGTGCTAAGGTCATTTTGTGAGAAATGATAAGCAGAAGGCGACACAATGAATGGCTCCACGACGAGGACATCTTGTCAGAAGTAAAGTCACGGAAACGGACATTTAGTTCCGCTATCCATCGCGAAACTTGCTATGTAAGAATCTTGATTTTAACATAATTGTATAGAGCGTGTTTGTGGTAGATACTAGGCAGTTATTGATGTATAACTGTTCGGTATTGTTCTTTCGGTGCTATCGTACAAGAATAGAATTTTATTTAAAATCCTTCGAGCACTGAAATTTTCGAGAGCCTATTTCAAGATGATTTGTCAGCATATTGTCAGGACATTGCAACTCTTTGCAATTTGGTTAAAGTCTTTCTTGTGTTAGGAGCACTTTCATCAAATTAAACTTGAAACTTTGAATCTGTATTAACAGCATTTGAGTTAATTTTACATCCGTATATATTTATTTATACCTAATCTTTAAACAACTGACCATTCTGGTGTTGGTGATTAAAATTTCCATCATTATCACAATCTTATGTTATATGTGTACCTATGAATTTATTTACTATGTATATTATTTATCCATTTATTTATTATGTGTATGTCTATTATTATTGTGAATATATTTATTTTTCAGTTATCTCATTTTTACGGTATGGTGATGTGTTATGGTGTATTGCAGAGTAACCCACGAGGCGAGATGTTTGCCAGCATCTCGAGCTCTCTCATGGAAAGGTTTCGGTTCGACAGCAGTGTCAGTATCGGGAGTAGTTTTCAGGTTCGCCTCACATTGGTGTTCTGTGAGCTTATTCCACTTAACTCAAAACCTGCTGTTCCCAAACATTAACGTTCATGTTTCTCTCTAGTCCAAAATGCTTAATACAAATAAATTATACTTAACTGTAGCACCTACTTGCTAGCAGCTAGCTAGCAAAAATACTTTTGAGTGGAGTGGATTTTTTGTGAGTTAAGTGGAGTAAACCGTTCAGTGATTCCTCATATAACACAAGCGCATTATCCATCCACCATCCCACTATCTCTTTCAATAACATTATATTATTTATATCACCGTTTACATCAATACTGCATTTGATAGAAAAACTACACCAAACCAAACTGTACATCAGTACCTACTTACAGAAAAGGGAAATTCAAAACAACGCCATCTATTGCTGCAAGCTTACCTTAATTGAAATCATTACTTTGGTTCCGCTAGATCACGCCAGATGTCGCTTGAATACCTGTTATTATTCGAGCTTACTTTTTTAACTTTACTTTTTGGTTCTATTTGAATTGTAAATACACTACGGAATAAACAAACAAACTACGAATTGATTTAACTTAATCAAACTAACAAATAGTACTTATTTTTACAACAAGTCATCAAGTAATAGTTAAAAATATATCTTACGTAACGGTTTTGCCTAAGTGCTAATTTATATTTACTTGAAGTCGAAGCGTTTAACTATAATAATTAAATGGATTAATCTACGATAGTTGAATACGAAAATTAAAGACATCACGCTCGTCTGCTTTAATTAACTCATATTGAGTCCCAAGAGAACCCACACACTCACACGTTAGGTACGTAGAAAGCTCTTTGTCCGGCTAGCATTCACGATAGACTTCCTACAGAGCGTGCGGGCATACAGTACGTTGGTCCCACGGGATGTAGCACTACTAAAGATATAATAAGACCAATGTTAATGTGTGTGTGTGTGTGTGTGTACTGTGCTCACACTGAATTGCGTCAATCACTTTAACCACACTCGTTATTCCCCTTGGTCATACAGTCATTCCCTCCGCGGTGCTTACATCAGTGTGTGTGAACTATATTTAATCATCCAATGTGTGATCGTCCATCGCATATTGCCACCATGTGTGCGTTGCTAATGAAGTCTATCCAGTTCAGAGGCTCTCAAACATTCACACTTCGTTTCGAATACACGTATAAACAAAAATAGGCGATTCATAAGGGTTCATTAAGTGAATTAACAGTAGGTAATAATACAGTTTACATTGCCTTCGAGTTCGAAGGTGTTACCAAACAAGTAAAGTGTTAATTGGACCCTTGGAACCATTTTCTCGCTAATATTGTTTACAACTCAAGTCATCATTAGCATTAAAGCATTATAACAGTGAATGCGATACGGATAAGTCGTACTATTCAGCTGTAGTACATTTAAAAAAAGTTTGAGAATCAGTTTCAGGAGCTAATATTAAATTAATTTTCCCGCTGCCCCAGTCGCTCCCTGGCACTCGTGAGTGTAGTACTGTGTTGTCTGTGTTATCAGTAGCAATGTGTACAATCACATGGGTAATTTCCAATATATACGGCAGTTCGAAAGGACTCATTGATAATTGTGTGTGCGTTAGATAAGGAGTCCTAGCCTGTGTAAACAGACAGACTGTGAAATTTGAGACAGTAGACAGTAGAAGGTACTGGACGATGTAACTAGCCGTGATTTAGTGGTGTTTCGTCACGTTTTATTAGTGTAGTGAGAATAGACTGATACGATTTAAAAATGGGTGTGACGGAGTATGATTGGGATTCCTGCAATGGATATTACTCAGTGAGTAAACTATTGATTTGTAAACGATGGTTTTCCCGGTAATTTTCGTATCGATCTAATAAAGAGCAATTTGTGTATAAATTCATTTAATAAAGCCCCGAACTTATTGTGATTGCTTAGTATTCATTCTATCAAAATAATCAATAATTCTACAAGTATACCACCCGTCTACTACACCCATTATATCAATATGCCTATTAATTCGATTATATTTATTTGATTTCTTATAATATATTAACTAATGCGATGATAATTAACTGCTATGCATTAACTAACAGTCTCCCGTTAACCTAAACGAGTACTTAGTTAGGTAGTGTTACTAATTAATGAGCTGCTTATTAATTTTCTATGAACTACCTTCGTTATAAACATTTCGAAAAAACTTTTCAAGCTAAATTTAATAAAATGAATGAAACAACAGAATTGTTGTGAGAGATAGTTCAGTTTGTGACCTCATTTGTAACAGGAAAAGGAATTAAATTGATGATAACGCCCGCCCTGCGCAAGCGCCGCCATGTTGTTTGTCACTGTGTGATGTCCTCTATAGTAACTAGCCAATATTATAATATACTCTTACAATTATGAATGTATAATATTATATCTGCATCATAGGATGACCCAATTTTACGATACTGCAACGTCATAATAGATAATAGAAACGACCATAGCCAGATATTGACGCCCTATATATTAATAATGTAAATTTTTTGTCTCTTTTTAGCCTTTATCAATATATTACTAATTCCATGTCCTCAATGGAAGTGCACACCGCAGTCTTTTATTTTTAGATGCAACTTGCATCCGCGTCTAGATATATAACTAAACGTAAATGTTTACGTTTAAACTAACACGCTTAGATTTCGAAATGTTCCGAGAACATTCACATGTTATTATTACACGGGGCACTTAGCATTTGTTTCAATTCATGTGCAATGCTTTCTCAGAATGTTATGAGAAGTTTATGATAAGGGTATGCTGAATTTTAAAAATCGTTTTGTTTTATCGTAGGGTGAAGAATCCGTCGGTTCGATGAATACGATGTCGATATGCAAGTCGGAGCTGTTGTTTTCCCCCGTGAAGGAGGGCATGCATGGCGTGCACTTCAGCGTGGACAGCCTCGACTGCGAGCTGCCCACGGAACAGGACCTCATCCTCACCTGCCAGGCCAATAAGGACAACTACACTATAGCCTTCGAGGGCAGCCTCACCACTTACTCTGAGGACAGCGAGTGCGCCGAACCGCCCGTCAATAAAAAACATGGTATGTAGCTTTTTGACATTCTCCATATAGGTGCATACCAGGGCAAAGACGTAATGTTTAGTTAGCTTACGAAGCTATGAAACACCGATTCATATTAGTCATCATAAGTTTCGAGCTAATGTTAAAATTTGTTTACAGACAAACTGGATAAGGAAGATAGTGAAGCAAATATAGTTTATATAGATACTGATGAAAGAACGCGCAGGAATTTAGAACTACTAGCAAGATGTAAGAAACTAACCAATAAGCTAACGACGTCTATGGCGAGGAGTGATTTAGGATTAACTACTTGGAGTAAGCTTAAGAATCAAAGCAGCCAATCGCCTTTGAGGAGGTAAGATATATTCAGATTTTATAAGAATTTTCTTCCCATACGTTTTATACGTATGGGCAGAAAATTACTCAGTGAGTGCGACAGTTTGTACTTTGAATAATATAAGAAAATATATCAATCATGTACCTACTTTCTTATAAAATTTAAACATATATTCTTCAAACATGCATTATTCTCTACATCCATTACATCTGCAATACTTTTAGTCACTTAAGAATTCAATTACTACCTAATTGTCTATTTTTATTTTTGGCAATTGCTTCACAATATTCTGATGGTCATTAACACTTAACATAAACATTTTAGGCACCCATCAGGAAATAATAACGAGGACACAAATGAATCGACTGATGCAACAAATGAAATGAATAATTCAGTAATCAAAAGCCAAAGTTTGCCAAATCTGTACAGAAGAAAGCTTATGAGCAGCTCTATCAATTCAACTGCTTTAAGCAATTCAACGGTACGTGTAACGTTTTTAAAGCTAATTGGAGAGTAATTACATTCTATCGTATCTGAACTTGCCAAGTACTTAACACCTATTTGTTTGCAGGTCGACTCTTTTAACGCTAACCAACGACTGTCTGGCGCTCCGATATGTATGAAAGTGTATGATGTATCGCAAAATAGATCTACAAATGGAAGTCAGCACTCAGAACCAATGAGCACATCATCCAACGAAAACCAGTCTTCTTCAGAGAAAAGTCAGCCCAAACAGGCTTTCAGCCTGGTAAAACTGTTCATGAAACAGAAAAGTATGAGTAATGATGATCCATATCAAATGGAACGATCGGAGTGCTGGCCCTCAAGCTCCGGAGGTGAATCTGGAGAATCTATGGGAGAACAGAAACTTGGAGATTCAAGAATTATGAACTCGGACCGACCACAAATAGACTTGCCAGAAAGTGTTGTTGAAGAAGTTACTACTGTAGTTTATGAAGAAATACAATCTACAACTCCTTACGGCAACAGAGTGTACGATGATGTTCTAATCGAAGAAGAAGAAACCGTTGATGGAGCCAGATTTAGCGACAGTGAAAGTAACTTGTATGCTACTGTAAATAAACCTCATATTAAGAGAACAAACTTAAATATTATAAATAGCCCTTCTAAAATGCGAAATAAGAAGTCGTATTCTTCGCAATCATCAGGCACAAGTGTTAGTATTTCAAGCTACTCAGAATCTGAAGCAACTCAAATAACAAGGATGAACAGATTATTGCAAAGAGAGCCTTGTGATAATAAATCAACTTCAACTCACCCTAACGCTAATACCGTAGATAAAAGTATGCAGACGTCTGGCGTACAACTTTTAAGTATATCACGTGACCGCGAAATATTTAAGGTTGTTGAGCCTTCTTTCTTGGAGAAACTCAAACAAGGTGATTGCGAAAAACCAGTTTATGTCTTGTATCCCAACTATACGCTCCCTGACATAAGTTTCCTTAATGGAAGGCCAAATATTTATCTTAATCCATTGAAAGTTAACGTGTCCCCGAAATCCAATGAGAATAAAAGAAGTAGAATGCAAGCTAAAGGAAAACGTCCATTTTCATGTAATGACGTTGAGATGCTAAAGAAGAAGGGACTTGGTCACATAAGAGATTGGGATTCGCTTAATTTTTTGCTGCCGATGGAATGTAAACAATTATTATCAGAAATGCCAGAATTGTTACCGCAATTAAAGGAAAAGGAAGCTTTAATTAAATGTGGTGACAAATACTGCAATGCATCGCCTATAGCAAAATCGAAGCGGCCCATGAGTTGCGACTGTAACAACTTAGAAAATAATACAGCTGTATCTTCGAGTTCCAGCACCGCAACTCAACCATCATCGGGGTACCGTGGTTCATCAACTATGTTAACAGATTCATCGGCCCAAAATAGTCCGGCGCCTACGGGGAATTTCAATCCATTGTTTGTTTACCGCTACGATAGTGCCACGAGCTCAGAGGCGAGTGGCGTTACTAATGATGGACACCGAACTAATCCCAGTGTACCGAGACGGTCGCTTTCGCTAGCTGATCAGAATAGAATTACTAAACATGGAGAATTAGCACCTCCAAGGCCACCATTACCAAAGAGCATTTTGCGTAAATCTATGGACAAGACTCGTAAATCAAGTTCACACGCAAAACGTTACAGTATGTTTGAGATGGACGACTTTATTCAAGACCCGGTTGTATGTATGACAGCTGCGACCGAACATAAAACTAAAAGAAGATCACTGCAGGAGCCGTATTATCTGCAAAATCAAAATGTTGACTACAAGAAAAACAATGATTTAGCTGCCAAAAGACTATCTCAGCAATTCCTCGATGCAGCTGATAAGGATGCAGACTATAATGAATATTATCAAGATGAAGGAGTTGGGACTGAGAGCAGTCTAGAGTCAGGAAAATCTAACGAACTTAAGTTCCATCGTCCACATACTCCACCGTTACCAAAACCAAGAACCAAAAAAATGGAATATATTGAATTTCCGCCACCAGGTGCGCTTATTAGCAGCGCAGAACTACAGCAATTGGAAGAGTTTCTGAAACTAAGTGGAGTCAATTGCCAAAATATGGATGAATGGGATCAAAATCAAGTCCAAAAGGTAAGGAGTCAGGTTTCCAAATTCCTACAAATGAAGATGTCGCAGGAAGAGAGTCAGAGGTCCACCGATTCAAGTGGTAGTAGTTGCAATAGTAAAAAATCAGTAAGCTTTGCCCAGAAATCTGACGCGAAGGTAGACAGTCAACAATCTCAAGTCAAAATGGAGGAGTTGAAAGTGGCTATCACCACTCCACCCAATTCACCTAATATATCTACTGTCTTGGCAACAAGACATTATCAGGTAAAATCCCCTTTGCTTAAATTCATTCTGCTCACCTCATTGCCCGTTTATTTCTGTGAGTACCCTTGGTTCAATTATTTTCTTTTTTTTTTCTATTCCTTATCAATAACCATATTTTTATGATTGGCTTTTGAATGTCTCGAATATAGCGTAATGCACATGTCGGTATTCCTTAATGATTGTTCATTTTGCTGAAAATTTTACTTTGCGAATTTCTAAATCACTAATTAATAATAATTTGCACATCATCTGTCAAGTGGCTAGCGTATTTTTATTTAATTTATTATATCTATCGCAGTCTTATTTTGACCACAAATACTAAATTTTAGGGCAAAAACTTGGCTGAAATGCCGATATGTGAAGAAGCTGAAATAAGCCCTGATGAATTTGGCAGCCCCATTCACATAGATGGAAGACCAAAATACGATCTTATTGATGTTTCACAGAAGAGAAGTAAGTAAAAGGCAAATGATGGGACATTTATTAATTAATACAATGAAATCTTAATATCTAAATTGTGTTGACAAAAAACTAATAACTACGGTCTAATGTCTAATGTACACATTCTATACGACGTCCATTTTATAAATAACGAATTTATTTATTTCAATACCCGTAGAAAAACAATTATTTAATTATTTTGTTAAGAAAGTATTTTTTTTCAGCCTTAGTTTCAAACGTAACGGATGCTGTGGAAATGCTAATTCAACACTTCGCCGCGGCAACTGATCAAGCTGAACTGGCATTCTTAGGAGACTCCAATCAGTCCCCGGCTTGCGCTAAAATAGCCCTAAATGCGTTGTGTCCAGCCTTGTATGCTATATTTAGGGATGGCCTTAAAGAAAATATTGAGACCTCATTTGGAGCTGTGAATAATTCCGTTTGGCAGATGGTTGAAGCTACTGCAAGACAAGGTAAATAAATAATTTATGAAAAATTCATTTCACTAATTTATTCCTAATACAAACCATGATTGATACCATTATCTCTATTAAAAAGATGATACTTTTTTGCCTTAACTAATTGTCCTCTATTGGATGATAAACAAGCTTTAATTTTATGATTCATGAAAAATTGTTACAGGGCCCATCACAAAATCTTTAAATGAACTGGTACTACGGATCAACAGCGAAGATGCAGTAACTGAAGGACTTGTCAAGTTTAATGCATTTATTCTAGGCCTTCTCAAGTACGTACTATATAATTAACATAAACATAATTAATTATTGAAATCACATTATATGCAATAGTCTTGTACGTGTGTCTAATAATTATATAATAATAATAATAATAACTATATAATTAATATTTTTCCCAGTGCTCAATCGGTGGATGCATGGGTATCGTACGTACGCACACGGGAGTCTGTACTGGCCAAGCACTACGGCCCAGAGTCCGTGGTGATGGCCGGGTGTGTGGGCGAGCCTCGCTGTCGCTCACTCCTGGACGCCCTCCTCGCCAGCCTCGAGCCTCTACGCCTCTTGCCCTTCTCACTCGACCTTATGTTTGAGATGAGAGAACTACACCGAAGTTTCAAGAGGATCGAGAGCGACATGCGCGCCGCCAGTCGGGTTAGTCTCACCTTCATAATTTACTGACATATAATCCTCACGCTCCATATCCAAACCAAAAGTGTACTGAAGGTTTCGTGTCTTACGTGTATTGAACCACCTATCGCATATTATCAAACCGCCGCCTACCGAAACGAACATAGCTTTATTTGCATTTATTGTTTACTGCATGTGCTTCCAAAATCACAATACACCACGATTTATACGGTTTATTTTAGCGAACAGTTTCGTGCACAGCTTTCATAAAATGCAAATAAAGGCTTGGTCGAATTGTCTATTTTGACTTGACCTTGTCAAAGTTGAAATACGTAAGGACTAACTACCTATATAGAAACATACAGCATGATGCATGAAGCTAAACAACTTTGGTGTATTTAACAGCCCGCTACGATTAACACTCCACCACTAACCCTGAACCAGCGGAACTTACTGAAGCTGGTGCGTTCGATGCAGTCAAGCGGCCTATCCAGTGATGACTGTGTAACGAGCGTTATAATGAGACATAAGGAACCGAGAAACAAAGAGCCATCCACACCCGACCTGTTGAACGATTCAGCTAACGTTAAGACCACTGTAGAGAAACACAGACCACGGTCGTGCGTCAACCCAACTACTATTGGCTTTGACTTGTGTCCAAATAATAGTAGGATAGACATGGAAACAAACCGCAGATGGTCCGGGGTACAGTTGGGTTCAAAGTTAATGCAGGCGTTCGACCGTCTCGTATTTGATGACAGCGACGATTACACAGATAGCCTAGAGAACAACAAACCCCCCGCGAAGACATCCGGCAATGAAGCAAAGGTAAACTCGCCGGGGACTTTTGTGTGGACTGTGTGCTTTAGTTTGTAGATTGTATTTTTTGTAATTATTTGTTATTTACAGGTTGCTTTCGTCCCGCTTTTAACAACGCTTACGGCTTCTAACAAATAATTTTCGTTTAATTATGTGCTTTTTGTTCATTTCATTTTATGTGTTGGAATGTGTGTGCCATTATGTGCTTAATCATTAGTTGAGCAACAATTAATTTGTAGTGTTTCTTGAATAAATATAATTTAAGTTTGAAACCGAAAATAGTGCATAATGTCTTATCTCAGTCAGCCTGCAGTTTCTTCAGGTTTTTCCCTGTTATGAGAGCAATTTTCACTTCCTCATTATTTAACAGTAGGTACAAAATGCGTTATTCACTCTCTAATTCATCTCCTACTTTAGCGGTGTAAAACAATGTGTATAAACAAAATTGATTAAATTTTTTACCTATTTTTTGCCCTACAAGAAAGCAGTACAAATTATAGAATAATAATCATCTAAAATATTGAATTTTCTCCCAGCTGGATTGCAGCGGCGAGGAGCAGTGGCGCCCAAGTTCTGCCAGCAGTGGAGCGAGCGGTAACACTGGCAATGCCAGCGGCAATTCTGGCGGAAAATTCCGCCGGCTGCAACTAAAATGGGAAATGATGAGTAACGCAGAGAGCCCAGCTACGCCATCAGGTAATTACAATTTGTAAAATATATGGAAAACCGGAAGCAAACAGAAACGTAGTTAACTAAGAAAAAACTTCGATTTTTTCTTGTAATTTTGTCATAGAAATTTATTTTCTATACTAAGTATTTACAGCTTTATTGTTCAACTTTGTAAATATGTTGAGCTGAATGCTTTGTAAATTGAAGTATTTGTGTGCTCGGAATTATAAAATGCTTCATAAGCCATGATTAAGCCTGACTTGCGACTGAGAGACAAACACTGATGAACAATGCATTTTTTTGAAGAAAGAAAAATAATATAATTAAAACTTAACCTTCCCAGGAGAAACATCCCCAGCTGCAGCGCGTGGTTCAAAGATTCCCAGGCCGGTGTCATCTCCAGTACGTCCACAGCCGCCTACGCTACAATCGCCTGCCAAGAATACTCACCGGTCAGTTAATATCTCATACATAAAATTCTTGTTACACTCTGTATTCTCGTTATTCACGGCACAATGTTAGTTACCTCCTCCGAATCGGCTGGACCGATTTGTTTGAAATTTTGTGTACATATCGAGTAGGTCTGAGAATCGTCCAAATGATAAGGCTGATCCACTCCAATTAAATATTTGGCAATACAGAGATTGCTGGGCATAGCCGTTTCTAAATAAAATAAAGAAATATTGATTTATCAATAAGACAGTGCGAAGTATTGGCATAACAATACTCGTACAGAATACAAATGTGTCACAATATCAAAAGTTCTAAAGTATTTAATAAAACAACAAGAGTCTTCACGAAAAATATATAAAGACATTCTTCAATGCTATTTATATTTTATGTTTTGTTCTACTACAGTGGTATCCCCGTACCAGTGCGAAAGGGTCAGTCTCCCACAACTTCAGCGGCTCGTCAAACGAATATTCGAAACACTACAAGTAAAAGGCCTCTTCAACCCGCTAATAGGTAAAGACAAAGATTTTGTAGCATTAAACATATCGATTTAAGAAAACCATGACGAAGAAACATTAGCTGATAATTATGATGAAAGCATTTTGATAACGATTTCCCTATTCTACGGAACCTCACAAGTTTCTCTCTTCATTTTCAATATCTGGGCTTATTTAAATGGTGATGGATAAATTGTATTTATATATAATGTGCTATAAGCATATCTCTACCTTTCTTTCGCATATGCCTTTATATGTACAAACAGCAATATATTTTATGTAAGCTTTATGAAATGCACATCTTCAGAGATATTCCCGAGACGACAACCAAGAAAACAACCGTGACCAAACCCCGTGTGGCACAAGAAGCAGTTGTTAAAACCAACACAAATGCTAAGAAATCGCCGTATGTACTTTTAGTGGGAATAACAAATATTAACATGCTGATGCAAATTGGTTTTAACTAATATCATTAATTAACAGCATGTATTGCATGGCGGTGTATAATTAAAGCGTAACGAGCCTAATATTTCTAAAAAATATTAGTAATTAAACAATATTCGATGCTGAATAATTATGTCATACAATGACAAGAAACACCACGTTTAAAAAAAGCAAAATTTCATATAGGTCCTGTTAAGAGTTATTAATTTTTTTTAACATGCTTAATGTGTGTAAGTTAAAATGTCATCCATAAATAAGTAAAATGTTCAAATCATGTTAAACAGACCGACTTTGTCCGGCCGGACTACCCTTGTTCTATCATATTTTCTGCAGCACCATTGGTTTGATTTTTCTTATAAATTACATACGAATAGGAAAATAAAATTATAAAACGCAGTTTTGCACGGTATGGTAATATGATGGAAACCTTGACTAAAGTCGAGGTTTGTAATTGACTGTTGTTCTAATAGGACATCTCGAGTTGATCAAACGTGGCAGGGAGGCTCGACGCCGCGACCGTCATCTCTGCCGTATGGCCGGGCTCCCCCTCCAGCAGCCCCTAGGAGAGCTGCCTCTTCATCAGCTGCGAGGGCACACTCTGCTAGCAACCAACAGAAACACAAGTAAAGTATATTTTTTACCCGTGCTAAGTCAAATGAGTAAAATTTACGTTTGTTCTAACCAGAGACTGCGTTGTTCTCCACAGATACGTGAGAACGCTATGGCATAGACTACCCTCAGATTCAGGACATCTTGCCTTCAATGAGGGTGAGCGGCTACGGCTAGTCCTGGAGGTAGATGACCAGTATCTCCTGTGTTGTAGAGGCGATCAGAAGGGTCTGGTGCCCCGTGATGCTGTGCTTCGTGATGATTTCTGATATTGGCAACCCTAGCATGATTGGCAGCCGTGCTGGCGGCCATTGCGTTTGAACGACAACTTTGGGAGAAACTGAATAAAATTCATATGGTGTTTAATGTTAGGGTGTCAAAAAGGTGTTTGGAACAAAATGCATGCGGAATGTGATCGTGGTGTCTTTGAGAGAGCTATTGTAAATTATTAAGTTGGAAGTATTTATGTGCAATAGAATGGAAATTAAATATAAGGAATGGACTTTCGTTTGATCATTTATTCTTAATTCCTAGTAATGTCTGGATGACATCGAAAATAAGTGACATGTTATTTTATGTTTGAGGGAATACTGTTCAAAGACATTTTGTAAATATATTTGTAACGATTATGTATAACTTGTCCATACGCTTGGAGGGCTAATTCTCTGTCTCTATTTTATTAATATTTATATTACCATGTTCAGCAATATTCTACACTTTAAATCCGTACCGAATCTAAACATCACTTAAATTCATATTCACATTTGATGATTCTGTAGTAAAATCTAGTCTTACGTTAAGGCGCGACAAGGTCTTAGACTGTAAATAAATTATTATAAGGTACCTACACAAATTGTAGTAATATTTACTGCTGACGCACGCGAAACTCAATGTAATGAAGTACTGAAACGTAAACAGTAAATATTTGCTACAATCGCATGTGATATAGATTTACTTTGTATTGTAGGCCAAAATCTCATAATTTTAAGTGCCCACGTCTTATATCCTATACCAATCAAAATTCATAACTGCCGAGAGAAAGACACCCAAATATAAAGTTTGATAAGTTTCTCATGAAAATTTACGTCTAAATTATTCATTGATATTAAGGTGTATGCGTATATTGCTATATTATACTTACTCCCTATTGGTATTTAGTGATGTGTAACTTGTGTAAGTAGATGATATGGATAATGTTATAAAACTAAACAGCGGTGTTATAATGCGTTATATTTGCTTATTTCTTAAATGATTCACATTATCAGATATTGGTGCGGTAATATTATTAATTAATACACAATCGCTGTCCACAGATGAGTAATTTCTGTCGTCACTAACTGCATGTGGCCTTTCCTGCAAACCTTCCTGTATAGTATTCTGTGGTAAAGGTTTTTGATTCTCAATTGACAATAATTACAAAATGTAGGTTGGCTTAACACGGTTCACAGCTAACTGCACGGCCCCACCAATTAACTCCTTCCTTCAGCTGCCCTACATAGGCTCATAGAGTGGTGTTGGAGTATAACAAACTTGTAATCACTAACTGCACGTGCCTCTCCGTTACTCACATCCTTAAGACCCAGCACCTTGCAATACCACAAAGTTGAACACGGTTCGAGTTACCGCACCTTAGTGTCTATCGCTCATAAACCATTACTTGACAATGCAAAACTATATAATATACGGTCACGAATATTATTGTGATACAATAATCATATCACAGATTTTGGGTAGCAAAAAGAAATGATATTTTTGGTATGTTATTAATGTATTGCTCAAGTTGGAAACGCAACCTTTTGATTATAATGATACTAATATTCGAGACATAAATTCTCATGACATGATATATTGACATTAGATATTACTTATATTCGTGAAACTAAATTCCAGTATTGATGTAAATTGTATATAAATATTAGCAATTTTTTGATGTGAAATTTAAAGTAAGTGAATAACTTTTGAATGCACGATACAGTTCCTCTCGTAGTCAGTCGTGCTATCGAGTCACTTTGTGAAATTTGTAGTCGGCATTATAGTAGTGATCAAAATTAATGTAGTAACGGTGTCTTTCTCAAGGTGGCGCAGAGTGCCGAATAGCTTGCTCGGTGAAGAAGCAGCACATATGGATCGGCACCGCGTTCCATCTCATTATTTAATAAACAAGTAAGATGACACAAATTAGAAATGTACAATAGGAATAATGTATACAATAACTAGTTTAATCATATTGTCGAAGTTATACCTAGTTGAAATATTAATAGGCGATATTACCTTCAATCAAAGAAAATGTGGAATTTATGTTTGTAAAATGGTAATTTTTTTTCATAGTCGTCTTTAGGATTAATTCGCGCTTTGTGACTGAATGATGTGATGTGGCCTTTTGTATGTAATTATAGTTATTATAGTGTTACCGTGTCTTGTGTGAGTGCGCTTGTTGCATCAGTCGGAGTACTCTTCCCAATATCTATGAAACATATAAACAGCATGGGAATGCTTCCACAAAGTATTTATGTGTAACTTTAGTAATAAAAACTCCTTAATAGCTGTTAAAGTATTAGTCAAATAAACATGCCTTGAAATAGTGAACGCTTGCTGTGGAGCGGAGCATTGCAGACGCGCTACAGAATAGCTTCACATTTAGATGCTTGGCAATTAGAGAATTCAAGTACCTTACCATAGTGGAGTTATTAGACGTAAGTTTTTATCAACAGTTTGTATTATTGAATGATGTTGAACATTTTTTATATAATGACATCCTGCGCGTTCGTTTTAAGATATTGTTGGATACAATGTGGTGAGTCTGTTGTCCTTATGGGTACAAACGGTTAAGTTATTTAACTATTATCGTCTGTAAGATTCTTATTTATAATTTTTACGATCGGGAACAATAAGTTGGATTTTGAGTTGAAAACTTTATTTTCTTAAGAAATATAAAATAAATAAAAAATAGGCTTTCGTTAAGTTACGAAACGTCAACGAACGACTGAGAAACTAATTCCGAATATTTATTATTATAAGTACCGAAAATCATTATTAATTTTATAAGGCATTTTGTCATTCAATGTATGTATTGTTTAAATATATTTTATTTGTGTTAAGTGCCATAATTTAATGAATTAACAATTGATAAATATTATAATGCATAACCATGTACACCAATTAAACAATATAATATTATAAATTATTGTTGTTTCATTGGTTTTACTCATAACTTCGGTGCCTTCTTAATAAAAGCTATGCAGTAGAGATATCTTATGAACACTTTGGAATAGACAATGGAAAATTCTTTACATTTCACTGATATCCACACAATTGATTATTTAAACTACCTATGTATGCAACAAAGCCGTGTGAAAGAAGGTGCCACATTCCACTCACACAATGTTATATTTACTATATATACATATGCCTGCGGCTATATTCCCTGAAGGGAAGGATGGGGTGTACTATAGTAGGTACACCAACATTTCTCCAGCTATATATTAGTCTCAATAAATAGGGGTGAGGCTATCGCCTTTAACCAGGCATCGATCCAGACTCCGGGCTCCTGGGAAATTACAGATGGAAAATCTAATAACGATGAGCCCGACTCGGGGATTGAATCAAGCACCACGTGTTCCGCAGTTGCGCTTTCGACCACTAGACTAACGTGGCAGTAAACTAATCCACTTGAATTTACATGCTAACTATCACGCCACAAATTTGTCGGTAAAGAAAAACATCGGGAGAAGAGCATGCGACGTGGAAGCATCTAAGGCAAGAAATTCAACGATATATGTAGTATGAAGACTTATTGCCTTGAGGGACGACCAACTGTAACATTTTTCTGCACACCCACAAATACCCTGTGTATAATGTAGCCTGTGAACTTGAAAAATATAAAAGTACTAGTTGTGCCCGACAAACGTTGTATTGCCATATATTTCTTTGGGGTGGTCACCCTTATCATTTAGGGGTATGGAAAATTGATGTTGGCCGATTATCAGACCTACCCGATCTGCACACTAAATTTCATACAAATCGGTCCAGCCGTTTCGGAGGAGTATGGTAACGAACATTGTGACATGGAACTTTTATGGAACCAGCCAGAAACTCAGTAATCTAATGTAGATTACTGAGTTTCTGGCTGGTTCTTCTCAGAAGGCTAGTTTCTGAACCGGTGGTCAGTTCTTTGACGTTCACAGGTGCCGTACCTACTAGACCCTTAGCTGAATAAATTATTTTCATTTCATTTTCTCCAGGTATTTACCTAAATTTACATTAGCGCAAGAGCTTAGCCAGGTTTGATTGAAACAAATATTGGTGTCGAAAATTTTATTCAACATAAATAAACTAGTTCAAATTCAACAACTATAGCTACAGCAGAGTAAATAATTAATGATGTTCAGTGTCGTGAGGATATCCTGCCATCTATTTTAGATTGCGTCTAATACATTATTAACTAGTAACACTCTACGCATGGAATATTTTAAGAAGCGTTCCTACTACACCGTTTTTGTCATTTTGTGCTTTATAGTTTGTTAAATATCGTGCTTTTTGCAGTTTGTAGTGTCTCATTCAATAACACCATTGTGTCACACTGGACTGGGCTACATTATTTGCTTCTCTACTAGCCTACTCCATTAGGGTGTTTACCCTCCCTTGGCTTTACCGTGGTCGGGGTAAAATATACTATTTAAAGTGCTACAAAGTTAAATATTTCTAGATTACGCTGTCCCTGAAATCACTTTTTTCTTTTTATTAGTTTTCTTTCAAAATTGTCTGCATCGTACGAAATAGGTAGATTATCGGTTTGGATACATGATTGTGATCTGTTAATTATGTCTCCGTTAATTAATAAGTAAAGTGGATTGGTAAAAAGTAGGTGTTTGATTTGTTATCAAATCTTTACATGATTGTATCGATAGGCTTCAAACTATGGATATTTTGACATGGTAATCAGAGGGTGGTAGTGTGATTGAGACTTTCAATATATGGTGAAAGCCGGTCTTGAGAGTGAAGTTCGCCTGGAGCAAGCGGATCGAGGTGGATCGCGAGCGCTGGCTGGTCGGATGGACGCTCGGCGGTTTCGTTCATTATTGCGCTTGATGAGATCTTCTTCGTACTGCTTCCGCGGAGACAGCGCCCGAGGCGTGCGCGGAGTGCGCGGCGCGCGCGCAGAGCGGCACCGGGACAAGGGACGATCCTCCTCCGTCCACTCTTGCATTGACATGTAGTACGGATCCTGCATAACGGTTACATTAATACGGTGAGCGCTGCAGGTTTACTTGTTATGGATGGCAACATCACGATTTGCCTGTCAGTGGTGCTTAGCAAATTGGCAATGTTTTGCCAGTGCTCAGATATTTTTTTTTCCGAAAATTAATAAAAATATGCTCAGTCGACAACAGAAATTTAATTTAATATTTTAAAAACAACCCCCTGTTTTCATCAAAGATTAAGTGCCACCGTGACAGATGGTGAGTCCATCATCATTTCAGGCCCTATACATACGTCATTGCGGAATTGCTTCTTAGACATATGAAGGTTTCCCACAATGATTTCCTTCACCGAGAAGTTTTTAGAAAAACGCATTGGTACATGCCGCTGAGATTCGAACTTGCGTCGCTTGCGTTAAAGGCGATTACTCGAACCCCACGCCCACCGCGGCTGCAATCGAAATCGGAAAATTTATAATAATAAAAAAATATATATTGATACTGTGGTATTTGATTTCTATTCTTTATTATACTCGTAGTGTGTCAAGATAATTGGTTGGTTTTTTCTGTACAAAGTGACAAAAACTACATACCTACGTGACATTGTTTCGAAACTAAGTATGAAATGATTGCAACTTACCATCAAACCGCGGTGTCCGTTGACTAAGTGCGAGTGCGGTGTGGTGATCTTAATCAACTAAGTAAAATCAACAATTAAGGCAGTAGAAAAGCAAGGCTGTCAATTGTAATTGTAATTGTAATTCATTATAGTGCGCCAACATTAGCCACATGAACCAATGAGCACTTAGTTAAGTAGTTTATCTTAAAATCTGCAATGCTCGTTTTGTAATTAATGAAACAAAGCTAAAAGGTGATCATTTATGGCTCCATGTGATTTCTCCTTTCAAAGGTTTACTAACCAAAGGCTCGTAAGTGAGACTCTGGTGTAATAAACGTTGAACTATTTGTTGCCTTCTTCAATATATTTCTGTTATGATAAGAAATTTCCGAGCTTAAACTGTCTTACTAAAACTAAATAAAACAATGTCACAATCTCATGTTAAATTGTATTCAATGATTATCAATATAAGTAGGTCAATACTTTAATTCTAGATTTCAATGTTGTAACAAACTTGTTACCTACATCAAATCAGATGTTAACATTTAGCTTAAATCCACGTGGGTATTCTACTTGTAAGTAAATTAGAAGCTCTGCTACAAAACAAAGTAAATTAAAAAATACAATACAAAATAAAAATAAGAATTTTTTCAGTGTTAATTAAATGCAGACAACTACATCGAAAGTGAGACATTGCAAGTAATATTTTGTGACTAAAAGCTTCAACATCCATAGAATACACACTATCTAAACCTAGTCACATCTTACAATTTTTAATAAGTATATAAAACATTTATTATTCTAAAAATCTGGTCAGTCGTATCTCCAGCCTAAGCCTGCCTCCCTAGACAAGGATTCGATGATAACGATTTGAATCGATTCTCTTTCTGCAAAGTTCCCAACAAATCGTGAGCTCGTCAAGCAGCTACACTACGGTTGCAGAAAACACCTTGTCTAGGCCCCCTGTTCTTGCCACAGCGAGACTGTAGATCATAATTTACTCAAATTAAGTGTAAAAATCAAAAGCAAAACCTCTGTAAAAAAGCTACATAATGAGGACAAAATTTAATGTATTTCGGTTTTAACTCGCATTGTATCACCAAATATTTTAAGGCTGTGTCCAAGAACTACCTGCATAGTACCGCCACACTCCAAATCAAAATACATTTACATTAATTATATCTGTCGGTGCATACATATCTACTATCAATACATATAAATATAACGAAACATGGTAACAAAGCTAAATGGTACATATACATGTATCTAAGTATGATACAAAAAATAAATATACATATATATATGAGCTATGAATAATTTACGTATATAGGAATATCAAATTGTGGTTACAATACAAATTGCATTCGAAAAAAATAGTGCCGCTAATATTTAACTTACGTAAAGAGTGCATTTTTTTTATATAATATCATTGGCATACCCGTCGCTTAAGATCTTATGTGTGTTACGAACAAAGTAAAGGATATGGGTATTAAAATTATGGGCATCTAAGAGGATTATGGCATTTGTTATAGGTATAGGTAAATCGAAAAATGGTCCAGGTAATTTATTAGATATAGGTATTGTATGAATTGGCACACTCTTTTATTATTCCAAATGATTTTCCGTCATTATAAAAAAAACATGTTCGAATTCAATATTTAAAGCGAATACGAAACATCAATTACAAATTTAACATCATAATATTTGAATTGCAACTATTAAATTTCTTATCCCAAAATACACTTTTACATAAATTTTACACAAAACTCATTCATCATATTGTCCAAAATCATTATCGGATATGCAAAATCATTGACTTTAATTACTATACATCGAAAAACTAGCGTGATATCTGTGATAGCTGTCAAAGCTGTGACTTTTATCGTTAGTTTAGGGTAGTTTTATAATCTGATAAAACATCAAGACTACGGTTCCCTTTGCCGTTGCTTTATTAAGAAGTTCAAATCTCGGGTCTAGCGGTGAGTCCATCTTAACTAATTATTTCCATGTAAACTCGCGTTTAGAGGAAGTTTATAAACCGACTAAAATATTGAATTATAAAGCGAAGTGTCGCCATGAACCGTACTAGAAATACTCACAGATATCCAGCTATGAGTTTCGAGGATCTTTATGACAAATGGATGATATTTATTAAAACAAACAAATCATCACTCACACTGGGTTCTGATTTTGAATACACAATAATTAACAGAGATAAAATACACAAAAAAGAATTCAACTCTTGATTATAAAAAAAAATTGTATTTTTAAAATCGAAATTATTGTGTTTTTCTAACACTGTTGCTGATTCAAATTCTCGTCGGATTTCGGTGGCTGAGCTGCAGGCAGCGGACTCTACAACAGAACAATACAATTAAATAGCATTTACAATACTGTGCATGTAGCGCTCCAAAATATCATGATCACAAAGATGACAAACGCAGTCAGTGGTTAACATAGCAAAAGAAAACCAAACACATCGCAAAACAACAGAAATGAAAATTAGTCAAGACACTCGACCAACAATTATCAAACTCGGTACCATAAAACTTAATACCTCGTGAAATATTCAATAAAATTTGTATAAATACTCTGGCTGAAACAAAAATGATAATGTTATGACAACGATGAAAGAAAATAAACGTAGCCCATCACCAAAAACAAAATGAGGGAAGCGGAAACAACACAAAGATTGAGGACACGACTATCGATAAGGCTCACCTCTTGCCGGGAGTGGTTGAGACTGTCCGGCACCGGTGACTGGCTTATCTGCTTGATGTAATCTTTGTCGTCGAAAATTTTGATATCACCGCCTCCTGGTTTATGTTTTACATTGTCCAAGGAGCCCACTTTACTTTGTGCCTTGAATTCCAATTTTTGATTTTCGATCTGTTCCAAAAAGTTAGTGTGCAAATAAAGAACGGTATTTGTTGGTATAGTGCGATGAAAGCTTCGTGGAATTAGCTTAATTTTATTTTTAATTTCTTTGTCATTATTGTTTGTTGGCGAAGTATGTCCACCATTTTGAAACAAATTCATTCTACGAAACCTTCATGTCTTTTGTAGATATATACATATAACTATAAATAAATAACTTAATTTACCAATCGTGTATTTTTGTTGACAGATGAAGTAATAAAGCCAATTAACAGTGGGTAAGTTTACCGTATACGTTCATATGTATGTTAAACGATATAATAAATTCACACAGGAATCATTATTGATTTTCGTGGCGTGCATGTCGATGATATTCGTGTGGGACCGTGTATGTTGGCAGGTAACATTTATGTCAGTTCTTGCTCCGTTATGTAAGTTGGGTGTATAAAACGTTTATGTGAATCTTCGGTAGTTAATGTAACAATAAAAGCATGTAATAAAATAAATATTAAATATAATATATAGTGTTATTTGCAAATACGGACTTGCAGTGTTTTGAAAACACAACACTATATCAATAAATTGTCGGCAGCCAGTGTATTGTGTTATGTGCGTGATATGTTGGTATTGACTGTACTGTCATTAAAACGAATTATTCAGCGTGTATAGCAGCCGCATCCTCCCTATGACAACAATCATCCGCTGACAACACTGGTATCGAACACACAAAACATCTCGGCACTATATTGTACCAAACTGACCTTATTCCATAAAGCATGGAAGGCAAAAGGTTTATGTGATGCCCTCCATCTTGGCAACTGCCACTTTATATACTAAAAAACAATAATTTACAAATTAAACCTTTGTTTAATTAAATACGATACAACGTCACGATACAGATAAGCTTTAGACTGATTGATTACCTGCAATCGAATATATATTTAGCCTTATAAAATAAAATTGTGCATACAGTGATGTGAACACAGATTTACAATACAATGTTACTCACTGATCTTGTCCCGTTCTTCACAACTGTTGGCTGAAGAATAATAGTGTTATTTTCAAATTAAGTGATGGTTATACTTCCAATTACAAATACTAGGTACATTGCCTCTGAGTATATTTTTACAACATGTGCAAGTTGTGACTGATCCTACATTCTTCTTTAATATTTCCTACATATTGTGATGTTATTAATTAATGATTTGTTCAAAATTACTTTAAGCTCTATTCTTGAAAGTAGTGCTGTAGTATAACTTTTATCTTTACTCACTTTGACGACGGCCCTTATAACTGAGTGTGATTGACATAGATAATGGTAATCAAATGTGTTGGTAAGGGTAATTATTTTACCTTAATAGCTCCTCCACCAGGCTTGTGGGTGATGTTCACTGTAGAAGCCACCTTCGGTTTTGCCGAAGCTTTGAAGTCCACTTTGACCGTTTCAATCTTCTTATCTCCGCCGCCAGGTTTATATGCGGCGTTCTGGAGAGATCCTACCTTTGACTTCACGTTCCATTCTAATTTCGTGGTAGTGATCTGCAAAAAAAATATATAAGACTTAAGTACTTACCTAATCTTGGTTAACAAAATAAAAGACTAAAAATATTATTTCTTATTGTACCTTTTTGGTACCGCCGCTTGGAGTGTAGGCATCGTTTTTGGCTGCAATCTTTGGCGTAACGTTTCCAAATTCCAGTTTCCTATTCTCAATCTTAACTTTTCCACCACCTGGTTTGTACGTGGCGTTCTCCAGTGAGCCAATCTTGGATTTGACCTGCTTGATGTTTGGAGACGGTGCACTCCCCACTTGAATTTTGTTCATAGGTACTTCTGTAAGATCAAAAAAGGTATTAGAAAGATAAGAAAAATTTTATATCTTTTACCTTATCTGAGCGACAGCACGGGTGGCATGGTTAATATTTTTCTAACGCGGCAATGCATCAAAGGAAGTATTAGTTCATATTATTATAATATGATAAATAACTTCCAACTGGTTTGATACTATATTCTATCCTCACCAGAAATTGACTTGTCTTTTATCGATTTTTTCCACCAGTACGAAGCGTAGGGCGCAAGGCATAGGCGTAATTAAGGCTCTTAAATAATTCAATGTCGTACGAACGGACGAAGGGCTATTTTAAAATTAATCAAGAATACACGAAGACACAATCTAATACGTATACCTCATGGTTGCGATTGTTAAGTACAATTTTCAATAATGGAAATATATTTTAACTCAAAAGGGTCTGTGGATTTTAACAATACTACAGAAAGCTATGTATGTAAGTTACTGGGACCGCGGTATCAGTTCTTAATGGTCCCAGTCGCCTGTATCCTCAAGTAAGCGTGTAGTCAAATTATTGTGGTTACTCACTTTTTTTCTCAGACGGGAGAGGATTTTCCGGTGTTTTAGCGGTAGCACTCTTGCTTGATGATCGCGACAAGCTGGGCTTGATACTGTTACTAGACTTTTCCTTCATCGGCAGCTTGCTAGGAAGCTTCTTGTTCGGGGAACTAGGGGAGCCGTTAACATCCTTGAATGCAAAACCAAATATATACACATAAATAAAATTTGATATTTTAACAAAATGCTTATTTACGGTACTTACATAAAAGAAAATTTTTGTTCCGTCGAATATCTGAAATGACTGAGCCTATTTTAACGGGACTTTCACTGGCAGGGATAGCTGATCTTATAAGAACTTTATTTTTTATTGTAGGAAAACAAATAGTTTTTATTGTTAATTCTACGTGGGTAAATCCACAAGGCACAGCTAATGCGCAATATAAAATATCACATTAATTCAAACGATATAATGTGTATTAATTCATTGTGTATTACAATAAGAATGAATAAAATTTCAAATAACTAAAATCATCTGAATATGGAATTTTGGGCTGATTTTGTAAGGGAAGGCATTTAAAAAAATATTTATAAATATTGTGCATTTCAATTTACGTACGTTTCCTTGGGTCGACTCGTCGACACCGCTGTCATTGTCCCCATCTAGTTGTGAAATAATGTGGGTGTTAAAAAATAATTCAAAAGAATGTTCATTTAACATGAACGTATGTTGTGTATACATACACACACATACAATTTTCTATTTTCTGTTTAATACAAATTAAGTATGGCTCATCTCAAATATATTTAAAAATAATTAAATATAAAATATATGACTATTTTCTAAGCTTAAATCATACTTTTACCTTTTGGTTTTGATTTTGATGCTGAGGCTGATTTCCTAGGAGTCATTTTTTTTTGGTCGGAAGACATTGTATTTAATTCGTTGGGTTTTTCGTATATTGAAGAACCCAGAGTTGGAGATTTGGTTGGTGTCTTACTTGGTGTTATAGCTGGTTTGTACTCCTTATTTGAATCAGTTTTCAAATCAAGTTTTGCTTCAACTTTTGGAGTCTTAGGCCGCTGTGGATCGGGGGTAATATTCTGGGGTTTGACTTGACCTGGTGGTGACGTCTTTTTCGGTTCTGGCGAGTCATCACTGCGGGTGAGTGATGGTGAACGATCAGATAATTCTTTTTGATTTTGTGATGTTTCATTAGCATATTTCGAAGCTGATAGAGTATTTTGCAAAACCACATCATCATCATCATCTGACTTTTTCTTTATTGTTGTAGTAGGCAAAGTTCCCATAAACGATTCCGTCATTTTAGACCCAGCTATTCGAGATTCTGGGCGATCAGTAGTGTCTTTACCACCTTCGATCGACACTTCAGACCGAACGCTTTCCTTTGAGCCGTGTTCGTTATCTTTAATACCTTCTTGGATTAAGCCAAGTCCTGGGCTACGAATAGAAAAGTCATCGAGTCTGCCTCCCATAGCGCTTACGGATTTTCGACGATCATCTTCCATTTTGAGTGGGCTCGGAGTCCCTGGAGCAGCAGCAATGCTATAGCTCCTGCCTTTAGCTGCCCCTGGCATGTCAATACCAGATTCTGCTTTAGAGACATTTTGGTTTTCATAGTTAACAGCTTGGTTATCCAGGTTGACGGGTTTATTGGGATGTGAATTTGACTGACCGAGACCCCTTAAAGAGTCTTGTGAAGGCTGTCTGGGCAGTTGGCCTATTGGTGCAGATCCTAGTGGAGCCCCGTTTTTAGGAACACCGTTTGGTTGTTGTGCTAATTGTGGCCTTGAACCATCTGGTGTGGTCGCACTCAGCTGAGGTGGCTGCCTCGGGCCAAACTGTAAGTTGTTCGGAGGAGGAGGAAATCTCTGTGGCGCTTGGGTCAATGTTGGTGATTGTAAAGGCTTGGGGCCTTGCGGAGCTATAGATTGAGGACCACCAGGTCTCAATGGAGGTGGTATTGGCCGAGTTTGCTGCACTCCAGGAGGAGCTGGAGCTGGAGCTCGCGACAGTGGTGGTCCTGGTCGAGGTGCAAACTGGGGAGTGCTAGTAACTGGGCCACCTGGTTGAAATTGTGGTCGAAGCTGTTGTGTGGGTGGTACCGTCGGCCTTGTTTGCTGCGGTGGAAACCCGGCACGAGAATCAACCCTGTTGAGTGGGCGTACTGGCGGCTGAGACGGGCTGGTTGGATCCGGACCTACTGGACCAGCACTCGGAGGACGAAAATCCGCCGGTGCCTATATACATAAAAATGTATGAAAATAATTATTACCACGAATTCACGAAATACAAATAACAGTAATTTTTGTTTGAATAGAAACAATTTTGAATCTTAGACTTTCTTTTATATAGTATTTATACAGCAGTTGTTGGAACATAGTACATATGAGTAAGTACTATGTTCAAAACATGTTGATAAACATCCAATAGAAATAAGACGATTAGGAACTTCCAGTAATCAGTTTATTAGTGCTTAAATAACGATTTCTGAGTATATTTTTACAGACTAATAGCAATTTGGCAAATAATTCGGCAAACAAGAGTGATTGAACACGATAGAGGAGCGGAGTGGCGCAGGGCGGTGCCGCCCGCGCTGTCGCCGCCCGGCACTCAACCCTAATCAAAACAAACCAGCTCTTCCACCAAAACAATATGAAAAAAATATTGGTCAGGTCTAAAATCATTCCTATGTCTCATAAAAAGAAAAGGTTTATATATAATGTGTAGCTTTGTCTACATTTAACAATAGAGCGAAGTCAGAAACAGTGGGTGGTGCCTTTTTAAAAATGGAAAATGTGCAATTTGTACTTCCGTGCTGTCCCCCCTGCGTGATCTCGGTTCGAACCGAACGAGCAACGCCCGACAGATACTACTTGTCACAAACTCGGCCACTGGGTCAACGAGCTATTGCCGGTTAAATATGTCATATCTACATAAAAATAAACGTCTTTCTGTTATAAAAAGACGTAGGTAATAAACAAGGCTAAAAACATTTTAAAACAAATGTTTCGCGGGTGATTTGAAACGATTGGAATACTAAATGGTTCGTAACGTATTTCTAGAATAAATACAAAATGTTCAAAACGTGTTGTTTTGTCGACCAATTTTAATACAATTAGAATATATTCTGTATTTCCTGGAATTCATGATTCATAAAGCGACATAAATCTTAAATTTTACGGCAAAATTATTACAAATACGAGAAATTTGCTATTTGCTATCATTGCTTTGCTATCTATTGATACCTAGCCGTAAGCTAGCATCGAAAGCCGAACGCATCATAAACGGTGTCTGGTTAGGGCTTATCTAAACCAAAATAGGAATACGGCACGCAAATGCCTGTTCGATGCCAAACATTGAACTTGCTACTTTAGCAACTCATACTGTATCGCAAGGCAATTTACTATTCACCATTTCAATATGAAGTTCAACATAAGCTTCAACTATTAGGTATTCTCTAAGGATTAAAATAACAAAATGTAAGCTATGTTGAATAATACAGTCATATACCTGTTATTTATACGTTACTGTCACTGAACTAGAAACTGTGCAATGTTATTGTAAATATTATATTCGGACGTACTAGTTAGGATTTAACTCAGAATTATTAGGGTAGACGCCCTCGCGTGACCATGCTATTGTTCGTGAAATCATCGAAAACTGACAAATTTACATGAAAAGCCTGTAAAATTTCGCAAACTCCATGTTTAACTTTAGCGTAGCATTGCATGCACACTTATTTGATCGCTGAAAATGTGTTCTGTGCAATACACATAAGCAATGCATGAGTTCGACTTATATGTTTTAACTTTCGAACAGTGTAACTGTTTTATACAACATTTCAATAAACTTTCCAAAAGAAACGCAACAATTCAAGTATTTTATGAGGCAGCAACCACATTCTGTAATATAGAGCAAAGAGCTTTCGCAAAGTAGTAATAGCGCTCTAACTTTTGATTCACAATATAAAATAAGATAATGAAGCCGAGTATAATTGACTACATGCTATTTTGTAAGCCTCCTACTCGCTTTCTCGTTTATTCCAGTCATGGCAAACTTTATACAATTTCATTTAGGTTGAAATTAATAACGGTCTGGGAAAATTGCTTGTCTACAAGGTTATCATTGTTTGATACGACAATTTTCGCGAAAAGTCATTAACCTGATTTAATTAATGGGAGTGCTTAACTAAAAGTCTGCGCGGTGCTTTATGTATGAACTCCAGGTGTAGTTTAGTGCAAAGCATACACTTCTGGTGCTCCCGTGGCGACGGGGCTTACCCGGTTTGCGTTGTTACCCTCCATGCCTGCAACGACTACCAAAAACCTTTACAGTTTTCGATCTGAAAACTGGGGTTTCTATGTCATAATTCTTCGCACGATGAGGCGATCGCTTATTTGCGATATCTCCTTGAAACTATAAAGGATAATAAAGTTTTTATTAGCCATGAAACCTTTACGCGAAAACTACCTGCTGCTATAAACGTGCTAGTGTTCCTCGCTGACGCATTTAATGACGACCAATACACGCCAATGTGTCTCTAGAGAACGCAACGTGATATACAACTTGCGAATATTAACTATCGCACTGAAAAATATAACCAAACCAAAGAGTCACACATAGGTGCGTGTGGAAAAACATCTACAACACATTTCAGTTTACAAAGAGATTAATGTGTTTTTATTTTTTCTGGACAGAGATTCATACGCTTATAATGCAATTTATCTTATTTTTTACATACATCAAATACCCAATTATTATTATATGACGCACATGTCAGTACATAGGTACGTTTTTCTCTTAGCCTGAAGAAAGAAATCGGTTCCGTATTTAGGAATTCACTTATGTTATTTTAATGAAATAATTTGTGTCATGAGAGTATACTTTTAAAGTTACAAAAAAAGTAGAACGGAGTCTATAATAAAATTAAGTACTCAATTTGATAAAGGCCTATTTCTCTGCCCAGCCAAACACAACATAATTATCTCTAAAGCGAATTTAGGTTATTGAAAAGCGTTGCTGACGCATATCGAGCTAAAATGAAGCATTGAACTCGATTTTTTACGCATTTGTGCGTACCAAACATGAGGTGATACTAATGACAATACAGTGTGCTCATGAAAGTGGTCGATGCTTGTGACGCACAACACATTATAATACGTATAAGGATATACTGAGCTACGTGAATGCTGACATTACCTATTGTTAACTGAAGTGTTCTTGAAGTCATTGAATTGATAAAATTGATATATTTGTCACACTGTCCAAGATTCAAGTGATCTACATTGGTGTGACTTTTATCTATGATATAGTGATGAGATTATAACAATTTCTAAGAACTCTACAAATACATTAAGTACCTATTATATCCACCCACGTTCCACCTACAACGTCATTATATCCCAAGAAAGTGAAACTACTACCTTAACCTACTAAAATAGTAGTAGGTCTCATTGAAATAAATGCTATTAAAATTTTGCGAACAAGCATTATATATAATAAGTTTCATTTCTTTAGTGTTAAACTGAAATCAAAATCAATGTAACACCCATTTAATGAACCTAAAAACAAGACTGCATTACACGGTGTAATGACGCGAATTCTTAAACATGACGAATTTGGCACCTGTCACGAATATGTGCTTACAATAGGTAGTTATACAATTAACTACACTTGCTGGAATATAATAATAAGAAGACGCAAAGAAAATACTTTGTTGGTTGAAGCTAAAATAAACTGGGAAATGGTTCCTAAAGTAGGTCTTGCGTCATCAAGAACTTGCGTTTCATTGTAAATAAATAATTAAATTCAAATATCTAAATATTCCATCTTTTAACGTTGTTATTCTCACCGCAGTCGCAGACGACTTTAAAAAGTTATATTTAGTCGGAATACGTAAGTTCATAAACTTTTATATGAAAAAATCGATATGAAACCACGTCAACATTGCCACGCTGTAAACACGTGTATAGCTCGTGATTGGAAAAACATTCGGGCACTCCCAAAGAAATATACCTTGTCTAACAAATAGTTGCCCTATCATAGAACGAAACTTATGCCCTACCGATTCGATTAGTGAGTATCGATTCAACCCCAGTACACATTTTGTGTATTGTTTAGATTTGTAGATGCTTCACTTGCTTCATTGCTTCATCGTGAAGTATTACAAAACCTCAGGGCAACTTATTCGTTGGACAAGGTGCCTTCTTTCGCCGTGCCCTAATTAAGGAACCTTCATAATGTTTTATAAAAAAGCTCTATTGTTTATCTACACCCTTGAGGGCGACCCTTCTACGCCATACACATATTTCAATTTCCATATTGTTCACGTCGGTCGGTATAATTGGTTTGTGGCTTTAATAAATTACTTAGTCGACCTTGCTTTTAAAGACGAATTAAGAGAAAATTTACACGTAATTTGGATTTACTATTTGGATTGCAAAGTTATTCTCATAATGAAATACTATATTATGTTGATTTTTTATTTTATATATGAAATGATGCATATTTAAATGTTACAGCGTTCTTAGTTAAGTATAATATGTATAAGAATAACTAAAAAAAAAAGTAATAAAAAGTCTTATTCATACTTGAGCAGAGTTCCCTAATAAAATTACATCGATTCTGGTAAAATTACATCAGACAAATATCATTGGGGATATTGCTTCTTATATACTCGTATGATTGTGATTTCCGTTATTTATCATTACAGTATGCATCTGGCTTACGTGTAGCATGATCACATGAATATTATTTCTTGAATGATTGAATTACATGGTTATAGTTTGCTTTCTGAAACTTCAAAAGCCTATAGAAGTTATAGGAATTCCTAGCCTAGGTAAAGTAGCGAATTTTAATGTATGAAATAGCTGTCTGTAATATTGCAATATTGAACACAATTATTGCATGTCACGATGAAAATAAGCAACATACTTCAGTGTGTATTCTTTTTTGTCTATTACATCATTTGGTGTGATAGCAAGAAATAAACACAGTCATATTTTATGTTAAGTGGTACATTCTAAAATATATCCAGTGATGAAGTTTGTATATTTGTTCAACACGGTCGGAACAGTTTTATTTACGCTTTCAACCGGGATATGTTAAATTATTGGCATTTATAAAAATATATATTATAGAGATCCGGAAGCCTATGAGAGAAAATGAAAGAAGCAAAAATCTCCCAAATCATTATAATAAATATTTTGTATATGTTTACTTACCTCTCTGTAAAAGCACGTAATTCTAGTATTTACTTTTCACACTAATGCATAATATATTGCCATTAAATAAAATTTACTTTGATGATTCATTTGTTGATTCAACAAGTTTGTCGGACGCAGTAAGCCAGAATTCAAGCTAAAAATGTTAGGATATGTCTCATTTAGTAAAAGCGTAATTTATATTGTACGTACGTTCAGACTGAAGTACCTACGTAATAAGTACTGAGGGTCAACCTTGATGGCTATCCAACCCTGACACGCCTCTATAACGTCATTCAATATAGGTAGCTTATAGGTAGGTCGGTTATACTTAGACTAGAATGGAAGCAGGAAAATTGATTCACGAAAGTTGATTTTGCAACGTAAATTATTAGTTTATTTTGCAGATAAACTATTGCAAGAAAAGCTATGGAATAAAAAAATATATGTCGATGATTGAATGAAAGTTAAATTTCATTTCTATACTAGCTGTGCCCTGCAGTTTCACCCACGTAGATTTAATTTCATTCCCGCGAAACCCAACACTTTTAAAAAATAAAAGTAGCCTAAATTACTCCTTGTAACATTTTGTATCTGCCAGTGAAAGTCCCGTTAAAATACGTCCAACAGTTTAAGAGATTACCCGGAAGAAACAGACAGATAGCCAGATATTTTTGAAAATATGTTTTTTTTAATCAGTAGGTACCGTATATACCTTCATATGCATTTAGTTAAAAGCTGATATTTTGGCATTACAAACAGACACTTCAATGTTATTTATCTGTATAGATTTCTTTTACAATATGTGAACGTCATGTCCAAAAACTAACTAATAGCTCTAACTAATATCATTAAGTAAGTCTAATTGTCACTTGTAATTATTACCTACCTAATTAATATTATAGTCATTAGATAATAAACGGAAATATCAAAGAATTATCGAAGAACTCCATTCTTCTTATATTGAGATCATTCGGGAATAACGGAACAAAACAAAGTTAGTACGCATGCAATTACCGCATGCGCAATGTCTGCTTGAGGTACCTAAGTATGCTATCACTTGGACTTGGGGATAAGCGAGACAAACGCTGAACGTCATACAACAGCGTCAGAGACCAAGTGACGTGGACGCAGAGAGATTCTCTTGCCAAATGAGTCACTGGCGATATAAAACGAGCCGGCAATCTTACCAAGCCACATTTTACATCAAGCTGCACTGCTCGACGTACAGACGCACATTGCTCATACAAATCACAATACAACACCTATGTTTGTTAACGGTGAAGACAACATCACTACAAGACTTGGAAATATTAGCTTGGATATACAAAGTAAGTGCAGTGCTTTTTTTTGCTGTGTTAATTTTAATTTAAATGATTATTTGTATTACCATCTCAGTTTCAAACTAGCCATTATTGATGTATTAAAACATATTGATCTACTGATATCATTTCCATCATCAGTGAGTGGAAAAATACCTGATTCTAGCAATATAGACTTTTGTAAATGGACATTAGACAGCTGACACGAATACGACCTTGAATGTCAAACACATCGATTCGGTTAGATCACTGCATTACCACTGCAAATCCACTTTTATTGATGTTAATAAACAAATAGCAACTTCCTAAATGTTTGTATTTGTTTACAGAAAACATGCAACCGAAAGCAGACAGACCACCGGTGTGCCCGAAAGACCGACTACCTCAACTCCATCTTACTCCCCCTGGTGGACAGAAGAAGACGGACAGCCCGCAAGGATCGAACAACCCATGGCTGCTGAAGCCCAATCATGACATCCCACCCACTCCTCCACCGCAGACAGAATCACAAGCTATGGAATTCTTCCCACAAAGAATAGGGTAGCTCCTACCCTTACCGCGCAAATAAATGTATTGAAATATCTCGTAAATGGCAACTTGCCATTATGCTGAATGTCGGACTTCCCGGCGAGACGCACGAAAATACGCCTCGTTACGTTGTTGAGAAGGATCTACGTAAATGCCGAGGCAACATTTGTGAAGCGAACGTCAATGGAAGGCAATGTGGCATCCACAGCGATAACTTTTCATGAAATTTTATCATAATGGAAAAAAAACACGTTTCTATGTATAAATATTACTCTTATCTATTTTAATGTTTGATGTGGTTGTAGTTGTTATGTACAAAATAGTATTTCGTGTATCTTCATAAATTTTTGATTCTGATTCTGAGTAGTACCTGAGTAAAGTATAATTATGATGTGTATATTTCAAGTGTTACCTTATAGGTAATTAAAACAAAGTAGGTAGTTGTTAAACTGAATTAAAAATAGAGTTCTCAAAACTTTGTAATAATTAATTTCCTTTGTTACGCCTCTTCACTTTTTCACGATTGTGTATTGACGTCAAACTGTGGATCAACTTCATAAAAACGTCAAGCAGTTTTCAAACACGTCTGGTAAAGATTAGCCCTAACCGCAGTTACGAAACCATACAACATTACCTGCCTAGATTACATTGCACTATTGCATAGGTATAAATATGTACTTTTATGAAGGGTTCAAATAACCGATAACACTTCTTGTATCGTATACTATTTTTCCTTTCTTAAAATTAATATTCCCAAGCTATACGATTTTATTGCACGATGTTTTGTTTAAATGTTATAAAGTATGTGCAGAGTACAGAACATTATTGGATACTTCATCTCTTAAAGTGTATATGACCATTAATTTTTAACTTCACGCGCCCGGATTCATGGAATAAATAAATCTTCCTTCCATAAATGCAATATCTTCTCCTCTCTTTATAAATGTGTAATGATTGAGTGAATTTTTGGTACCATTTCCCGATTGTATTTATGTCAACCAATTTCATTAATTAACATCTCAACAAATTTAGTTTGAATCAAATCTTTGAGACGTTTCTTTCGTGTAAACTTAACAATATTTTTTAAAATATATATGATTTTGAACATACGTGGGTTGTCTCAAATCATTAGTCTCAATCAACGATGTAATGTAGGCTAATTGTCTCCACTCTCACAAACCAAAGGATCATTTGTTTGAAAAGTTTGATTGATAAACTCATATTTTTAATCACATTCAAGTGTTGATGACTCCCAAGCTCTTTAAGAGTTGAAAATTATATTAAGTATGAATATATCCTACCTACATTGATTCACCGGTGAGTCATCAAAATGTGACGCATACTCTAACGCAATTGTGTTTTGGTGTTATATAATTCGGCTTTTAAATTGTTAATCCTCGTTCTAAAACATGGCTAAACATGGCTCGTTCTAAAAAAGTGACTAAAGATTATGTGGATTAACTTCATTAAAATGGAGCCGTTCTACACTTAGCTTAAAGTACCTTCAGAAACTGGTCCCTAAGTCATCGTTACCTTGGTGCGATATTTACTAAGCTCGTGTAATAAATTTACACATATAGATATTTATTTCAGCCACATTCATTTTTACACTTATATTCATAAAAAATGAAAGAGAAGAAACACATTGCGCCGACCCCAAATAACATGGGATAAGGGAGGATGATGATAATTCATAAAGTAATCTAAAAAGAGTTCTTCTTATCGTGGAACTAGAAGAAATAATTTTAAATCCTTTATACTCGCCGCATTGTCGAGTCCATCGAGCGCCTGGTAGTTCAAGTGAAAGTCGAAGGTACCTGACTATGCGGTAGATCGTCAATGAGATGAATGGACCACCAATAACTCAACCAATGTATGTTCCAACTAGACGAAACAGAGAGGAGAGGCGTCGCATTGTAAAACTGGGGGCCAACTATGATCATCTAAGCAGCGCGTATTATGACCTTATTAGCTTTGATGTTTAATTCAACCTACGATGGTGGGTCCCCTGGTCACTCAATTGTAAAGATACGTGCCTATTTAAAAAAAAGGCAAAATGCTAATAAAGCAGCATGTGAACCCGGTTTTAACAACACTTTGTTGCAGCCATAACTCTAAATCAGTGTCAACTTGTAGCTACGCAATTAGTACCATAAAAGTTATATGCCGTGGGAGGCACTGATGTGGATCTCAAGTGATCCAATTGCAGTGGCTCTGACTCACTGCCAAAATTAACATCCTGCCGTCTATGCTTTAGAAACACATTGTTGAGAGGAAATACGTTTGACACTCATAAATATAGGTAGCCAATTTTAATACTCTTCATATGTGACGTTTTTCTACTGGCACGAAAAAAGGCATGATAGGTAATAGTCGCTTCTCGAAATTCCGTGAGAGAAACAATGTTTTTAAATGTCATTAATTTTACTCACCCGTACTAGTAGGTACATTGTCTAATATAGACAATGTACCTAATTGAATATCATGCCATAAAAATAAATCTTAAGTCTTTCAGAAATACAGACAACTGTCACGTTGTACACATTTATCAATCTACGCATCTTAAATGTGAAAACTATAGCAAAGTCAAAGAAGTCACATAGAACATTAGTTTGGACACAATGAACATATGATGAGTGATGAAGTTTATAAAAGCATATGAGAATTGTCTAAAAGAAACCACGTTTCAACTTCGTGTATTAAATTTATGGAACAATCATATACAACGTGAAAAGGTCAAAGATTATATATTATATACTTGAAATTTTGTTCATGATAATATAATTTACATAATATTAATGACGAGCGAATGATTCCATAGTGGCGTCTTTAGATTTACGCGGATGACTTAACTGAATACCCAATAATCCAAAAGGACAGGTGAATTGCTACACCGCACCGCTGCAAATGGGACAGACTAAATTCATGTATCATTGAGTTTCTTGCCGGTTTATCCCAGTAGTCTATTTTCCGAAGTGGTGGTAATGAGTGTCTTTCCGAAGTTTGAATGGAATAGATAATTTACATCAAAATCATTTTCTCTATCACTCAGATCAATAACTATCACAATAAGAGTAAATCCTCATAGACTCAGATCTTGTTTGAGAATCGCTTGGGAGTAATAACTTTCATTTACCCGAATCTTCGCCCACGTGACACCTACTTGGCACCACACAGTCTGTATCCCTTCACCGGGCTCAAACTATATTTGTACCTTTTAGCAAAATCGATCCATCAAGCGCGAGTAAGATGAAGGAAAATATATTATATGTTATCTATTAGCATGAATTCAGTACAATCGGTGCTCAGGGACTAAGATCGAGTCGATACAGAACTTCTGCATAAATAATAGGTCGATTGAAACCACTAGCACAAAAAGTACATGATACCGATTGACTAAATATAATTTAGCAAGTAACAACGCAGTTAAATAGCCTTCGAAAGCAATTATTGTAATAGATGCTAATATCTTATCTTTAACTGATATTAATTGTAACTAAGTCCTATGAGTTAATACCACGTGACGATTTTTCTTTGGAGTAGGCAACTCACTGATTCTATTAATAGCTGTATACGTGAGCCGATGTTCTGAAGTTAAAGGGCCTTTGAAGAAAACCCTTACCAAAATTACAAACTCACTTACTGTCACTGGTGAAATCTCAGTTCAATTAGAAGCAATGTATGAAGCTAGTCGTTATTTTTTCTTTTTGCCAATGGGTTTTTTGTGACAGCCGTCCATGATTTTAATCCTTTATTGTACACGATCAATACATACTCGTAGTTACTACTCCTTACTTACCCATCAACTTGTTAATCTTATGTTTTTTATTACCTTTAAGCTACATAAAGCAGTTGTAACTGTTCAACGCATAAGTAAAGAGGTTAATGTATTTCGAATGTCCAATAACTATTTACTGGCAATAACGTTGAGTGATATTATCGCACTAAGACTAGAATGTTCCAAGGATGATTGTAAAGCGTTGCTTGTGCATTTAATTAATTATTTTTGGTCACTTACCTCGCCACAGGAGTTCGGGAGATGCTTATTCGATGTCAAATGTGGGATACTGGATGTTTAAATATTCAGGGACGCGACAAAAGGGGGTGCGATCCACAATGGTCGCCGGCAAAACCTGAAGTGCCGTGATACGTGCGGCCTCTATCGGCCGGGCAAGTACGTGAAGACTCAATAAAGCTCAGACTCGGCTATTTAACGGATGAGGAAACTACCTTTACAAACTCCAAACAAAGTCCTTTAAAGCAAGTCTCTTTATTACCATTTGCCAATTTATAAAATGAAAATAAATTTAATACATAAAATTATGCGATTGAAGTATTCAGCTATATTTATTATGAATTATGAAATTCATTATGTTTCCAAAAAAATATTTAAAGAAAACATTACATAAAGCTATGATAACAAAATAGGTCGTTTACATTAACTATATGATACTATTGGATAATTAATATTTTCCCAATAAAGAAGACTTCTCAAGGAACATGTCTAAAAGTTTATAATTCTCTTGAATAACGTGTCCTGCGCCCTGAAAATGGTGCGCGCGCAATGGTATCGGGCAATTCCCTTGAGAAGGGAAACCACATTCCATTCGAAACTCAATGAAAACGGAAAACCCCTTTCGTCCTTCTCTTTACTACGACGTGTGACTGAGACAGTAAAACGGATTCGAAGTAGACACAACAAACCTTTACATCTACCGCGATTTCTGGTCTTTGTGAAAATAAACATCTATTTTGTCATGCTTGGTCGTTTGATATATTAGGAACATTTCGTTACGTTCTGTAATAACGTAGCCCTGCATAATAGATAATGTAATTCGTTTGACTGTTTAACATAAAACATCACTGAGGTACATGCTATCTAACTAATGTGTATCAGATGTAATTAATATTACTTAAATTAATACATAATTAGTTTCAAAAGTAACATACTTGCTATATTCTGATCAAATACTATTTTTACTTGATTTAGCAATCACTAAGATATATTAATAAATAAACAGTCAATTTGAGATGAGCCAAATTTAACAAACGTTACATACATCACCCATTTACCAGCCAAGAGTCCCAATTACCTGTAACAGTAAAAAGATGCATTCAACATTAATTTTGAAAGTTTCTTAAATGATAACAATATTAACTGCACATAAGTTATTGGAAAATACGTGTCGAACAGAAAAACTATCGTTTTTATGGCTCTTCAAAGATGCGTTAATAGGTACGTGGATTTCCTGCTTATGGAACATTCCTAGAACGATCATTCAGTTTTAAACGACTACGGAAAAGCAAATGGAAGGGTGTATGTATATGTATGTATTGCACTGTGAAAATGATGATGATGGGAAGTGGTCATCCGCGCAGGAAAAAATTTAAGTGCATGTGCGGTTGCACAACCACAGATGCCCTCTCTCGCTCTTATCGCCCATAGCCCGGTTAACGGAGACCTACAGTACATGCACCCCCCGTACATGCAAGTTCCAATTTTAAACATTTCTCTTATTTAATTAATTGTTTGACGTCCGAACACTCATAAAACTTTACGCCCAGGGTACCTTGTTCTACAATAATTGTCACTCATGCCAAGTATTCGTCTAATGACGTATACGTCATACCATGAACACATTAAAAGATAGCATACGAATACGAATTGTGTTTGCAATGCGATATAGTGGTCTGATATGTACTTACAAGGTCGACATTCAGCCGTTGGATATCGCTGATATTTTATGTATCTTTATGATGTCTATAGGCGAGAAAACACACATTTGCTTAACATTGTACCCACCTAAGGTTAAAGTTACATGTATGAGGTATAGTCGCCATAATTTTTAGAAAATTTGTGATACAATCTATACAGATAAATAAAATGGAAGTGTCTGTTTGTAATTCCAAAATAACAGCTTTTCACTCAATGCATATGAAAGGATATACGGTATTGACGTAACGAAACCAATTTTAATTTTTTTCCCTGATTGTCTGATTGTTCTTCGTAATCTCTGAAACTGCTGGACCGATTTTAACGAGACTTTGACTGGCAGATAGCGAATGTTACAAGGACTAACTTAGGCTACTTTTATTTACATAAAAACATTTAGGGTTTCATCTAGGTTTCACAGCTAGTTATTAATAAGTTTGAATCATTATTCAAATATTAAATTAATATAAAAACTTGTTTACTTTTTTCATAACTTACTAAAGTCTCGTGAGTCCTATCACTTATCTGATTTACCGCCCAAAACATGTTATGCACAAACTTAGGTCTTCTTAAAGAATGCAATTAAAACTCTAAATAATATCCGTAATTATGTACGTTAATATAATTATGTATATTGAAAAAGCATGAAATGAGCAATTCATCTACTTAATAAGAATTACCTGAAATTAGTGTCTACTACACAATCAAATAACTAAAATCCCAGAAGTGTATTGGAAAAATGCATCACCAGATAGATAACTTATGTTATAGACTTATGTTGTTTAGTGTTTAGTGTAATACGATATCATGTAACTGTAATTTAGTAGCTACACTATTACCTTAGGTTTACCTGTAATGATAGTGCATGTATGTAAATAAATAAATAAATAAACATTTTCTCGTACCTATCAATACTTTTTTCGTCTTACTTTGACGAGCGATAAATTCGTCGTTTCTTTATGCCCATTACCTACACCTATTGCGATTGCATGCGTTTACTTATATCGTTACTAAGTCACATCAAATCTGTAAGTTATGGTTAGTGAATAGTCCTTGAACAATATGTTTGGATCAAAATGCTTGGAACCAGGAAGGGAATTCGCGATCGCGTGCTATTTAACATTACAACTCTGCGTGACGCTGCGTCAGGTGTCCCCCTGAAATATGTGTGCTACGGCCTGATGCCTTTTTTAAGCCGAAATAGGTACCTTTTGCTAATCATTATGTAAAGTCGACGAACCTAACCACGTAGCTTCAATCGACATCCTAAAAGAATTAAACCGCATAGTATTATCCAAAGAGAACTATTTCTATCGAATACATAATGATATATTTAGCTCTTATAGAAGATAAATAATGCTTAAATATATAAAATATTTTGGCTTATTCAAAGATTACGATATCTATAAAGTCCGATTACAATAACTAGGTAACTCGGTCGATCTCAATAAATGATTACATATACGATACGATGCTTAACATAAAAAAAACATGCAACGTAATTGGCCTATTTTCATTGGGCTGTAATGAGAATCAGCCCTTTTTGGTTGGACAAAATATTTTCGATGACGTTTATGTCTTTTTATATTATAGGAAAAAAATATTATCATGTATTTTATTAAATCCACACTTCAATCAAGAAAATTCAAACTTTAATATTTTTGAAACAACTACCGCCATCTGTTGAAATAGTTTGTAACAAATATCTTTCGTAGCGAGGAAAACTGCGAGACGAGTGCTGTAGCAAGATTTTCTCACTTCGCGACGTTTAACGTAGCCGTAGCACTATGGCTACGCGGCATAGATGGCGTGCCCGTTACGCTCTACGACACACGCTACGGTGATCATGAGGAACGTTGTGGAACGTTCACGCCATCTTTAGATAGAATAAGAAAGCATAATTCAATTGAAGCGTAGTAAAACCGACAGATGGCGTGATTGAGACAATTTATTTTTATTTTACGTTCAGCAAAATCATACTCGTAATGTAAATATGACGTAAGTAACTAAGCATAGAGGTGCTATGTGCACTTCACCTCTATACTTAATGAAAATGATAAGTAAAGAACATTTGAATCAATAGAATTCACCTAAAATACTCTCTCAACAAAATTCGCGCTCAACGGAGTGGCGGAATTTAAATTTTCGTGAACTTCAACATAAGTTAATGAACTGCTTAAGTACTCAAACTTAATTTGTGTCGTGTGAAGGTATACAATACAACACAAAACACAAACAATGTTAATTATATTTTACATGAACATCGATAGAGAGTGTATCCAAGTTTATTCACACGATAAAACATTCCACTTCTTACAACGTTACACCCATCATTATCACAACAAGCACTTTGTGCAAAGCGTAAATTCAAGCGTAGCGCAGAAATATGGCAGACAGAAGTGTATTTTTCAAACAAAGGAAAGGAACTACCCTTCCCTCCGTTAATGATGGGGGAAGAACTCCCAATTACACGATTCAGTACCCTCGACTCGGTGCGGTTTTCGCGAATGTAAGTAATTAGCGATTTTGTGCATTATTAAACATAGGACATAGAAGACTTTTTTCCTGAAAACCTTATAACGACCATTATGAGGACTGCGTAACTGATCCAGTAGTCGCAAACGCTACTGCGAGACACGAGGTCCTAGATTTGATCGGATCGTACTTAGAGATATTGGGGTTTTCCATTTGTTGATTCCCAATAGCTGCCCAGAGTCTGAATTAGTGTTTGGTTAGCGACGATAAACTCGCCCCCTATTACAAATGAGGTGAAATATCGTTGTACTATAAGCACACCCCTCTACCTACTCCTTCGTCGAATACAGGCGTGTATATAACTAAAAATACGCATTTGTGTAAATACTTTGTGGTGGTGATACATATACAACTTACCTAATCGCTATATAATTAAACATTAGTTGGTAGCAAGTAATTCTTTACCAGTGGTGTCACTGAAAGTATTATATTACACTGCAGCCCTCAGCTGTAACCGCAGAAATGCTTCTATCTAGGTATTTTAAAATATATGTACTTACCGGGCAAGATTAAATCAATACTAATAAGTACTAGCTTTAATTCAATAACCAACAGGGAACTAATATTATATAAATTAAGTGCAATACGCACCAGGTGCGCGCACGGCCGGGGCAAGTTAACTTAGCAGTAAATCTATTAATATACGTTAGCTTCTCGAATAAACTATAAGTTGTAGATATTTTTTTTATTTTACTACCCATAAATCATTAGTTAATAACTTTTAAAATTAAGTACTGATTTAATTACTTCATTCATATTTTACTGTCATCCTTTTAAATAAACTCTAATGCATAAACAATTTTGTATGTTGGTAATTTTATTTATGCTATATGTAGATAGGTAGATAATTAATTTGTGTGATATATGGTATGAATATTGCTTAATATGCTTATTAAATTATTTTTATTGATATCAATTATTTTTATAGTAACAACCCAATTAAGCTGGAAATAGATATAGAGTAAGATTTTAGCCCCAAAACTGTGGTGATACATTTTTATAGGTTCAATATGCATTATATTTTAATTGTTGAGCTTAGTTGTTATGAAGTTAGGGAAACACTTTATTCCCGCGCCTCATTATCTGCGTGTAACATCTACGCAACAGGTACTTACTATTATTTATTCTGTGGTAATAACGTTTTTAACTTCTTTTATGACATTCCAATCTTACAGTTTGTTGTACAATGTACGGCAGCTTCCCACGGCTACGCACTTGGAGAGTAATTATTATTCCTCATTAAAACCATTATCGTACACACACTTTCACCCTAATATAATAATAACTGAAGCATGAAATGATGATTTCAAAGAGGAATTAACAAAAAATGTATACGAACCTATATCAGTAATATTTCTTGAACATATCAGTTGTAAATATTTGGATCTTCTGGCAAGTTATCATTCTGTTCTATCCACCTATTGATTAAATATCCATTTATGTATTTTTTATTGTTTAGGTAATAATTAAATAATATAGATTGCTTTTTGTTTAATGTTACTGAAGAAGCACCTCATTATTTTGCTTTCGAATACCTTAAGTAATTATAAATACCTTTGACAATTTACATCGTAAGATAATAATTGAAGTGAAAATATTTTGTAACTGATACGCCTTATCACGCACTGCCAAGATAGCGTTAATTAAAGCCATTGAATAGGAGAAGAAAACGGCCTAGAATGTGCTCTCCCCTCGGGCTATGTTAAAGTATTATTATCTGTATCATACTGTATAGTAGGAGAGGAGTTCGTGGAACAGTTGCTATTGCGCATATCATTCGATAAACGAAGTTAAGCAACTATCAGCCTAGCCAGTATTTGGATGGGTGACCGGCCGAGTGCTCTCCGTGCCTCGGAGAGCACGTTAAGCCGTCGGTCCCGGTTGCTAATTTATCATCTTTGGCAATCGTTACAGGTCGGTCGTAGGCCTAAAATAGTCTGGCAACTGGTTTAACCCAGATCACAGATTTTCCTCGTTAAAGGGGTTGTGAAAGTCAGATGGCAGTCGCTTCGTATAAAAATCTGGTGATCAGTCGCATCGGGTTGAATCAAGTGCCGACCCCAACAATATATGGGATAAGGCCAGGGAGATGATGATGATGACTGTATAGTGGGTACTCGTGTTTTTTTTTAATTATTGCCTTTCAAAGAACATCTTTTACGACACTTTAACGTTTCTTTTGTATGTAATCTTTCCCGGTACGTTACCTAACTATATGTAATCTTATAGACTAACGACTAAATAATTAACATAAAACCGCATAATCTTGTTTAAAGCATAATTCAATGCTCATTATCGAAATAACTCTTCAAGAGAATATGTTCTGACCTTCAAATGTTGTCATAGTTTATTCTACTTGTGCGAGTTAACTTAGATCATCGACCAAAATACTGTACAATATTAAGTGTTTGCATAGTTTTGTTACGTTACGGGTCATCGATGCCGACACACCTTTGCTCTGATAAACTGATAATACCTAGCGATAAGAATCTAATGCGAGGATGCATTATTTCGTAAGAAGGTCGTAAAATACTTTATATGATCTACGCATACTATGTGACACAAGACATTATTAGCGTCTATGTTTTATAGAAGGCTTAGCTCGATGCAACCGTCTTGTTTGCTCCATCCAAAGTAAGTTAAGCAACCATTAACAAGCTATCTAATCTGATAAACATCTTTACGAATATTTACATTCAAACTATCGCTCCACTGCTTTTATGCATTCAAATCCACACAAATGATATGAATGCACGTGTAATTAATTAAGTATTTCGTTAATTGTAGGGTATTGTAAATTTAATCCCGACCGATGTTTCGTTACGTTACTCACAAAAATTGTCACCTGCTAACGCATCTTAAGTAACAGTTATTTTAGGTCATAAGTTACTTTCCTAAATGTTTGTGCAAGAGTGCGTAAGCTATTATATATGTATTTATGCAACTTGTTCCAGTAACAAAACTAACTAATAGATATTCCTTGTACTGAAATGAACGCGTGCGCATATCCCCTCTTATTCGTTATGCGACCTCACGCGCGTCGCGTCACCTAGGGGCCAATTCATGGACAAATCTCGGACTTGGCACTCGCTTTGCTCTCTATTTACATTTCAAATGTAACAATGTAGGGAAATTTATTCCGATATACGTATAACATGGCTTCATTGAGCTTGAAAAAATAACCAAACTGGATTTTTTCTTGATATTGTAAATAACAAAATATGTACTTGTTTCAGGCAGGAAGCCGTAACATGTATTCTATACAAAATAATTGTTTATTATAATTGTTCTAACAATGGATATAAAGTAGTAAATAGGTATTTAAAACAAAACACCACAACCAAATTAAGCAGAAACAACCGGATGTATGAAGTAGGAAGGAACATTACCGACGGGATTATGGTGACGATAAAGCATTTGGAGCAAAAATAAAGTAAACCGTGAATGGACTCGATGACAATAAAAATAGCTTCAGCTTTATTTTCAGATATCGTATTATATTTTAACGACTAATTTAAAACTGACTACGTCCCTCGTTTAATTGACGATGTACACGCAACATCGCGACAGATTGTGCTAATCGCAATTTAAAATTTAACCATTATGTTCGCTAAAATTGGCCTGTGGGCGACGTTTACTGCTTTAATTTGGTTCCAATTCAGACTGGAATAATTGAAGCCAATTCTTAAAACCAAATAAAGGACGAGGTTGACATAATTAAGGATATACCATCTATAGAGTGCCTATTATTTGTCTTATAACTTGAGAAACAGAAACATGTACATGTAAGAAATACTACATCGTCCAAAGTTCAACCAGGAGGCCAGCTATGTTCGTTATAAGCGTCCTATAATCGTATAAATAAGGCACCAATATGAGAAGTCAATGTTTAGATTGAAGTTCTTCATATACAATGCTTAAAACAATCATAGTTGCCCCCAGAACAGTATTGACGTGAAGTTAAATTTGAATTAACCCATTATTAATGAAGTCTAGAGCAGAGTTATATAAGTGATGAACCTGTAGGTGGTAAAATATAGCGTGCGCCAAACCCGGACGACAATTTACCAATCACGAGGAAGACGCACTAAATGTGGATTGCCTCTGGTGGTGGACTGGCATTATCTAATTCACTGTTACCGGTGGCTAATGAATTAATACTATTGCGCAAGGTGCAGCTAGTATTCGAGGAGAAGCTATACTTATTTAAGTATACAATGTTTGTTTCAAGACCTAATAACAAAGGTCATCAATTTAGGTCAAACTATTTTAACTTATCAAAAGGTTTCAATTTGTTTTGTACTCATTGTAGACTTTTAATATCTTTAAAATTTAATTTAAAAGTTTATTGAAATGGCAACAAAAAACTGCAGGGTCTAGGGAACTGCAAGATTAATGCTACAAAATTGTTTGCCAGTTGGCCAAATTAATTGAATACATTTTGAAGGTCGTAACTAATATGGTATTTGGGGCTCCCAGATAATAATATTTAATAGGCTTCTTCATATCAGCAGTCCTTTGTCAGGAATATAGTGTACCTTAAGAGGAGCCATTGTTTGGTTCACAGATCATTAATCAATGTATTGTGCAAGTTTCGGGATCAGCTCCCGACGCGCCCACCCGGAGCACAGCATTGACCTCGCCTTCACACTCCAAAATACCTTCAAAGTTTCCTTAACATTTGTCTTTCAACACAAGTTAAATAAAAAAATTTAAAGCGTCAAAATAAACGGTCCATCAAATTAAACGAACTGAATTGCCTTTGATAGTTTCGATGCTCAAATGCTGCATTTGCTAAGGATATAAATCTTCGTGATCAACGAGCTCCTGTCATCTCGTAACTGATACAACGATGGAACATCAAAGTTTATCATAAAAGGCATATATGTATCATAGTTTAATTAAACCTAAATGACTCGAATAGTTCAGCATACAGGCCGAATGGATTTTACTATGAAGATATAGGTACTGCTATCGTTCTACACGATTTATTAGGTCAACGGCTATAGCCTACCATTTGACCCACATGTTTCTACTTTATTTCATGTCGTACTACTAGCTTGTACTTACAATTTTATTTGCAAGGTGCATTTTGTATATTTCAACATTTAATCCGCTTCCCCAATGCCAAGTGTGTTAGGTACTATGCTTAGATACTATAACAGACAACTCGTACGTACATATTTATTTATATACGTGTCATGCATATTTAAGTTCCACTTTAGTGAATGACGGTGGCAAGTCCCAGTTTAAATCACAGCTCAGCTTGATGTGAGACAATGGGTAGTGGAAACAATAGTAGCTACCCAGGCCTGTACCCGAGGCGACTGAGCGCCGCCGGGGGCAAAGACTCCGCATTATCACTTTAATGTACTTTAACGAGAGTAAGTGAGTTTAATTGTGTTTATGGCACTAACACAATCCAAGGGTCTTACCATAAACTCTTATTGCTATGATAGTTTGGCTGCGTGACAGGGACAGACTTATACACTTCATATGCTTCTGTTTCGATCTTAATCACTGTCTATTTAAGATTGCCATAAGATGTCCCAGGGCCTTGCCATCTCTCAGCTGCCGTTACCGTGGAGTACGGCATCTATACTAAGGAAATAGGTATAGGGAATATAGACATATATTTTTGATACGATACGAACTTCATAAAGACTAAGGACGAATTTATCAGTGCTCATTCGTGTGGTAGTCGTAATTGAAGGATAATTCCGTTGATAACAATTGATTGGTTGCAGTTTCGCCAGTTGCGAATGAAGATATTAGGAACACAATTTTATACTGGTAATGTAGGTATACTAGACAAATTACCCGATGAATATTCATAATTTGGTGAGTACAGTACAAGTTTTGTACTTATCAGATAATACCTAGTCTATTTACGAACACGGTGGTTAGGTAACTACCTGTCTGTACACTATTTAAAAAAAGTATTACTTTATTACTATAACAAATATTTTTTTATATCCTACTGAAATAAGATGGGTATAAAAAAGTATAGTAGCCCCAAAAACGTCGATTATTAGGTTTTTGCTAAGTAGTCATCTATCATATTGCCCTTCGTGTAAAACTGCAACTCATTCTACCTCGTTAAGAAAACATTAGAACTATCAACAAAGTTTTGCATAGTTTGATGGTAATATTGCAAAAACAAAAAAGGCTGATTTATTGTGAGCACAACTAATTAAAATTCTGAATTTAGCTATTAAGAGAGTTGCATGGAACCTATAAGACCTAGTACCGGTGCTGCTTGTGTCTGGCACGGAGTTAATTCTTTGGAAGTGTCGTCATTCTTTACAAAATAATTATTCTTTTTGTTTCCGTTTTAAGCAAACTTTTTAATCGAACATTTATTTTCTTTCTCCCTGTTTCTATAGGATATATACTTAAATGGAATGGATATGCATAAATATAAAATAGAATTGACTGTTTATTGTCGGCATACAACTAATTAATGATAATAATTTATTTAATTAACTTGCCGTGGTGGCCTCGGGGTTTGACCAGTCGCCTGCTACGCAAGCGACGCAAGTTCGAATCCCAGCGGGGCCTGTACCAATGAGTTTTTCTAAAAAACTTATGTACAGTGATTTCACACCACGTGCTTTACGGTGAAGGAAAACATCGCGAGGAAATCTGCATATTTCTAAGAAGTAATTCAAAGACGTATGTATAGTGCCTGAGACGGCGATAGACATCTCAAATCATAGACTTATTCAAAAATTCGGTGAAAAGTGGGTGTTGTGATAACAACACCTCTGCCTACCCCTTCGGGGAATACAGGCGTGAGCATATGTATGTATGTATGTTAAATAACTTGAGCGTTTCTTTGAATTTACCGAACGAACTAATCTGTATTTGTTCCCCGGCAGCCAGCCCCACTTTGTTCGGATGACTAAATCCCCGGTCTCACTAAACTAGCACAAGGGGTTACACGTTTGGCTTGGCTCGCAATACATACAGATAAGTCTAGATGCATTGAACGTATTAGCGATTGTAGCTTTATTTTTATAATTGTATCTGCCCAAGGCAGGTTTATATGATTAATCAACAATAAGCCATAATTTGGTGTCACCGGTGTAAGAAAACAGATTATTATAAATACCATCCAATTAATAACGTTAAGGGTTTACATTGCCACTATGAACGATAAAGTAATAAATAATGGGAACTGAGAATTATGATACATTCCAACTATATATTATAATGGAGTCAAGGCTAGAACCAGTGCAATGGATTCAAGGGGATCCATTGCGCTCTAGTGACAATTTATTGATGGTATTCTTAGATATTCTACCTACAACATCTATTTCTGGTACCACGAGTCTGGTACGGTCGACGGTCCAAATTACTTTTGCTAAATACATTTGTTTGTTTCTTCTAGAAAACAAAAAAAAGTTGGGTACTATAATACTATTACGATGACAAATTGAAGTTGTTTCAATCGAAGTAAATTTTGAATTGGTTTAGAACTTGTCTGTCTTCATACTATGTCAGCATACTATTAACTACAGTACATTTATTAATTGTAATGTGCAATTGCTTATAAAGTATCTTTAAGAGGTATTATGATTTGTTAATTAATATCTGAGTATATTCTACTGAAGCAGCATTTAAATAACTGAATTTGCTTAGGTAGTCTAGTTCCCCTTAATTAGTGTTAATGTCATAGTAACTTTTATAAGCAGAACTCTAAAGATGAACATTTAAAATCCAGACACAACTAGTCCTGAATCAGAACAAATACCTACTTTTTATACTCATATTTATTTTGTTCTGTTATGTGCATTAGTAATGTGTCTAACAACTTGACTAATATAATTTGTTAAGTAGGACGTTTCTATTAACGCAAACGGACTCCCATTCAGGGTAATAGTTGGAGAATGTGGACATTGTCACCGGGAGAGCATCGTCAAGTGACTGTGGGTGTCACACCTAACATGCCACAATTACTGAGATCCTTGTATACTGGACTAAGTATGACTCCTTTCTTAATTGATTTACGAGCTAACATTCAATGGAATTCCTTATGCCATTTTCAGAAAGAAATGCAAAGTGGTATTTATCAATATAAAGATAAATCTGATTTAGCAGAACATAGCTGAAACTAACGAATTAAGGATCACAAAATTTAGGGTTAAATAGGGGTTAAACATATTGCGTGCAAAATTTCCTTTTTTAATGCATTCATGAAATCACTGACATTGAGGAAGGTGTTCATGTATTGTAACAAGTTATTGATTATAGATCTTTTTTTTTTAATTTTCGAATCAGAAAACATTTTATTGGATTTTAGCATTTTACCGACTTTAAATTTTGTCTGTTTGTTCGCAGGCATCACGCAAAACTTAGAGGACGTTGACGAAATTTTGTACAGTAATACGTGAATGAGAGTTTAGCCTAGTATCCGGGTAAATCATGATCTTAAGGTCATCTCATATAATATTTGTAATCTAATGAAAAAAAGGAACTGGTTTGCGCACTGGACAAACGTGTTGTCCCCCAAATTCGACAAAATTAGATGTGTTCTTTTTTAAATATTTTCCCTTTTTACTCTACGAATTCAAGTTAATATCAAGAACATATAACTAGTCAATTGTTGATGCGATTTTAGTCGCGATTTTAAGATAATGAAATGACGTAAGTTTAAAAACAGCGTAGGTTAATATGTACTCATATATTCACGTAAGGGTATATGCATGACTAACATGTGTACCGACTCAAATACGAGTGCCACAGATGTGAAGGTCATTTTTGTTATGAACATGCAAAACTGACCATCAAAATTGGGAAATATTTGTTGATTTGCCGCAAGTGGTGACGAAAGCGTGACATTTAAATACTTAATTGGTTTTAATTAAGACATTTTACGACAAGGTCTTCAAAACCTAATCAACCTCAGAATTCGTTTCTGATAAGCACGGTCGATAAAATTATTTTTAATAAAAAAAAGTATTGCATGACGAAACATGATTTTATGTTTTTGAACACACCATTTTTAAACTTTTTTTTTTTAAATTTGCATGTTTATAATTTCTTTACATAAACATATTTTAATTAATGTATCTTTATTATGACGTAAGTGTGACTTCATCACAAGTGCTAGATTAATAAAACCTGTCTTTTTTATGTTTTTATATCGTCGTTAGCCATAATAACAGATACCTATTGACATTTTATTTTTTAAATGATAAATGAATTATGATAATAAAGTACGTAACTCGCACAGCTCTTATATTAACATTGCAATTTGAGCCCATGCCTCGTGTAACCCTTCTCACAAACTGTAGACTAAAGTTAAACTAGTTGACCCTCTTCACCTTTTACATACGGTTCCGGTTATTTATTCCCGTGGGAATAACATTGAACATCATGAAGAGCTGATGATGATAATGTGTTTACTTAAAAATTGCATATTAACTTCTAGTCAAGTAAATCAAACCTAATTAGAAGCTAAGTAAATGGAAATAACTAAATAATATAAAAAATACTTGATATAACAAGTGTTATAAAACGTATCACTTATACTGAAATAATACAAGTAATACAATTTTGAAATATTGCACCGTATTAATACAGTTTGCAAAGGGACGCAGAAGGAAACTACGGGCTTTAATAAAAATGTGTTAACTAAACTAGTGAATTCATAAGAAACCTAGATTTAATTTGATTTATACATAGTCAACATCAAAGTCAAAATGAAAATTACACACATACTTATTCAGTGTAGGCCCCGGTTCATGAACATAGAAACATTTGCATCAGTTAGAAATAAGATTGCTTTTAAAATGTACGGCGAAATTTGTGTGGATAATTTCTTATAATTTTGTTTATAATAGATAAGCTTTTTATGTTATAGAGTTATATATGCGTGCGTGTACTTACACTGTAAGTATAATAATAATAACGATCACTGATCATAAGGCATTCTAATCTGCATATAATATACGTGGTGGATTAAAGCGTGTGAGGATTAAATACATACTACTTAGCGAGGTAACATTTTAAACGTTATCGTAAGCCGGGAAAAGTTAAAATTCGTGATCGTAAAAACAGACATGAAGTGCCAGTAAAGTTTGATAACTCAATTCTTGAAAATACTTAAGTTTACCATTCTCTTGTTCGATGTGTTTCTGAAAAGGAATACCTACTCTTCTGTATCTATTAATAATTAAACGTAGGACCAACCTGTGTTATGTTTATCGTTTTTATTATTCTCAACTGGTAACCCCTTCACATCAGCCATGATAGGAAACCGGAATCTGAAAACATAATAATGCAATATAAATAACTCGTAATCGTACACAAATACTGATATATTGATGTTATCTACTGATATAATATAAAGTGAATACATTACTTATAACAAAAATAGTTTGTTCGAGTCTTATGATAAGCTATTATAAAGCAATTAGCGCTATAAAACATGTTTGTATGTAACGTTCACTACAATAACACTTTGTAAACACTATGTAAAGGAATCAGGTATCAAAATAGATTTTGTGTTCGTAGGTCAATCACAAAATAGTGTACCTGTGCCTTATTACATTGATAATCGCGGGTCGTAGCATGTGGCAAACGGTGGTCTCTGCCTACCCCCATGGGATACAGGCGTGAGCATATGTATATATTATGTACATTGATAATACTTAAATATAATACGATAGATATTATCCCCTTTAAAACATTATACATTATGAAACACCACTTAATCGAAGGTCATTTGGCAATCATTAACAGTATGTTAAGCAGGTAATTCTTTTTGGGTGCTAATATTTACAAATAATGAACAATACATTAGAACTCAAGAATTTAAGAGCGTTTAATTAAATAAAAATATAAGCTTAAGAAAATATGTCATGTTAAATATTTATTACTTTGCAAATAAAATGTTCGGGTAAAATGCATTAGTCTCACCTGATAAGGGAGTTCGGTGAACGCTGCGCCGGCAGCCCACGTTATCACTCAGTAATCAAGCACAACGTAAACACAAGGCACACTGGTACACCTCGAGACACTCGCCGCGCCGCACTGAGATAAACACTGCGACTAATCGTGACACCCAAGTCAAGTTTTGTCGACACTGTGTTGCCAGCTCCCGGCTCGGAAAATCCCAATTAATTGTACCAGCTACAGTACAGACAGTGTGTTGAACACTGTTATGAGTGTATTCTACGAAAGCTTGTTCGTAATATTGTATAGGCTGAATGGTTATTACGACGGGTGTCCACTGCTTTTTTAAAATATGTATTCGATAATTAAAGTCAACTAATTTTGCAAACTTGTAAAAATAGTGCGCATTTCAAATTACGGTGAGGGAGAAACAACTATTGACTTCTGTGAGAATCTTATTAACACGATTGCCGTATTTACCCAAAAAATGGGTAATGTAAATAGTTAGCTGCATTATTTACAGCTTCACACACAGTTCACACGAATGAACTCGAACGAAGCACGACGAAAGCCGACAGCCTCCGAGTATTTTTATTGATGCCGGGAAAACATTTTCCGCGCCATTTTCTTTGGCGCGAATGCGAGGGCGTATTTGGCATAATACTCGTAGCGCTGTTCATTGGCCTAACTTTGAACATAATAAAAATAAATATATAATTGCATTTGGATATGGTCTAGATAATTATTGATTTACCTACCCAAATTCTCTCCAGGTTCCTAGGTATATTCATTTTCAGCAACATTACTAGTGTACGTAGATGGAATATATAGTAGTAAAGCCTACAATATACATTTATTATTATCTAATTTATGTAAATACTACGAATACATAGTTGTTGCTGTAGTGATCGTGGATGGTATACGTACATAGCAAATAACATGAAATTAAAATGTATATTCGTACATAATTGTTGAAATCGTAACTGGGTATGTATTTCTCATAGGAGTAATTATTTTTCTCGGTAAAAGAATAATTAGATTTAGAACGACTGAAGCGCCATCTATTGTCAAAGCTTGGCGGTTTTTATCTTATACAGCATCTTGATATTCATACTTCAGAGAAGGACGGTATGGTTTAGTTCACTGGCATATTAATAGATGACGCTATGAAATAAGCGTGTCTGGTAATATAATACTAGCGCTTAACCCTAAAACTACCAAGGCTACCACTGGTTTGTTTTAAGATCTTTTATTGGTTTTAGTTCTTGACCGGATATATTGACGAAATAAAAAAATATACCTCCATCGCGCCATGATCCAAATCTAAACAACATATCAATGGTATCGGTGAGGTGCTCGTGCGTAGAGTCAGGCTTTCTCTGCTTCGGCAAAGTGTTGCCTGAAGATCTAAAAAGCCGAATCGTGGTTGCATAATGACTCCTGGAAAGGAATGAGATTCCAAGATTTATTTGAAAAAAATATTCTAAGAGTCGTGAAATCTCATTACTCGTTCTGTGTCATGCTTAATCATCGCCTTTATTGTCCCTGATGAAGTTACATAATATACAATTTCACTATACTTAAGTACTGCTGCTAGTCCCATGCTTTCGTTAGAGTGATTCGGGAGAAATACTCACTTCAGACTTAAGTCCTAATCCTGAAGCAGCTTTGCGGATCCTAGTAATAACTAGTAGTTTCTGTATGAAAATGATCCTATCCAAATACACTGCCTTGCTTTATTATAACAATCCGATAGTATGTTGATTTATCGATCATTAGGTCCGTTTGTACTAAACTACTTATTAGATTGAATATCTAAGTTGAGAAAGTATGAATTCTTCAAAAAATTATAATGTTCTAATTGTGGTTGCATAAGGATACCGGAGGAGGAAAAGGGTACCTTCAATTTAATTTGGCAATCAACAAAGCAATTCTAGGCATTTATTTGAAGTTATCTAAACAAAGAAATAAATTGACTGAAGATAACAACAAACTGACCATTTTAACAGTTTATTATAAAATAATTTACGGTTTTTGTATCTTTTGTAATAATATAAACGTACTTAATAAATTAATCATAATAAATTTAAAAAGACACGTACAACGTGTTTAACAGTATGTTTAATTTATTCTTACATTATTATGTACAGTGATAGAATTGTACAATTTTCGGCGAAGATGTAATCGTATAAAAAGGGGGAAGTCCGTATGTGAGATGTTATACGGGATGTAGATGGCGAGCGGCGAGCGGCGAGCGGCGCGTGCTGCGGCGGGAGCGGCCTGCGCCGGCCGACGCCCGTCCAGGCCGATGGCACTAGGACGCTTATTCCTCCGCAGGCGCTTCCGCGTCTTCCGCTGCTCCCGCTTTTTTAGTCCCTTGCCAGCCGTCGCACATTTTTCGGAGGAAAGCTGGAAAACAGCCCGTAAATTACGTTACTTTATGCACTATACATATTACCATAATTTGTTATAATACAGTGAATGCGTTAGAGAAGTTTTTTAATCGGCATCAAGAATAGCGCAAAAGACATTTGAGACAGATTTGATAATTTCAAACATAGCGTAAGTGGTTAGGAGTTTTCCTTAATTAATTCAAAAGATAAATAAGCAGCGAATTCGCCCAAAAAAGTTAAGAGTATTAAGAATTATTAGAGACAAAGCTGAAACTAGTTTGGCGATAACGAAGAGCGTTACACTCCACGATTCACTTACGATCTTATAACTAAAGATATGACGAGATGGATGCCTTCTACGCCAACACCTTCTTCAGGAATGCTGTAAATGGATAACAGGTGATGTAAGGGTAACACACACACAAACATGCTGAATCATTTCCAAAATTAAAATTACAATATTTCTAATCAAACTTGGGAATTACCTACAACATAATCTTACTATCAATACGTATGATATCTATTATCAAAAAGGATTAAGGAGAAAATTGTAAACGTGCACATACAAGGGTCCAAAATACTTACTACAAATACATTTCGACAATGCAATTTTAACTTAAGTTTAAAAACAATGGGTCTCAGATTCAACGGAGGTTTTAATTTCGACTACATATATGTATGTGGTAGGAGGCAATGTTTATCTACATCATACCAGTGTAATAGTGATCAACATACTACAGGTGCGGGTTTATAATATTGTAATACTCACGCGCGTAGGGGATCATGCCGTCATCGTCTTCAGGGTCCATGCAGTCCTTTGTGACTTCAGCGACTTCACTGTCCTCCAGTTTTTCACCTGATAAATTCCAAACAGCATGATTAAGTCAACAATATTCACTAATGCCAAGTTTCATAACTTCATAATAACTATATCGATTGAATAAAAACTCATAAGTTTATCAGCGTTTTGCTTGTAAGTAGTCATGTTAAGTACGAATTTAGATAATGTCTTGTAGAAGACTAGAATTCGGCAGTAAGTGGTTCAAATCCTCTACCCTCAAATACCAAATACTTCTTCGAACCTATAAGAAACATTTGAATTACCTGCTCAGCAGGCATAGCATGTTAAATGTAGGTACTAAGCTCTCCTTAAAATAAATCATCAATATACAAAACATCAATTGTTGCATTGGCTAAAAGATGGCCATCTGCCAAACTGTTTAAATAGATCGTCACGTCCAACTGCAAATTCGTATCGCCAATCAATCTTATTTACACAACAAGCTTGAAGATAATTAATTTTAGCTCACCAGTTTCAACATCAAAGCTTAAGAGCGCTTTTTTACATCAAAAAAATTGCAAAAACCTCTACATTTCATAAAATGTACGGCCACTGCGTTCAGTTTTTGTGACATTACTAGTCAATTGTTTTCGGAATGTAGGTATTAGTAAACATTTACCTAACGCAAGAAGGGTGTGTGTGAGCTCAGCGCCAAGCATAAGACCGTTCTCGGCCTTGTCGTACAACTTCAGACATTCCAGGAAGTCCTCGTAGCAGCCCTGGTCTTTGTCTTTCTTTGCTTGGGCGTAGATGGGAAGGAACTCTTCAATCTGTAAAATACCATGTTGAAAGTAAGTCCAAATACGCATTACCAGGTTTACCCAAACGGGTACATTCCTAGACCTAAAATGAGTTTTTGTAAAAAGTTTATCTTATGAACGAGGACATGAAAAAGTGATTTTTTTAAGGCTTCTTCAAGGTAAATTGTTAATCGCAAGTCTCTCCGTGTTCCATGATTAATTGCTTGTATCATTAAATGAAATGTACCGTGAGCTGCTTTTCACCCTTCTTCTTGGTACCACCGAGCTTCTCGATGGTGGCCAGTGTGGGGTTGGAGTTCAGTGCCCTCAAGATGTCTCCGACGTTGTAGGCATCGACTTTGCCGACACCCTCGAAGTCGTAGATTGAGAAGGCGAAGGATGCCCCTGAATAAATATAATATGATTTAAATTTCGAAGAACTCAATGATGTTGATGAAATGTTAAAGAAAGAGCTTTTAATTCAATATTCGAATGATAAAACGATCATAGGATGTGTAAATATTTCATTGCAACATTAAGTAATATTCTGGAAATGTTTGGTTCTCATACACAGGTAGCAACAGAGGCGGCGCGTGGGCGGACATTCTTCGCTCCGAATAATACTTTTCCACCGCGCGTTTCGATATATTTACTGAGAACTTGTGAGTCACATTCTAATTATAAACCAATAGAAACTGTGTCCTAATTCCCGGTGGGTGCCAACAATCATCGACTTCATTTAGTAAACTATAATTTGTGAGTTAAGCCAACGTAAAAATAAGAAAAGTTTAAAATTAAATAAGCCTGAATTCTGAATGAAGAAAGTAGGCACTGAAATCAAAAACCTTTCAATAAACTATTTTTTTTTTAAACATTATAAAAAATATTTCAACAGCTTCCTTAACTGGATTAAACAGCTATGTGGCTGTAAAATTTAAATCGTAGTATTCGGTTATTAAAGGTTAGAGTCTCCCTTATTTAATAAAATAAATTTCCCAAAATGCGACCTTACTTATTCTTCAACTGACTCAAGATCCAGCGCTGACCTTGGTAATGTCAATTAATTATTATATACACCTGAAACTGCTACTGCACCGGATGAAAAAGGAATTTGGCATTATAACGTAGCGCGTCTAGATTGGTATGCTTGGTAGGTAGTATGATTTATGGTTATGCCAAAACGTAAGACGCTCGCTGCAGTGAAATCTGAGCGGAGTTTCTCTGTTTGGGCGGATGGCGATACGCGATCACGTGACGCGCGAGGTTAATTTTGGAACGCAGCGCGCGCGCAGCATGGCCGTCCCACTATCGATGCGGCCCGGCTTCTCTTAGGAACGCACACCTTCTATGAGGAAAGCGCTAATCTTAGATGTTACGATACTCAGTCCTGATTAATTTATGTAACATTTCCTTGTATTACGTCTGTTCTTCCATGTCAAGATACACAAAATTAAGAAATCACTATGTTTATATTTAGTTCCCAATCTCGTTTGGCTTCAAGAGCTTCATCAGCAGCATATAAAACTAGAATTTTTTTATACTAAATAATTTACTAATAATGAAAATGTTAGAATGATGTTAAGAAAATTCTTATTATAAAAAATACTCACTTTCAATGTCGTTCTTGCTGAGGTCGCTCTGAAATTATCAAAAATATTGCGTTATTTCCATGTACTTATATTCTATGTCATGCAATGTGTAGTTATTAGGTGGTTTATGTGTTTGACAGCTTGATGTTTGTGTAACAGTATCTAGAATATACGATACCATCTTCTTTCACAGGTCTTAAATCACAACACTTGATCAGTTGATCGATACTGATAGGAAATCTCCAATTCGCTCGCGAAGTTCCGGACAGAGGAGTTATTTTCACGAGAAATTTACGCGCGTTAGTATTTTGACACTTGTTGTGTTAACAATCCGTATTTCACTGTGCACCTTTCACAATTTCACTGCCGTCAGTGCTGACTCACCATTTTGTGTGGTGTTAGTTGGTTCCCTCCCGGTCTTCACTGGCAGACGTTCAGACAAGAAGTGGGGCTCGGTAACTTTTCGCGGGACTGTTTTAACTGACTTAGATGGCGCACCCGTCTGGATATTTGAGATTTAGCCCAGGAATCCGCAACCGTTCTATTTTCGGCAGAGTTGGTCCGTTTCAACGGAGTCTTCGTACGCGGGACACTCGCACTAGCTAGAGTAAGACGAGATGATTTCCCACCTGGTTTGTTGGGCGTATCGATCGAGCTTACTGATTCCAATGGGATTCTACAATAACGATAAACTATTTCGATCGAGCCCGTACGATGTAGCGTCGCAGGCGCCAATGTGTCGATTTTATCCTGTATTATCTAGGATTAATAATAATAAATCAGAATATTAAAGGGTTATAAGATATTGGTCATAATTTATATATTATATGGAATCGATAATTTGCCGAATTATATATTACTTAAGCTATTTCCAAAAATAATATGGAGACTATTTCCCAATATCAGAAGGGTTAAATGAATTGTCCGTCAAGCTACACGTGGTGTAATTTAGTGGCTGGGATAAGGGATAATATAATACTAGATTATTTGAACACATTTATTAAATAAAACGTACCTAACTGTTATATTGAAGGCAGGGCACATTTAAACATCCTCAGAGATTTAACACTAGTCACAATCAGGGTTAATATCGAAAGTGTAATCCTTCCAACGGGAGGAGTTGACGAGGGCCTCATTGACTGTGTTGAACTTCCATACCACTGGTCGCGAAGGTGAGGGCGAACGAAGCTGGCGGTTGTCTAGAAGGCTCGCTGCACGCCTACGGGCTTCCGGAGATAGAGGACAGAGTCCACGGACCGACCCAAGGACTCGGGCTTCCTAAGGGAAAAAAATAAAGAGTTCCTTTTTCACTTTATTTAGGCTCATTACTAAAATAAAGATTTTTTTTAAATTAAAGACCACTACAATTCAGAAATTGGATGGACTAAACCTACAGTACTTATATTATTAATATTCTTACAAACTTTTGACAAATTCTAACTATGCATTTTCTAACATATTAATTCAACCATTATGTTGAATTGTGAGTACTATTTAATTGTACTAATTCCTCGTGCGTGGCTAACTATTAACGTCATTCAGGTGAAAAGTATTTTCAGATACAACACTGAAGCCATCGCATCGCCACAAATTGTTTTGACCACAGTAATGCCATTACCTTACGTTTTCCAGGGATCTTTCTTCGCCACCACCCTCGAATACAAGCCAATAGCCGGGCGCCTTGGGTACGACATCGGCGAACCAAAGTACTTTTACGGGAACCACTTGCTGCAGCAGATATTACCGATGTTGCTGCTAGGTCTTGCTTGGGTTTCTAAAATTCACAATTATATGTCACAAATTTTGTTTTATTTTTAGGCACTTATAGAGCGTCCTAAAAATATATGTCACTAGTTTTACCTGTTCCTCGATACATAAATCTTTACAGGAAGCATTCGAATCATTTTCATTAGAAGTATTCGCAGTCATAAGTTCAACTTCTTGAAGCATGATACCCTTTGGATCCTGTAGAACAGGCTCGTCGTCATCCGAACATTGATCATAATCGCCTAAAATTAAATTAAATCAGTGAGGTACTTCTATTTATGATTCTTTAAAATTCAGTAAGTAGATTTCACTCACGATTCATTGACAAATAAGCATTTTCATATGCTGTTAAGTCACCTCTTTCTTCCTTTTCTTCAAAGTCTTCATCTACCTATGTAATGTTATTGATTTTTAATAAGTTTTACATTACATTTTTAATTAGTTATATCTGTGAAATGTCAATACCTCGTTAGATTTGTCGTCTATCTGTATTTTATAAGTTTCATCGTTTTCTTTGTGCGACTGTGCGTCCTCGTCTATGAAAAATGCTGTATTTTTACCAACATCAACAGCAAAAGCATCAGACAGGAACGAGTAGGCAGATTTTTCCGTACTCGACGATTTCTCAGTAACACAGAAATCCGTTCTCTCTTCATCTTCCGGTATATTGGCGTTGTACGCCATCCCAAGAGCGGTGTTCACGTAAGATTCCATTATTTTGGTGATTGTTTGAGTCAATAAGTCATTTGAATCTGAATTACTTTGTATAATATCAGTATCATCGCAAATAACAACTCGTTCAACATCGCTCATATCAAAAAGGTGATTGATGAACATAGAAGTGGATTTGAGTAGTTCATTTTGACGCTGTAATTCAAGAATCTATTACTGTCCACGGAATAAAAAAATACATTTTATATAATGCTAAAATGCGATTTATAACTTCTCTAACACTTACCATTTCTTCATCGCCTTGTCCTATGAAACTGCCTTCTGCTTTGTGCGTTGGAATATCATCTGACATTACTGAAACATAAATTATTAACACTAACTTATTAGCTATCGACAAGTTAATTATTCCTGTTGTACACTAGTAGACTTAATGCACCTAGGGCAGTTTTTAGAATAGCGGAATGAATTATAGAATAAGGTCAACGTGTTCCAAAATTTTACTACTGCACATAAAAGTAGGTAAGCACACCTGTACTTGAAACTTTTTGCGGAGTAGAAGTAGCAACAATGTTATTGGCAACATGGTCCATCTTATTTTCATTAAAGACACCGCTATCTCCCTTCGAGGCGCCAAATAATATATCTTCGTCGTCTGCATCGGTTAATTTCCCTCTTCTTAAATTTTTCAGCATATAAATGTGCCGCCACGGTTGATCTGCTTCGTTTATAAAGCTAGGATTAATTGAAGGCATGACCCTAATTATGTAGGCTTGTAAATTACGAATTGTAGACGTTAGTGTATAAATATAAATGTTAAAGGCTGAGGTAGAAGGTATATATTCGAAACTACTAATGCTAATTCACTAATAGTAGACAAGCTACGATCCAAACGTACAAAGTGAGGCTGAAGCTAGTACCTTTTCAAATGCATATATTTTCATATTACTTTACCTTGGTCTTTAGCTGCATCAGCAATTACACAAGCTTCGTCTAATATTTGACTCACTAAATGAACAGCCAGCAGCGCTGCCAAACGAGGGTCACAAGTTGGATCACTTTCATCTGAATAGCGCAAAAATTTCATGATGTATAAAACTTTATTTAAATTAACAACCTAAAAATAAAGGTAAAAAAATATCAATTCGTTATCTGACAACACACCTTCTTTCTCAATCATATTGTAAAATTTTAAATTTTATATTTCAAGGATCTTCAATAAAGAAGAGAGTCACTGTTTGTTCTGCGCATCAAGGTTTTTTTTTATTATCTATTATTCATTATTTTATGCCAGTTATATCCTACGTAGATAAACGTAGCTGTGGAGGTTGATTCTATTTTTTAAATGAATAACTGGTCTTTTATGTTCTTATAAACGTATATTTTCCCCAAAACGTTGCCATATTTACAGAACATAATATAAGAGAACATTAATAAATAATATTACACATTCTCACGAAAATCGTTCAAGAATTTACCATTCAAAACATAGCGCTGCTATTTTGGTAACGCCCAGCCAACTGCTATGTTGCATGTAGGTAGGTATTTTAAATCTTCCTCGAGTTATTTCAGGAGTTTCGAGATTGAATCATAGAAATAATCTATTATGGAGTAAAGAGGCGTGTCAACTCTCTACGGTGTCACACAATATTTTAAAATACTTGTTTGATTTGTTTATTTGACTAAATATACGTGCTTAAGTAAGTACATTAATTATTTACTTAGTGGCCTTCCATTTATTTTTTTGAGATATTTGGTACACTTTTCGTTGAAAAGCGCATAAATATTTACCAGGACTTCCACTGACCAATTACTGTAAGAACATTATACCGAAAAGGTATTAACTAAGCCTAGACTTAGTTTATAACCGAATACTGGTCTATTTTCTATACCTACCCTGTGAAGGTTTGGGAAAATAATACTAAAGAATTCATTGAGTGTCAATATTAGGTAAGTAAAATGTTGGTACTTATGTAGGTACTTAAGCACCTTAGCATATAAACATTTTAGTTAGCAAAATACATACATCTGTCTGCTCTGGTTTCCCGGAAAGGTTCCCAAAGATATAGTTGTTACCAACTAATGTTGTCTATTTTTCATCGGAAGCTATTTATGCCAACGTAGAAAATGATGAGTCTCAGACACCATTCACCAACACTCTTGCTTCTACAGTCTAAAATAGAAGCAAGAAAAAGTTGAATCGGTGAACATTAGAGTTACCTTCCTGCATTGAACACGTTTCAGTTAAATAGAACTAAGAAGCCCTAAGAAGGCTGACATCTGGTTCACCCAAGCTACCGATAAAACGTTTGCGAAGGTCATCTATCTGCCCTCGCTACAGTCGCTTCGTGAAAAAATCTGGTAACGGCTGCATAGGATAGATAAGGTGTGGTCTGACCCCAGTAATGTATGGGCCATACGGGAATTGAAGCTACTGTTGTCTATTGTCAAGACTTAATGTAATGCTAGTCGAACTCGCGCACGACGGGCTTCGTACGATTATCATTAAAAACGAAAATAATCACGTTTCACATTTTCATTTTTATTTCACGTGTGTTGGGAGTCCCCATATATATCAAGTTTATTATGTATTTTAGTATTTGTTTTGTATAGTGGCCACAGAAATACAGCATCTGTGAAAATTGCAACAGTCTAAACTATCGCGGTTCATGAATATCCATTCAAGAACAGACAGGCACACGGACGGACAGCGGAGTCTTAGCAATTGGATTTAATTTATCAATTTTGTAAGGAACCCGCGTTAAATAGGTATGGACCTATAAATTGGAAGTGGCTTCGTAAAAGTTATGATTGTATTAATATGATGTAATGGAAGTGGCCTACCCCATACAATGTCAGCACGTGGACACTAACAAAGGCACATAAAGGAAACAATCTATAAAATGAGAACTGTTCGGTGCCGCTCCCTCGCTCTATTTATAAAGTAAATTGCCTGCCACTGCGTTAACATTGATATCTAAGCCACCATCGTTTGTTCAACGTGACGCTTATTAACGCTATCATTTGCATATGTTTGCCTACAATTGAAATGCAATATGTTCTTCGAAATATTTATAGAAAGGCTTAAGAAAAATATTTACTTACTCAGGTACTATTCACAACAGTACATAAGAATTTATAGATAGAAAATGTTTCCCCTAACATATCAAATATAACGTTAACGAACTGTGCCCCGCGGTTTCACCCGCGTAGTTTCATGCTTTATCTCGCGTAACCCTTTTATTTGTTATAAATAAAAGTAGCCTCAGTTATCCTTGAATCATCAGCTATCTACCAGTGATAGTCCGTGGAAGTCCTACTGAAGGATATAAGAATATTCTATCAGATTGTTAATAAATACCTACTCTAATTCCAAATTTAAAGAGATTATCATGTATTTTGACCGCACAAATGGAATTATCGGGTGACGGATAAATCTTTATTTATATGAAAAAAAAGACTCGATAAAGAAGAATAAGTAGGTACTCTACGTACGTAGTATATGTACTTAAGTAGTACTTATTCTTCCACGTATTATATGTAGTATTGAGGCTTTACATGATAATCTCTTAAAATTTGGAATTAGAGGACCTAGTAATTAATCAGACAATATATTCTGATATCCTTCAGTAGGACTTTAATTCTGTGGGAAAACAGTCGACCCATTTTTCAGCTGCTAGACGGCCATATTTGCGTTACCATGGCGACGGGAGGCTGCTCTCAGCGGCACAGCCTGCGCGCACCGATCAATGAAGAAAATCTTTCTAGGGATGTCAAGGTTACTTTTCTGATTAATTATTTCAAATGTATTTATTTAAACAATCTGATTTTAATGTCTTGAGACGTATTAAACCAATATTAACAACATGTCATCTTATAATAAATGAAGCAACAGGATTTTATATATTTGACTTTTTTCTGAATATACAGTGCCGCGGTGTGATAACACAAGGAGCGTAAAATGCAAATGGTGAAATTGTAAGCTTGGATTAAATTATAACTTGGTTTTGTTCTAAATCGTAGTCAATCAGCTTTCCATTCGTGTCAACCCTAGTGTCGTTCCGGTACGAATGCGCAGAGCCTCACTCTCCGCTTAGCTTCCTCCCGGAAAGTGCCTGTCCTGTTTCTCGCGACCATTACCTGTCCTATTGGTTCACCCCTGTGTAAACAGTGCTTTTAATAATGTGACCCATATTTTGCTGAATATCTCCGGTAAGTTTTATGGTATTTAATTACACTATCTTATATCAAATTAACTATAATCAACATTCATATTATAAAAAAATTACATATAGTTTGAGTAAAAGCTCGGTTTGTAGCTTATAGGTCATCAAAAATGTAGAAATATAAATTATATTTATCTAAGTATTACCTATTACATATTATGAAAAATACAGTCTCTGCCTTCCTATTAATCTTGAAGTGGTGATGTTGGGATGTGAATTAACAATAAAACATACGAAGGTAATGTAAACAGGGAGTTAGTAGGTATTCGCAGTTCATTTATTGAATTCTAATTAATGCTAATGAAGGTTTTCTCATTTTGCGTTTCGATAGAATTTGTTCCTCACTCGTTCAAAGATGAAAGTAAAGGATTTATCCGATGATGACCCCAATATCGACGAAGTGGTTCCGATTCCAGTCCAGATATTCCTCTGGCGGCAGACTACGCCATTCGTAAGGCCTCGACTAGGGAAACTTCACGATTCAGCTTGCATGGTGAGTTTTTTTTATTTCGCTGTCTTAGGTGGGTACAGAATATAGGTAATTTGTGTGCAACTGTATATAAGCTCTTGGTGTAAATATAGTTGTGAAGAAAATACGGAAAGAAATTACCTCAGAAGTCTATGTTAGTGTCTTCATAATGTAATATACCTAAATCCTTTATATTTACTATTACACAGGCATCAACCATACCTAGGTAGGTATAAGTAAAAAATACGTCTATGTTATGTGTACCACAACGTGTTTATTTATTGTAAAAATCACTTATTTGTTATTTAATAATATGCAGTTCTGTCAACGAGCTCCTGGACATCATGTAAGTATCACTTACAATAACAATTATTTTACTACTTTAAATAAAAACCTCCTTCCTACTATTTATTTATTTTGCTTGCAATGCAATATAATTATGCATCTAGACGTTCATTCAACCTTTTTGGGTGATGCAGAGATTGGATACCTATTAATTCGTTAACATAAGTACTATGTTATAATATGAAGTCCACAATTAAGTAGGTGAGTATCTACCTAAAAAAATTTTGTTTCCTTACTAGCTTTTATGAATATTGTAATTAGCTTTGCATGATCCCATAAAATAGTACCTTCCTACCTATTTTGATACCAATATCGTTACAGTGCATGTTTTGTGAGCAAGTTTTTAACGGTGACGGCAAGCCTGAGCCCGGACATGTTAACATGGCAGTAACTAATATTAATTTTAGTCACAATGATTAATTGTTTTTATTTTTTTGTCTCGTGTAGTAAAGAAAACCAATTTGACGCTTTGGCATACATTTTTGCTTATTGTGGATCTAGTTGTCGATAATAATAAATCAAATAAATAAATCGCTTTACTAAGTTTTGCTTTAAAGTTGAAGAAATTAAATTAATAATATGGTTGTCCATGTAACGTTTTCTTTGTCTGGCCTCATTTATAACTAACTTTACATATTTTTAAATATTGACATTCGGCAACAGACAACAACTCTGACAAATGACACACATGGAACAAACTGTCTTATCTCGTTAAGACGAAATGTAAACAAACAATCTTTACTTCTTTAAGAATTTATATTATAGGTGAAATTTTTCATAGGTAGGTACTGGTTTTTAAAACACACATTTATACTTAAACTTTTATAATAACTTAATATTTTATTTATTCACGCTATTCATATAAAAGGAACTCAAAGAAGCCTGTAAGGTAAGTGTAAGAAATTAATATTATAAATTTATGTACATAAACTTTAAGATTTAAAGAAAAAAAGTTCATAACTAATTCCTAATTATTCGTATGGATGGTTTAACATTTTATATAATAAACTCTCTTAATTTAATTGTAACACACTGCTGTACGACACATCTTTTATTAACATTTTATTTACAAGCGGAATGTAACGTTTTTCTAACTACCATTGCAGTCGTTTGAAAAGGTGTTGGTTCAAAACCTGAGATTTGGTTTATCTATAAGCCTCTGTGAGGCTATAGAAGCAATACCACGATGGCGCCTGATTCAAGCAGCTCTGCCTCATGTGATGCATGCACTGGCTGCCTTATTACACAACAGGTACGCGCATAATGTGAAAAAAATATTGATTAAATAATAGTAGAGAGAACAATTAATTAGACTAAAATAAACACTTGCAAACCTAGGAGTGTCAGTATGAAAAGCAATGGATGAATAGCAAAGTTCTCATCCACTTTCAAATTGTACTCATTTCAACCATGGTTCATAACACTCAGAAAAAGTAAATTAAAAAATAAATACTTACTTATATATGCCCATGCCTCAGAATGGTACCCGAAGTGGTAAAAGGAGGTGCAGCACGCACATTTAATTGAAGCTAATTTAGTGCCAATTTTACAGCTGGTCAGACCATAGCTGTATCAGACACTGTAAAGAGGTCATTGAATTTTCTTCTCATATAAATATGCAATAGTAAAAGTATAATGGCATAAGAAATATTAACCTGATTATTGAGGGTACTTAATTTATATTCTAATTCAAAACTGAAGTATGTATGTTGTGATATAATTTCAGAGTAAAAGACAACATGCAATCCCTGGGCAATGTGGAAACAAAGCTCCTATACACTCTGCACTGGATCATACTGGATGCTTCGGATGAATGTTCTGACTATGACTATGAAAATGGGATATACTTCTCTAATCCATTTCATTACCTGTTCTCAATTCCTGCTTTGACAGTGAGTATCAAATTACCTAAATAAAAAAATTTTGCACAGGGGCATTTCCAATTAATTTATTTTCATAAGATTAGCAACATAGATAGCTATGACAGGTACAGGCCTTGAACAAAGAATCCCAAACAAATTATTATCTATAGGTATCTAATTATACTACATCCTTCATCCCCGTGTGCTTATTTGTTTCAGCTGTTTGTATTCCTGTTTGCACCAATATCACAACATTTGAAAGAGTCAGACTTCACTAACAATTTCCGTCTGGAGAATGGTTTGAAGATGTGGCAAGCAATGTGGGAGTTTAGACATCCTGATGCCCCTTGCTTTTCAACTCTTGTAAAACCCAAACCTAAACCACTTGGTGGAAAGTTTTCCAAGAGGCCTCAACAAAGTGATGTGTTTTTAGGCAGTAAGTAATAACAAATGTATTTTTATATTTGGACCTGGAGGAAGCGGAAGGAATATGTTGGGATTTTTTAGACATATAAAAAGGATAAGTGAAAGGTGATCAACAATACAAATTTATCTAGTAAGTGTCGGTAGTGGGCTTCCAAGGAAGAATTACTATGACCATATTAATAATATTTTTCAGCAAGGTCGTATTAATTTCTGTTACTCATAACCAAAGGAAGTGTATGAAGAGAAGCATGAATGTGGATGAAGATAAAGAAATATGTAAGGATCGTAGCATGTGGCAAAAGGTGGTTATTGCCTATCCCCATGGGATACAGGCATGAGCATATGAATGCATTTATGTCATGTATGTATGGAAGCTACAAACTGATGTAGAAAAATGTGGTAAAACCTGTTTTGGTACATCTCTGCCTTCTCATGTTGGGTATTGCTATTACACCTATTACAAGAAGACCTTTATTATTAATATTTTCAGGAAAGTTCTCAAAAGAAGATGGTACCATGACTGGGAGCCCACCAAGTCAAAATGTGTCTGTCTCTCAGTCCGATGTCCCGTCCAAACAAGCCAGCACTGAGGAGGAGCCCTGGCTGTCTTCGCCAAAGGACACTATATTCCCGGAGACTATACCGGAAGAAAGCTCTAGCACTGAAGAAGAACATGTGGTATTAAATTCAACTTTATTGTTATGTAATGAGGATCACTCTCAATGTTCACCATCAGAACCATTTATAATCCTACTAAATGTAGTAGTAGAAATACGATAGCTTTTTTCATTGTTTTGTCCTTGTTTTACTCAGCAACATAACTTATTGCAATTAACACTAAGGTGAAAAAGGTTGCTCCATGTGGGACAGCAGTCAGTAACAGTAAATACAAGAGCACAGAAGTTTTGAAATAAACATTGTACCTACCTATTGTATTGTATGCAAATTAAACTTTATTCCATGCTTCCTTTTAGTTCATATATCGACTGCCATCTGAACAAAATCTCGGTGGGATTGTCAAAGAAGCCTACACCGTATACGCGGCCGATCCAAGCCTGTTCCAACTGCGTAAAACAGACACCGCCAAACAGGGTTTACCTGGCATTAAATCTTTGCCGCAAGTTACTAAAATGAGGTAATGTTTTAATTCCCTTGTGAATAGTTTTTTAATACTTTGATATGAATATAGCTGAAAATTTAATTGCTGTATCCTGTAAGGAAGTAAATTGACGGCTGAATTTAAAACCTATTGGTTTCTACTTCCCAACCACTCTCCTGTAAGTGAAGGCAATTTGAACGCAATAACGACATCGCACTATATTCTAAATTCTCACTTATCCATATGCATCATAGGTGAGTTCTGTAGTCTATATTACCGGAAACATTACGTCATATATCTTAATTCTAAGTCTAGAGTTCAATGTTTATAGTTCGTCTGACAAGGAGTCGTTATCGGACAGTGGTGGGGGAGGACCAAAGGATACACCAACTACAGAAAAACCACCTTCTGCTAAACAAATTCATGTGAGTACGAAATTGCATACTCTGATGGTACTTAATATACCATTTGTGGATGACTTTTAACGTAATGCGAGTATTTATAATATTAGAATGCAACTTATATCACAATAAAACTTAAGTAAATAGAACTTGTTATGTTGTGTGATTGTAATCTTAATAATTATTCCTTTCTTATGAATACTGCTTGAACATTGAACACTTAGAATATGTTTTGCCTTATTTTGGCATTTCGTTTAAGTGGGAAGATGATAAAATATAACTGTTGAATGTCGCAATTATAAGTGACAAAGCTACTAATTACTTTTACAGGTGTCTGCTGCAACATTCCTAGATGTAGCCACTCTACGATGTTTGTTCACTTCGCAATGGCAAGAAGAGGGCGTTTATTGGGCTTTGCATTACTTATATAACAGGTATAATACTTATATTTAATTATAACTGTCTTACCATACTAATATTATAAATGTGGAGGTATAGACGTTTGAATGTTGGTAAATGAGACGGGCAAACCAGCTGAACGTATTTGGATGCAATTACAGCTTTTAAGTAATTATTTTTAATTAGAAGAGTGCTAGATTCCTGCGAGATTGTCAGGAAAAAAACAACGCAGGCTAAGCCGGGTCAGAAACTAATGCCTACGTTTCGATATAATAATTTGATTTCCCTACAGGCTACGCGACATTTGCGATGACATGTCAAAGCAAACGCAACCACGTAAAAGAAGTAACTCATTACCAATACCCAAAATAGAAGTATCCGTATACCAAAGTCCTGATATCAAAGAGAGAGACTCATTGAAAAACTTCATGGATGTACCGGAGTTGAAAGACATGTCACCTGTCACCGACATAACTTTCCCATCAGCCTCCAAAGTGGAAGAAGAGACTGTAATGTCCAGGAGATCCAGTGAGAAAATCAAGAAGAAAATGAAAATGGCCGATCTGAAGGCATTCGTTGAGACAAAACTACTGTCGAAGTCAGAGAAGGCTTTGGAGAAAATAGGTCATGATGATCATAAATTCTCATTCCACACAGCCGTAAGAATGATATCTGTAGTTATTTTTTTTATCGCATTTGTAGAGTATTGTTTCGTTTGATACTATTTTGAAATAAATGTCAAAATTTTAGGAGTACCACAGGAGTCTCGATAATGCAGAAGATAGGCCTAGCTCAGCGTTAGGGAGTAACTTCCCCCCCGTTACTTCCCGCGGTCTTACCGGAGACCTGTTTCAATGCAACCTCATCAAAGGAAAAAGTATGCCAAGCCTTAGGTAAGTTGTGACTGTTTATAGTTCTGCCATTTATTTGTCTTAACTTTTTCATTCCAAGCATTCCTTAGAGTTGAATTATGATTAATTAATTTCAGTATTTCTGGTGGCAGAATACTTAATTAGGCTATTTAATATCTCGTATCGCAAAATATTTGTACACATTTAGTTTAGATTTTTTTAAGTATTCTAGGTACGAGTAAAAAAGGAATTTTGTAGACTATTAGGCAATCAAGCTATAATTAACTTGGGTGTCATTATCAGGAAGAGAAAAATGCTTAACATTCATTTAATAGTTTTCTCCTTAAATACAATGTAACACAGCTCGTTCTTGAATTAACATAACTTTTTAATCACGCTATTATACTTGTATTATTGATCCAAGAACAATTTCACTGTTCAAGCCTTAAAAAGTCTTTCATACTTACGACACCATTGGCTTTATCGAAGCACAGCATGAATTATACACATTTTTGACTTTCTACGCATTTTCTGGGTGATATTTCCTAAAAAGTATTTCTCTTTCTCCCATCTTTTTTACGCTTGTTCCCGTACACTATTGTTATGGACGAACGATACAACGCTAGCTGTTTGATTGATGAGCTAGCATCTAATGGGTAAGTTTACGAGTCACTAACAAGCGATTAGAAGCTTCGTATCGTATTTAGACTCAAGCATCGCTGCGGGTTCCTTTCATCGATTAGTTGGATTAGAAATTCTACATAGTACCGCTTAGTACATTAAATTCGTATACATTTGATTCGCCAGATCTGTAGGTACAGCTTATTGGTTTCGCGAACTACACCGATAAATTATCACAAGCGTAGTCACATGATAGTAGTTGCACGCATTACGCTCATTCGGCATTAGGCTACACTATCCATACAATTCAATCTATAATCAATGCAGTAGAATGAACACAGTAGTATAAACACTCAAAGTAGTTAGACAGTTTTATCCATTATCAGTGGGAAAAGTTTGCCTCGAGTAACTTATTAGCATAATGTCGTAACATAAGTACTGTGATTGAGTCCCCAAATAACATATTTACCTAAAGCATGAGACTTAGTACACATTAACACAATTATAAATTATAACAATGCTCACCTGTGTCACCTTCACATTACCCAAGAGATCGGCGTAGGACGTGTCTTAGGTTATCGTGAATAGAAACTAAAAAGGATAAATAAAAATAAACAATAAATGCTTTGTGGCATGCTCAGTGGCATGATTAAACTTGATCTTATAATATAAAATAATAAAATTACACTTTATATTATAAAGCATCGTTGTCGATTCTTAATTAACGGTGAAGATAAACTACAAATATTAAATGATCACGAGACCTAATTATTTTTATAGATATATCGGTGAGATCAAGACGGAGCGTGCTCAAGGTCCGTGCAACACAATGCCTACAAACATGCAGAAGAAGAAGAACCCTATTATAACAGTAACTGAACACACCCCTACGCCGTCGCCAGATTATCTCTCCAAAACGAGACAGGTAAATATGACGTTGTATTGTTTTTAACTCCGCAAGGAGCGACGATAGAGTCACTTACCCTTATAAAATATACTAACTTATGAAATTTCGAATACGATACATTATTTATGCAGGGTTCGATGGAATCACAAATAGATTCAGTAAGCATGCAAGGATCCCAACATATCCCGACGCCAGAGCGAAAGCCAAGTTTAACACGATCGCAAACAGATTCCAACATCACTTATATTGTAGAAGAAATACAAGAAGCGCCGGGTTCCTTATATTACATCACTAAAGATGGCGATATTGACTTTCAAATTGTACTCAAGGTAAGCCATTTCATAAATTAGTTTGAATATAAGTAATACATATATCCACCGTTAAGTAAATTTCGTTAACATATAATTCATATTATATCCTATAGGCTGTGTATTCAGTATCAACTATGGACAGTTTCTATATAACTCTTCGTGTGATGGAGGTAATGCTAAACTTAGTGGACACCTTAATAGAAATAGGCGTCCACAAGAATTGGCAGAACAACAGCACCGAGGAGCCTCCGCCTATAGACCCGCTCGGAGATTTTAATAAAGATAAGGTAATTGTGTTTTAAGGCAATTTTATATATGACAATGATTATATATCTAATCTCATTTTGAATGTGTTAACATTAATATTTTTTTAATTTCGTAGGAAAGAGACTCCGGGATACCATGTGCTCAGAGCCAAGACTCCACAAATGTTGACGGCGGTGATAGTTCAAAGGATAAGGCAAAAGATGAAGAAAATTTGGACTGTCCTTATTACATGATCATGCACATTGTACTCAGGTGACTGTTATGTGCTCTACCTCCATATACTAATATGTATATGTCGATAAATTTACTTGGAATATTGTATAGTTTGGGTTTACTAGTATTCCTAATTTTGCCAATGCAACACCAACAAAAAGTCACCATCTACAGCTACCGCTTTTTCACGCGTGTTTCTTTAAACCCTATAAACGTTCATGACTAACACAAGAGTGCCTCTCGCGCTTTGCCAACTTTACCAAATTTCGTGAAAAAATATGTGAACAGCTTGTCGCTAGCCAACGTGGTTGGTTTTCACGGTTCCGTACCGAACGGGTAAATCGGGACTCTATTACTAATAATCCGCTGTCCGTCTGTCTGTCTAACAGCCTGTCTGTAGGCTGTATATATGTAATGGTTTGTAAATGTATACGTTGCAGATTACTCCGGCAACTAGGTTGTTCCCACGGGTGCTCGACAGCCCTCCGCGGTCCCCAGGCGGAATGCCTCAGAGTGCAGGCTCGGAACTCTCTTCGGGCGCTGAGAACAGCATCGATCCCAGTGTTCACCACACGATTGAAGGAGATGACCAAATTCTCCCCAATCAGAGACGTGCTTGACAACATGCACGCTACTATTGGCTTCTGCGCTGAACCATCCAGTTTAGTTTCACCGATGAGTAAGATTATAAAACACCCCCCTCCTCCCGGTATTTGCAAACATTTCTGTCAGACAGATATCTTATTACAATTCTTCTTTTATTTCTTCAGTTCTTCTTAGAGACCATACCTTTCGGTCTGATTGCAAACATTTCTACATTATAAAGCTCTTGCCAAGCCTAAACTGATCAAGTCATTTTATCGTCACTTCTTTGCTCCACCCATCACCCTTCCTCTAACAAACTATGTGTTCTAAGACGAAACGTATCTATATAATTTTGTTTCAGATCAACAAAAACGTAACTACGACAAATCACCGGATTATAGTTACTTGCAGTCTGGATACGCGACTAATTTCGGCGCTAACACAGGCTCTAACGCTAACAGAGCAATAGAAACCTTCATTATAGAGTCTACATTCAGAGTTCTTGTGACTCGTTTCGCTATTATGCACAAAGAGCTGAAGATGCTTGATAATTCTGTAAGTTGCATAACATACTTAAGCAGTTTTGCATAGCATAAACAATTTTCGAAATAACAAGACAGCTGATTTTAATTATTTTTATGTTTTAAAAAGAATAGAACTTATAATATAAGGGATAATTATCAGACTTAAATATTGTTCTAACCACGGACTGTCTAACATTATTATTATGTCGGAAAATGATCCTCGAATATGCAACATATTCAAAAAAACTTTCTAGCCTAATAAACAAGTGCAATATGTGTAAATAATTGTTCAATTCTTAACTTCTTCCAGAATTTGTACATGGAAGTTCGACTCCTTCTAAGCTATGTACGTGAAGCCCACGGAGGGGAGTTTAGAGTGGTGGCGCTGAGTGGTCTATTAGACACGGCCGAGCGGCCTGACTGCCAACAAAAAGAGTCTAACATGCAAACAACACGAGTTATAAGGTGAGATCATAACACTATACCTCGCCCAATGAATAAGCGTTAATTTCGAAAACATAAGAATTAAATTTAATTGTTTTAATTTATGCTAAAAAGAATCAACTTTAAATATTTTATACCCAATTATATAATATATTATCCTTCATCATTATTTAAAAAAAATATTATTGAACTAAAAAGTGATGCCCTATGCCGTACCGATTCCAGTATGCAGCGATTATCGATTTAACTTTAGTGCAAATTGATATTCGATTTCGTTCCGTAAACTGTATAGATTTTTAGGTGTTTCACTTGTATTTTAAATGTCAAAAATTACATAGCCTCGGTGTTACTTATTCGTTAGGCAAGCTGTAGTATAAATCTTGGCAATTTGTTGTACATATAGTCTTTAACAACTGTATGTTTATTATGATCAGACATATACCCAGAGCTTCGGAAGAAGAACGCGGCTCTGACACTGGGGCAGATTCTGGTTGCGCTCCTGACGAACGATCTCATAAAAAGTTCACATTTAAGAAGAGAAGCACGTCTTCCACTGGCGCCCACGTGAGTTTAGTTTTAGACATTTTTTAGATTCCTAAGAGATATTATACTATCAGTAAAAACCATTTCTTGTTAAATAAATATACGGCGTGAAAAGGCGTGTGAACCAAAATATTAAAATGTTTTCTCACAATTTAACTCGAAAACTGTTGAGTTTGTGTGTTAACTTTGGGGAAAATGTCAATTTTGAGCATGATATGGTAGACCATTGTCTTGAACAGAGTGTATGTTCATGGACTATATATAGACAAATATGACTTTACCCCCACCAATTAGTGTATTAAAACAAGAAGGACCATTAAATTAACCTTATATTAATTCATTGTGAGCAGAGCCTTCTGGAAACAGAAGGAGGCGAGGAATCAGCTAGTCAGTCTCCTCTATCAGCACGCGCGCGTCGTTACCAGCTTACGCCGCGACAGTCTGAGAGGACCATACCCTCGACTTCGTCCACTGATCTCACGCCGCACCACAAGTTGTCGCACTCCAAGTCCATACCCTCCAAGTTTCATATCAGCGGGATAGGTGAGTTTAGTCACTAGCAAGATTGTGAGGTGTTAACTAGGAGCGGTATTTAATGAGACGACTGTTCGGGTTAAGAACTGTTTATTCACTGATACTTATAACTATATATTTCTAATTGGATAGAGGTGCGTCATACATCAGAAGATAGCTATGGTGCGCAATACCATTTGACTATTGAGAGGTGCGGTACGGTCGTGGATGTTAATGACTTCAAAGACAAATTGCGCTTTGCATTTTTTTAAGTTGTTTTCTTGGCCTTCTTTTAATGTCGATTGTCGAAATCGTGCTAAAACTGATCTAACGGGCCACTTACGTCTCATCCACATTTTGGAAGAAAATGTTATTGATCTAACATAGTCACTACCGCCGTTGTCTTTCAGTGAACTGGTTTCGGCAGAAGCCATCATCACAGTCTTTGATCCGCAACGGTGGGGGCTCGGGAGAATCGTTACCCATTTCGGGAAGCATGGTCTCCTTGGCCCGACCTGGTTATATTGCTCCGTCGCATTCCAACCGTCCTGTACACGTGAAACGAAGGGTGGGATACACTCTCAATAGGTAAATATATTTTGAATACACCATTCAAATTTCTATAGCTATCTGATACTAACTGGGTATTTTGTTTGAAGGGCAAGGAAAAGAGTAGAAGACCGTCTGAATAGATTTGGCCTGCGTAAAATGGGAAAGAAAAGAGACGGAAGCATCGAAGAGACTAGCGGAGGATGTAAGTTAACTTTAAATTGCCTTCTTAACTCAAATTGCATTTGTAATTATTACATTTATTTGCCCCAATTGTTCGAAAGGTTATCCCTGATGAGATAGGCGGTACTTATACTCCTCTTAGATCTTACATGATAACTAACTGTCACCCGCGTAGATTTTATTTTAATGGGAGGGTTTTTTGCACGGAACCCTAATCTTAAAAAAAGCTGATGTTAAAAGGAGCAGCCTATGTTGCTTAAAATCAGCTAGCTGTCAATGAAATTAAAATTGTTTTTTTTTATTAATATACATTATATACTTGCATAAGCATTTAATGAAAAGGTCGTTTATTTGGAATTACAACAGACACTTAAATTTTATTAATCTGTATAGATAAGAATATACCACTCCAAAATTCCTTCAAAAACGATCTTTCTAATGTTTGTCATATATTTGTTTCACGACACTTATGTTACAATGTTAAATGAATCAGATATGTCACGTCGTGGTTCCGCCGAGGGTGGGTCGGGTGGAGGTGAATCGGAGGTGGTAGTACTAAAGCGGCGACGTCTGGTGGCCGCGGCGCCGCTCTACGCAGGACTAGCGAGGTTCAGTTTCATGCTCGACGCTACTCAGCCAGGTTCTACTCCGGATGCACTATTCATGGCCGCTCTCTTGGATCTTGTGAGTAGATTGCACTTAAATCTGTAGGTATTGTATGAGCGAACAAATTAAGACAGTAAATAATATTCTGAACAAATTTTGTGGTTAATAGATGCATAAAAGTTTAATACTTTTTAGCACGATAATAGTTGTTGAAGCTAAAGGCAAATTTGACAATATAATGACAATAACGATAACGTTATACCAAATGTCAGCATATGATTGTATGTAGCGTTAACCAGAAAAATATTGGCGACTAAAGCCAATAGTCAAAGTAATGACGTCATCTGACAATTTTAAAATGGTACAACTATATTTTGCCTTACCATTGCCTTCATAATATTGCATAGCCATAGTCAGTTGATACAACCTAGCTTACCCAGGCTAAGAGTTATTGAGAGATATGTTTTTTTAGTTTTTAAGAATATTCTTAGTTCAAATGCAGTTTTATGATGATGTTATTTATTGAAATTATAATTCTTTTTCAGCCACATACGGTTGTCGTTGGTAGAGCAGCCATACTCTTGGAATGTGCTCATCAAGTACACAACTGCAACAAGGGCCAGTGGCCATATTGGCTCAAATCTAGTACAGCCAAAACTAATGGTAAGGTAACAATTTTCATTTGCAACTATTTTTGTAAATTTACCATTACAAAAATGTAGCTCATTTAATGTTTTTATTAACAGTAACAATGAGTCCCCAACTACGACAACGATTAGCTGGAAAGTTGTTCTATCAATGGGCTGAGGTAAAATTGTTTTATTTTATCGATAATTCTTTATTGGCATGTCATCAAAAAGGTGGTATATCAACACCAACTATTATATGCATACATTCGATATACTTTATTACATACATACATACATACATATGCTCACGCCTGTATCCCATGGGGGTAGGCAGAGACCACCGTTTGCCACATGCTACGATCCTTACATACTTCTTTCGCTTCATCCACATTCATGTATCTCTTCATACACTTTCTTCGGTTACGAGTGCTCCGAATTTGACCTTTCTGGAAAATACTATTAATTTGGTCATAGTAGTTCTTCCTTGGACGCCCTCTACCAACACTTCCGGTCACATTCACTGGTCACATATACTTTATTGTCTTTACATATTAAAATGTAAATTACAAAAATATTTATGTTATAAACGTATGTTTTATTTTCTAGGCTATAGGGAATAGATTAGAAGAAATGCTAATAGAAGACAAAAAGCATATCGAAACGGTTGTCAACTTAGTCTCCGACCCTGACGGTCAGAGAGAGCTTTTACAGCAAGATGAGGAAGAAGACTTTCTAGATGAAGGTAATAATATCTTTAAAGTATCAGTAGGATATTAAAATTTATTGCATTGAAATAAGACTGTTAATGCTTTATTAAAACAGCCAGTATCCGTCTCCCTGGAAAGCCAATTGGAGCCGACTGCCCTCGAGCTTTGAGAATCATCGCCTGTGTACTACTCTTCGAAATAACATCGTTCCTACGTGAAACCTACCAGAATCTTCCCAAAGCAAACCGTTCGTCGCTAAAGGAAAGAGGACCCTGGGACCGCGTGTACAGGTAACAAATTTATTTGTCTCTTTTTCAAGATTTATTTGGTAAGTAGCAAAGATAATGTTCTTGGTGTAAAACTATTATTTTTTGTTATGCGAAGATGGATGGAAAAACGACGTTTTTTCTGTAAAACTAAGTGAGTTCATTACGTTCATTTGAAATGATGTGTTAAAAGAGTGCAATTTTTTGATGATCCTTTTATTTTAACAGGGCTCTTAGCAGTCAACACACATTAATGCCAGTCGAGTATGTTCCCTAAAGAAATAATGCATGTTACCTTGCGTACAGCACTAAGCGTGCATGTGTATATAGACTGTAAATACAATTGTTTACGTAACGTTGGTACACGTAATGACGATTAATATGCAACATCACATTCAAGATGAGAGTATTTACTTAGAGGATATTGATCACAATCAACAACTTTGGCACTTGAGGAACTGCAAGCGTCGCCATAGTAAAATTATTATCAGAATAATACATGCACGTTATAAAGTATTTTGTTACTAATGACATTTGTACGAAGCGCCACATTCGGCGACGCTTGCAGTAACCTAATTTTAACGTTCTTATTTTGTAACAGTGAAAGTGAAGCTAATTTTGTAAAATGTGCGCAAGCACAGAAGATAATATGCATGGAATGCTAAAAATAAAACACCTAAACTCTTTGTCGATTAAAAAGTAATGCATAAATAATGAAATACACGAGTTTTTGAAATTATTTTATCGAATTCACCTTTCAAAATTATGTACGATAGTTCAGATGAATAATGATATTTTTAGAGTTTAGATTAAATTAGAACATATTGTAAGATTGCTTTTGCTAATATTGGCATGCAGAATTCGGACTGTAAAAATACTGTCGAAATTTTCTAGAGTGAAGAAATATAGAGGCTAATTCCGTAGCTGTTATTTATCAACGTATTGTGAAATACAATAGTTATGGTGGTGTAATGTGGGATTCAGGGAAGCGAACCGCCGGTGGAGTATGGCTCTATCAAGTATGGGACACTCGCAAGCCTCGGCACAGAGCTTGCAATCCATTGCTGGCGCTGAGACTGAAAGGAAGATCTCTTTCGTACTTCATGAACCAGAAAACGTTTCTGGCGGGAGTAATGTGACCGTAAGATTTTTTTTCTTTCTTTTGACTAATTTCTTGTTTAAGAAGGCTAGTACGGTTCAAAAGAACCGTGACTTTGTCCGTGTTACGATTTTTCAAGCACCTTATGTCCGTCTTCGGGGTCAAAAGCTATCCACATACCAAATTTCAGCTTAATCAACGGTTTAACCGAAAAATTTTAACAAACAGACAGACCAAGGCACTTTACCGTATATAATATTTTTATAGATGTACTAAAATAGGTTTTTTTTTCAGTTGGCAGATGCTATACCTCCAGTACCCGAAGATAAAAAAGGCCGATTAGGATCCAGAGGCAAGCCATGCATGCATCGCCGCAACACTCAACAAACTCACTCTGCTTACGGCTCTTTCAAACGACGCTCCATTAAATTGAGGCAGAAGGAGAATAGAGACGTTGATGAATGTAAGTTTAAATATTTTCATTTATTATCTTACACCGTGCAATTGGCAGACCTAAACGCAGAGACGATTTAACCTCGGTGACTTCAATAACAATTGGTCAACGGACCAAAGCTGGGTGAACTGGAAAATGGGAAGAGACCTTTGTTCATCAATGGGATATTTCATTAGATTTTACATTGTTGATAAAAACTATATAATATGAGCAGCTGTGTCCTGTGGTATCATCCGCTTAAACTAAATTCGCGATTCGTAATTTTTTTTAATAAAACTACGTTAAATATCATCAGCTATCTGCCAGTGAAAGTCGCTGTAAAATCGATCTAGCTGTTTCAGATATAAGATCTAGCTGTTTCAGACTTCAATATTATTTATCTGATTCTTAATAATATTACCTTTGTCCACTTTAGTTATAACAAGGAGGTCGGACTCAATACAAAGTAGGAGGAAGGTATCTTCGCTCTCCGATAGAAGTGATACGTCCGAAGTTTACCCAGGAGCAGGTAATTCACATTCATATTTTCTCGTTGATGTCTGCAGTTTCATCTCTAGTCTTTCTAAGTATACCAGAGTTGAATTAATTTGGATGGCATGTGACAACAGAATTATACAAAATCTTCATTCACATTAAGATTGAGATGTAATTGTAGGAGGCACAGTAATAATGCCAAATGAGGTGGACAGTGGTGGCGAGGAAAGCCCCGGTGTGCTGTCCGATGACCACGATCATCCCCCGGATAGTCCGGACAGCAACTCCACTGACCCACCGGACACTAGCAAAGGATTCCCATGGCTTAAGGTTGGTATATAACTAATTAACATGCTTTGCAATGCTGGTGGTTCTTTAAGATACTCAAAAAAAAGACTTTACAACTCTCCTTTAGTATGCGTTTACAAAATTGTGCGAGGATACGTGGAGAGGGATATTTGTTAAGAAGCAATAGCATCGCGCTAGACGAGGCGATGGAAATTTAGTGATTTTATTGGTTCTTAACAAACTCAAAAATGATCCCCCTCTACGCATCTTCACTAATCTATACTGGAAATGCACCTAAATAATATTTGCTCAAATTTCAAATGTATCAATCTAAAATTATGACCCCTTATTTCAACCAAGACTACAACAAACTCGGATTAACACTTTATTCATTGCTATACATATCACCAAAAGAGATGGAACTACTTTTGAACCGGCAATTACCTAAACCGATATTTTTAACATATGACAGTTAGTATATTGGTTGTAGATTGCTTACCATGCATTGTTTTTTTCACAAAAGGTGATGGTGAAATTCTTGAACTCTTTCAACTACGTGTGCTGTCATCAAAACTTCTGCCATCCATATTGTTTCCGAAGAAACATGCGAGCTACTGTGAGGCTCATGAAATCTGTACAAAAGGTATCTTACAATTTGCCGTTTTCATATCTTATGACTAAGATACAATGGGAATAGTTTAGTAAGTAGAGTTTAATTGTGCTAGATCTATGGTGAGAAGTTTGGTCCAGAGATCAATCCGACGAGCAGTGAGGAAGGCAGCGGTGGGGCGAGACAAAGACGTCGAACTCGAAAACCTTCAGAACATTCTACAGATAGGTACACTTTTACTAAAGTCTTCAATATTGTATCATAAATACAATTAAAATAACACTATCAATCCGTAAATATTAAAATATAATATAGACTATATCTAAAGATTGTAGAGAAAAATCAACGTTTAGTTAATAGCCTTAAAAAATCGTAACGCGGTGTTAAACGAGAGCGCATTCTTAGCTTATAGCTAACCCATCGAAGTTCACCTCCTACGCGTTATTAATAACCGTATGAAGACCCGTAAAGTGGTTTAAAAGAACGATACGTCCAAACAGGCATGTATGAAAGTGGAGACTTCAAATTAAATCTTGAGTAACCTTCGTCAACGTTACAAGTTTTTTTAATTGCGTACTGGAAATACTGGAGTCCTATTACTACATTGTAGCAATACCTTTTAATGTTTATAGAAAACTGTTATCAGTTGTCAATGAATATGTATGTCAGCTCCCTTGCTTTTTTGCCATTTCCTATTAAAATTATAGAAGTGTAGTAAAATTTTAACTGCATACTTATTTTCATACACTTTAGAATTGATCGGTCGGTGATAGAAAGCGCAGGGCTAGCATATCGCGCCGCGGGCGTGGAGCATACAGTTCCTCACACTGAATCACCGCCAATCAACAAGCCTGGCGCCATACCTTACCCGCCAGTTGATCCCCCGGCTATATTGAAATATTTAAAGGGACAGGTAAGGGTTCATTATTTTATTAGCGGGTCGTTATTTTACCACCAAAACCAAATGAATGCGTTTAAGAGTCAATTTATAAATTTCTAGCTATTGAACTTTTTTCTTAGTTAGTCAAAATGTTCTTTTGGATTATTGAGAAATTTAGATCTTTATATTTTATAGTTACGGTGATAACTGTAACCCTAATGAAAATTACATAAATGTATTGTATCGATTATTTAAATTATATCGAAGAAATTATATCGATATATTTCAATCGCTAGGTACCTTGCGAATTAACTTTAAATGATACTTTGATATGCTCCGTAAGGTCCGCGACGCATTCCATACGCCGCTAGCGACGCTAATCAAAGGAGCGACGACGATGGGTGAAGAAATGTTCGCAGAGTGTGGCCCTGTAGCCTGGCACCTACTATTGGAAGCGGACCGCGAACTGAGCGCGTGCGCTGCCGCATTGTTCATACTCACCGCCGTTAAGGCTCCCCACACCGCCACACAGATCATGCAAAACGATCTCAAACATGTCGAACCAGGGGTCAGGTTAGTCAACTATTTTCCATAATTTCCCATCACAAAATCACACTCACCAAAAGTCTGTGGGCTTTTTATCAACAGAAATTACTACACACATTGCTCACGCTTGCATTCCTCGAAGGGGTAGACTAGTACACCCAAATATCGCCAACTATTCAGTCCCATGTGATACAGGGCTGAAAAATATACCTACCAATCGTGATCTTATGAGAAATTGGCATAAACAAGCTTTAATAACGCATATTTTCATGCATGAGTTTTTTGTTCTACTAGTGTCAAACAAGCATTGTACACCCCGCCATACTATGAACAGTCGTATGACATGCTGGTGTCCAAACAACCACGAAACTCCAATACAAAATAGTTATTTCAACATTGCAGAATAAACGCAATACTTCGGTTCCAAGTAATGTGGAAGCTTCGTTATCAAGTGTGGCCTCGTATGGAGGAAGGTGCTTCAATGACTTTCAAAGTGCCTCCTCCCGGTATAGAGTTCACTTTGCCTTCGCCCAAGATAGGCATAGAGTCGCTCGCCGTTGTTGATCCGCCGTGGAGTCCTCAGGTTAAAGACAAAGACATGGAAATGACCTTGAACCAGGAGAGACATGTAAGTTCTTCGGAGATGCTTCCATTTATACCATTGTGATCGAGAATTGCTAGAATACAACATTATTAATTAAGTTATACATTGTTATAATTTTGGGTCGATATAAGAGATTTATACCCATCTATATTTATCTATGTATATTGTATACATTACATAATAGAACCTAAAGTGCTGCTCCTAGAAGAGGCAGGAATTTTATTTAAATTCAGTCCCTAAAATAAGATGAAATAAAGTATTAGATTGTAGTAGTTTGTATGTGAATTCTTATTGCGACGCTGATGATGACACGGTGAAGCTGAGGGTAGCAGTAAGTCTATACATGTTTGTAAATGGCACTTGTATTTTGTAGCGTTCATTAGTGACAGCGACCAAAACTCGCAAGAAACAACAGACAGAGGCAATAAAAAGGGCGCTCCAACAGCGGAACGATCAAAAAAGAGCTGAACGCGAAAATTTCCTCATCACAACTATACCTATCACTCGGCAAGCAGCGCGAGAACCCGCCCTGGACCACGCCGCTGATGATCATGTTGAACGTGAGTTGATATCACAGAACACTTGGCACATACGATACGTAGATAAAGAAAATTATTTATAGAGCTCAGATACAGGATTAGAAGGTATATCTAATTCGTAGCATAAAATGAAACGTCACAGCTAAGAAGTTCTTAATAAACACAGCTTAAAGGATCATAGTTGGTAGTTACGAACGTCGATAGAATTACCACGGATTAGAAAACTACCTAGCAAACTTATAGAATTTTCTTTAGAAAGAAAGGTTCAAGATGTAAATTTACGCTTATCTTTCTGTCTGTACGTTTGACTCAATTTCCCTTGATTTAGCTGATGTTTGTTTTCAACTTCATCCATATAAGTAATATGCAAAATTTTATTGCATAAAAAAACTTGTAATTAAAAAAAATTATAATTTATTTTAGCGCCAGCGGACGAAGAAATGGCTGAAGGTGTCCGAGGGTCACACCATACGCAAGTGGCTTCAGCCTTGTTTCCGTCAACCTTGTGCTCAGCCGTCGCTGAAATTGTATCCTTATTGGACGATGCTGCGGTGTCACGAGACGGGTGTTCCGTTTACGAAGTTGCTTATCAGGTAAAACCAATAAATGCTATTCAGCTGCACATTTTAATAAGCGTATCAAAATAATCTAGTACTACAAATAATGTCAGGGAAACTGTTAATGAGGTATTATTACGACAAATAGGCAAATTTCACTACCGTGTATTTCTGTTACTTGACTTTTAAAATGACATCTTTGAACTTTATTTTTCTGATTTACAAATTAAATGCGCATCAGTATTATCTAGAACTACAAACAATTATATAGAATCTGTAAAAAAAGATTAAGTTGATAAAAGAGCATAAATATTTCATAATATTTTAAGTCTGTCTCTAGTCTTTCAATATAACTTATTTCGACTCTCAATTGTCTTATATATAAATAATATCTTTGTAAAATTTCATATATTTTGTTGATAATAATAACAAGAATGAATTGTACGCAGGTAATATGGGGTTGCTTAGTAGAAGATTCTGCATTATTCCTGCGTCACGTGCTGGAGCGTCTCACCAGAGACCATCAAGATGAAATGTTCAAGCTCCTCCGTCATCTGATCCGTTTCATACCTCGCCTACCGCAACAAGCAGCATTCGCCCTCTACAACTACATTATAGGATACGTCATGTTCTATGTGAGGAGTCCTCACGAAGAGGGGCAGCGGCTTGTTGGTGCTGCCTTGTCCATTCTGTGGATGGTAAGTGGATATTAAGATTTAATATTTATTCAGTTTTGGCTCTATGAATACACTTATGAACGTCGAGTTCCTGAGAGAACCGGTTCGGATTTTTACCTTCTGGCTGGCCAGCCAGAAACTCAGCCAGGCGTTATGGACATAATAATTCGAGAAAGAGAATAAAAGCAAAAAAATATATATGTTCACACAAGTACCTCCATTGGTTCTCCAATTCAACATTCATCGAAATATGCACAAAAGTGCATCAAACGTTCATAAGGAATGTCTCTGTATAATCTATGCTGTTTTTTGTGCATAATACATACCTTAGTTTTGGTTTGATTCTTTCGATAGCACTTACCTCAGCATAATGAAAATATAATCAATGTCTTAAGGTGGAAATGCACCTGAAAATACTAAATCAACTTCTTTCAGGTGGTTCATAGTGTCCACGGCATAATGTTCAAGGATCTGAAACAAATATTACGTAAGGAGCAGTGTGACGCGTCGATATTGCTCACTGCTAATGTACCCGCTGCTAAGAAAATCATCGTACATGGCCCGGGTAAATATCTCGGCGCGAATGTTTTTATATACTCCTGTGTATATTGTTCTGAATACAAAATTTTGTAAAGAATATAATATTTGTTTATTGATTTGTCAAATATTCATTTTAACATTTTTTTTAATATCGGGAGAAAATAAAGCTTTCTGTCGTAATAACTCACAAATAAATGTAATTGTTTCAGCGGACAACGATGGAAGTATACCGTCTCAGTTCCCAGTACAGGAAGACACGGTATTCTCTCAAATCTTAAAAGAATCACTGGACTTCTTTAGCATTCCGGAAAAATTGCACTGCGAACATTTCCTTGTCGATTTTAAAACACGTAAGTTTTAAGAACCAAAATCAATGTTTTGTTAAAACTCAATAAGTAGAAGCTTCGGGCTCTTTTGAATTTTTTAATTTGTGTGCCAAGTTTATAAATTCTATGATGGAAATCTTGTCCTGCATAGCATAACTGTGACAAAGCTAGTTGAGGTAAGTTTGCTCGCGACCACGGTTGGTGTAGCCCAATTGAATCTGTCCGTCAGTCTGTTTGTTCCGTCTAATTTCTGAAACAGCTTGACCGATTTTGAAGGCACTACAGTGGCCGATAGCTTATGTTATAAGGAGTAACTTTGGCTACTTTAATTTTGGAAAAATAGTATCACTAAATATAGAAGTCGTGGGGATAATCACGCATGTATTTGCTTGCGTAGAAAATAAAAATGACTGTGTTGATACTTTTTATTGCTAATTCCACGCGAGGAAAAGCTTACATAACACTGTACTCGTACTTTGCACAGGTCAGATCCACAACCCACAGAGCTACGTGCGCGATCACTATTTCTTCAAGAGATCCCAGTACCCGCAATTGGGTCTCGTCCACATGGAACCGGACGAGGCGTTCAATAAGTTGCAACAGCAAGAACTGTTGCAGAAGTTCGTCGAAATTGGGAAGGTCCTGCTCACGTGGGCCATACTTAAGAATGTTGATATGGTGAGCGACAAGACTTTTTTTAACTGTGTTGTCTACATTCTTGTTAATCCTAGGTTATACGAAAAACAAATTGGGAACCCTAATATTCATGTTTTTTTTCGAAATGTTTCTCCCTTTATATATATGATTGTATGACGAAATAAGTACTTACTTCAATGAAAGTACGTAAAATTATTGCGATCTACTAGATTTATGATTATTACTATTATTTTTATTCATATCTGTGAGATATATGTACCATACTTATGTACCATACTTACCTATTCTTGATTTCTTTAATATAAATGTAAAGCTTCAGCTTACAATACTTATCAAATTTCATTTTTAAAATTGTAGGTAGTCCAAAGAGTTGTATTCCTGCACGATGAACTGATGAAACTGCCATCATTTCCCCGCAAAGCACTTGAGGCAGACTTGGTGTTATATAGTAGAGGGCCACTTGGTACAACTTTACTGGGATTGGATGTTCTGCACAAGTTCATGTGAGTTATATTAATCAATTGGACAACTAATGTTTTTGTTGTTATTGAATAACTGAAAAGTCCTTACGATGCAAGTGTCTGAAAATGTATTCACTTTACTATTATAACGATAAAAATAATAGAGTTTGAGATGTTTGAATAGATTGATTGTTAGGCTAATTTGTTACTAACTATCCTAAGAAACGTGAGTAAGGGCTTATTATCCTACGAAATTCAAATGATATTTGATTTTAGGGCGGTATAGAATATTTCTAGCCGATATCTAAACATACTTGTAATATATATTTTATTTTGTTATATTTACCAGGTGGGTACGGCTCATAGCACGTATGTTTGAAGCAATGGCGGGTAATTTCACGCTATCCCGGGATATACACTTGTTCCTAAACGTTCTGAATGGTGCATTGATGCTGCATAGCGAAGACTCGCTGATACTGCGATATGTTATAGCAACCTATGTCAATGCTGCCTTCAACTTTAAAAGCATTTTCTCTACAAACGGGTAAGATTTTTCCACAAAATTTATTCTAAAAAAAGGACTCTTATTTCTTTGATTTTTTAGTTATTTAACTGTTTTGAGATAAATAGTTAAATTTTCTTGTATAGAGAAACACAAAGGCCCTAATCTCGAACTATGAACGGTGAAAATTCAGGTTTCAAGAAATATTCTCTATACATAATATATGTCTTTAGACATCAGTTCCAAGGTTACGCACTCTTCACGAATGCTTTTGGTAATTTTCGTAATATTTTCAGGTACCTGCTAATAATGCCAACTCTCCTCCAAATATACTCTAACTTCCAAACAAACAAGTTGGTCACTACTACGATCGAATACGCAGTGAAGCAATTCTATTTATTGAATAGAAAGCCGTTTATATTGCAAATGTTCGGTTCTGTGTCTGCTATTCTGGATACGGATGAGGAATCCACCTATGGTGATGCTAGCAAAGTGAGTATTATTATATCGCCTCTAGTACACCCTTTTATCGGGATAGATAGAGGGAATTTACGTTACTTCACTCTTGTCCTATTATATTACTCATTTGTCCGTCAATCCTTATGAATCTATAAATAAATATATGCATATCCTCGCGCAATCACAGAAATGTCAAAAAAAGGTAAACGCCCACTTTTCACCGATGACGGTTAAGTGTCAATGTGACAAGTGTTGAGTTGATCGCCGTCTTAAAAAAAATGAATGAAAATGAGGTTTCTTCTTCGTGTGAATGCACCACACTATATTTTTTTAAGAAACACCTAATATTTAAAACAGCTGGGATTTTAACTTGCGTCGCATAAGTGGTACAGGGGCCAATCAATCTACTCGGCCCCCTCCGGCTTCTCACTCTATACGATCCTTTAATTAATCATATTTGCTAACTCTGCATTGTGTTTACTAACTGTTTGCTTGTCTCATTAAATAAGATCGGAGTGCGATAAAAAAAGTATTGTTTCGATTCCATAGGTACAGTCAAGTTGTCTGTTCAACCTGCTACTGAGCTTGGAAACCCCGTCTCCAGACCCCTTGCACATAGCAGAGTTGATCAAAGAGGACAAACCTCTCAAACCAATAGACTTCTGCTACAAAGACGAGGAGGAAATGGTGAACGTGTTGGATTGTATCAGTCTCTGTGTCATGGTCGTGTCGTACGCCGCTGAGAGTATGAGGGGATACCAGATGTTGGTGAGTGCTTTCAATTGTCTCTTAGCACGAGCCATTTGTAGTGTTCGGTATTTATGACGTAATCACAAGTTTTATTGTAAGACTAGTCGTGGACGAATCCGCGGCTTTGCATGCATATCATTTAAATCCCATAATTTAACTTGATTAACACATTCACTGCAAACATTTGATCTTCTTCGTAAATTCTCTAAGAGTTGGACGCACAGACGCGTCGGTAGCAGTGAACGCCTTAACAATATAGCTTATGTTACATTGAGACTGGGACATTAACATAGTTTCTAGTTGGTTGAGTACCTACAAGCAAAAATCTAAAAATACAAATCTTTCTAGTAATGTTTTTATGACCAATGTCCGTATTCGGGCAATACCTATTATTATACCAAATTACAAAAAACGGTTCCCCAGATAGTCGATTCGGTTAGTCGAGACAAATACACTTTCCCATTTGAATGAATATCATAGATACTGATTTATGAGACTTTTTTGCATAATTGTTCCTTTTTAGATTATATTGGAAGCGATACTACCCTGCTACGTGAAGCAAATCCAACTGCCGACTTATAATAGAGAAGGCAAGACCGAGAAAGAAATAATCCAACAACTAGCAATTGCTATCAAAACGCTTGTCAACAATTGCGAAGGATTGTCCAAGTAAGTAGTAGATACATAAATATAAATCACTAAGCATTAAGTATACTCTATTAAAATTTTCAACTTCATCAGTTACCGTATTCAGCTCTAAGCCGTTTCTTATTCCAAGTGGAAAGGAAAAGACAGATTTATCATACTGATCAGAAAATGCACCATTCTTTTCCTCCTTCATTTCCATCCTTCTGCCTATACATTCTAAACCAGTCGCCCTTTCCGTATTTAATCACTCTTTGCTATCTCATCCTTCAGACAATGCAACTTACTTTATCCATATCGCTCCGCGTAATATATCTATACCATGTCTTTTGCCTATTCATGAAATTCTCAGTCACGGGTGCCATTTACAGAAATATGCAATAATCAAAAAAGTATTTTATTATCTCAGGTCGTATAACGGCCCCTACAGGACATCTCCAGAGCACAAAGGCTCCTCACAGAGGGCTGTGCCACGAAATACTGCGGCCACAATCATTGCCTTTGAGGAATCACACTCCAAATTTGACAACTCCAAGATGCCCGTACAAGAGTACACTGGGGCTGAAGATTCAGAGGTAAGGTTGGAATTGTAGTTTGTCCTTTATTGAGCGAATAGTCCGCCCGCGGATTTGCACGTGTTTTATATACTTTGTAGCCTATGAATGTGCTGTATGTTGGAATTCAGTTCTTTTAAAGATCCCACATCTTGCAAATATTACTTCTGTATAATATTCGTTTTTTATATTGATGGGTGGACACCCGGCCTAGTATTTGTCTTTTTTTAAATAGTTATTAAATTATTTTGAATACTTTTTATTATTCATTTAATTTGTAGCTAAATATATGCTATATATTTTATGAATAATCGAGATCAGACTTAAACCTAAGATTTGAAACAAACCCTGTTTCCTTTTCATGACACTCTTGTAGTTGGTCCGAGCTGAATACCGTCGCCCACGCGACGTATTGTTATCATTAGTGGGGGAATTCATTGGACGAGCCACCACAAGACTGTTAGACCTGAATGGGTCTAAAGGAAGCGGCAGTAGCGAAGGAAAACCCGTCGAGTTGCTGGATTGCAAGTCACACGCTGTAAGTAGACTTAGTTATACGCACTACAGCTATGTCCTTTTCGATATCCATATTAGCAAGCAGCAAGTAATATTTTAGCCTATGTTTTGCAATAAGAGTATTGCTCATCGCAAGCGTCAATAAGTTACAGTCGTTCACTGCAGCTGGCTGCTATCTTGGCAGCATAAACAAAATAGATCAAACGATTATCCAGAATAGTTTTTTTTATTCTTTATATGTAAAATATTTCTTAGTTAAATAAAATAAAATATTCTCACGCCATCCTAGAAGGGCCCCCGGGTCATCAGAGGTGTTGTTCAACAACACCCACATTTCACTGAATATGATCAAGTGCCAACGTGTCAGAGAGTGAGTCCGTAGCGGTCTCAGGCACTATACATACGCCTTTGAATTACTTCTGTATACGAGTATGCAGGTTTCCTCGCGATATTTTCCTCCACCGTTAAGCATGTAGGTGAAATGACTGCACTTGAGTTTTTAGAAAAACTTATGGTGTAGGCGACTGGTATTCGAACTTGCGCCGCTTGCGTAGCAGTTGACTGCTCGAACCCCACGGCCATCATACTTTTTCTTTGAAGATTTAATGCATATAAATGAGCTTCTAATTGTTCCAATAATGCCTGCAGCGTCTAGCAGAAATAGCCCACTCATTGCTGAAGGTGTCTCCATACGACCCAGAGTCGATGGGCTGTAGAGGTCTGCAACGGTACATGAGCCTGGTGCTACCGGCCGCAGATTGGGCTGACGACGCCCTTCGACCCTCACTCATTATGATATTGCGACGGCTTGACAAAGTTTTCCTGAAGATTGCCAAGAAACCTAGCATTAGGGTAAGTCAAGTGCACAATATTTCACTTGTATAAATCATGTTGCAACCTTTAAATAAAACAGTATTTATCTATCTATACTTCTATACATAATATATAAAGCTGGAAAGGTTGTCCGTTTGCTTGAGCGCGCTAATCTTAGAACTATTGGTCCGACTTGAAAAAAAAATTCAGTGCTACATAGCCCATTTATCGAGGCAGGCTATATATCATGACGCTACGTAAACGAAGTCACGGGTTAAAGTTAGTGCTAAGCCACAGTAACTATTCCTTGCGGACGAAGTCATGGGCAGAAGCGAGATCTTCTTTAAAGCATTGTTCTCTACTTTACACTGGACTGGCTATAGTGCATATTTTATATGTCACACTTTAGCGCAATTGTCTAAAGATACCATCTAATGAGAGTTCTCGGAACGAATGATGGAATAATGGAGAAAATTATATCCTATGGATCGGAGTATCCCTCGTTAATCAATAGCTATGTGAAGTATAATTACTTCCCGCAGAGAAACACTGACTGGGACTCCGCAGCAGTGCTCCTGAAAGGTGTATACGAGACAATGATACGATGTCCGTACATAATGCACTGGCAACAGGTTAAAACGCTCCTGAACACTATACAAGTACGTTGTATATATTAATTACCATGCTAATGAAATAAGAACTGTATTTACTAGATCATATGCTTTTAACTTCTGTGCAGGCATTGATAGTGTCAGAAAACATCAGCGGTGAGAATCTGTCTTCGGCAACGGCGGCTTTGATGTCTCAACCGCCACCTCCGCACTTTTGTAGCACTGTCGTTCGGCTTATTGCATTACAAGTTATTAACACTGGAGTAAGTACGAGTCCTTTTAAATAATTATATCTTCGAATACCCACTTATGAAGTATTCAAAGAAATCATTTACTTATAATACGTCTGCTATGCTCCTCCCACCAATGGCCACGTTTACTACCTGTCATTGATTGACATCTTCAATCCAACCCAGAATCGCACAACTAATGGGTCATGTGATCAGACAGGAGTTGGGGGACATAATTCTTAATTTTCTTCTTTATTGTTCTTGTAGGACAATTATTCCCTAGAGCAAATGTGCGGGGGAAGCGCAATATTCCAAACTGCAGAGAAAACTGAAAACATGCTTATGAATCTATTCATGCCCCTTTGTCTACGCGTTGGCAGTGGAAGGAAAGGTAAGAATTTGAACTCATAGTTTAATTCTATGTATTTTTTCATGATTTCCATTAAGCACACCATTCCAAGTAAAATTTATGTAGCAGCTCTTTTTTGCTTACGTATATCACTTTTCCTCATCTTCACGATGAATACACGCACATCGTGCCCAAATCCGTTTTTGGCAAAAATGTATACAAGAAGTATAGCTTAAACATTCCGTATTTTAATTCACGTAAATTCATTCAAAAAAGACGCCTTCCTAAGTCTTTGGACCAGGAACTAGGCGGCCGTTACTCATATTAACTGCATACTAATGAAATTGCAGACGTACCACCCCTTCGGCCGTCTGACGTAAGCTACCTAGTATCGGTGGTACTGAACGCATTATGCCCTCCGGCTCCGCCTGGCCAATTGGCTGCTGTGAACGCTAAGTTAAACGCGGCTGACGCCCGAGCCAACTCTCTCACCTTCACTGGCAGTCGAGATACAAGAAACACCACGAGATTGTCCAACCAGTTGTATAGAATCGCTTTTCTTGGTAAGTTTTTCAATTAATTATTCATTCGTTAATGTTTAATGAGAAACCCACTCGCCCAAATCAAGGCTCGTTGTAACGTTCTTGGATGGCGAGCGCACATTATAAAATAAATTTTCAATTGCATCTTAGAACCGGTTATACTGCTTCTTGACATAATTAGTATAGCGACTTCTACATAATAGTAGTAGACTGCTACGTTATTGTCGCCGGTTCGATTTGATTCGGGCAAACATTTTATGTCAATATAATCCATTAGATACGAGCAAATTAAATAAACCCATAGCACTCTATGGGTATGTTTAGTAGGTATATCAGTGGTTGATGGTAATCCCTTGCCAACAGCACTGAAAGTATTATGCGCGTGTTTCACGAGCGAGTTGTGCACTGAATGGGGTCGGATCGCTCGAGCCATGCGCGACCTCGGCCGCCGCAACGAGGCAGCTCACCATCTATGGGACTTCCTGGAATACGTCGTCACATACCGAACACCCTTGTATATACTACTGCAGCCATTTATCGTGCATAAGGTGGGTAATAACTCACTTGTATGTGCTTATTACTAGCACTACGGAATCTAGGAACAAATCGTCCGAAATTACGCACTCATAAAGATCGTCTAGCATCTACGAACATTATAAGCGACCCCGGCGTAATATCAGTATCCAGTCACGTCGTGGCCGCTCTCGTAAACGGGAAGAGTATAGAACATGAAGTATTTACTGAACTTTTTACAATCGCTTAAATAGGGCACTTCAAGTGACAATTATTAGCTAATAATCAAAAAGGTAAGAATCGACAAAAGAATCGACGTACCACGACGTCGATTCTTTTGGAATACCTATCAAAACAAAGATTATGTTGATAAAAATACTAATGTCTACAATTAAACTCCAGTTATCGCAGCCACCAATCGGCGATAATGAGCGCCACATGCAGTTTGTGGTACGTGAACGAGTGCGCGGCCTTAAGCTGCCCGCGGCTAGAGCTCGCGGAGCATTGCTGGCTGAGTTAGCGCGTGAACTGAGGGCCATGCGAGATTCACATGATCATTGCAAATTTGGTAAGCTTAATAACTTTTTGCCGGTCAATTCCAGTTTTACTTTGACATATTGATATAATTTATATTTTCACTAATTTATATAATTAATTAAGTTATAAGTCCATCGGAGTTCAAGTCCCAACTGTTCCCAACCGCATCAAGATCCGTAACGGAGGTAGTTTAGAAGAAGGATGCCATCAAACAGAAAATAAATGTATGCATTTGACGACATCAATTTATAAGCTAATTTACAACACAGCATTCTAATGCCATATTATGTTTATAGAAAGAAGTGAAAATCGACGTTTTATAGGTTATAGTCTTAAAAAACTTACTATTTGAAGATACTAATACCGCAGCGAGTTATGAACGCTGATCTTGAATGCGCAGGAGTTATTCTATGAGGCAATCTTTGTCTGTCTGTATGTCGCGACGCGCATAAAATACGTGTGTAGTTTTTTCGCACTCAAATCTAGATGGCTCGAGTAGTGTAAAGGTATATATTGGGTAACTGGTCTCGTTTAGAGCAAATAGCGGAGAACCTAGGCGCGGGTGGTGTGGGGGGTGGGAAGCGTGCTTCGGAAGCATTTCCCCGCGGCGCCGCCGGCGACAAGCACCAGCAGCACCGACCCTCGCTCATCTCCATGCTCGTGGGCCGCGCTGCACCACCGCCGCGCACACCAGACCATCCCACACATCCTGCACACGCCGGTAACACACTGGGTCACACCATCCCACGCATTCCGCACACATCGGTATCACACTGGGTCAAATCGTCCCACGCATCCTGCTCACATCGGTAACACACTGGATCAAACCATCCCACACATCCCGCAAAAGTCGATAACACACTGGATCAGACCATCCCACGCATCCTGCTCACATCGGTAACACAATGGATCAAACAATCCCACACATCCCGCAAAAATCGGTAACACACTCAAAGACACCATCCCACGCATTCCGCACACATCGGTATCACACTGGGTCAAATCATCCCACGCATCCCGCACACAACGGTAACACACTGGGTCAGACCATCCCACGCATCCTGCTCACATCGGTAACACAATGGATCAAACAATCCCACATATCCCGCAAAAATCGATAACACACTGGAACACACCATCCCACGCATCCCGCACACATCGGTACCACATTGGGCTACACAATCCCACGTTGGCCGCTCACGCTTGCAACACACTGGGTTGCACTATACTGAAAATGCAAATTTAACACAAATTCGTCATGTCTTATGGTTAGATGAAAATAAATCTGTTGATTCAGAACTTAAAGTAAACTTGATAGTGTACTACAGCAGTAGCCACACTTCAAATGTGATGTATTACATTCCACAGGGTATGTATGGAATAAAACACTCAAACCGATTTCGCTCACTCCTCATTGCTGATTCCTGAAACTGTATTGTTTGTTAATATTAGGCTAAAAGGTTGCTCTTAAAAATGTTTTTATGGATCCTCTGCACGTTTACTAAACTGAGTTTAAAACCTCTAGAATCACTTTCGAGCAGTTCCACCACCAGCCAGCACATGCCAACGTTTGACGTGCCATTGATTAGCGGCAGACTCAGTGAAAACAGCAACACCAATGGTAACTCGAATGGTAAGAAAAGGCTCTTTGGTAAAAGTTTTTAAAACATTTAAGTGTATAATAACATAGGCATAGTTCGCTCGGTGTTGAATGTAGTGCGCGAGCCTAGCGTAGGGGACACCGTGATCAAGAAAGCGATTCCCTCAGGGCGAGGCCCCTCTATTGCACTGCGGTTGGCTTGATCCTCGCGGTATGGTGTCCCTGATGTGGTTAATTCGAAGGCGTTATTTTTGGTCGGATAAATCACACGTGTGCTGCCTGCCTTATTTCAGTATTAAACTCTAACTGGCAGTCACCTGCATTGCATCTACGTAGTCTTGCTGCCGCTCTTATCTTAGATGTGAATTGAGAAAATAAAACGCATCGTTCCCTTCATTCCTTCAAAGTCAGTTAAGCTATTTCTGCATGATTAGAATAAACAAAAAATGCATTTAAACTTGATGTAGTAACTAGGATTCAAGCTTTGAAAAATACAACTAGAATGTCACCCCCTTATTAATAAACGTGGCGTGCCATAAACCAGAGCTGATCTAAGCTATTAATTAGGTGTCTACTTTTGCAATAATACCTAGTTAATAAAATTATGGTATAATATTTAGTTACCGAAGTTGGATTATACGAGTACAATTATCTATTCATAAGGGGGATAGGTCCTTTTAGAACAATCAGTTATGTTACTATTGTGTTAACGACACAATGTGACATCCATTCCAGGTTCTAACAATTTCGTCAGCGATATGAAGCAAACTGTCAGTACTCCGTCCTACACAAGTACACAGACCAAGCTGCGCTTTGTATCCTCCGTCGAGTTCAAATTAACTTCAGGTAACATATCCACTACCATTAATCATCACAAGCAATGCTATTTTATAATAATCTAGAGTTATTAGCGTTGATATGGTTAGTGTAAAGACGTCATTTACAAAATATATTTATAAATATACTCTATTTGGTTAAGTTTTGCATGACAGCACACTTCGACTCCCCTAAATAACTTTCAGAAAAATACTGTTTTATTTCCCCGTCGCACTATGTTAAGTCACTAATACATACACACATAGTTTAAGGTTGATGCAAACGGTATTTCATCACATGTGATTGACTCGATTACGCCAAGCCTAACGAAACTCTCGATTAATTATTATATATTGTGTTTTGGCAAGGTGAGACAGCCCTGAACCCCCTTTCGCCACTATCCCCCGGAGACACTTCGTGTGAAGGCGGCGACGCAGCCAGCCCTGGACCGTCACGACTGCAACGAGCTCACGGACCCTCAAAAAAGACCTTCAAATTCAGACGAAGCAGACATACTAAACCTGAGGTATATAGTTTATTCAAAAACATACGATTATATTTTTAGTAGGTACTATGACAGAACGCACACTCGCTTCATCTTGAAGTCCTTGAATTGTACTGATTAGGTACTACATTTTTATTACGTTTCAGTGGTCCCAGGAGCGCGGTCGCCTGGAGTCCGACGAGGGCTCTCCCCCGGGGAGCGGCACGCCCCGCCGCCGCGGACACATGCCATTGCTGCTGCCCACCACTAACACTGACACTTCCTACGACAGCGAGATCTCACAGACATCATCCACTTCTGGATACAGGCGAGCACACTACTTCATTACTACATTTTAAATAAACAATTTTGACGTTAATTTCCAGCCTGACTGTATGTATGTGAACTGCCATTATTCGTTTACAACACAAAAAAGTCTAGCATGTAGGTGAGCCAGGACGAAATCTGTAGAATATTGAGAGAGAGTGTATTAGAGAATCTAGGAGTGAAATCCGCGACAAGGTATGACCGGTCTATAGCTTAGGCACGTGTTACAGTTACTTCTACAGATCTTAGAAAACGAACCACAGGAACAGACATAAAAAAGCCTTTGGTAGAGAATTTTCAGAAAGAAAACCGTCGAGGGGTGAGAGAGCTCTCCTGAGCTTAAATACCAGTATAATTTTATGCTTAGCTAGCAACGAAATAGATCGTCGAACATTATTTGTTTTTGAGTCAATTAATTTACACAAAACAGTAATAAAGTGGCAGGGGTGGGTTGCAATGTGGAAATCGAAACCTTAGTCACTTTTGAGCGCAAAGATTATCTTTCTGAACTGTACCCCAAGTATACATACATGTTAAAACGTGACCATTTCATTCGCATATCGCTGTGGCTCGAAATGCGTTTCGATACTTTTTCAGAGGCGGGTTGTGCTAAATTCCAAAAATGGTGGATCAGCCACACTTAAGATACGCAGTCGAATGTCTACAACGTTCAAATATGTACAAACAGAATATAGATACTTGGAATAATAAACAGTTATGCGTAACTCTACTACAAATTAAAAGTAGTGATACCTCCAGGGAGAGCTACAGCCTGCAAGCGTCGATGTCGGAGTCGTGGCGCGCGGCGCTGGCGTCGCCCGAAGGCCGCGCGCCCAGCGCCACGCCGCTGCCCAGCCCCGACGGTAAACACGCCTTCGTATGTACCAACATACCATATACACCCCGTCGCTGTGCTCTCTATCTCCTACTCTCTTAAATCTCTACCTGCATGACTAACTATTGAGTGTCCTTTCTATTTCCTCGGACGCTCTCATTGCAAGTATGGATCCATATTTTGTCGTGTTTCCTTGGTGAATAGCTGGTAAACCCTTCTAAAATGTTTTCCGTACTTAGAGCATAAGGTGTGAATGTAGAATGTGTGGTGTTTTCGCATGTCATTGTAGTTTGTGAGTGTTGCTCCTACTCTAAGCTCTGTTCATATTCATGTGCGTAGTGTCCAATAACTTCAATGTGATACAGTAGGACGTCCATACTAATTGGACAAAATTAACAGGACAAAGGTATTTTTGAGATCACTTTTCACGCATTAATTTGCGTTGCTATATCCACTAAGCAAAATTCAACATTAAATAGTGAGAAACCACATAGAAAGAAAGCAAATGGTTTTAAAGAAACCTGATAAAGTAAGCCCATCCCTCATTTCATTCCTTGTAATAATTTAGCTCTTTGATATTCGAGTTTTGCCTCCTTTGAATTAGTATAAATATTACCTAATCGGGTATTTATTTCGACAGCATCCCTAAGCTGCGAATCAGCCACATCTTCAGCGGAACGTACCGCGCTGCTCGGAGCTGCCAGCCAACGATCTCTCAACTCAGTCCTGCTAAACAGCGAATTACGTGACGAAGACACTCTACTTTAATGTTTCCACAAAAGTAAAAATACTTAGTAACTTTAGACCTTCGATTTTAATTACATTCCACTGACTATAAATTGTGTGTGTAATAATTGGTTTGAGTCAATTGTATTATTGTCTAGTCAAAATGTGATAACATATAGATATTATTTATGTTCAACTTGTTTACTGCAATTTTATAGAGAATTTTAATAGAACTTCATGTTTTATAATTTTTTTCATTTTAATCATCACCCTTTTATTTCGGGGGTCCATTGGGGATTCAAGATATTGGGACCTCTGTACACATATAAAGAAAACAGAACTATTAAATGGGCCTTATGAATGTGCAGAGATGATAGTAACTTGTGTACAATTTACACCTATAACTTTGGTGAAAAATGGGTAGTATTATACCTATGATTTTTATGAAGATATAGAAGTAATGAGTACCATGATAAATAGTACAAACTTTATTTACAATAACATTAAAAGGTTAAAATTATACTATAACTATTTATGCTTCTTTACACACTAAAAAGGGCTGTATAGCAGTCTGCACATCTGGTTCTAAAGGAATTTCATGGAAGTACTTTGAAAATGATATCACTATTTTATAAATACTCCTCTTGACTGATGAGACGAGGGCAGTCTTCATTTTCAGTGCAAATGGATCATTGAGAATGTGCTTCCTTGGCAACAGGCCAGGTTTAGACAGCTTGTCTAAATTGTGCTTGAGATTCATCAAGGTTGAAATAACCACAGGTAGGTCATGCTGCACTACTCCATACTTGTCCTCTTTTAGTGAAGCAGCTGTGATAAAAGCAAGGCCCTCACATGTCCACATCACAGGCTGAGCCTGCATCATAAGAAATTTCAATTTAGTGTCGGTAAGTTCTCCGAAGAAATAGCTTATGCCAGGCTTTTGACAGAGTTTCTGTAGGAATATATTGAATTCTTCCTTAACAGCATTTAAAAAGTTGTCATCTTGATTTTCATTATGGTCTTTCAGTCGAAGCAGTTTTGGTGACTCTGCCATATTCCTTATATTAGAGTATGACAGTTCTACTGGTGATTTAATATTCAATAACTTCCTGCGATCTGGGCTCTCTGAATTAGTAGACCTTCCATCACCATTGACACCGTCTAATTCTGTGCTAAAGTTGTTGATAATACTCAAACATTGTTCTAGCAAGTTGTTCCAGTTCCTTGGGTGGCCGCCAGGTTGGGACAGTGTAAAAATATCCAATCTTCTTGAAGGGTCTGTCATTGCCATGATCCTCAAGTCCTGTGCACCCAAATAGCCATTGAACTGTGACCTCTGTGCTAATGCATTGTGCAGACAAAGACTATTTTCAGATACAATTGGAAATTTCATTGGTTCTGTAAGTACTATATTAAACACTGTTCTCATTGTGTACACAGACACAAAAAATAAACTGGTATAGAACCAGAGTCCAATCCAGATACCGGAGCTTAGTAAATTGACAATGTTGTCTAGCGGTGGATCCTCCAAATAAAGGCTGTAGACCTCAGAAACAACATTCCTGGGTTTACTCCCCCATAAATAGTAAAACAAGCAGAAGTACATTACTGGCATAACAGACTTCCTAAACCCAAGTGACAATATGCTGTTCACTGCTAGTTTAATCTGTTGAAATTTATCTTGATATATATGTGGGAATGTAAGTATAGTCGCACCAAAGATGTGGGTATTCATGAAGTAATACAAACCCATCCACATTCCTCCAAATTGCAAAAATAAACTCTGCTCCATTAGACATTGGCCATCATATTGTGTACACGTTTTCTTCAAGATGTTGAAGTTGCTTTTGGCAAGAGAAGAGTATAATCCCATTGTAAAATATCCACTAAGTGCATACAAGATACCAAATGTTATATTTTGTACAGAAAACATGTTCATCAACATTGAAAATCTAGTAAAATATTTTGGTAATGGTGTCATGTAGTAACTTCCATAGACATATGCTTGAAAAAATGATACTAAACCAAGTAGGAAGATATTCAAGCTTAATTTCCAGCCAAATATGTCTTGAAGTGTCGAAGTGATCCATGATATTGGATGTAACACATTGATTTGTATCAGAAAAACGAGTAATATTGCAATGAAACTTTGCAGTGCGATATTCCATACAACGGCTACAACCAATCTTTGAGAAAATATTTCACTTTTCGTTTCCATACCGGCAGCAGCAGTCCGCAGATAGGTTATATCTTGAGTAGCAACACTAGCAACCTACAATTTATTCGTCAGTAATCACTCATTGGTTAATTAAATAAGTGAGTTGTCCCCTCAACAAACGGTTCCTGAGCTAAGGTTCAAGCTTACTTATCATGTTTTTACTCTCAGATTTTCAAATCGAAAACTAAACAATTAAACTTGACTTTGTAGTTGTGTTTGACGGTTGTGGCCGTTGGTTAAGTGTTTAGTTTGGTGAGTGAAGTGAATTTGATTGAAGTGACATTGCAAATATGTCAATGACAAATACAAATAGAGGGCATTTATCATACTGACATCTACTATACAGGCACGCTGAAGGCAATTCTAGGGTGTATTTCTGGATAAATTGAGTTGTTCAATAAACATTTGATCCTGGTCGTTCTATCTATTTTATCCATTAACTCTGAGCTCTCCTGTCGTTACATGACCGTTATTAAGCCGAGTACAAAAATAATACAAATAAATAAACAGCCAGTCCCTGTGTGCACCACTGGGCACAGATAATAAACCTCCAACGTATTTGTATGCAGAGGACAATAGCTATTTTTTTTAATCAAATGTGTTTATAACATGCATACAGTATAGGGAACTGAGTCCAGTTTTCCCACCACTTGGGGTATATCGTTTCATTTGCTCATCTAGCTGGCAGTCGTCCCACCTTTCGTCGACCCTGACTTGGTCTCCACTCGTATATAGTAGTTAACTATATATTATGATGCTAATGTAAACTGGGAATATATTTATTTGTACTAAACATAAAATGGTACGCACGATTTTCCTCCGTCCATTACGAAGTTGTGATTTCAACCAATGGTAAAATAATTTTAATTTCTTTAACTAGGAGTATAAAAAGTATTTTGTCTGTGGTCGTCCGTCATTTTCATTCACTTTAATCCTGTCAGTCAGTCAGTCAGTTAGTCATTCACGTCTATTGCGTTCTGTTGGCTGTCATGTCTGTTTTGAGGGTTTTGTTTGAGCATTTGCTGTGCTTTCGTTTCTCGTAAAACATTCCAATTACGTTGTAAATCATATGGATTATTTATAATGTGACTTAGCTAAACTGTAACCAATAGTACGAATGAAGAACAGTAATCCAATAGTATCAGATATTCAACTTCGTCTATGTGGTCGTGTATACTAGTGCCCTACATTTCAACATTTTTTACCCAAATGGAAGAAAGTTGTGTACATAGAGTGTTTCTGTTTAAGGAAGTGACTGAATGCTACGATTGTAATGGAAGTTTATCTGATTCTCAGTGGAATTTCCATTGAGTAAGATACTATCATGTATACTCTAGTAGAGGTAGCTTTGAGTGTGGGGGTGCTGGTCTCCCTCATCACAGTACTCTCAGTATGTGTTTGTGGCTGCAAGGACTCCAACCAGAAGTAAGTGAAAAACATTTAAGTACATTAAAATTAAATAATGTTATTAGGTGTCGTGAATTTTCATGAAAAAGAGAGTGAAGGGAGAATAATATACACATTAATAGTTTTTTATTCAAATATATTAGAATTAACTGTGCGCGAAAGTAATTGTGCATTCTTTATGCATTATGGTATATTCCAAAAACTAGATATTTCATACAATCTTACATCAATAATTAATTTAAGTTTGTACTTGTTTCTCCTGTGTTTTGTTCTAACTATCCCTCAGATACCATCTACAAATATTCTATAAAAAAATTTACTTGATTAATTCTTCAGCTTTTTATGTCTCTATCCAAAACATCTTGAGTATATAGAGCTTCATTACTGTGCAAAAGAAACACTTCTAAGACAAGATAAAAGTCCAGAAAATCTAGATCAAATAATTGAGAAAAACTTGAACTGCAAGCAATGAAAATATTGCGTAAAAAGTTACAGGGCGTAAGTATACCTACATTCATTTGATAGAATGTTTTTCACTTTTAACAGAAGTGAATTGGTTGGTACGGCCGGTGTGGTCAAATTACGTTTTGATGAGGAAGCACCTTCACCGACGCCTACCACTCCGGCCTCCATAAAGCGGTTTGTTCTAGACCTTGCATGCCCTTAGACTAGTCAGAGGTACCTAACAAGGGCTAACACTAGTTATGGATAACATTAGCTTCTTTTACAGTATGAACTAATCCCCTGCTCTTAGATATACCTTTTTATTATGCTAATAATAAATAATAATAATATAATTTAAATAAACCTGTTGTATGCCTGTAGTTTCGATTTCAGTATGAGCAGTTTAATAATAATTTATGTATTTTGGAGGTCATATCCATATAATTTTAAATGTCTAATGCATGATACTCCTGATATTGTAAGCTGCAGTGATATCACAAATGCTTCCCTTATGTATCTTAACTATATAATTAAAATAGAAGTATTAAATTAATAACTTTTACAAATTAACCAATCAACTACCCTACCTACCTCCCATTAAAAACACTAACTTTGGATTTTAATGATAAATGCAGCACTTATGTTTAATAACATGTCATTCTATGGGGCTATGTCATATTTATTGTTAAATATTATTATAATACATTTATTCAATAGCTACAGTTTATTACACACATCAAATGAACATCAAGAAACATGATGATTTGAATTAAGAATATATCATTTTTAACTTTTTCATTATCATTGTTAAATTTTTAGTAAGCTTTGTGTGTAAAGTAAAGTTGAGAAGCACATTCAAGATGCCTCAACTCAAGTATGCACATAGCAAAAATTATAGTTACTATATGTTTGTCTAAATTCTAATGCTAATTGTAAGTGTTGTATATCATTATATGCATTGTAAAAAATTATGAGCTGGAGGCAATTTTTCAAATTGATAAAGTTTTCATATCTTAAAATCATTTATAAGATTGTATCAAAAAGTTTATCAGAAGTAAGTTAATTCTTTCATTCAAATTAAATTCTTATTTACGTCTTATGTCAACATATATTCCATGCTATTATTGTACAAATAAAATACCAACATAAAAGGTCTTTTGGCAAACAGACTCATTCCATCTCAATCAGTGTGTTTTTGGCCATACTTAGTCATATAGGTATGTAGGTACCTATTCCTTTGTATTAACTAGCATAGTATAATCACATGAATCATTTTAAAAAAGTAGCACTCCTTTATTTTTTTACCTTATGAATGAGATGGAGATGACACAATGAATCAATCCTCTCTGAAATGGAGGTAGCCTCAGTTTAAAATGTAAAACTAAAATTATCATAAACTCCTATCAACTTGACAAAACATCCAACCAACTTATGTAGGATTTTGCATACCATGCAAAGTCACTAGATCAGTAGAATTATATCATACCATAGATCACAGATAATCAAATTGTGAACACCACTATGGAACCCCTTACGTAGAAAGACGAAGCAAGAACACTAAAGCAAATCTGTATGAATTTTATAATCTGTATCTTGTCCCTAAGCTATTTAATGGGTGTAGCATAAACTAACCCTCTTGGTCTGTTCTTAGCTACATAACCAATACTTAACTTCGTACATACCTTATAGTAGCATTAACGATATTAATAGTATCCAAGCCATAACTTTTATACAATTAGACTTTTGCATGAACAGTAATATTAGCTAGCCGCCTACAGGGCTTTGCGATAGCCAGTAATGCGCTTGGGTTCGAACTTCGATCCATATGTGAAGAAAAAACTTGCAGGTGAAATACTTAATTTGTCAGCTCACACTTAAATAGGTCCCCTCGATGAAATCAATTCCGCTAAAACGGTAATTACCTACGTAATACTTATTTATGCAGTGCATAGAAATAAATGTAGGTACTCGTCGTATGTAAGTATATATAGCTTAAACATATTTATTTCTCATCATGCTAAATAGTTACTACTTGATGCAGGTATACATTACAAGTGTTACAACTAATTGAATAAGTGCATGTCTATGGTGCGTGGAATTTATTACACGATACATGTTATTTATACTACTGACAGCTAGTCAGTACTAGAGCCCCCACGGTAATAGGTACACTCGATATACTCGTTGAGTAGGTGGGTAGGTTACAGGTACTAAGTATAATTTTAAATTAATTCAAGAATTAAAGTGATTATATTAACTGTGAAGCGTTTATATTAACTCCATGAAAAATTTACGTAGATCCGATTTGTTGATTCGTAAAGTACTCACCTAGGTATGGTAATCCTCAGTAAAAGTATACCACACAATTTAATTCAGGTTAATTTTAATTATTGTATTTAAAATTAACCTTTTTTTAATTTAATATTTAAAATTAACCTTATTATTGTAAAATTTTAATTTTAAATTTATTTTTGGTAATGAAAAATTTCGTAATATTTGTTCGTCAAACAGTAGTCCTCCCTCCCTACCCCATGGCATATAGGCGTGAGCATAATGTACCTACTTATCTATGTATCTATTCATATAACATTTCGATCGTAGGATCTAATCACGAACAATGCTATATACTAATATGTACTTAACTAAAGTATGTTTCACAGGGCCTCAACTCAGAACAGCCAGCGAAGTTTGCCCGAGATTCCACACCCCGTTGGTGGTAACGACAGTGGAGGGGACACAACCTCAGAGATATACGCTACCGTCAATTTGGATGAAGGTTATTACAGGGATATTTTTACATTTAATAGTTCTCAGTAAAATAAAAAAAACACACTACTTTTAAATAGAATCTGATTTTTTTTTTCGTATGATAACATGTAGATGCTTCTTTGTTCCTGCGGCTAATAGTCGCTTAAAAATATGGTCAGAATAATAAATCATCATCTCCCTGGCTTTATCCCTTACACTTTACACTGTTGAAGTCGGCACTTGTGGCTGATCACCAGATTTTTACACAAGGCGACTGCAATCTGACCTTCGCAACTCTTATTACGACCGAAATCAGTAATCTTGTAGTTCTTATTAATAAATATTATTTTATAATAAATGTCCTTCTACTTAAAGGTAAAATACCTTATGTGCCACACATCATTTTATGTTACTGCTGCATAATGCGACAACGGGAAAAACAAATATCGCTACCAAAGGCATGCTATTAATATGCGCGCTCAATTATACTAAGCTAAGAAGCGCCTTAGAAGAAGAAATAAACATTTCTGTGGTGCATAATGTATGAATTTTTAACTAACATAAGACTGAGTTTGTCAGGAGTTCTGTACAGTCAGCATCAAGCAGTCATGAGTAAGAAGTCTTGCATCACTTTGAATGTAAGGCAATCTGATTTTTATTACTTGTGGTAATTTGATGCTTTATGATGATTAGTTGTTCTAAAATGAATCAACGATAGAGAAGTGAAATATTGTTATTTACTACGAAAGTGGCAGTAGGAACTGTCTTAAGAATGTCTTACCACGTATATGTAAAGTAGAATCTTACAACAGACAAAACTAAACACAGAGTCGTGTTCCGAATAGTCGTTTAAATTATCTACCGTTGATACTGTCGGTACATATCAGACTCGCTAAATGATTTTGTTCACGCTTTACACGCTCATAGCGGTAACATTCCATGAACATTGTCAAAATTGTAAATTACACACACCGACCTCTGTCACATTTCTATTACTCTGTGAGCACTGTGTTGCATCGTTGTGTAACAAACATGTCTAGGGAATGTTAACACGGCAGTACTAACGTTAGAAAATGCCGGAACAAATTTCTCATTAGTCTCAATAAATGTAGCCGATACAGCCTCTACTAAGTAGGCGAGTGGAGCTTGTTTCTATAGAACCTTACTTGAATACAGTAATTTAAAGTATTATAAAACGAAACACTGCCTTTGTAATTAAATCCTTCCATAGTTGCATGTTTATAAATATCCTAGTTATGCTGACATAATAATGAGTGGCAATGCGTGTTCTCTCGTTGCTTTAATAGGTGTTAAGTCATTAATTAATAACTCTGATAGGTCCAGCTACTGCACACACAACTGTATTACTGGAATGGTGAATACAAAGAATAAGATTTACTGACTTTGTTTCGATATAAAATCACGATTGTAGATAAATACATAAGTAAAAGACAATAGTTACCTTAGTAATTTTATTTATTAACAATAACAACAATTCGGCTACCGTGCTTTGTACATTGCATTGAAGATTTTTATCGCTCGTTTGCGATCGTATCATTCACACATCGAGCAATAACAAATGAAACGCCGCTACTTGGAATCAATAGCGACAATAAATACTCTATTGTGTAATCGAAGTAATCTGAATATTTCTTCAACTTCCAGGGAGCAAGGTCGAAGCGGCTGCATCGACGAGTAGGGACCATCCCTACGAACACGCTTATGCTAAGCTTCAAAACGAGAGCCATAACATGTGAGTTTACTCTTACGATGTTGACTCAACAACTTTGTGATGCCCTTAATTTTAAATCATTATCGATAGAGGTGCCTCAGCGAAAATAGTGGGAATAGCTGCGGATGTATTTCTTCGCGCTCGCTCTATACAAGACCCAAAAAATTACTACTGCGTATTCAAAATCAGCGGTCATAGCTCATGACGGCACCGGTATACGTTAATTGATAAGGTGGAATGGTAGCAAATCATAATTTTCGTACATCCTCTTGATATTGGAAATAACTTTATATATTCTTGATTTTATCACGATGGTACTGATAACAAATCAAAAAACTATCTTATACGCCTACTTCATATCTTCAGTCTTCGCGTCTTACTTTCCACTCCACGAGCGATTAATGAATGGGGTTTAAAATAACGTTTCGCATCGACATCATATCGATATATGTCATTTGTTATTCTCAGCAGTTAAAGCGCAACTTTTTGTTTGCAGCACGGTGGAAATAACTCCAGACCAGACGTCAGACAATGACATACAGATCGACGAGCGGGAAGCAGGTCAGTCAGGCGCAGGTACGTTATTTCCAATAACTAACGTCTAACGTATTTTTTAACACGCACCCCACCATTTATAACTGTGTGACCTACACCATAGGTGCGGGTAATGAAATAATTATGATTACATGTATTGTTACTAGTTATGAGCGCTCAACGAAAGTAGTGAGGGTTACGTGTATTTTATTCGCGTTGCGCCATACATAAGACTCATAATATATAATAGACTCACAAAATTACTACCGCCTTTAGAGCCGTGGTGGCCTTGAGGTTTGAGCAGTCGCCTGCTACGCAAGCGACGCAAGTTCGAAACCCAGCGGGGCCTGTACCAATGAGTTTTTCTAAAATACTTAGCAGTTATTTCACACCACGTGCTTTACGGTGATGGAAAACATCGTGAGGAAACCTGCATATGTCTGAGAAGTAATTCGATGACGTATGTATAGTGCCTGAGACGACGATGGACTCACCCTCTGTTACGTTGGCACTTAATCATCTTCGGTGAAAAGTGGGTTTTGTGATTACAACACCTCTGCCTACCCCTTCGGGGAATACAGGCGTGAGTTACTACTACGCATTCAGGGTCAACGCTTATAACTTGTTACGGCACCTGTACTTTTGTATACTATAAAGATAGTGAATATGTGGCCAACAAACTTACGTACATTCCACCTGAAGGTAAGCGGCTTCTACCTATAAACGTGACCAACGCCAGAGTAGGTATTATTTCTTTTTACCACATTGGTTAAGACCATTGATGGGTAAAGTACGCCCTGCGAAAACATTTAATCCGACCAGCAAACGGTCATTCGTCATGAATGGCCTGCCATAGTTACAGGTATTTTGACGGTCCAGAAGTATACTTTATAAACAATACCTACTTAGTAACCTACAGTGTTCCCTCTATTTAATTCCCAATGTGTTTGTAAATCCAAAATAACAGCTTTTCACTAAATGCATATGAAAGTATATACGGTACTGACATAAAAAGACAATCTTTAAAAATAAATATCTGTCTGTCTGTTTTTTCCGGCTAATCTCCGAAACGGCTGGCTACTTTTACTTAAAAAATACATTTAGGATTCCGCGGGAATGAAATTAAATCTACACGGGTGAAACCGCATAACACATAAAAAACGCAGTCTCTCTGAACGTACACAAATATTACTTTGTATGCAATTCTGACCCTCCTAAAATTTCTTGAACTTTCTGGCCCCCATAAGGAAAGTTTACCCACCACTGGTTTACACTTATTATAGTAGAACGAATGAGTGAAGAAATACATTGACACGACAGGATCTGTACTGTTATAGAAGAAGTCGAGCTGGCCACGTTCTTAGTATGTACTTGATTCAAATAATAGAATAGCTTCGAGTATGTATAAATAACATGATGAATATGGATTAGACGACAGAGGTTTGTATGTAAGTACCTGAATGGCGCTCTTTATTCTCGTAAGATATTTCTAAGACATGTGTTGTTGAACGCTGTTGTCGTAATATAAATAGCTCCTTTGTGTAAACTTCAATGTCATTACAAGTACAATCGAATCGGTCATATAAACTACGTTGTTGTCAACAAATGATACCCGTATTACGAGAAAGAAGGACTTACGATCAGTCACGGATAAGCTGTCATGAATGGAGATACTTAGAACAACTTCCGTGACTTATCGGTGCCTGTAGAATTTGATCTGAAGAAGAGTGTTTACTTGACCTCATTATGTGCCGAATTAGAGCACAGTATTTAACAGCATAAGGCTGCGTTTCCACCATAGATGTGCGAGGAACTTCTAACGAACACATCCGTCGCCACTTATCCTTGCCACGTCTCTGGTGGAAACGCAGCCTAAATCTACCATTATTTCGTATGCTCACACCTGTATTCTCCGAAGGGGTAGGCAGAGGTGTTGTAATAACAACGCCAACTTTTCACCGAAGTTAATTAAGTGGCACCGTGACAGATAGTGAGTCTATCGCCGTCTCAGGCACTATGCGCATGTATATGAATTATTTCTCAGACATATGCAGGTTTCCTCACGATGTTTTGCTTCACCGTAAAGCATGTGGTGTAGAATCACTGCATATAAGTTTTTAGAAAACTATTGGCACTGGCCCCGCTGGGATCCGAACTTGCGTCGCTCGCGTCTATCAATACTGTGATAAAAAAATATATTTCCTAACTTGTGAGCAATTAAGCATACAAGTATAATGTTGTTTTCCAGAATTTGTGGTGATATCGGCATCAGTGGCCATCAGTGGGCAGCTGCCATCCAGTCAGGAGTTGCCCTACATCACGCCGCCCTCGCCGCGTCCCAACACTGACACTGTTGCACACTTCAGTGGGGATTCCACCGATTCAGCGAGTATGTACCCCCAATACCTACCTAATATATTAGTGATAAAAAAAATGTGTTCGTCATTAGTAATAATATAAAACCGAAGGCTTTGTTTGGGCGATCGTTTGTTTAGTAAACATGCTAATCTCAGGAAGAATTGGTTTGAATAGAAAAACAACTTCTTTGGCTGCGGCTTAACGCTTCATAACATGGCGCTGCGATCAACAAGAACGCAGCTTAAATTGAAAATGTTACAATAACAGGAAAATAATAATTGAGAAAAATATTTTTATTGTAAACCCTACGCGGGTAAAACCGCAAGGCACAGCTAGTACAGTAAAATCCGTGGTCGGTAGGTGCTGGCAAGTTAGTATTGATAGGATAAAGTAAGGCACATTGCTCAAGTTTGCGATAGGAAAAAATAAAATTAGTCACAGACAGAATGGACTGATATCTAGATTTAAACGCAAAATCCCGAATCGGATTAAAACGGTAAATTTGTTATTTATTCTGATTAATTTTGGGAGTTACCCCTGATCGGTTCTTATATTTCCCTCGCACGGTTCATTTCAATTACTCCATGTTTATGAGTTTAATTTAATTAGGTGATGTTCCTTAAAGTTTCTCAGGTCGCATGTCAGACACAGTTTCATTGTATGACACATAACACGACGCCGTCATTACGTACTAATTAGTTTAGTTATCAGTATAATATTACTTGGGTCTTTTGTACAGGCACCATAACGTGCAACATAATCTTATATGTTAATAATCTTCATGGCATGGTAGTGGGATTTTACCATCGTCTTATATAAGGATCTTTGACCTTTAACTAAGAACTTATTCAGCGACAATATTTGGATACTTTTGTATCATGACGTGAGAAACTACAGATAATAAAATCAGTACTAGTGTGATATTAATTTTGCTTATTTTTATACCAGAAAGGCTTAAAAGCATCCTAGAGAAACGTTGTGTGAACACTATTAATATTATCATTTATTTATCAAATAATAAAATAATTTTTAATACCGACGTTAATTCGACGGAAAAAAGAGTTCCGTCCAAATTAGTATTGTTACAATAAACATTTGGGCGCCAGTATCAATGGATTATGATAAAGAATTAAGTAGGCTAAATATGAATGTTCGTCCTAATAAGGTTGATAATAAAGACAAGTGATGGAGTAGTAATTTATCACAATTAAACATCCTATCTACACTAAATGAAAATCACAACTGCGCTTCTCGGAAACAGTTCGGTTATATTGATAACAGTACAAATAAGCTGAACTGGTGCAAGTTAGTATCATCAATTACCTTAAAATCATAAGTATCAGCCGCCAATCAAGATTTAATTGGTTGATTATCACCCTAGTTAGGAGATTACGGCTTTATTTGTAAAGAAGCGTTTTGTAAACGTTAGCAAGAAACCAATAAACCATTGCTTTAAAGTAGTTAAACTTTTAGAATTAATAATATTTTAAGTAATTAATACACACTATCATACTTCGAAAAATACTTCGTATTATATTTTATTCCTTAGTTAGTATAACCCAACTACTACGCTAGGTGTCGCTAGTTCGATTCCAGACTCAGAGCGAACTCTTATGTGATACACTTGTGGTTGAGTAGATGTTTGATATGTATGTACAAATAAAAGTGTACTAAGAATATGTGTTATCTGGTACTAATAGTACAATCTTTACTTGGTTTGGGATTCGATGGCACTATGTAATAATGTCCGAACATTGACCCCCTAATACGAAACATGATTTAAACCAAGACTAGACTAAATTGGGACTAAAACGTATGTCCATTCCTTTTGATAATAGTATCACAAAAAGAGATGTAACTCCTTTTAAAACATGGATGTATACAGTGTTGGAGAAAAAGGAACAGTTGTCGTCTAGAAGTTTTAGGGTTTTATGAATATATCACTGTGTTGAAGTCGTAAAATATCTAGCTCCAACGATAACGTAGTTATAGGCTACGGTTGCTAAGGGCCTAAGAGCTCGCGGCCTTAACACATTCACTGCTAACATTTCAACTTCTTCGTAATTTCTCTAACAGTTGGACGCACATACGCGTTGTTAGCAGAGAACGCGTTGACGCGTTCACTGCTTCCGAACTTTCCTATATGCTAATGACGCTTATGTGAGTCCATACAAATTTCTGTGCCTTCACTGTGTGTGTGCTAAAGCCGACTCTGCGCGTCTATTGTTTAAATAAGACCAAATTGTAAGGGCTCTTACCCACCTTGTTATATAGAACAGATACGGAATTTGCCTACATGACATTTAGAGCTGTTGAACTTAGGTAGGTAGGTGGATATGTACCGACCCTTTTCCTTTTCGCATTTTTTTATTGCCTGTCGTAAACAAGCGAGTGTTTTATGACCTGCCATAACAATACTCAAACGCGCAGAAGCGCCGAATAACACTGGGGAATATGTTACGTCGACGCTATGTTGAGGTTTTAGCACAGAGCGAAAGCGTATTTGCACAACGATATGCGTTTGACGCACTGGTGTAAGGTCCGATTGTGTAGCACAGGGTAATGACTTTTTATTTAGCTCTAGCAGTGAATGCGTTAAGCGATAGAATGAACGTGCGGCCGCGGTTACCTACATTACGTACGAGAAGGTTAATGGCTTCGAAAAATGGTTTAATGGGATTATTTCAGGAACTATTATATTAGTGGGAGAAAAAAAAGTAAAAACCTAGTTAGATTTCACGTGAATAAGTCTATTCGTTCTAGTCGATTTTTATGCGAAAATAAGGTCTTGATATGGTCAACTTTGAACATCAATTACTCGAAAACGGAAAGAGATATTTTTGTCATAATAATTTTATTTGCTTCCTAAAATTATACCCTATCACATATTTTAACAGCAGTACTATTTTCCCCGACACCCTGTATATTTAAGTAATGGTTTTGAAATAAGTGGCTATTTTTTTATTAATTAATTGTAATGTCATCAGAGGGTTACACAAGCATATCTGTTCGCGAGCCGCTGAGCAACATCCGAGCGCAGAGTATCAAACCACCGACCCAGCCACACTATGCAACGGTGTCCGACGATTCCGGTGAGGATTTTTTTTTATTTTAAAAACGCTTTCAGTCCTCAATCGGATAGCTATCGGATATCGAACGGGAGATTCCGTTATGCTCAAATAATATATTTGTCAAATAATCATTCGTCATAAGGGAGATTTGGAACACTCATTACACGTATTTTTTTAAAGCAATAGTTTCCGTGTGGCCTTGAACGTGCAATAATTAATTTTATGAGTATGTCTCAGTCTGTTCGTATATGACGCGAAGAAAATACATGCGCAATTAAGGGACCCCAATATTTTTGCTGAACGCTTAAAACTCGTGACGTCACGTGTACCTAACCTATTAGATGTCGTGTAGATGAAATGTACGCGGCGATTGAGGAAGCCAGTGTGGGCGAAGGTTCCGATACATACGCGCAGATCGCGCCCGAACCTCGCCGCCGGGACCACACGCCGATACACCCAGATACTGCCGCCAGGTATTCATACATTTAATTATACATTTGTTATTGAATTTAAGCAGTCCAATGATTTTTTCCAAAAACTTAAGTGCAGAGATTTTACACTACCAGCTTTTCGGTGAAGGAAAACATCCTTAGGAAACCTGCATTGCTGCCTGCATTAATTATTTTTCTTCCCGGAACTAGTTTTATAGTTAAGCTCCATGAGGACAAAAATAGCTTTGAAATCGCTGCTCATTTCACACTGCCTTGAAATCCGAATCAAATATGTACATTCCCGCGTAATATTGTGATAACAAAAATTACAATCTTCCCATGCGACCTTATTTCCTTATTATGTATTCTACAAATTAATGTCCTACTAATTAATATGGCGTTTAATTACTCATAGGAGAAGCGCGCCGCCTGAAGTAGGCACATCGACATCTCAACAAGCAACACATTCCAGACAAGGTATTACAATTATATTTACTATGTTACATTCACTTACATACACATGGAACCAAAAGTGATTGCGCATATAAATCTTGGCACACCAAAGAGTAGTTACTATAAGTATCCATAAATGTAAAATGCTTAGAGCGACTCCAAGGTAAATGACGCAGTAAGCAATTTCCTAATTGTTAATCAAATTATATAAAACTTCACACCCTTCTCCAAGAACCGTATGTTATACTCGCTTGGTAAAACATGGAATCCACAACCTGGGGGTCTACCATGATCAATTTGAGCAGGAATTAAGAAGTCCTTAAACGCGTTGCTTATATGCCTTATTTCTGTGTTAAACAGCTTCATCATCATCGTGTTCCAATTCGACGGGTGCATTGGGATCGCCTAAACCGGAGAAGAGGCAGGCCAATTCTCCTCTCCCACCACCCCCCGCTCACCCGACACATTCCACTCACACACAACATTCGGGCAACGCAACACATTCCGTGTACGCATCACATTCGGGGAATGCAACACATTCCGTATATGCATCACATTCGGGACATCCGACACATTCCTCCCACGCGGCTCCTCCACCTGTCCAGCGGTCCGTCGAACAAGTCCTCGCTAACAAGCATCAACGAATCAATAGCACAGGTAATTTTCTTTTTTTATGTTTATGAACAGTTCTTGTGGCTTAAATATAATTGGAACTTTTTTTTGGTTCAGTAATTTTTAACCGTGACAGTAGTCACATAAAATAAGTTTTATAAAGTATTATACGTTAATGGGTTTTTCTGTCAAGAAATTCACAATAAAAATGCCCGGAGTTTGGAAGTTGGCGGTGTTTCCACCCCCGTGCCTCGGAAAGCACGTTAAGCTGTTGGTCCTACGCCTGATCTCGCTCCGGTCGTGTCGGATTACCGTCCCATCGGACTATGACAGTGAGGGAATAAAGAGTGCACCTGTGTTTGCGCACACACTTGTGCACTATAATATCTCCTGCGTACATGGCTGATTCTCGTTGAGATTAGCCGCCGTAGCCGAAATTCGGTAGGAGAGTTCATACGTATAAGTTTTTTCTTCTTAGTTCTTCTTCTAATTTTTTGCCGTTATTTTTATCGTTGACCAACCAATTGGATTGACCAACATATTTTTTCTCCAGGTGACCTTCAGTTCAACCACGACAAGTTGCGTCGCAGTCTGAACGAAAAGCACCAGCGGAATAACAGCTGCGTGAGTTCCTCTGACTTCTACGGTTGTAACTACCCCGTGGAGAAACATCGGTTTAGTTCCGGGGAGCTGGTGCGGCCGCTGCCTCCGGCCGAGGGACCTACCGGGCCCCCGGCTGCGCCCCCAGTCGCCCCGGGCGAAGGGTGTCCAGCCGAGCCCCCGGGCCGCGCAATCGACGATATGTACGCCAAGGTCGTGAAGAGAGCCCGCGCACACAACAACTCGCAACACCCCGGACACGGGTACGAAACTATCGCCCACCTCCGTCTCTCCCAGGACCCCGGCTACGAAACCGTCAAACACAAACCGAGTTCTTTTACCAACAACAACCTCCTCAAACTGAACCAAACGGACAGCGGGCCCAGCAGCATGGTCGGCAGCGACCCCGGTTACGAGCACATCGCCAAGAACGACGCCGCCTCCTCCGACACCGAGCCCAACTACGAAGTCCTGAGGAACCAACCCCCCACTCCGCCTTATGCCACGATAGCGCCCAACTATAAAGTACAGCCGACCTACTCCACAGTGAACAAGAGGCCGAACAAGTACAACAACTGGCCGGCCAATAATAACGAGGAACCCGCCCTGGAGCCCAACTACGAATCGATGCCGCACGACCCGCTCTACACGACGGGCAGCGAGTCGGATCCCAATTACGAGTCGGTCCGCCCGAAGGATCCCAATTATGAGAGTGTTAACGCACAGGATCCTAACTATGAATCTTTGCGCTGTAGAGATCCGAAGTACGAATCGGTGAGATCAAAAGATTCGAAGTACGATTCTGTGAGATCAAAAAAAGATCCAAATTACGAAAGCGTGAAATATTTCGAACTGGCTAAAAAGGAGCCGTCATACGAGAAAGTGAATAACGCTGAGGCGACCGCCTCCGGCATTGAGCGGTCGGACTCGTCTGCGGGATACGAAAGGATAAATGTCCCGAACAACAGGGATACAAAGAACAGTATTAACAATGGTGTTGACGGTACTGTCAGTGATTACTTTCACGTGTGAACGCTGCTATGAGAGCAATCATTGTGTGACTATACGTGACAAACACTTCGAGGTATTAATATAAATAGTTGTTGATGACAGTATTCATTAAAATTGAGATTGTGCTTTTACTTATTTATTTATTTATACACTATTACAAGCGTGCTATTTACGGTGTGTACCCTCAATATAGATGGATTCAAAGCAGTTATATCTTCCTTAGATGTCTGTGATATACATATATTGTGAATGGTTTTAATATTTTATTTTTTACTCCCATATTTTTTATGTGGATTTTAACATGTTTATATTTTAATGAGTAAACCTAGATATGTGTTTTGTAATCTCTATTTATAAGTGTGTTCAAAAAAATTATACACCGTAATACATTGTTGTATACTGTGTCCAGAATGTACATTGTACATATTTTTATTAATGTTAAGTAATTTATGATTATTTTTATTAATATTAGGCATGTTATTAGTGCGAGTGCTACCCAGTGTGTAGACAATTACGTTCGACAATGTGTGAAGTTGGTCATTAAATGACAGGAGCCTGCATTTGTGCCTAAGACTGTCATAACGTTTTGTATGTTTTGAAATCCATGGACTTGTAAATGAGGAAAAGTGGACATCGAAAAATGCCATGTCATAAGTGTAATATTTACATTTAAGTTGTGACCTTACTCAACAAACAACGTTTATAGTTGTGGTTCGTTTTAAAAAATATATAATGTGTTCAACGTATTATTATCGATCTCAAAATTATGATCGATTTATTCTCATCTGTATGTAGCAAAATACTTTTGCTATAGTTAAATTAAGCCGTCGCAATACTAATGTGCCGCAAACCTAATGTAGGAATTGATAGTGCTTTCATGGCAGGTTTTTTTATATTCCTGTCAGGCTTAACTTGATCAGTTTAAAGTGTGCAATTTTATCAAATTTAACATGATCAAGGTTGTTGCCTTAGCGAGTGAGACTTGCAGATGATTTTTGTAATTTTTACCAATTGTTTTATGAACTGTTGTTAATTTTGTTATGAAGTATATTTTGTAGATTCATTAGTAACAGGTAGTGTCATATATTATGTAATACATAGACTATTATGTTGTAAATTATTTGCGCCTTTGTGCTATGCATAACAGTAAGACATATAACAGTAACATAATTCATAAACGGAATATTTGGGAGATAATTTCAAGCAGTACCTGATTTTATTTTATTTTTATAAGGTCAGTGATGTAAAATGTGTCAATCTGCAGGGTTAATTGTAATTAACGCATACCCTCTCACTGATACAAAACAGATTTTTATAAAACTTGATATAATATCATATTTTAGTTTCTTAACAAAAATAATTGTAAATTTGCCTAAAAATAATTGTAATGTCGCCTCTCCTGTTTGTAAGCATTCTCCAAGGCGCTTCTTAGCTCATGCTAGCAGACTTCATCTCAACATTATTCAATTTGGTCTTTTGGTAATCTTTAAAATAAGCGAGAAGATATGCGGTAGTTATAATGCCGTTTGATGTTCGTCAAATACCCGCGGTGCATTAATTATTAATATTGTATTTTCAACTTTTTATAAACATTTCTACTACTATATTACTGAAATCGGAACTGTATCCAGACAATTCCTTAAACTATTCTAATAATAATGATAATCAATAAATAATGTTCAGACACTATCACACAGCCATCTAGTCCCAAACTAAGCAAAGCTTGTACTACGAGTCCCAAACTACGGATATAATATATTTAAAATTCGCATACTTTTTGGCTGCTAGCCCCTCATTCATATAAGGGCACCAACATAATATACCTTTTAAGCTATAAAATTAGAGAATATCTTCATATTTATAATATCGTTCATTCGAACGATGTACTACATAATTAGTTATTAAAGGATATTATTACTCGTATTACCAATATAAAAATAATATCAACCGAAAATATCTTATATTCCTGTCTTAGGCACCGGCGAACCCTTATTATGAGACAGATTTATAAACGTTTTGAAGTCATAAACTAATTGTACCGCTCGATATTGTAAATATATTTAATATTGTAATGAAAGTAAATGTGTACATTTTAAGCATAAACAAAAATCATTCCACAATAGACCCAACCGATGGCTAAAGTACTATGTAAAGGAATAAAGTATGCCATATTAACACAATGCTTTTAAATTGTTTTATTAATGTTACTCATTATAATTGCTGAAAGTGTGTTAATAGTCTTAATCCAAGACTTAGCTTAAATAAAAAGGTCCATTTTAGGGGTTTGCTTCACATTACCTAGGTACTCCATAATCTTTGGAGTTATAAGTCGCAATTTTATTCATACAATCTTTGGCCAAATGGCCTTTGGCAAACAATGTAAATCAGTAATGAAAATACTTTTATTTCTTCCTTATTTAAATGGCGACGAGCTTAAGTTGATTACAGTAGGTACTCGGCGATAAATAGTTTTCTGAGGATCGTTAATCGCGGGTTCTGTAGACTTTCGATATAGATAAAGAAAACTGTTTGGTCTTCGACGTACTGTTGTAGTGATAGTACATTGACAGTGTCATCTAGAATGCGTCAGTGTTACTGTCATATAATATGACATAAGAGTGGCTGACACTAACACGGGCACCACGAAGCTATTGCTTGTCAAACGAAATCAAAATAATAGATTATTACTAAATAAATTGAAAAATTAACGCTTCTCAAGCGTAATTACAGTACTATTATTATTATAAAATAACGACAGAGTTGTAGTATCACATCCAACAGCCATAGGCAGACGCTTAGGTTTAATTTAACTTCTCTCCGTAATGGCTAATTACAACAATCCCACTGATTATTCATGGGCATCACAAAATGATAGCCAAAGTTATTCATTCAATACATCAAACACTTTTCCGGAGACGGCTCAAACATTGGGTAAGTGAACAATGACATAAACATCTTTTTGATTGTATTTATAATCAAGTGTATTCAACCAAATACATTATTAAAAATTTTTTAGATTTCCAGACGTTTCCAGCAGAACAAGCAAACTTCTCATATGATCAACAAACCAATATGGCCATGCCGGCCAACAACAACCATTACTATAGCACAAATATTTTTACTCCCGCACCAATCCCAACCGAAACAATGCCTGTTGATGCTAATGAATTTGATGAGCCACCTCTTCTGGATGAATTGGAAATCTATCCAGACAGGATTTTAGAAAAAACTTTAGCTGTATTAAATCCTTTTCATGGACAATCTAAAGCTGATGATGCTAACTTTTTACTGAGAGACACTGACATTGCGGGCCCAATAGCATTCTGCCTCGGTCTTGCAGTATGCCTGTTTCTCTCAGGAAACAAGGCAAACTTTGGTTTTGTGTATGGCCTATCAGTAATGTCAGTAATATTGATGTACTTCCTCCTTTCCCTAATGAGTCGCACTGAGGGAGTTTTTACAGTACTGAGTGTTGCCAGTGTACTAGGATACTGTATGTTACCTATGGTTGTATTGGCAAGCCTTGGAATATTCATAACTCTAGATGGGTCTGTAGGCTTGAGTTTATCAGCTGTTGCTGTGATCTGGTCAGCTCTTTCAGCAAGCAGATTGTTTGTGACCATGTCTGGTGATGCTGAACAAAGGCCACTGATAGCATACCCCTGTGCTTTAGTTAATGCAGTCTTTGCTCTTCTAGTTCTATTCTAGCTAAACTGTACTCATATTGCAATAATCATTGTGACATTTACTTACTAATTATGTTACCCAAATTTTTCTTTTACAAGTTAAGTATAAAATATATATTTTATATCCTTGTTTTTATTTTTACCTTTTTATTGTATGTGTAAAGAAACCCAACTGAATATAAAAAGAATCACATTAATTTTAAAATTATTTTGGTAAAGTCTAATTATGTTGGAAATAGTGCAGCTTAGATCGAAATGGATAAAAGTTTCACCCTTCTTTAGGAAAACCCGACTAATATCCCTCACGCACCACATGAACTGCCTAAATTTGACCTTGGCCCCAAAATTCTAAAGTTGTCCTTGGGTGGTAGCAGCTTTGCCCGAACTTTGTATTCGAAGCAATAAATATTTTATTGAAAACAAAGCACTAGTCAGGCAACATTCAGAAAAATCCATTTATTTCGGAGACGTCCTAGCTTAAAACTTCGCCCTCTAGGAAATCCCAGCTAGAAATTGCTGCGCACCGCAGGGTCTCCGTATTTTGAACCCTGACATGAGATTGACCTCCCGAATTACAGTATCGGTTTCTATTTATTTACGCCCTATGGTGCTTAAGTATATGGTAGGTACCTACTTACATAAAAAAACAACTCATTTTGCCAGTTAATCTTTCAAATGGCTGGCCCGATTTTAGCGGGACTCAATGGAAGATAGCTGGTGCTTATCTCTTAGTTGATAATTCAATGTTGATTCTCTTAAATTTTAAGTCCACAGATTTAACGTGTACCCATATATCATAAAGTGTGCGACAGAGTTATTTCTACAAAACAATTTAATTTTACAAATTTCTGTAATTTTATGGATGGAGATAGTGCTTAATTAATAGAAATCGGTGATTTCACAGAAATCCCCGGTGTTGTATTCTATTGCTGTTGGTTAGAACTACTATGATAATCATTAGCTTGGCTCTTGTGATTCATCCTCATCCAACTGAGACAAGTATGAATAACAGTTCAGGCTTCAAACATTAGATAAGATAAGCCTAAGTTTTAAGGATAGGGGAACAAAAAACTGAGCTGTACACATGTTTAATATCGAAACAAAAGTACAATGTAAGTGACCTAAAAAAATAAAATGATTCAAAGTAGACAACAGGGAAAAATCTTTGTAATAATACTCTGTAAAACATTTTAATAAATAAACTATTTTTATTAACTAAAATTACATTCGATTGTATGTTGGTCGGTCGCTGAAGAAGTTTTTGAGGACCATGACTTGTGCAAAGGTGACGCATACAATAGCAAAGGTCTCCCCCATAGACCACCAGAACACCCTCTCATTGAGGTCTTCAGCCCTCTTACGACTCTGAGCTTCTCTTAGCCTGTGGTGGGTCTGATGGTCAATTATTTTGTTGAGAGCTGAATGAATCTCTTCTGCAGAAGTTTCCAACTGTAATAAATTAAAGACAATGGTATAAAAAACGTCACTAAAAGTATAAAGTGAAAAAAATCGAAAAGACTTGACTCACTTTACAACATTTTTGTGTTGCAATTTATGATGCTTTCATTTAATTTCTTTTAAATTCTATTTGCTAATTATTATCAGGGAATTTTACTTGGTATACAAGGAAAATGTAGTCATTTTAAATAACCTGAGTATGAGGAAATAGCCACACTACACAATTAAACTAACTCAATATAAAGGATCCAAGAGTAACTTCTATATTTTGAGGCTTTCAATTATGTTGTTATAAAGCTATATTATGTGTTCAGTATCTAACTTCAATGACATTTCAAATGATAAAGGTCTTAGCAATTAATCTGTAGAGATAACAGACCTGAGTCAACACTGTGGCATGGTCTCCAACCCCTGGGAGAGGAGTTTCAGGTCCTACATTCAGTTCCATGTACACAAGCTTGTGTGAGAATGTGCTGAATTCATTGCTGAAACACACTTTGTAGGTACCTATAACAATGGTATTACATAAGCCAGTGTTAGCAAGAAAACAGTAAAGTAACACTTCATAGCAGTTTTGAATTGAGTTCTTTTACAATCTTATCAGCTACCTCTCTATGATGTGTTAGTGAACTTAATAGGCTATTAACACTTGACCTGCTTCAGAGATGAATTGATTGGCATCACAACTGAAATTGCTTATTTATTTATGTTCTGAATCATGTTAAGTAACTTTATATTAAATTTGGTATAGATATACTTTACAAAAGCAAGAATCAATCATTTAGTTAGACCATATAGGAATAACACTCGATATTAACATGACTACATGCCAATAAGTACAAGATGTACAAATATTTGTAACACACACATATGCAATACTACTTTTACATCGAACCTTGATGGTAATTAACATGAAGTTAAAATTATCCACATATTTTCTGTATTTTGCAAGTGGACTAGCACTACATTAAATTTCTTACATTAATGAAATTTGTACAATTTAATTTGTCTCACTAAACTTGAGATTGGCAACACCAATTTGGGTAAGTTCAGGGAAGGTGAAGAACATGAGGTGACATGGAAAAGGTGATACAAAGAACACCAGGTCAAGTAGCAAGTGGTAAAGATAACCTACTAATATTAGCAATGTGAAAGTTTGTAAGTATGGATGTGTTTGTTACTCTTTCATGCAAAAACTACTAAATGGATTTTAATGAAACTTTGCAGTTAGCTCATTCATCATAGACTACAAGAAATACATTTTTATGGTAGTTAAATTATATGCGGATGTTACTGTGGGACTCAGCTAGTACCTGTGTAATACTTTGTAAATATAACAATCAACTACAAAAAGTAAAAATATATAAGGAAAATGTAACATGATTATATGGCATTATTATAAGGAACGATTATGTGGAGTTTCTCAGATATTATTGTGCTAGACTTACCACTGAGCTGGGCAGTGAACTGATGAGAGTCATACTGCATCTTTTGTTGTTGATATATTATTTGCTTGTTAGGTCCTTCCACCTTTACATCTACATCGTATTGGCCGCCAGTTATGACCTTGAAAGTAATAAAAGCATTACAATAAAATCTAGGATCATAAGGGTTCAAATTTGGATACAGTTGCTAGAGGTTATACTTGAGGAGGTTTGGTTCAAACATGTACTACATGTTTTATTACTTGAATCAATAGCTAAAATGGTGAAATTTTATATTATTATATCAATTTACCTGGTATTCCAACGAGGCCGAGGTATTTTTGTCTATATCTTGATAAAAACATTCTACAGCGCTATCCGGTAGTTCGAAAGTCAATTCTACACTTTTGGAAACTATACCATTTATTAATGATAAAAGAACTGTAACTAGTAGTGGCGTAATAAACATTATTTTCACAATTATTAAAGGGAAAATTATAAAAATAACTATTGGAAAATTAGCATTGATTTCAATTATTTTCGCTTGACAACTGACATTACATTACACTACACCACGTAATTGGATGCGTTCTCGAATAAAAAAAAAACTTTATGTTTTTAGCTTTCAACGTTGACATTCTATTCGTACTTTATTTGCTGCGTAACAGAAATCAGATTAAATTGTCATCTGGCAATACCTGTTTAGTGTAGCAGTGTTGTGAGTGATTTTTTAAGAAAAGTAGTACCTATTTATATCTGCAATGGTACATATGTCTGTGGTCGTTATATATTATGGCTTGACGAGTGTAAATTATTTTTTGAAAAAAATTTCAAAAAACAAAAACTATTTGTATTCTATTGAAAAAACTAACATTTGAAAATATTTTTTTGCAAAAATATTATATGGTTGCGCCTGTCTTCCCAGAAGGGTCTGTGAAGAGGTAAGCAGGTTACAACCCCTACATTTCTCTGAAGCCAATGCCATTGAACGATGGCCATAAGGCCCACCACCTCTACGTTATTCTCACATATATGTAGTTTGGCGAATTTTTTTTAATATAATAAAAGTATAATAAACGTTTAAATATCTTTACTACGTCTTTTCGTCTTCTTTACAACACAATAAAATAAAAATAAAATACTACTCCTGTTTTTCGTCGTTCACGTCTTCCCTCGTCTTTCTTATCTTTCTTTTTTATTTTCCTCTTCCATTTTTAACTTTTTAAACATTGCCTTTCAAACTCATTTCATAAATTCCATATATATTACCTACCATGTTTTCCTTTAAGGCCCAAGGGAAAGTGCCCAGACCCGGACACGATAGTGATCAAAGATAAAATAATAAAACGGGTATAAAATATATAGCCTATGTCATTCACTGAAAAAAATATTAAAATCAATCCAGTAGTTTTGATTTATTCATTACTGCCCATGGCCAGCACGCATTAAATTAGAGTACCTAAAACAATTCTTCTTTCCCTACCCTACCCCTAACCATGAAGATTTCCTGCTTTTTTTTTAATCTTTGGAATATCTAAATTGATACACTACATTTTCACTTATTTACATTTTTACCTATTTATTTTATTTTTATAACATCATATGAGAAACCTCATAAATTGATGTTATTATACATATAAATCTTCCTCTTCAATCACTCTATCTATTAAAAAAAACCGACAGAGAAAGCGACTTTTTTTTGTACTATGTAGTGATGTCATATTGTAGAAAGAGGTGTAAGGACAACGTATTTCGCAGACAATAAAAGCATCAATTCGGTATAACAGTTAAACAATATTTATTCAAATTCAAATCGATACAATTGGAAAATTAAATTTTCGCATTAAGGTAACAACGCATCACTTAAAAAAAGGTAAAGTAAAAAAGCCATGATTTCAACAACAAAAGAAAAAATACTGTGAATTATAATGTCTTAAGAGTTACACTCAAGTGCATAGGGACTATAATGAAGTCTATAAAAATGCAGAGAATACTTGGATGTACCTAAGTATTAAAAATGAGTTAAGTATTTAGAAAGCTAGGCCTGCGTCGGCGTAGGTGGTGAATATCTTCTCAATGGAGTTAGCGTATGCGGCTGTTCTCAGATCTAAGCCCAGGTTGAACCTCATTGCGGTCTTCATGATTGCCTGAGTAAAAAAAAACACAATGTTAAAATTTTTATTGCTAACAGTTGCCCAGTGGTTTGAGTCAGCCTGCTACGCAAGCAAAGCAAGTTCAAGTCAGTTTTAATGGAGGTTTCCTAAAAACTTGTTACGGTAATTTCACCCCACGAGCGATGTTTTCCTTCACCGAAACATAACCCGATTGTGATGTAGTTATAAGTCTGTTCAAATGTAGTATCATACCCTTGCAGATCTCTCCATGGTGTAGTCGAGTCCAGAGTGGACGATGTCCTTTTCAGAGGCACCGTGGATTCTCTTTTGGAAGGCTTCGGAGGGAGTCACGGGGATACGGCCACCCACGCGGCCAAAACGCCTCTCCAAGGATTCTTGCACGGATTCTGAAATGACACAATGACTCTCAAACAGTTCTTGCGTGAAAGAGCAACAAACATACATTCTTACAAACTTTCGCGTTTATAATTAGTAGGAAGTAGGATATGTATGTGATAGATATTATGTTGTCTCTCTCTATCTATGTATTAAAATGTTAATTAATTACCTAGCAAGTGGTGGTTGGATTCCCGCTCGTATTTGAAGGTGAGACGTCCGTAGGATACGTGGTTGAGGTTCTTGAGCCACTCGAAGAAGGAGACGGTGACACCTCCCGCGTTGATGTACAGGTCGGGGATCACGAGGATGTTACGGTCGATCAGGATCTTGTCCGCTGCTGGGGTCGTGGGACCATTGGCTGCCTCCGCAACGATCTAGAAAGTAATGACATTGAAAGTCCAGTAATCAAAGAGTTGCTTTGGCAAACAACTAAATACTCTTCGTAATGCAATTTAAAATAAACTGAATGTAAAGTAAGGAAAACAATGCGGAATATAGTTTTTGCCAAAAGCGTGACAAATAATGTAATTGTGTGGGATTTGTTATATAACAATCTATCTAATCCGCTAACAGCTGTAGCTCAGAGAGTATTTAGCGAGATTGCCCTTTACAATGTATTAGATTATATCAATGTTGGGCATAATTAACTGACCTTGGCTTGGATCTTGTGCGCGTTCTCCTTGTTGATGACTTGCTCGACGGCGGCAGGCACCAGGATATCGCACTTCTCGTACAAAAGGCTCTCGCCCTGGTATGCCTTGGCACCGGGGAAACCAACGATGGTTCCGTTCTCAATCCTGTAGTCTTCCAGGGCCTGGGACAAGTAGAATATTGCTAGTGACATCTCATATATTACCTAATTACCTGGTTCTAGTACCTACTCTAAAACATGACTAGTGTACCGTTTTTTAAAGAAATGTAGATAAGGTTTGCAGTTGATTGTTTTAGGTATAGGTATGTCGTAGAGATCTAATCCAAATGCTGTAATTACTAAATGCATGCTATAATTGAAATTTATTTCAATATTTTTTTTACAATGGGCCTACCCATACTACCTAATGTCATATAATATTGCTCGCCATCATTATCCGTCTTATTATTATACAATTGCGAAGCAAACTAAAGAAGCTTAGATAATTTCTTGTAACTACCTAACAATTGACAACATTTCGGAGGGACCGTTTACGAGGAAAACCAAATAGAAAACATAATAACAGGAAATCCAATAGTTGTTTAGTTTACGAATGAGTTGAGAATGAATGATGATATAAAAAATCTGTATTTTGGTAGACACAACCCACAGGTAGAAAGAGATACAATTCAAATGTGGAATACAGGAACATTACTTCATAATGCATATGTCATCTAATTAGTTCCGTCGAGTTTTGAATCACAAAATGTAATCAAAGCCCTAGGCTTAAAAAGATTATGGAAAGAATGAATGAAACGAATTTAAAAGTTACCTAAACACGCATCGCTTGACGTCGAATCTAAATTTTGGTACTGAAATCACGATCGATTGTTTCCAACTGCAGAGATTATGTCACGTTGTGAGGAAGGTGACAAGCGTGTCATGTGTTTGTAACAGATGGCCTGTTTGATTGATTTCTATAATATCATTGTTGTACATGCATTATCAGAAACTTTAGTACTCGTACAGATTTTAGACTTGTTCTTGATAAAGGTAGTACCTACCTAGCAGCACCATCTTAGTACTTAGTAATCTTGAGTTAAAAATTCGGAGATTGTTCGATCCTTAGATTCGAAATTCTGTCTAATATAAGTGCCGTCAATAGTTATGAGCGTTGACCTACAATGCGCAGTACTTAGTAAATTTCCGTGTCTTGTGTAAGGCGACGTGAACTACTTAATACATTCGCAGTCAAACCCACTATTTTCGCTGAGCGCTCATAGCTCGTGGCGGCTCCTGTATCTGTAAAGGTGTACCTTAGGGTCAATGCCATCAGGGTTGTAGATGGAGCCGTCCCACTCGGCGACTCCGACGCAGGTAGCGCCCGCGCGGACCAAGTACCGGCAGGTGTGGAGACCTACGTTACCGAAGCCTTGGACAATGAATGTCTTGCCGCCCCATCCAGGGGTCGTACCTGAGGATAAAAAAAAATAATGCATTAAACCATTATAAAATTTCATATGCATTTTGTGAAAAGCTGTTAATTTGGAATTACAAACATATGTATATAGCTGTATTAAATAAGAGACTCACCAATCATGCTCATGTAGTTTGCTTCGTTGATGAAGTTCTCCAGACCGTGGAAAACTCCTCTGCCCGTTGCGGACACTCTGCCGTGAATACCACCCTGGTCAAATGTTATGGGTAATTATTACTGTTAACATTAATAAAAAAAAACGATTGGACTGATAAGGTCAGATGTTAGTCGGCACAACACTGCTCCAAAGCCTCTCTGAAGTGCAATACTGTATTTTCAAAGAAGTATATACAGAAACGAGATCCATAAAACAAACCTGGTTGATGGGTTTTCCAGTTACGCAAGCGTGAGCGTTGATGTCGTTGAAGCCGATGGTCTTGGCGTAGGTGTCTGCGATCCAGGACATCTCCCTCTCGCCTGTGCCCATATCGGGAGCAGGCACATCCACACCAGGCCCTGGGAATAACAGGATGAGCATTTCAAAATCTGTGACGAAGAAGTTGATTTAGCTTTAGTGAGTTTTTGGGAACTTGTTAGCGACAGATTCCCATCGAACCTTTTTGTTAGGAATATTCTTTATATTTTTATACGAATATTTTATGACAATGACATTACAGTTTTTGTTCGCCAATGGTTGTGATTATTTCACATGCAAAATATTAAGAAGCCTTCCAAGTAGGAACCAGCCAACAAGTTGGTCTTCGAGCCGGATTTATTTCCTACATTCCGCACGCCGCCACACATTATGGTTAAAACTCGTGGTGCCGCCCGATTAGATCGGGAAGGGGCGACAAATGTTGACTTCGAAGAATGTGAGGGTGAGTCCGCAGCTGCAGCAGGCGCAGCACCGGGCCCTAACAGTATGCCTGCGCCATCGGCGTCCGCCAGATCCAAGAGATCGGCGGTATCACTCGACGCGCGCAGAAAAAAGTTGATATTTGAAGCAACGGAACGGAAGGCCAGAATTGAAATGAAACTTATTGAAGATAAGTTACAGGCGGACTTAGCTGACCTAGAGGAAGAAAAATACAGTTCACTCAATGATGCTAGGAGCTGCGCACCGTCAGTAAGTCGTGTGGAGGAGTGGATAGATAGTAGCCAGGTGAAGGAACCGGAGAAGCAGCAGGGTGCCCACGAGTATGGACCTTTATCGGGTGACCTGCTTCAACCGTCCGATACTATCCAGATGCTGGCTGCAGCGGTAAAGAACCTCAGCGCCACCTCTACCCACTTAAAACCGAACGCCACCCTTTTAAATAGAATGTGTACTCCGAAAGATTTACCTGAGTTCTCCGGTGACCCGTTAGAATGGTTACACTTCAAGCAGGCGTATGAGGAGTCTTCGGAAGTGTGCGGCTTCACTCAAAAGGAAAATCTATGGCGATTAAGGAAATGTCTGAGGGGTTCAGCAAAGGAAGCTGTGTCGGCTCTATTACTCAGCGCTACTTCGCCTGACAGGGTTATGTCTACATTAGAGCTACGCTTCGGAGACCCCGACAACATTATAAGCCGTTTGATACAGGACATAAAGAAGTTGCCGCCTGTGTCGAGCGATTACATCAAAGACATCGTGCCATTTTCTGTTAAGATACAGAACTTCGTGGAGGCCGTGCGTGCTGTCAACAGGGAAGAATACTTGCAAGGTATGAACATGGTTTCACTCATTCTTTCCAAGCTGCCGACAGTACTCATATCTAAATGGTCAGATTATAGCTTCCTGCTAATTAAAGAGAAAACGAAGTCACGTTTGGATATTTTATCGGACTTCTTGCATACGGAGGCAATAAAAATCACTACGACGTCCAATATGTGTGTGCTTAGAGCGCGTAATGATTCTCATAAGCCTAAGCACTACGACGGCAACATAAGGACACAGACTGTTCTTATACAGTCCGAGGAACATACTGAGAACTACTGCAAGTTCTGCCGTTCACCAGGTCACAAGCTGACAACATGTAAGCGCTTCAAAAAGGTGCTTCGACGGGTCAGATGGCAACATGTAAAACGTTATGGTACGTGCTTCAAATGTTTGGAGTCAACCCATAATAGAGAGACATGCTCAGCGCCAGTGTGTGATGTAGATGGCTGTGGACCCGCTCATCATAAGTTGTTACATTACCCCGCGACTACTTATCATGCCAGAGGTCAATCAAGTGAGCGACGCCGAGAAAATCAGCAACGAGAGCAAGCTGATGCTGCTGCTGCCTCTAACGTGCCAGTAAAGACATATGTAATGACCTCACTTATATTTGGTGCAAATTGTTCGCCGTTCATTGCACAGTTCATCAGGAACAAAAATGCACTCCGATTTCAGTCTTCTATGCCAGCTGCGGTTGATGCTATTCTTAACTCGCATTACATGGACGATTACGTGCAGAGTCTGCCGAATGAAGCCACAGCGATCCAAATGGTAAACGATGTCGCTCGTATTCATCAAGAAGGAGGCTTTCATATTCGGAACTGGACTAGTAATAGCGTAGACGTGATTGATAGTTTGCCAGCTGATACTTTAGGGACTACTGCTATGAAGATTAAACTCGATCAACAGTGCGACAGCGAACGGATTCTAGGGCTTGTATGGTATCCAGCTACGGACGAGCTGACTTTCGATATGTCTTTCAAGCGAATTCCATCTTGCATATTACAAGGAGAACAAAGACCTACGAAAAAACTTGTTGTTCGAGCTGTTATGTCAGCTTTTGGTTTTTTATCGCCTTCTACAATCCAAGGGAAAATAAGAAGTATTAAAACTTCACTCCGTTTAGTTTTGCAGGCAAAGCTACGGGTACGAGTGGTTGATGTTCGCACAGTTTGGGCTATCTTGCGGCGCTCCGTGGCGCGTGTAGCTCCCGTGTTGATGGACAGTTGATCGTGCTAGTCCCGCACTAGCGGATGGCACTAGGGAATGTTAGCGACAGATTCCCATCGAACCTTTTTGTTAGGAATATTCTTTATATTTTTATACGAATATTTTATGACAATGACATTACAGTTTTTGTTCGCCAATGGTTGTGATTATTTCACATGCAAAATATTAAGAAGCCTTCCAAGTAGGAACCAGCCAACAGGAACTTTTGGGACTTAAAGTTGTTTCGTTTCAGTCCAGTTTCTTACCTCAACAAGAAGATGGAAATGTGTAGATGGACAGCTAAGTATTTGGAAGCATCTATAATTAATTAGTGTTCATTGCACCTAAAGTCGTAGTCATCTCAGAAAATATATATAATTTAAATATATTAATTTTTTAATCTCCGAATTATTTTCAAACTGCTAGTCTTATCGCGCAAGCGTATAAAGATACAATAGATTTTTTTTGATAAGCACAATACCTACGATAGAGTGGGACTAATTATTTTCTAATGTTTGTTCCATTTTCCACGTTCAAGAGTGTAAAGTCTATATCTATTTATACCTGGACGCGAGACACTGAGGGATTCCGCCAACGTATTTATAGATTCATACCGTAAAGTTGTCGTAAAATTATTGTATTTGAGTTAATAAATACATGTGGTTAAAATTTCGGTAGTTTAGACCTATGTTGATGAAAAGTCTCATAATATAGGTCTAGATATTTATAGACATTTATTTAAATCATGGAAGCATAAAATATTTTTGTTTTATCTAAATCTCATTTCTTTGATTCACGCCATTTTGCAACTGCGATATCGATATCCTACCTACTTACATAGTTACGTATTGATCATGCATTTATCACCTACTTATTTTGATTCTTAATCAGTTGTCATGCAATCATCTAGTGTTTAAGCTGTGATATCGAAGTAATAAACGATTTCAGTTTTCTTCTGATAACAGGTAGGTTTGCTTATCATATCAGTGGCCATAAGGTTATGCAAAATAAAACTGTTTTTAACCTATATTTAGTGTAGATATAGTCGTTGCCAGGCATTTTATTGTTCGATGCAATCTAACCTTGCATTATGCCGGGAACTCACTATCGGGCAAACTTAGCGATTACGCACTGTATCGGCCAAACACTACACAGTAGGAATGCGCATATTATTGTTAATAATTTGATACTTTTGTTAAGTATCTAAAGTTTTTTAATACTTTAAATAAGTATGAATGGATTGTTGAAAGTTTAATTATCTATGTAGTATACAAGGTTTTTACCGGGTCAATGTATCAACCAAAATGGCAAAAGGTCGTAAAGTGGTTAACAATATAATATAGATTACCTATAATATGTGGTTTTGCCTGAACATGCTAAGATTGCTATTGGCTGAAGCTATCTTGCTGCAATATAAATAGTTCGTGGATGCAATTATGCACAGCATTTGCTGATTCCTGCAGACCTGCTTAGTATAGTGATCACACAGATGTAATCATGAAGCTTACTTACCAATGAAGCCTTTCTTGGCGAGCTCGAGGGTGAAGCGCCGGGTGATCTTCTCAAGCTCGTGCTCGGAGTAGGCCTTGGGGTCGATCTTGATACCAGCCTTGGCACCTCCGAAGGGAACATCCACGCATGCGCACTTGAACGTCATCAAAGCTGACAGAGCCTTCACCTCATCGCGGGTTACGTCCAATGAGAATCGAATACCTGTGGGCAATAAGTACTGGGGTTAGATTCATTGTAAGTTTAAGTCTTCGACGAGTTCTCTAACATCACCTGCCTACCTAAGTAGGTGTATGGTTGTGGTTGTGATGATGTAGCATTGTACTAAGACCGAAAAGTTTTTATCAAATTGATTCGTGGCCAATAAACTTTTCAAGGTTGTCATTCTCGTTCTATTGAAAAGTTTTTGTACGCTAGAATGGCATATGTATATAGATAACTAAGTAGATATATTTTTGACTGGCGTTTAAGTGTTGCAATATTGTATATTGTCACTAATTGATGTAAATTGGACATTTACAGACGCGACGTGCAATAAATGTTAATGAGAGTAAAATGTTCATGTTTTGTTGCAGTACATTTTACGCCCTTTTACACCCAATAGGTATCTACCTACACGCACTCTTTATGGCACTAATTAATGGTAAAATCTAGGTACCATACAATACTACCTACTACTATCCTCGTCGCGGCTACACAACCCTCCGATCCCACCATACCATACCCTTAATAGGATACTCTTGTTAGTTTTGTGTTCCGTTGCCATCCTGAGTTAAAGTTCCCGTAATAGAACACTACACTTTAAAGACGATGGCTCCGGCAGCTAGCTCTGATTTTGGACCACAATACCCACATACATGGTGATAAGTATTACGTATGCGCTACTTCTCTTGGGAGTTTGCTTGCTTCTCGGCATGTATAAGTATTATTCTAAAATTGTTTTATCTACCTATAGCATAACATCGTAGGGTACTAGGGTGCACTTAACGGTGACACCTACTCCACTCTCGTTAACAAAGATGATTTTTCTCAACAATTTAATTTGCATATGTAAACTCCCTGTGCCCCCGTGGTAGTTAATATCTACGCCACTCGTGATAAAATTTCAGGTCGATCGTTGTTTTTTTTTGCGTTGAGTGGGGTTATGTCAACCGACCCGATAAGATTAATCTCGGCTTTGCGTGGGTTTTCATGATGAAATGTAATGTCGATCACAACATTTTTAGTACTTACCTAACTATTTACCAAATTGCATTCAATTCTGTAGCCGTCAAGAAATATTTTTTTAATTTAACTAACCACTAATCGCATACCATTAATTTATCGCTACTTGATGTTCATTCAATAGTCGGTAGGAACCTAACAAAAATCACATCATATTCGCGATATCACAGTTACTAAAATGTAGCCGTGCCGATGCAAAATTCATATATATTTTAATTCTTAGCTGCGTAATTTAATATTTTTTTTAAATAAGGATTGTGTCTTGCAATAAGTGTGATTGTAGGATTTGTAGGTACCTACTACGTAGTTAGATAATGCTTTGTTTAATTACTATCAATGATATATAATGAAAGGTATTATTACTTGTTTGTTTGTTTGGTTAATACCTTACTCAAATTTACGTCTCGCTTCGTCTTACTAGGTAAGGTAACGTGCGCGTTTTAGTATGACAGATCTAAATTATCTAGGAATTTGCCCGCTGTTATCAGAGGACATGTCATGGTAATTTTAACACAAACAAAGAAAGAATGACAAAATGTTGATAAAATTTTTAGGAAAATTGTGATTATTATTTCTAAATAACGGCCAATGAAGACATACCTACCACCTACGCGGAAATCACTACTTTGGAACACTATTTTGAAGTAACGTTGGCTAATTTTCAATTTAATAAATATAGAATGAACAAAAAACGTCCGAACTAAAAATTAAAAATACAATACGCTTTAGCTCATTATAACCCGATGGGTGGGATGGGACATTGAGAACATTGGGTTGGGATCGTATTGGAATGTAGAAAACAGGGCTTTCTTTTATAATTGTGTGTCCTTATTTCATGTCTACAGCAACATTTGCCCGAGAGGTAAGGAAGATATTTATTATTATACCTATCTTAAAACTAAAGTAAGTATGTACTCAGGTATGCATAGCTTGTTACATTGGTAAATATTGCAATTTGCAGCTAATGTCGTGAATGTCGTGATAAACATGTTTGTAGCAAATACCTACAAATTGTAGCTAATAAATTATAAAGGACGAGACATTGGCTGGTCGTTATCCCGCAGAGTTCGCCGACCTGTCAATAACAGAACCTGCCTCTCTCTTCCTACTGAAAAAGTACCTATTAGTTTGTAATGATCCAGTGGCCAGAGACTTGGTCAGCAGAAAGCAAATCTACAGGTAATTACCATACTACTGAAAAAGTACCTTAGTATTACGTTGTAGTCATTCAGTGCCTAGAGATTTGGTCTTCGGATAGCAATCTACCTAAATATGTCTGTGGTTTTCTGTTCAATGACAAAACGCATCGCCTGCGCCACGCGTCCTCCAAACTATATATACTTAGCACTTGGAAAAAATAAGGCCCTGGTTACAATTTATCAATTGTTTATCAATCAGCGTTGCCTTTCAACAACAACTATGATGTCAACGTGTTTATCATCCATGAAGTGAAACGTGACTACTTTCGTAGGAGCTGAAGGTTGTTCTGTCATTAGTGTAAGCTTGAATAATGTTCGCCTCAAATAACAATAATATGTATGTAACAGCATGTTGATAGAAGCAAGTAGGTTGGTCTCTGTACTTTAAATTTTAGCATTGCGTAATGTTCTGACGTGTGTATGAGCGTCACGACCACGCCTCCCACAGAACATAGGTACGCCTTCCGTCGCCGGCCGGTGATATCCATAAATACTTTCTTTATCTTATTTTTACATAAATATCTAAGTACTATATGTACCTACTTGCATATCTAATCTAAACGACGTAATACGTTTTTTCCGATTTTGTGCTATCTAGAAGGTTTCATACCAGGTGGGTATTAGGTAAGTGGGTACCCGCATTTTAGTTATTTTTTTCTACGACTAGGCAAGTTCAGTTACGAAGAGATTTGCAACGGACTAATTCAGTGAAAGACCAGTAAAAAGCGAACTTTCTCTTTTTAAGGTGTGGTTTTGTAAGCAGTGCCTACCTACCTACTTCCCTATGACCTAATTATCCGACGGAGATTTCTCTTAGGTAACCAGAATTAAATATAAAAAAGCGGTCAAGTGCGAGAACTGACCCAATATAATTTAATTCTATTTGCAAAGCTGTCAAATTTATCGAAACTAAATGATTTAAATATTGTATTAGTTAATAATCGTTTTCGTAAAGGTCATTTAGTATTTAATTACAGTATGGTATTAAAAATATCAATCTATTCAAAATAATTGTGTAAGTAGTTAAACCATTATTCGTTGGTTTCACATAAATTTGGTAGGTATGTCAAGGTTATGGTTTCAATTTTCATATAATACTTGTATAAATAATAAGTCTACATCAGAAGCAGCACAAATAATTTCGATTTCCAATTTCGGAGATAAGGGGAGAGGCGGTAATTAAAAATATCGTGCAGTCAAGAAATTCAAGAAATCAATTTACCCAAAAGTATGTTGATTGACTTTCAAACTTAGCTCCCCAAAACTGGACCTTATTCAAAAGTTTTTTTGACCGTTTATACTTAACAAATAAAACTAGCTAGGCGTCAGCCTATGGAAAATTTAAAGTCGGATAGCTGCAAGACGTAGTACCTACCTACTGAGGTATTCCTTACACCAGAGTAACCTATTTCGCGTCTTATCTATATTCAGATTCCTATCACTATAAGTATTGATCATGAGCTAATCTACAAATTACAATTAAAAAATAAATTATCATGCTAAGATAACGTAGGTATTATAGTGACGATAATTAGGTATTCTGTTTCATACTTCGGACACGAAATGCCCATTGATGATATCATTCTGGTTGAATAATATTGCACAAGATAAACAAGTAACCTAACCTTTTTATGGTTTGGTACGCAAATGGTAAAAAACGGGACCCTATTACTAAGACTTCGCCTTCCATTTGTATGTCTGAAAAATTTTCGCAGATGATGTATTTCTGTTGCCGCTATAACCAACAATACTAAAACAAAATAAAATACAACAAACGTTATATTACGATTAGTTTTTGTGGTTTTTATAGATCATTATCTACGAGCACGGATTCCGTACCATCGTACGGAACCCTACGTGCACGTCTGTGTTGCACTTGGTCGGTTTTTTTTATTAACGAAAGGGAGTCGGGTTACGTGGGATTTACCGTACTAACCCCCCACGGTGGGCATCCTCCATGCTATGGTTAAAGGATCGTACCGGTGCCCTCTCAGTTTGCAAGGGAATAGCCACGTGGCAGGTATGTCGCCGCCCCTGGAGAGTCAGAGAGCCTCTGGGATTCCAGAGCTCCCACCACTTCCACCTTCAGAGCCGCTGATCCCTTTACGCTGTCACTGCAGCGGGGGATCAGTGGCCATAGCTAAATTCTTAGACCGTGGCTATTGGGTGAAAGTAACCTAACTTAATTGAATGACGTCAGATTACAGAAGAAAAATTCTTGAAACGTGTACCTACCTATGTAACGTCGAATTGAAAACCTTCTCCTTTTAGAGGTCTGTTTATAATGGCAGCAGGTACCTAAATTAGCCATGTGTGGACAATGATAAATTCGTCTACGTCATTGAGTTAAATTGCAGCGGGTGTGGTACCTATCCAAAATGGATTCCCGATGTTCAAAAACAAAATGTTGTATAATAAGTAGGTATGTAGATTGTATAAAATTAATGGTCCTATAGGTACAATGGTATTAAGTTAAGGTAACTGTAGTTAAGCAGAATTAAATCAGATATATAGCACATTGTATGAACAAGTCAATCAAAAATCAACCTAGCTTCGCATTCATAGCTTGTATTGTATTGGGCAGGCAGATTAATCTGAATCTTATAATGTTACACGCTTATTTTAAATAAGTAGGCAGGTAACCTTTAAACCAAAGGAATCCATGATCTTTCTAGCTAAGATTCTACCTATATATCTATGTACGTATGTAATATTTTAGAGCATCTCAGACAGAGCATTTTATTTTCCAGCTTTACGGACCAAACCAGTTTTACCTATAATAACGTAAGCTACCTATGTAGGTAGTGTACCTAATCACAGAACATAGTGTACTTAATCAGTGTGTTGTAACAAGTTGCTCTTGATATTATTTATCTTGCAATACAGCTGTGAATATTAAGCATTTTTTCGAGGTTATATTAATGAAATTGTTTGGAAAAAAACACATCTTTCCGTGTTTTGTGGGCTTCGCCATTGTAACTTTTATTATCCGATATAAGATACGAACATACTGTATCTACTAACAAAATTGAACAATACAGCTTAATTAAATCCTATAAATACCTACTACAGCGCTATTATATATTATGCACATAATGGTTCATTCATTTGTAGGTGAGTGTGCCTTGTTTAATACAACACATTATGTAGCTGCGTAACATAAGGTTTTGGGAACATCACGTGTCTCGCGGTCTATAAATACATTCACTATGACCATTAAAAACACCTGCCTAACGAATGCGAGCTATCGCGAGTGATAGATAAGCAAATCAGAGGAAAATGTAAGACTTGAGAACGTGCATACCTCCTTTGGTTGGTGTTCTATGTGTGGAATGCTGGGCCCGGTAGCCATGGATCATTTCGTAATCGCCAGAGTCGCGCTTCAGAGGGAATTGGATCTCAAGGATGTGGTCACAGGGTTGCATGTACTGTAGGATGCCGGCAACCCTCTTCTTCTTCTCTTCAACCGAAATCCTGGCCTTCATATCTTCGACCAGTTTGTCCTCGATCACCTGGCAGGCTCTGTGGAAGAAGTACTCTACCATGTCGAAGAACCTTGGGTTTGCGCTTGTAGGCACTTCCTTGAGCCTGTCTGGAATTTCATGGCTCGCGTAAGATCGGCAACAAACGTTGACGGCAGCAGGCGTGATTCTGAGCATACTATTAACTGCCTCATTCTGAATATTATTTTTTAGTGGAACCACTGACTTTGCGATGTTCTTGAGGTGAAGCATGTTTGCTGATTTAATAACTAACAGTCGGGTTAGGAGCCGGGCCGCCCTACACCTAAGTTAAGTACACTAAAATTTTAATACAGTGAATGATTGCAGTGACGACCCACCCGACGGATTCTTACTCACTGAATAAAGCGACAGATGGCTAAAAAATTATAGCCCCGCGTTCATTGTGAGCCTCCCGCGATGCGGGTTTTCTCTCTCGCTCTACTATGAGGGAAAAATTAAGATAGCAAACTGGCGTGAAGTCGGTTTTGACAAATTGTCTTGTTCATATATTCGTCCAAGCTGAAACATAAAACTCTAAGGTAATAAGAATAAAACGTTAGATAAGTAACAAAGTAAATTTAACAAGTCACTAAATATAATGTGATTTGTTAAAATTACCTTGATATAACCCGTTTTAAAACCTTTACTAAAATAGATATCGCAATTAAGACTTAACTCTAATTTAACATCGACTTGACTATTGTTAGTTATGAGTTAGTAGTTACCCTTAGAACTAACGATTTTGTGATAAACTGTCAAATTCTAGAATTATGAGGAAGTAAGATAAACTATAGATGTATTTTTAAAATGTGGATTGAACGCATAGATATCACACGAATAGACATCGACGACTGACTTTAATCTAAGTAAGATACATTTTTTTAAGACTGAAGTTACTGATTAGCGTTTAATAAGTTACATATTACGTAAGTACTCTTAGCTGGTCCTTAATTCTACAGATGATGAATAAAGTTAATTTGGAGCTCTACGTACATAGACACTAGGTAGAATCAGCATTTTCAGAAGAATGACTTTATCGAGATATATTTCAGAGTATTCCTTTAGTCTAACGCAGGTACGTATATCCAAGCGAACTCGAGTCAGGGATATCGATCGCCGGTAGAATTTTACCAACATCAAAACAAACGAGGTACACTTCCTCCAAGGTTCAAACTTCACGTCGGTCGCTTGGTAACTCAGCAAAGTGTTAGATGATGCGCATAATTTAATAAGTACGTTAAATCTAGAAATGTTACCTTTGCACAAGAACCTTTGTTATAAAACGGATATTGCTATCCATTTTGCCTCCAAGTGTTACCATATGCCAGTAGTTTAATTAACTCTCCCCTATCTTCATCCGGTATTTTGGGTACATACTTAAACGAAGACGCACAATGTTTACGGCTAAAATTAGAAAATGATTGGCATATTTTGTGCAGTCGTAGTTTATAGAAGCGGGGAACTGGATCGTCCGAATTCAAATCGTGTACATGTAAGTAAATATTGTCTTTTATACCTAAACACCTAAGTATCTACTAATGTACACAGGCTATTGACCATAATATCGCAATTTGTTACATTTATGAGTAGTGCGCTTTAGACACCTAGATATTATAGTTCCTTATGTGTTGCAGGTCTACGCAAAGTATGTTTTCGGAAGTTGAAAACTCTTCAAGCCACTTTGATGATTTGCCGGTGGAGTTGATAATATCCATTTTCAAATGGTTGCCACTCAAATCCTTGTTGGTGTGCGAAAATGTGTGTCAGAAGTGGAGGGAACTAGCACACGATCTAACGCTATGGAAAAAAATCAACATTACATACTCAGGCAAGCAGGGGCAGCTGGAGGCAAGCATCAGACTTCACAAAATAATAACATCGCACTGCGATTGCATTCAGTGCTTAAAAGTGCAGTACGTTTATAATTACCAAGAGATTAAATCTGTCATAGGAGTGTGCAAAAATCTCATATCATTAGAACTGATCATGTGTAGGTTGCCTAAGGAATTCGAGACCGACGTGAAACAATGGCCTAATATTAGGAAAATCAACTTGAGAAACACCATTCTGTTTAATAATATCGAAGACATAACCATCCCTTTCAATACATTTAAATACTTAAAGCATTTACATTTATCAGAGTTTGGGCTAAATGCCACAAACTGTGACGATTTATTACAGTGTAAATATTTGAGCCACATATACATTGACAAAATTAAGTGCCTATCCTTAGAGTTCTTGAGACAGTTAATTATTACAAGACAAAGCATTCTAGAAGCATTCCATATTTACGGAGGGAACGCCATTGATGACCACGGTATGCTATTGTTATCAAAATGCCCGCTACTGAGTGATTTGGCTGTAACCAAATGTGACACACTTACGGACAAAGCTCTATATGCCATCACAGAAATGCATAGACTACAACATCTACAGATTTGGAACAATAAGAATTTTACGGAAGAGAGTCTATTAGTTTTGTTGGGGCAGTCCACAATGGTCAAATTGGAGAGTTTGAGCTTGTCTCGGATTGAAAACGTCACACCACCCATAGTGGATGTCATTGCGGAGTTCTACAAGAATCTCAAGTTTGTCGCCGTCTACCAGTGCCCTAGAATTGTAAATACTGATTATGAAAAACAACTTAAAATGAAGTTCAGAAACATCGAGGTTGTGCTTTATTGACGTTAAACACGGGCGTCAACTACGCGATGACAGCTAGGAAATTAAGAAAGCGTTTATATCCACATATTAAGTATATTCACTGTATAAATAATGGCATTACAAATGATTCATTGTGAAGACAATTTACAATATTTCATTAAATCCGGCATAGTCTTGAAAGACGTGTCTAGTTAAGATATGCTTTTTTAATTTCTCAAATATAACGGTTGATGATAAACTAACCGTGCCGATTTTTGTAAATAAATTATAAGATGTCTTACATGACAATATTATCGTGATATAATCGTGATGTTGGAAAAATAATAAAATGTATCTATACATTATTAAAAAAACGTAATTGTAAATTTGTTTTGTTCCTACTACATCCTAAAACATGTTTGACAAAGACATCTAGAAGTTAAGTTAAGTTACCTAAACACAGGTTGCCACAACACCTCTCCGATTCACGATTTTTGAAGCATTCGATACAGCATCGGGTTATGTTTTAACATACCCCCATACAACTATAATATTATGTTTATTTCAAACGTATCACAGCTGTCCGAATCTTTTGGTAGGTCCTTTCCTAGCATTCCAAATATGTATAATCGAACTATTGACTACAATTAAAAATTAACCCTGAATATAAATTTCCAATCACAGCCAGTGTCGTAAACTTGATTAAGCATTTTGTTTATGATAGTATATGTTGGAAATGTATAGCCAGGGCGCAAGTACACAAATGCAATTTAAACTACTATTTACAAGAAAAACAAATTCCTATATCCATATTTAAGACATACATACAATCTAATTCCTATTTTAAAACACATGTTCTTAATTTTGATAAGATCAAATATCTGTTTGTTCTATACACATATTTTGTTACACTGTCTATTTTTGGTTTCGAACAGGAACAATATTTCTACGACAATAAATACGACAGTGATACATACACATAACTAGTGTTTCTAACAAGACGAAGTTCTATATCCTAAGAACAATGGCGGGATTACTCGGGTTTAAGGGCTCATGATATTCTATTATACGTAATTGAAAAAGTATCTACGATTTTATAGTCTAAGTTGTTGCACATAGAAGTTGCGTGCGAATGAGTCTAAAATTTTAATCTAAGATTATATCGTATCCAATGCTGCGGACTGTCGCCTTAAAAGTTAAATGCAATATAAAAATATTTCAATATAAACTTGAAACATGCTATTTTATTAAAATTTACATTAAGTATACCTAACTAAAATGCCTTTGTAGACTAATTAAAACAAACATATTAAAGTTCATAAGCGGCGGAAAATGTCTGATTCTCACAAGGATTAAAATGGGCACTCATATGTTTCTCTAGTATGTTATATATTTTTTTATATAATTTGCATACATCGCTTCCGATGATAAATGATGTTTAGAGGCCTATCATAACCTCTTATTGCCATCATACATTGCCAACCATCATGGCAATAGGTGTGCTATGGTAAAGCCCCAACTGATTTCTCGTGGTCACTTTTGAATTATGAATTAGAGGCTCTCCGCCGAGAAGTCTACAAATTTATAAGTAACATGTATTAACGTTGACCGTATCGATTGCGTTTTTCATCATTTTGTACAGGAATAAAAAACTTCCTACAGTCGCCGTTAGGGGCGCTTTTACGTTCCCATATAAATAAATAAGCAAAAAACGCAATTGATATCGTTAACGTTAAAACATGCTAAAACCTTTGGGTACTTACGTACGTTAAAGTCTTTTCTTAGCGTATAAACTTCGTAATTTTATGAGAAAAGTGCTGATTGTAAATAAGCGTTTCTATGTTTAAGTGGCCATTTACATATATACATACATTCATAATATTCTCACGCATGTATCCTAAGGGGGTAGACAGAGGCTACTGAAGTTATATTTGAAAAATATAAAACTATGGGAAGTATAGTACATACATAGTCTGCTATTTTTACATTCAGTGACATTAAAATTATTATAATATACCCCGAACGGCATAAACAATCACATGCATTGTAATATTTAAGTCAGATACTATGGTGCAATTTTAGAAATTCCAGTGTAACGGAAAGGTATACATTATTTATTTTATTTTTTAGTTATTTATGTGTACAAGCAAAAGGAAATATTTTTTACATACTTTTGTATACACTACACAACACGATTGTACTGACTAACACAATTTCAACCTCATCACAAAACAGTTAAAAAATTCGTTGACACCTACACTGTCAGACATAAAAAGTACATTATTTTATTTTTCTAAAAATATGGTAACCCTAAGTTTGAAGGATTGATATTATGATAATCTTATATATTTTGTATATAAGCATAATTCATATATGTATAATAATAACTTATAAATATACACGACGAAGAGACGCACTTAAGAGGCAAGAGATCGTACTTGCATCGGGTTTGTTATTCACTAACTTAAACGAAGAACGCTTGCAGCCTGTGGGGTGAGATAGTGACACTTTCACAGCGACCTTATAGTGTGATGATTGTTCGACTGACTGACACGCAGATATATAACATGTATTTAGGAATATGTACTGTATTTGAATAAGTTTCAATCGTGTTTCAAGTGGATAGGTAAGATCCAAAAATCAGATTATAGAAGTATTATTTTCGGTCATGCTTTTATACCGGAAGCGGATTGAAACTTAATATAGCCTATACATAATACCCCCCATGTTGTAAATGTGGATCTGTTTGACTCAGCGCAGAGGTCAGATGTATAATAATATTTTGCAAATCCGTAGTGGTCACTCAGTAGAGCAATCGTGGCAAAAAGGTGCGGGCTCAAAATACACGGATTGCTCGAAGCAGACAAGATCGACTGTTTAAGGTGCTGCATAGTGAACCAATCTTCCACATACGGGTCGATCGAGTATTCGCGACAACTTGCCTATATAACGGGCGCATACGTAGCTAGGGGGCGAGGTGTAGAGGGGACTGTAGTGCTTTTGGACGAGAGGCGCTTTCTTCGGCTCGATATGTAGCGCGTTAGGGGTTCCTGCCGGGCGTATACGTAGCTGGGGGGTGGTGTGATCATCGCTTGCGGCCGCGCATGAACTGCAGTGCTTTTTGCATGAGAGGCGCCTTCTTGGGCTTGTTGTGTAGCGCCGTGGGCGCGGAGGGCGGCGGCGGGGCGCGGCCGGCGCGCAGCACGCCCACGGCCGCGCTCAGGGACGGCACGCGCGCCAGCGGGCTGCCGGCCGCCGCGTGCGCCGTGCCGTGCAACGCCTGCAACCACACACTACATTCATACCACTGATACTGAACATTTCTTTTTTTGTAGAGTTACAAACGAATCAGTATCGCCTATTATGAATATTTTTTGTAATTATCATTGCTTACTGCGTAATGAAATGTACATGATGCCAGGTGAGTTACTTGCCGGTTCTTCTCAGAAGGCTAGTTTCCGAACCGGTGGTAAATTCCTCGACTTTCATAAGTGCCTTATCAGGGCTTAAACTGAATAAAACATTTTCACTCCAAAGAATGTTTATAAACCAATGCTAACTCAAGATGACGCTAAATCTGATAATTCCTATGTACGTTCAGAGACATTTTTAAGTACCTTCACATTATCTATGCATATATAGGAAAGTCCATAAGACTACGTACAGTTGGATCAACAATGCGCGAGTGACACCCCTGGCATTGTAATCAAATATATATTAAATTCTTGAAATATGTGCATAATCTTTCCAAAACTTGAAGGGCAAACTTCATCCAGAGAAATATTATGACTTTTCTAAATAAGTGTACTATTTCGTATAAAGGATTGGTTTCACTCGCCTGCTTTCTAGCGACATTCCGCGGTGGTTTCACAGCTGTGTCCACGTAAGCCATTTTGGTTTGCTTGATGGGAGCTTTTTTAGCCTCTTGTGTCATTCTGATGTTCGCCGTGAGAGATTTCAATCGGTGCTCTTGTTCTTCTTGGCAGCGCTGGAGGAGGAAATATATTTTCTTTAAATATGTTTGGTTAATTGTAACTTTCAAAGTAATTTAAACTACAGCTCTATCGAGAGGATATTTTATACTGCTTATATTTTTTCGTTCGTTTTGTTAGCGCATAACATATTTTGACTTTTAACTGTTTGAGCGGTTTTAACAATGTCATCCATACAAAATACATACATATTGCTCACTGCTGTATTCCCCGAAGGGGTAGGCAAAGTGGGTGTTGTAATCACAACACCCACTTTTCACCTGATGGGGGCTGATGATATCTTACCGAATACATCTCGCGCCACGTCTCCATTTCATGGCGTGACTTGTTGCGGAAGTGTTTCTCACAGAAAGCTTGCCATAAGTGGTCGGTGTCCTCCATTAGGTAAGGGTTGTAATGCTCCAGTACAAACAGTTGCTGCGGCGTGGCGCGGTCCACCACTGGCTTTAAGATCTCATATGGCACACCACCCGTGTATTCAAGGGCTGGAAATTAAAATTGTTTATTCAGTTTAGACCTTAGCAAGGAACTATGCTGACCAAACTAAATTGAATGAATTTTAAACTTATAATGAGTAGACCTTTAGTTTTTAGAATCCGTTAGTTTTTTTAGTGATTGAGTATTATTCAGTGAAATCTTATTTCGAACTAGCTAGTGCACGCGACTCTTCTTGCGCAAGAATGACTTACATACAATATCTTCATAAATGTATATAGCCTGTGTTATTCTGGTGTATAAGCAATATGATTATAGTTCCATTAAAATCCATTCTGTCGGTTTTGCGTGAAAGAGTAACAAATATACATCCATGCATACTCACAAACTTTCACATTTACACTCAAGTCTAATTGAATTATTTGAGTAAGTAAGAGAGACTATGCAAATATCTATTGGTGCTATTCGTCTCATTACCATCTTGGTTTGCATTCTTAACATATCAGTATAGAAATGATAAGCTTCAGTGTTTGGAGAACGGAATCATTTTAAAATTTAAGAACATGTTTAGACTTAAATAAAAATCACACGATACCAGGAATACTGTAACACAATTTTCGAAATAATTCAGAATAAATACATTCTGAATTTCATTCGACATCCGGGACTGAAGGTCGCATATAAAATTTAGTTAACAAATCATTTTGCATCTTGCTTACAATATCAAACAAGAATGAGATAGCCCGCATTCTCCCCATGAGAGCCCCGCCGGTTTTTTCCTCCCAAGGTTAAGAGGTGCAAATAAATTAACTTTATATCGGGGCCATGTTTTTTCAGACCATTGTATTGAAGGTCACGTCAGACACCAGCTTAGACTTTAATATTCGACCTAGCAAAACCCGTGGAAAAGAATATACACGTGCCATTGTACAACATTTCAGTCATTATACCGCTGTTACATATTACAACTGCAATAACAATATGTACACTTGTATAATCAATAGTTACCACACACCCCTTGCAAATAACACAAATTTAATAACAGGTTCACTTACCATCTATGTGTGCTTGCAGTACGTGAACACACATATCGTAGAGACTCATTATTTTACCACCTATCACCTTGTTGCCTGAGTACACTTTAGTTCTGAAAGGAAACGTGTATATATTTTAATCTTCCACTACATAATTGGATTGCTTATATGCATGTATACATACATGTAAGCACTATAAAAAACCGATAAGATCGATACTGTGAGCCAAAATAATAATTAGTCCAATTTATTCAAATGCAGCAAATAGGAGCGGTGAGCAAGCATTATTTCCTTAATTGATGAACGCTCACACCGTCCCAGAAGGGTTCCCGAATTCGGCACGGTGTAATAATGACAATGAAGAATCAATCACAGACACATACGACTTACTCTAGTGAAATTTGTAAAAATATAGAACTAAATTTATTTAACCAATTCTGACAATTAAACCCGAGGCATGAAATAAGATGCTTTCAGGAGTACGTTCGTCTTGTGCCATTTGACTGCTGATGTAGTACAAATTAGTTATTCAGTGTGGAATTATTAATGTAAATAAAAGTTAGTCAAACCTTTGGTTCTTGGATGAGATGACACAGCTCATAGGATCCTCTTCATAGAGGTGGTTGAGCAGTTTGGGTGGAGGTCGCGGCTTGTAGTTCGGGGAGACTTCAGGAAGTGCTGAGATCTCTAGCGCTGGCAAAGGAGTCAATTTCGCGGTGGGCGCCAGTAATGCTGCTGGACTTAGCTATGGAAACAAGCAAGACAAAATTCATATTAAAACATGAACAAATCTTATAGGTAATAATAGTGCAGAGATAATTATAAAATACAAGTACTAAAACAAGACTTTGTTACGTTATGTAATTTCCAGAAGATCCAATGAGAAGTTTTTTTTTATTTGCCTTTTAAGAGAGGCTGAATATTTTTTATATCTGCTTGATGTCCTGTTACATTATGGTACGATTTTTTCTGAATGGCAGTGTTGATTGAATGTTATCCAAAACAACAATATTGATATGTAAATAGGTTTCAGATGATAATTAGATGGATTGTATTTGTCATGACAAAGCAACATTTGAAGTACTAAGATTATATTGGGAACTTACGTCGCTAAAGGCATTGTTAGGTGATGAGATTTCTTTCAAAGATAACTTCTTCCTTGATTTAGTAGGACTTATCATTCCGAGAGCTTCACCAAAACTGGCCCCTGAAAAAGGAATTTGTTAAATCATACGCGAAAGGCTTGTCAGGAGCTCAGGAAACTCTGACAACTGGCCTACCCCAGGATATAGGATTACATATGGATATTATTAAAACTTTGCGAAGCCCTACATCTTGTACTTATCTGATAGGATTCTTGAATGTTTTAAGTAAAATATTGGGACAGTTTTATATAATAAAGAAAATTATGATACGTAATGTGGAGTACATACATTCTTTCTTACCTGAGCCACAGTCAATGCCATCCTCGCTATCCTCACTGTTACTCTTCGCCTTCTTCTTTGGTATATCTTCTTTTGATACACTGATAACCTCCTTTGACTTGCTACTTTTATGTGTCGAGGAATTTGACTTATGTTTCGATTTCTTCTCACTGCTGTCTTCGTTCTTATCTTTTTCTTTCACTTTCTTATCCTCACTCTTTTTTTCTGACTGTGATTTATGACTACTCGACTTACTTTCTCCAGAAGAAGAATGTTTTTTCTCACTGTGACTACTACTACTTGACTTCTCCTTGGAAGAACTGCTCTTGTCTTTTGTTTTCTCCTTACTTGAGGAACTATGTTTTTCTTTAGAACTACTACTACCTAAGCTATTTTCTTTTGATTTGTTTTTATGGGATGAGATTTCTTTCTCTGAACTGTTCTTATGCTTTTCCTTATCTGAACTGTGAGAGCGCGAGCTTTTATGATTTTCAGGTTTGCTTGGATTTTTCTCAGAACTGGTTTTATGTTTATCAGAACTGCTGTCCGATTTGTGTGAATTTGATTTGGATTTATCTGAATTACTATGTTTGCTTGAAGATTTTTCTTCTTTATATTTTTTGTCACTGTCTGCCTTATGTTCTGACCTATGTTCAGATTTATGATCAGACTTGGTTTCAGATTTGTGTTGGGATTTATGTTCAGATTTATGTTCAGACTTATGTTTCGCTTTCGAATTCTCGTCTTTCTCCTTAGAGCTCTTGTGCGTATGAGAACTCAAAGATTTTTCCTTAGAACTTAACTTATCAGACGAGTACCGTTCTTTTGACTTAGAACTGTGTGAGTGTTTATCTGATGAAGACCCGTGCGACTTATGAGAATTGGACTCCTTTTTGTGATCAACATGGTTACTGTGAGAGGATGAGTGTTTTGATGAAGATGATGACCGGTGTTTGTCAGAAGGTTCTTTCTTTATTTCTTTTTTAATTTTGATTTCTTCTCTTGATGATTCTGAATCATACGAGTCACTATCATCGCTCTGTGAGTCATCTGAGTCACTCTCACTCTCCGTTTCCTCTTTCTTTATTTTAATTACAGGTTTCCTTTTATAGTCATCATTGTCACTAGAGCTTGAATGCTTTGACCTTTTCTGATCTGGTTCTTCATCCTGAATATTATGAAACAAACCTGGTCATATATATATTTACAAAGCTGGATATTTTTCTATAAAGCAATCTTATTAATCATTGGATTGGATCAACTAGCTGTGGTGGCCTTGAGGTTTGAGCAGTCGCCTGCTACGCAAGCGACGCACGTTCGAATCCTAGCGGGCCACAGGGCCCGCTAGGATTCGAACGTGTACAACGTGTACACGTGAACGTGGTACAGACCAATCAGTTTTTCTAAAAAACTTATGTATAGTGATTTCACACCACGTGCTTTACAGGGAAGGAAAACATCGTGAGGAAACCTGCATATTTCTGAGAAGTAATTCAATGACGTATGAAAAGTGCCTGAGACGGCGATAGACTCACCATCTGTCACGTTGGTACTTTATCATCTTCGGTGAAAAGTGGGTGTTGTTAACAACACCTCTGCCTACCCCTTCGGGGAATACAGGCGTGAGCATATGTATGTATGTATTAATCATTGGAAGATTGGATGTAGGAGGTTTACCTCCTGATATAAGTTACTATAGGAATCCTATGCCAAGTTGCAAGTGAGGATGTAATGTAGGTAACATTACCTCTTAGTAACATAGGTTAGTGATTTATTCATTCCAAATGACCGAAATCGCGGGTAGAAGTTAGTAATATGACAAATAGTAGATATAATGCCAATATATTTGCTTATTGATGTCACTTTGTTTCAGAAGGGCCTATCAATGAGGTCAAACCAAATACCAAGTCAAACAATGAAACAAATCAATGACATAATTAGCACTAAGTTAGTTGTCAATAAGATTACAGAACAGCAGCAGGCCACACCTAGAATAAGTGGAGCAATAGATGCTCACATAACATAATATGATTACACAACATATAAACCAATAGAGTGCAATATTAGAGACTATTTGTTCATGCTACCTCCTCTTGTGGATAAGGATATGCATCAATTGAATTGCAAAAGCAGTGGCTGAATTTTAAGTAGGTATTATTATGGTTGACCTTTAGCTTTGTGTGATATCTGAGTACCTTTAAAACTTGTATTGTTAAACATACTTCAGTAATGCATTCAACATCTCTTTTTTATATATGTGGTTACCATAGCCTTGCCAACCAAGTATCACTCGCAAGCTGCGCTATATAAAACTGTTCACACTAGTACTGTATATGTGTGAAACGGACTGAATTTAACTAAAAATAAAATAGGACTCAGGAGTCTTTTAAATCACTAGCAGATGTTACACCTACTGTTCATAAAACATCAGATAGCATCTGACTGTATGTGGATAATATATTACTAACCCCAGATATAAGATAACATTGGGTCACCTTTTGTGCTAAAATATCACAGGAAAACTGCTACCTATAACTGCTAGAATTTAAGCATGAGTTGTTAAAGAATAAATTGTTACAGATAAGCTATTGAATCAACGAAAACAGGTTACAGGTTTTCTTTTATTAATTCTATCTAACTATACTTTTATGAATTCAAGATGTCAAAGATGGTTTCATCATGCAGATTATCCCTAGAATATTAAGAAGCCCAAAGCCTCCACTTACCTCACTGCTTTGATACTTCCTCTTGTGAACATAGTCTCCATTTGTGTTGCTATGCTTTTCTTTTTTTATCCTGGGACTAGAACTGGAGTTTTCATATTGATGATGATTGTCTTTAGCTCTTGACTGTTTTGAGTTGTCATCGGAGTCCTTTTCATGTCCATTGTAAGTTGTAGCTGTGAAAGGTCGAACAATTTACTACAAACATAAAACATTTTTTTGTTAGATTGATATAATATTAAACATGATTAGAATTATATTATTATGTCCATAAAAATAACCAACATGTTTGATCAATGAGACTTTGATTTGTGCCACAATGACCAAAGTGATAATTCACATGGATTGTTTGTCAACAACAAGTGTTTACAATATGTGGAGGAAAAATAATAACAAATTGGTAATTTACAAAATATTTTGGGCTTTCTATCTATTTCCTTATATACATTCAAAACCTTCCCTCCTCTACCCTAACAAGAATAAATCAATAAGTAATTTTATACATGACAAGGAGTTGCCTAACTAAACTGTAGCATCAAAGCCCAATGTGTACCAGTAATCAAATAGGATTACACAATAATTAGGCAAAATGCAGCAAAAATCCCTATCATATTAGCTTCTGTGGCCCAGAAGTAAGGGATTTACTTGACATATTTCGACTGCCTAGTAATAGTTTGTAGGGTCAAAGAAATATAAAGATATGAAAACTTCTATACCAACATAATATTGTCACGAAATGCTTAGAATACAAAATGTGGCCTTAGCTATATTGTTTTCTCTTAAGACAGTTTATCTGATTGAGCTCTTCATCACATCTCATCTAAGAAACAACCTTTTAATATCTCATTGAGGGCTCTTGTTGGATAGAGGGATATGAGAAATAAAAATAAAAGAGGACTTCATATTTTAAGCATTGTCAAAACATTTTGTATTGACAAGTTGACTCATTGCAATATACCATGATTATAGTAATTGAGATTAATAAATAAAGGCATTGGAGCATTTACTCTATGATTTGGTTAGAAACTAATTAAGTACTACTTGAAAAAAAAATCGAGAGACACCCTAAGGTACCTATGAAAAGCAAATAAAACAAAGTGTTGTTACTAAATAAAGTATAATCAATGTGGGAGCTCACATTCATTATGGTCGCCTTCCTGGTCGCTCTCTTCAGCGGCTACCATCAGCTTCCACTTGTAGACAAGGGAGCGCGCCGCCTGCCCTACATCGCCCGGTTCCTTGCGCAACGCGTTCACCGTCCGACCCACACCTGTCTCCTGGAGGTGCTGCACCGTTACACCCAGGTGAAACAGCTTGTCTATGCATTTTAATACCTGAAAAATATGCACGCTTTAGCTCATCCAGTTAAGTACGCCGCACTAATAAAATCCAAGCACAGGTACTGTACACCACCTATGGTCTCTGCAAAGACGCTATAAGTTTTACTCGAGCATTTTGGATACAGAAGATAGCTGTGGTGCAAACTGAAAGTAAGCCATTTTGCAATGGATTTTCTTTCATAAGTATTCCCTTGAAATTGGAAAATGTTAATGCAAAATTGGAAGCAATGATCGACTAGCAAGTAAGCACTTACTTTTTGCTCGTCGTTAGGATATTTCTCAATGGTATGTTGATAATGTTTAACTAAATCAAGAACAGACGCCATACCAAGCGTAATTAGATAACAACAATAGACTTGATTCTTTACATCACAAAACGAGTGCCAGCTGGTAAACGGGCACCATTTTTATCACACATTGACGATTTGACGTAAATGACGTAGATCGTCTTCTTTTTTTTAAATCCCTTTGACTAACAATCAATGCTGACAACCACAGCATTCGATAGATGACATTTTCGTTATATCAATAATAGTATGGGTGGTTATTGTCAATGGGTTATTGCATCTGTATATTTTTTATGTCTATGGTCTATTTGCAAATGGTCCACAGACGATTAAACGTTCGTAGCATTTATAAACTATACTTAAGCTCGTCACCAATAAATGCATACTAATATCGTACGTAATATACATACAGATTAATAAAATTTATGTGTCTGTTTGTAATTCCAAATTATTAGCTTTTTAAACTCATATGAAAGTATATAAGGTACTTAAAACTAAGGTTGTGCTTTTTTATTAGGGTTCCGATAAATAATGCCACTCATGAAATTAAGTCTACGCGGGTCGAACAAGATTTTTGTATGATAGATAAACGTTAATATTATATGGATAGACGAGCAATATCATCGTTCACCAAAGAGATAAAAACAATCGTTTATTCTATGTCTCGAAGAATCAATGCTTCATACAATGTGAATACCATAGTTTCGACATGGAATTCGATCAAAATGGGATAATAATATGTTCATACAAATAATAAAGAGGAACGAAATTATAACTAACTTTATTGAACCTCTTTATAGGACTAAAGAAACAATAAAATAAAGAAAAAAATCACTAATTTATAAATTTTTTTCCATAGACTTAAAAAATATGCTGAACTCTTAAGTTTTTGGGCTTTTTAGTGAGAATCAGGAAAAGCCGTGATTGATGAATTGAAGTAAATTATGTAGAATACATTAAGGAGTACCCACCTAAAGTTATACTAAACAGTTCTACTATAATTGGCTAAGCTATCTCTTAGTACATAGAACATTTTTTTCCTGTGCGTACGGCGTAAGTATTTCAAACTACTTTAAACTACAGTTTAGAATTTTTTGTCTAATACCTATGTCTGATCTTCCAAAGTCGTGCAATGCGACGAATTTTGATCCACATAAATCACCAATAGACACATTTTATTTAAATAAAGAGCCAGGTAAGTGATTATTAGCGTGCGTGAAGTGGAAACGTCCCCAATTGGTACGTTTTCTTATTTTCTTAGGTGTCTTGTTTCTTACGGCGCGGCGCTGCCTCTCGTGCTTATCCTAACTTCGCTACCTATCGTTCGTTGCCGGAAACAGATTTTAAACGTCTGTTACTAGGAACATAATATTTCTAGTATTATGGCATTGCTATTCATCGAGGCAATGTCAGTCTTCTTGGCACAATCCCGAGTCTCACCGATTGGGCCGTGTTGTCTACTTGTAATTAGTCATATGTACCATTCCTTGTACATGTACCTACCTGCTGATATGATTAAGTTTTTGTAAACTTATATCTAGTTTTACTAATAAGCTTTATAGTCTAGTGTTACTAAACAATATAATTAATTACCTTTCCTACAATATGTTTTCTTCAATTACTTAATACTACTTGCAATTAGCAGGCCACGCATGTAAATTTAGTATTTACCTCTAAGTTCCTATTGTAATATTTATTTGCAAAAATTATACGCAAATGAAACCGAGGTATACCTAGCTAGTAGCTTATCCTATATGTGTCAATAAATTCCATTAGGTCATCTCTACCTACTCGTTTCCTATGAAATACCTACTCATGTTGGTAGGAAAGCAGCAAAATAAATCACGTAGGAAACCTAATGAAATTCCAACTGAAAAACGTTTCTTGGGGACAAATTAATACTTAGGTAGTAACGTTCGTATCCACTAACTAACTGGAATAATTTATGTGAATTTCAGTACCTATTCACGGCGGGTCTAATCTGTGGGTCTCTAATGCTGGCATTTAACGGCGTCATTAAAAGGCACTTTTAGAATTCGAAAAGCTTTTTGCACATTTAGTTAAATCGTTTTTAGAATAGCTTCCAATACATAACTGAGTAGAGACGACGTGTTTTTAAAACCGCAGCTTGGAGGTTTTAATTGGCGCTAACGATTGTTATTATGCAAACAAATGAGAAGTGAAAATAAAAAGTTCCGTGAGGATTGGGACTTAGCAAACATATTGCAAAAATAAACAGCCACCTTGGAAGATCGTTAAATCCACTGCGAATAGGTTTATTTGCTTACTTACTTGCTTGTGTATGTGTATTTTTCCATGCGGAGGTGTTTGTTACTGTCATCAGGTGCAATTTATGTTGTTGCGCCTATGACGGGTCAGAGGGTCAAAGATGACTCTGAAACGGTGCGGCACTTGCCATAGGCAGTAGGCCTACTCGTTTTCTCCGAAAAGCGAAGCAAAAAGTTCCTGCCATGGTTCCTACTCGTTCTAAAATTACGTCCGAACGCTACGTTAGAAAATTCTTTGACGTATACGCTAGAATATTCTAAGGAAAATTTAAATTTGATAAACAAAGCGATACTGTACTACTACGTAAACTACGTTTGATCTTCGTATGTTTGCGAAGTTTAATGTTTGGAGAAAGAGAGTAGACCCCCACGGCCGGATTAAACCTTTTGGGGCCCATAGACAATGCAATTTTCGAGACCCCTTTAATTTTCTTACTTTTGCTTAAGTATAATTTATCGGGCCCCTAGTCGGTACGGGGCCTCTAGGCAGTTGCCTAATCCTCCTTATGGATAATCCAGCCGAGGCGATGGGCCGAGCTCTCCGACCTATGTATACTGACTACCTTCCCTTCCATTTGTTTACTCATGATACCTACACCAACACCATAATTTAAAATCTCGCTATTTGAACTTCGACACTTGAAACAACAATATTTGTGTCGAAGGTAGGTATTTTCCCTCACCTTTTTGTCACAGTTGGTACCTATCTATATTGTGATAATAATAACACTTATTATGTTTCTTGTAGCTGTTTATGGTCACGATTTGACACTGTCACAACCGTTATGGGCATCTGCTTATGGCATGTAAATAACTAATGAACGGTCCAGGGTTCCCTACTGTACCTACATACTATCTATCTTATTAATAATATTTATTATATGACAGATTATATCTCTCCGTTGTTAAGGAACATTTCAGTAACAAGGTTAATTAAGATAAAGGTACCTACTTGATAACTAATGTGTACCTGCCTCTTCTTTCTTTGTATTAATTTTACTTTATCAACAAAAAATAAGTAGGTACCTACGACAGGTTACATTATGTCAACAAAAGTTAAAATAAGACTCAATTTATTAATATATATATTATATAGCTTGGTAATTACCTAGGTAGGTAGTTTGTTTTTTTTAAGTATTCCACATGTATACTTTGACTGTACAGGCTATGCTATAAATACACTGCTACCTGTTTTTTTATCATTCAATGACATTCTATTAAGTAATGTAAAGTGGCTACTTCGGTATTGACATTAAATGACTACAGGCAATTTACATGGAGTGTGTTCGGTGAAGGCGCTTCCCACGTCCCACGCAAGCCCAGTTGACCCCTGGTGTCCCCTTGGTACACGCGGACCTGTATTCGCTGGTACATGGCCGGCTGATGTCCCCGTTATCTCGCTCTCGCCGCCCTTCACGCGACAAACCACAACACGACGCCACCATAAATTGACAACAAATTCCTTCAAATGCCAACACCAGAGCATTCCCTACTCTATGGCCAACTCAACATAAACTAATGTATTAAACGGAGATATGAGTATATTTACATCGGTATCCTGCATTTAGAGCAAATGCCCAGTTAATAGGATTGCCTCACAACTATAAGCAGGAGATTTAAAGTTCCTGCTGAAATGAGAATGTGTACAGCGAATTCTGCGCATGCTTTCAAATCAGGCGCTGATTTGGTTCCGTTACTCGATATCTATGAAATGTATCCGCCAATGTAAATACGGATATAATTTGAGCGGTACTCGCTAGATTGACGTTTTATACTGAACAGTACCGAGCTACGATACGGGGTTTGCGCTCCGGCTCCCGTACCAATCTGTCTGTAAACTACTCCGGAAATAATCCAGACATAATTTCGTTACCACAGAAATGGACCATAATAAGAAGTGATTCGCAGATAAAGTTCAATATCCAGTGTATACGCAGTGAGATTGTTATCATTCGCGAATCACAGTAACCAACCAGTAAACGTGAACTAGTAATGGGAGTCGGGACCACGCCGGTACCGAATTCAATACAGTGCGGAAGCACTGCGACGGTAATCTGCCGGCGCAGCGCCGCAGATCGAGATATTTGCTTGTAGTTGTATGCAAATGGAGGCCCTTACCGTGCGACTGCGCTCCCGACAGCTTGATGTGATAATACCCCGCCCGCCTTATAGAGTGATACCAACACGCCATACACGTGTAGATAACAACCACGTAATAGAGACAAAGGAACATGGCCCATTGCTGCACCTACTCATAACATAACATTAATAATTTTGTAAGGAATGCAATGGAATACAAGAACTACTTGGATTCATTTATTGATAATTTTGTTTTGCATTCTAGTTTCGCTTTATGTAACGTTCCCGGAGGAATCATTAAAGTATAGGAAACATATAACAGGAAAAAGTAGAAATAACTTCTCGGTCAGGTTCGATTGTACTGCTTGCACCGTCCATACTTCCTGTGCCAGGCATACAGCGAGGAAGCATGTCCTGATTGGCAAGAGACGACATTGCGTGCGGCCTGCCTAGCCATATTTGCAGTGAGAAGGCGCTTTTAGTAAAAATGAGACGCGCGTTGAGGTAAGTAAGGCATGTATTACAAAACCCTTTCTCCAACTGTTCAACATTTTGTCCCAAATTTGTATCTCAGTTCAAAATTGAACTCATTTACAGAACTTCGCACTTTACCCAAGAAATTATTTTCACTGATGGATGCGTAATGTGTGCATTACTGCCACGCCAGATGAGAACTAAGTATTCACTTAGCTGCCAATTATTTTGTCGAAAGGTCGCCGCTTAATAGCAACGCCAGTAACGTCGTTTCCTTGTAATTTACTTATGGTTAAATGCCTTTTCTATTTGTAACATATTGCAGTAATTTCCTTAGCTATCGGTTTTTAGTGTCGTGTAACTATTAAGTTCTGTCTGAAGCCAACGTAATTGGCTTAGAGTCTACATATATCACACTCTATCATTCGTTTGCAACGTATTGTAGCAAATGGAAAATGCGCGGCGGTATCCACCTACCATTCTAGAGCAGTGTTGGAAATCAGTCAAGTACAGTAGATATGTAGCAAGTTGAAATAGTCTAGTTTTATTTTAATGATTTTCTACACCTAGGCAAATCATTTAGTAACTTTAGCTAGTCAGTATACACGGATAGTATACTTAAAATATACATACAATCATCGTAATATATAGTATTGTATTGGTTGTACTGTAATGTGAAGTATGTACCTTCAATCTGCTTTAGTGATGCTAGTACCAAAGTGTGTGTAAACTGCTTACAATAAACGAATAACGAAATGCAAATGTAGATAGGTACTGATGTAACACATTGAACACACAAAACATTTTGAACAGTTTTATCGAATAGAATATCGTAAACAGCTCCTGTAGCGGGGAATTGCCATTGCTTTCTGACCCTCGAAATGCAATGAAAGTAAGTACTAGCTCTAGGTAGGTTCGTAAGGCTCGTGTAGCAGGCAAATTGTGACTGCGATTTTTAGTAGGTTCCTACCTAGTTATACTTTTTGTTTCAGATATAACGTTTATTCGAGTCGGAACCATATATAGGCACTATACTAATATAAAAGTTTGGTTAAATAGAGAAGTGACCACAATTTATTGTTACACAACATTATAATTCTAATGCATAAATCTATAATCTATATATATATCTATAATATAAACATTGTGCAAGGTTTTTGCATTGTGTTTCAAGCTTTGTGCGTTTTAATTCTATAAATGATTTTCATTCTTCACATGAAAACCTTAGTTTTTTTTTAATATCCAAGAAAGTTCGCGGCAAATAACTGTAATTTATAATGTATATAATATTATAGGAGAGTGGATATGCTACGAAGAGGCTATATCATTGCCAAAGCTTTTGTTAATCCATTGCATCCTGGGACAGAGAGTATTCGAGACGTTTTTTCTGGAGCGCAACGCAAATAAAGTAGAGCATAATTGCTGCTTCGTGGCCGGTTGACAAGCGCCCCTGAGTGCCGCTGATAGCATTCCATTCCAAGTGCAATTTTCCATTGCAACTAGGTTCAATTGTAATTTTCATTACTGGTCCCAGGGGTTCGCGACCTACTCTAATTAGCTTGGATACTTATTATTAAACGACTTGGTCACGACTCGTCGATTTATTCCAAATCCATCGCGCTTTTGTCTCGAGGACTTAGGCATCCGTCAGGTCTTTTGTGCGGAGATGCATTCCACTCACGATAGTTATGCGAACATAATATATATCGTAAAACAAACGAGTCCCTGTCTCGTGCGCAACGCTAGACTCTTCCTATTCGTACTACTCGACCACGGATATTTAGAGGTGGATCGCAATAGATTGAGAGACAAGAATACCTCCAGCCTCAAGGCATGTCGAAAATGTAATGCAGCAATACATCACACTTATTATCCTGCAAAGTTTCTGCAGTGTCAGTTAGTTTTGAAATATCTAGGTAACGGGAGAGAAATGATCATTCGATTTTATCAACGTCAAGTCAACACGTTTTATTTCATATAATCTTATCCTTCTTGGCCTGGATTGTAAATGATTTATATATTTTTTGTCCAGCAAAATGCACATTTAGTACGTAAAATAGATGAGCCAAACCGATTAGGTTAGAAGTCTACGGGAGAGACAAATTGCGTTGAAATAATTTATAACGATATGTGTTTTTTGCGAATATAATCATGACTGACAGTGTAGTCAGTTCGGGGAAGGCTGTGTCATGGCTTTGTGGATGATGAATTGTTACGATGCAGAGGTAAGTGTGTCTAATAAGTAGACCGTTATCCCGGGCCCACGCTTGGCGCAAACATTCTAATTAACCAAGCCGCCTCGAGTTATGCCACAAATATAATCACTTTAAAAATGCCCAATAAATAATTGACGCCAGCGCAGGCGCCTCAGATCCGGTTTGCTGTACCTCTCTACATTATTCCTATATGCATTTACGCTTCATATAGGTAATTATCGTGTATGTACCTGCGTTCATTTCCTCTTGGTAACCGTACAAATATAAGAAAGCATTGTGGTGTATGTAACAAAATATAAATGACTCCTTAATTAGGTTCGATATTACTAACCCACATCGCACGATATGAATACTATATTCTCATTTCAAAAACAAAAAAAAAAGCAAGCGTCGGTCCAGTCATCCCAACTTTTCTCGGGCATGTAACGGATTATATTAATTTCCAATTGATTTCGCACGTAGTGGTAGAGTGGCTATTGTTCCCGTACAGCTGCGAAGGTATTTTTCCATCAGTGAACATGTAGCGAGCAACACGGTTGATGTAGGTTGTGGTCTCTGTGCGGTATTGAGTGGGTATTTGCCGCAGTAGACGGCGGGAAGTCCTCAAGACCAGTCTCGCTAGTCCAGCTCTGTGGGTCACGGCAGCCGCTCCATAGGAGCTGTCAATTACTCTCGACCCCCCTAATTACTATCTAAATACTGCACGCCGCGCTTGCCATAATTACGATGCCATGTCCAATTTGCTAGCTGTAATAAGTTCGCACTGTACAGTTTTTGTGGATGTAACAAAAAAGTAATACGATGTGCGAATACTGTTATTTTTGTTTTGCATATCGGTTTCGTCAGTCCATCAATAGGTGTCGGTCGGGACGTGCGGCGGCTCGCTGGCCCGACATTGGATTGTCCATTAGAGGAAAACATCCCACCCATTGTATTGATGTTCGGTGCCTCCATCCGTCAAGATGCTATCTCGACAAAATAAACTAATGACTTAAACACACCTGTTGTTCGCGTAGGAAGAATCTGTAATAACGTTACCTACATAACTGCTACCAAGACTATGGCCACATATAGAGGTGGTACGCGTAGCATCATGTTAGAAAATAATAAGTACCTATTACTTATTATTTTCTAACACATTATATGAAAATGTAGCTTAGTCATAGTTCTGGTATTCGAACCAACCATTAAAATTGCGTTGATGTCTTTTCCACGAAACGCGTCCTATAAGCACATAACTATTGTTTTACTCCATTCTTCAATAATCACACACTAATCAATACCCAATATTATTTAAACGACAATTAATGTTCACTTTCACTCTTTAAACTGATTTTGTTGAAATCCCGAAATCTTTGGAAAGATGGTGGCATGTTTTTTTTTCTAAAGCGTATAAAATAAAAATAAACAACGGAGTCGCAGAAATAGCACAATTTTATTATTTTCATTCTAATTTTAAATCAAATAAGTTTAAAAAAATATCAATTATTGAATGTTTGTGTTTAGAACTAATTGACAGTGCCGTGGCCAGTTTGCTATAGAGCAGACTGGGAACAAGATGAATGTGCGCGGGCACAGCACGGCGTCATGATAAATAACAAACAAGGTGGAAGCGCCAATGGGAATTAACATATGACAAATTGTGGGCAAAACCAATTTCAGATATATTTGATTTATTGAGCAAATACCAACTTGCTTTTGTTGTATTGTTACACTTAAACTTTATTACCAACTGAGACCAAGTTCGTACGTATGTCATTTTGAAAGCTAACTAAAGTGTCCGGTTAATTAAAAGTAATTGTGTAACCAATCAGCGATAGCGACACCATAGATGAGAGGCGATGAGTCAAGTCGCATATTGATAAATTTTCCGTCTGACCTAGTAATGGGGCCGCGTAAATACGTTGATAGTTATTGTAATTTAGTCATTCATGAGTTATTGTTAAGCTCCCCTCGGGTGGCGGTTTAATTGGAGAAACTGTCGGGTCAATGGGTGAAGACCGCACGGTAATACGCACACGCACACACACACACACACACATAGCTTCACCTGAATAAATCACTGGCAACGGTAATTCTGAGTCAAATTAATGTTAATTTGACAAGAGCTGAATGAGTGTGCGAACTTAATCATAGAGCGCCAACTAACAATAGAGGCTTTCACGTAAGCAAAATAATTTCGATACAATATAAATGAAAGCGAACTTCAATAATAACACATTTAATTCCATACTGAATACACTTCGCAGAATAAAAACGACGAAAGTTGTTACATTTCTATTGAACCGGGCTGATAAAACAGCACTCACCACTCACCAGTTGGTGTATGTACTATACAATATTTTCTTCTAACATTTCATATAAAAATATTAAAGCGTAGTAGTCTACACATCTCAAAAACAGTTCGATATTATTATAACTGTACCTTAAGACAGAAGGAAATAAACTATATTATGCTTTAAAAGTGTCAATAATCTTTGATTACTGCACGTATTTATAATAATAGCTGCATACAAAAATGTGATGAAGAAGAAGCCTTAACGCAATAATATAAAATTTTCGACCCTCTGGGATCCAACGATACTCTAAATGACAACAGTCTTTGTAAAGCTGTATAATACATTATCTAGAGCTCATATAATATTTAAATTTTTTTATTTGTTTATATTATAGATGGAATAAAGCTGGAAATCTATACAACGACTAAAAGCAAATACGTTTAATATATTTCTTTTTACATACACATAAGTACTTACTTAGTAGCTAATAAAAGGCACATTTCCTTCTTAGTACATATGAACTCGAATTCATGGAATAACTTAAAAACAAAAATTTAAACGCTATCTCTTGAACGGAGGAGGATAAAATGTTCGTGTATTTTACAAAATATTATTTAAAGATGGAACAGGTCGGTAAAACATTTAGAACACAAAACACGTCTTGTAGGAAATCTTAATTGCCTACCTATCTACCAAAATTTACGCACATGCATAAAATTATTTAAGGCTGCGTCAAACAAAAACGTAACTTATAGTCGTAGAATAAAAGTGCCCTCAATATGTATCCAATATATCCATACAAAACATAGCGTAAGTCCTTTTTTGTGCACACTTTCTAATGTCTGCAAACCAAACACAACCTCTTGACTCAACCAATAAATTCACGGACATTATAACCAAAATAACGTTTTTGGCATCATTTGCATTTCTCCATATTCATCCTTATATATGTGATTTTTTTTCGACTTACCTAAAGTTATGACCTTATTTACATTTATTTTATATTTTTCCCAATGCTTATTACCATACCAATAACATACAAATCAAACGCATAAATGCAAATGATATTTTTCAAGAACAAATTCTATCACATATTTTCATTAAAAAAATAACATTACCCAAAACCTAAGTCGAATATGACTAGTTTAGAACATGGCCGGCAAAATAGTTTAAATTCAATTAACATGTCGCCCGTCATTTATATAGCGACACTGACGGCTAAGATTCCACTGAATTATATCTTAAAGGAGTAGTATGACATATTTTTTTGGCAAGATTCACTTAATGTTGATGTAGAGAGACAAGGCACCGCTTCAGAGTCCTATGCAAAGTGGGTATCGATGTACGCTATTATTAGCCAAGCCGAAGGTTAACGAAGCATAATTTAACAGCGACGGCGCCGGATTAGGTTTTTTGATTGGATTCCAGGTCTCGGCGTCGCAGCAGTTTGGAGTAATTAAGCGGTCGGTTATACTTGTAATTACATGTGAAAATAACGCTTTATGAGAGCGGGGTCGTTGGACTGTCTGAATAAAAAATGTAGCAAAAACCAACGGTGAAAAACTCAAACTCAGCTGTCAAAATACACGTCACAGGATTATGGATATGTCGCCGGAGGCGCGCGCGCATGCTGCCGGCAGGGCTGCCCATATGGCATGGATTGGCACTATATATGTCTTTGTATTACCACATATGATTATTTAACGCACATATTTGAATCAAAAAGCCTGATATATCTCATCTTGGAACATTTCCTGCTTTTCTATGATTTAATATTAAGTCGACGTCCTGAATGAATAGAATTACTTATTTGGCATTTGTAGCACGATATCTCACAAATAACAGCCCTATGGTCGCATACGTCGCAGTCTTATCGGCTCAGCAGTGTATTGATCGCGAGAAGCGGCCGGCACTCGCCGACGCCCGATCATTGTTTGCTAATGAGAGGCTTCGGGAAGCACAGGTGGTCCATCGCGATTCGATCACTTCACTTTAACTAATATCATGTCACTTTGACATTCATAAATGATATCAATTAATTCACAACTACGCAGGTAATAAGGACCCTTGAAATGGCGCTTTCTATTAAGTCTATCGAATATTATTTTACTTGTTCTAAAAAATTACGTTATTTCATTTTATAAACACACATATATTTAATCATGGTTACTGGTTCATGATAAGACTTCACAATACACCCGAAGTAGAGCAACAACAGCCATATAAATCAAAGTGCGGACGTCAGATTTATTTTTCCTTTATTTTATATTACTCATTAATCTAGTTTCGTATGTAATGAACATAGTGGTGATCTTCAATCGACGTAAAATTGTGCGCTTTTCCACTGAGTTCTACGAATAAAATAACAAAACACGAGCCCAAAGCAAGTGGAAGTGCGCGCACGTTTAGCTAGGAATATAAGCATCTTTGTTAGCTTTGGACGATCTTTACGACTCTATCGAAAATCACGGTATCAAACATCAACACTATTTATACCAAGTTTGACATCACGACCCAGTAACCCTGTATATTACTTCAAGATAAAATGGTTTGGGTTAACCCTTACCATATAACTAAAAGGGTATTCTAGCCCATTACTACCAAGGTTTATTATGACATGCACCGGTAAACATACTAAGGCACACAGAATTGTGTCCTAAACACGCGCTTCCATTTTTCCATCAAGTTTTGAGTCTTCAGTAAAGTCAGTGCAAAATATTTTTTGCCATGAAAAAATAGTAAACGGATTAAAATGTTAAGGAATGAAAAATACTGCTTAAAATAGACATAAAATTGACGGAAGACACTTTAAACATCTAAGATTGTGGACTTTTAACACAAGACAAGTGAAAACACAGTTACAGGTACACGTAATGAATAACAAAGACGTTGGCGAGAGAACCAACTTGTGTATATCCATTACATGTATGACAGATGTATGTTTTAAATTTGTGAGTATAGCACCACATACTTCCTATTACATCAGTTTAATGTCTTTTGAGTAGACCGCTCTTATAGAATATAAAACGCATTTTACTAACATATCATCGTGAGTAAGTACTTACATATTAGGTACTTATTATGTACGTAATGATCAATAATAGCGCAAGTAGCTCAATTGGTATAATGGGTGCCGCATTTGAAAAGACCACACCGAACTCCAAAAATAGACTCATATAAACATGCGTTCTATGCGGTAGGCGGATTCTGATTACGCTGAACAAATTTCTTAAACATCATTGAACAGCGATAACAAGGGGGTTTAGACAAACAGACAGCTACCAATAATCGCAACTGAGCGTTTATGATCGATTTATGATATGTTTATCGATGGTTAGCTGAAAGATATATTTAATGATTAAAGATTGTCTTGAAATATGCGTTTAATATTCGATAATGCAGCCGTCAAATTATTTTCTGTTGGTCTATGGACGTTACGCGAACCGGTGTAGTATATCGGTGGTGATGCCTCGCAAGAAGTCCAGTACCTCCACACTGTCGTCAGCCTCGGCCACGTCCTCCACAGTTACCTGTTTAAAAATAAAATGTATCGTTAACACTCTTAAATCCAGGTTTCAGTTAATTAGGCTGACGGATGTAAGTTATAAAAGCCATTAACCAATATATTTATGATCAGCATTAATATAATTAGCAACATCAGGGACGCTATTGCAATAAAGCTTAATAAACGATACCGCTGTCCGCAATTCATTGCCTGAGAATATTTTAACTTAAAACTTGAGCTACACTAAAAACGTACAGAGATTAACAAGTTAGTGTAGATTGGTCGTTACTTTATTAGTACCTTGTTTGTTTTCATTCACAACTCACGAGATATTTATTACAAATCATAAGTTCAGACTGAAGTTATGTGCATATTAACCTAAATAAGCGTGTGAGAAACAAATAAAACTTCATGATTAGTTATCATCATCAAACTAGATTTTCACTGTGAATAATCTGTACATAATGTCTTAATTTATTTTTTAGTACACATCAAAACATTAGTGTTCACTGACCGTTCTATTATAATAATAAGTTAATGCGTTCGCCATTTCAGATGGTTAGTTTTTATAAGACTACAAATTGCACTTAAATATTGCAAATCATTCGAAAGTAACTAAATGATACAATGATAGCGCTCGGGCCGCGAAGATAATTGTTTAATCGCTGTATTACACCCGCCCGGGAGGCAAATTGCTCCGTTTACTTGGAGATGGAAGAGAAAAAAGAGTGTGACACACATTTAAAACAAGAGATATGATCTCAACGTGAATGAATGGGACGAAGCCAATGAGGATATTTCGTGTTCATAGTCAGCGATCTGTGAGAGCGATTTGCTAATAGCCGCTATTAGACCGCCCCCGACACCTCCAGTGCGTGTCGACTGACGACTACCGGCCTTGCTATCGCAAACAAAAAACATAATTATTCCTAAAACGGTAACACTTAATTGATCCTTCATGTGTAGATCGCCTTACGGTAAAATCCGTGTCACGTTTTTTCAAGTGTCGACATTAATTTTTTGGTCGGGTGTCCATGCTCAATAGCGAATTTATCGAACTGTCAGCTTTTACCACCGAATTGATAGTCAAAACGGTTGATTTAACTAATCTAATACAAGTTAACTGTTATCGCATTAAAATACGATTTATATCTGATTTCACATTAGCTCCAGCACAGATTAAACCAACAACTCCAATTTATGTGCACATTATATAACGTTTACTATTATGATCAGCACCAGCACTCGCTTTGATAAATTATAATTACCTAACGTAACCTAAGTAGTAAATTAATTTGTTAGCGCGCTGGGGAAATTTTGGTGTATGATCTTCATGAATGCAAACCGGTTCGATACAGTCCAAGAGTTGGAATATGGGCTGCAAATGGATATGTCAAAAGTTCACATTCTGCTGATCGTAAATCATTGTTAATGCGGTAGAATAGAGCAGGTGTAGTTGAAAGGATCTTAATAGTGTAGCGCATCAATTAAAAGTACTTATAATACTGTGTACCTATTTTTTAAATTTAAACTCACTGTCTCAAACAAAAATTCACCATAGCTATTATACAGCCTCATTTCATTCCAAAATGAGCTTGACGCAATTTTGAAAAGTACTGATACAGAATTTAATATTATGTTCTTAAGTACACATATTGTAAGCGTAGAGCGAGTAAACCTTAAAAAGTGTAATTCACCAAAGATAAATAATGCACAATTTCCAGTTCTCCACATCTCAGGCTTGCACTTTATCGCTTTTTATATTAAAAAGGCGGCTATCAATCAAGCACACAGCCGCGCCAGATAATCAGCGGTTGCTTCAGGTGGCGACGATTGGCGATTGCAACACCTGTAAGAGTTCACAACTTCACACAAGCTCGTTGCCGATGCCGACTATGCCTTTATATTAAAATAACAAGAAAGCATTTTCTGCCCTCGTCATATTCATAATTGTACACAGAAGCGTGCATAGCGATTATCTTGCGTAACTGTCGCGAGGAGAACAGTTATGCGAATTTAACGAAGTGTAATTTGTTGATCGGTCTGAAGTAATGATTGGCGTGGTCGTGGTGGCGTGGAATGTGGCGGCGAGTCGCCGGCCACCGTGGATGATTGAGATCTGCGACATTCGTGCGGCGAGCGCTCGCCAGGTCATTACGCCGAATCTTCAGACCCCCGCAACCCAACGGTATCACAACTTCTGGTACGTTTCCAACGACATAATGAGGTATCAACCTGAAGTCCTGCAACTGTCCCTTGCGTCTATGTATAATTTAAGATACACATGGGATTAAGCATTAAAACTGCAGTGGTCCCGTCACAGGAAACCTGCAAGGTGGTTGCACTAGGCTCACATGTTCATGATCTGAAGTTCAACTCTGCATAGTAATAAAACTGGTATTACCTAATTTAGGATTACCTAATGTAGTTTACATTACTGCTGATGAATTATATCCGACATCACACCTCTAAATAATTTGCAATCAACGGTTAACTTCACGTTGTAGTAAGGATTTCAATTACCTCAATCTTACGATTGCAGTTGCATTGTAATTTGTAACTATGCAGATATATGCTCTGCATCTTTCCACATGCAAAAGTAATAGCTGTTTATTGTGACTGACTTTGGTATGAGAAGGTTGTAATCCCAACATAAAAAAAAATATCAAAACAAAGAAACCAAAATATTTTTTAGACTTAACAGCCGCAAAAGTAACATTACGACGATCCTACAGCAGTTCAATAATAATTGTATTTTTAATTCCATAAAGGTAGCCTTAAAACAAAAGTGGAGCTGACAAATAGAGTAATTATATATTTTATATACAACATTTAATCAAAGGTGGCAGCAATTTTAAAAAGTCACAAAAGTTTCATGCCGACAAACGTTCTGCCGATGGGAAACGAAAGTGTGCCATCAGTTTGGTTACAAAAAGACCGATATGATACGGATCACGTACAAAGTTGGAGTATTAAATTTTCCGCTTCGTTTTAGCGACAAACGGTTTGTAAACGGTCCAGCGGACGCGACCACTCGACGTAGTTTTGTGGGACAAAACCCAAGGGCCCCCCCATATTTTTTCTTGATTGAAAATCAATTGGGTTTCATTGGCAAGCTTCATTATCGCAACAATCATATCCAAAGTACTACACGTAACAAATATTCAATACTAAGTTAACAATAAAGGCTTCTTTAATTAGATAAAGGGTCATGTAATGTCCATTATTGAAGATACATTTGGTATACTTGAAGCGCTTTCAATATTTTACTTAATTGCGTTTTTTGGAGTTCAAATCTAGTCTAAGTCTCCATCAAATTTCACTTCATTCTTTAAATTACACGCCCGCCCAGCTAAGCTTTTCGGGAGTTTTCTCTAATAGTTAAAATATTTTCATGTTCATTAAATAAACTTAATTACTTAATTAATTGGGTACACTATGAAATGAAAAAAGGCTTCGTAGCCCAGACTTTATGCCTAACAAACATTTAATCGATAAAGGATCTTGCGTGCAAAAAGCGACCATCTTAAGTAGGTACCTGCCTATTTATAAGTAGTTGTAATGTAAATATTGTGAGTTTTGAATAATGTGTTTTTTGTTAGTGTTATCTATAAAGTTATTGATGGCCAAACGTCCGTACTGGTTGCGGCACCTACGATCGGATCGCCTGCAGCGACAGCACCTAATATATTGTAACAATATACAACAAGCCGTCCCTCGCTTTGTGCAAAATTTTTTGTCATGTAATATTTTTATATGAGAATGCATTAAATACATAGTAGTAGTACAATTTGATATTATTTATCGCCTATTTTATAAAGAATGCGTAAAATATTCCTTACAAATTTCCACTTTTCAGTTGATTTATTTGAGGTGTTAAGTGTGTATATATAGCGGTTCACATTCGCATATCTCATTAAAAATAAAGTTTATTTTATTAGTGCAAGTATGCTTTAATATTGTTTCAGTGTACGATAAATTTGGGAGTGTACTGAGGAACATGCCTATTTATATACATGTGCCTGTCATCATAAGACACATCGTGACAAGTTGATATATTATTACAGTAACACGATAAGGAAGATCTGACAAACAACAACGATGCCGCCTAAACTCTTCATACTAATGTACGTATCACGTAAATTTGCTGTATATTATGAAGGCAAATTATTTTTGCGAGCACCGCGCCATTTTTTCTCGCATCTCGGACTTTCTTCGCATCTAGCGTCCGTTCGAAAGTAAAAATCGAGCAAATATGTAGACCTCTTTATTCATAATAGTCCAGCAGATTTATGTCGCGAGACAATATGGTCCGGCCGCCGTCGCCCGCGAGTCCCATACATACACTTACACAAAAACTTAATGAAAGTCGAAAGTCATGCTTTCACTTGTCGGCTGTATTGTGTTGCACGTCAATTGTATACAACACTACTTCAATTGTATTTCTATACGTACTGGAAGATTTTAAAAACAAGGGTGGCGCACTCCCAGCCGGTACATTACACAGCAACTGGTCAGTGGCACAGAATTATAATAATTTATACAAGAACGCCAGACGTTTCGGTCTCAAAGTACGATTTCTGGAACCATGACAGAGACGGTATCGGCACTGTGCAGCGCAGGCCGTACAAAACTAGAGCCGCAGTGCACTTGTTAAGTAAATAAGGCGGCGAGCTCGTTAGGGTGGACAATAGACTTGTTTCCACCATTATATTTCAGTGCTATCTACCACATGACCGCTATCAGCCCTCTCATACATGCTACACCTATTTGTTCTTAAGATATATGTAAGTACACTCCTCTTACTTACCAACCCTTTAACTAATAAGCGCTGTTCGATTTATAGACATGGCATATTTTATATTAAATAGGTGTGAGGCTAGGTTTGGTGTTGTAAGTAAATGGAAAGGATTATTTGGATCTTGTCTAATCAAAGCCAATGTAGAGATCTTTAGAACAGTAGGAATAGATGTTGAAATGCCATGAAACCAGAGAATACAAAATGTGAATTCCATATTAAATATCTACTGAGTTCGAAGGGATCAGTTAGATAAGAAGTAATTATTATATATCATTTTATAGGGAATGGGTAATAAAAATAAACAATTTATTGAGCTTGAATGTGTGAATACTCTTTAAGTTCAATACAATTAAGTACAATACCTGTCTTTTCGTATAATTACCGTCAATATGTCTGCATTTTCGTGTCATTAACTGTTAATTTATCTCAATTAGCAGTTCAGAAAGGCGTGTGATAAAGTTCATTGAACTTGAGAAATTAATGAAAACATTTTTTGTAATTTTTCTACACTGTAGGTGCTATTGAGCCTAACCCCAATTAATTTTATGTTAGTCGAGCTTCAATGACTATTATTATCCAAATTACTTTGAATATAATTATCAATCAATAAAGATTTATGATATGAATGTGTCAGTAGTCGGTACAAGGTACTCATTATATTATACCTAACTACATCTAGTCTTCGTTTTTGGATCAGCAATAATTTAGGTATATAAAAAAAGACTATACAAGTGCGAGTTAGTCTCGCCTTCAAATTAATATTTTAAGGGTTTAAATACCATGTAACTCTTTCAAGATAGAACTATGTATGTTTATAGATAGAACTATGTTTTATTCAAGCATATTCATTTCTTCTGTTTTTTTCATGGCACGTCTATTAGAAGCACTATTATGCGTTACATCTATCAAGCTTTCAAAGTCAACGTTTTACAATCGCTAATCACTACATATTAAATTGTCGTAGAGAGAACTAAAATATCAAGTCCTATTAAATACAGGATGTTGACTCTTAGGCATCCTGTACTGCTTCACCTTTTTGAAACTGTCTGTTTTTTATGCCGTGACGCAAACATAACACTTAATACAAACGAGTACCTAACTATTAAATAAATTCAACAAAATAGTTATGACCACGCATACAGACATCCGAAATCCACGTAGAAACATGCATCTTGTAATAACCGCAAAAAATTAAAATTTAAATAAACACTTTGTTCACGGCACAAATAAAACTAACGACTTGAATTATAAATGTCATGTAAAATAGCGTGCAACGTGCGAAGCTTTTGTTGAGGTGTCGCTACCGATACAAAGGAGACAATGACGCAAAGTTGACTCTTGTCATACACCTCTAACCCCCACGAACTTGTACTCGTGGTTTGCGCGTTTCTCTCATAGCAACATACAATTTTGCGAAACTGGCCAATTAAAATACGTATAAATAGTGCGAAAGATGATATTGCTCTACCTAAGCCTTAGAGCCTAAAGGAAGTGAATATACCATAGAAATAAAGTAGAAAGTTCTCTGATATGAGGTTCAGATAGCGTGTGATAATGGGAGAGGCTTTGCCCAGCAGTGCGAAGGCTGATTATAACTCAGAATAAGTACGATAATAATGTTACGTTAGTCGTGTATTAATTATCACAGCTATGGATTTAATATATTTATTTATACTTTTGCCTTTAAGAATTTGTCTTTAAAATCTACAGAACATATATTGGTTTAAGTATAGTACTTATGCCAATTAAAAGAGCAGCACACTGAAGTCTGAATTACCATCTCGACCAATAGTAGTAGGGTTAAGAGTCACGACGATAAGTCTGATTTGCTTTACTGTACATTGGTTTTTCTAACGCCGATTGCTGATTGATCGGATCGTTGAACTTCTCATACGTGTTTGTTTACCTAGTTCAGGTTCCTCTACATGTTTTCCTTAACAGAAATACTATGTAACATATGTTTAGAGTACAAGAGTGGGGTGGGGCTATAATTATTTAGCAACTTATAAGTGTGAAGACGAATTTCAAGAGATTTTCGAAGCAAAAGCTCTTACACGACGATACAAAAAGCTTATGGTGACCTGTCAAGGGAGGACACAGACATAACGCAAACAATGTTCATGACTTGAAGTGTTTGTCCTGACACGAGAATCATAGCCTAAGTGCGTAGAAATATACCTATAGTAGTGATATATTCGATGCTCCGCTGACCTGTTGGAGGGGTGGAGCCAGCGGCGTCTCCCAGGCGTGTCACAAGTCTCCCCAGACGAGTGCACGCTTGCCTCGATCCACGGACGCGAGCAGCCCCGATTGAGGGTGCCACGAAACTGCCGTCACTGCTGACCTGAGGGTTTATAATACACAAACATGTTAAACAAATATATTATGTACGTAATAAAGTAAAAAGAAGGCTCAATTAGTATGCAAGTCTGTACTATCTTGTCAATGGTTGAATGTATCACAATATTTTTCGGCACACAGCAGGTTGAGGTTCTCGTTGTTACCATATTATCAGCGCTGTAAAGCACAATAGCTCAATAAATTAATTTGTGAAATCGTGATGTACCCTCTGGCTTCGGGGAGCACGGGACCCGATCGAAACACAATATTGAGTCCAGATCATAAAACATTTTTTTATTCTGGAAAATGGTTTATAATATAACATATGGCAGTAGATTTAAAATCTGATAAAAAAGCAAAGTAAGTACTTTAAAAATTAATATACTTTCTAATATATAATTGTTTATCGTATGGATAACCATAAAGTTTATTCAAACCCGCCTTAACAACAATCTATAAAGTGCCATATTCAATAAGAATACCCATAAAATGTTATAAAAATTATAAGCTGGCAACTTTGGCATAACAAGCTTGGCATCCAAAGCACGAATATTAAATGGTATCACTGCCGATGCAAATTAAGTTGGGAGTCATTTATCACATAAATAAATACCCAGGCGACATTTCTTTGCTAGCTATATTCACTTGGCTTATTCTAAGAAACAGTTATGTAAATAAATCATATAATTCTTAACTTAAGACTAATCATTCGCATTCTGTAGAAGATTATTCAAAATGAGATACAAGTTCACATTTGTCAAGGATAAATAGTATTTCTGTCTGTCTTTATTGAAGTTGCATTGAAAGTTTTAATAAAATGTAGGGTTCATTTGTCAGATAAGGCCGGGATATTACCACCTAAAAAAATGGCCATTTTGACAAAATCTAAGGTCATCTTAAAACAACACCACTAAATTTATTATGAAGCTGGAGCGTTTTATGTTGCGCCGCGGGACCGTTACGCTTCTCAGAATATATGAGGAGACTAGGAACGGTAACCCACGTTATACCAGTATGCCACTATATTACTAATATTATGTCCAGCCTTAATCTGTGTCACTGGCACTTACAGATACTGATCGTGGCTTTTATTAATGCATAGAGTTAAATGAGGCCGACAAAAAATACAAAATCTAAAAGTACCTAGTTGGCGGCGGTGTCGGTCCACTGAAGACAGTGGAACGGAAAGCGGTCACGACGCTCCGAATATATTTTCAGTTGTAAATGTCGATTTATAAGTAGTCTTATATGGAGGGATTGCGGCTAGAGGTCCGTTTTGGAAAGTACAAACTGTTACTAGTTTGTAGCCTTTGATTGTCAGTGGCCGCTTACAACCTTACATCGTATCTATGCGGGGCGAGGCATCTCATAAACAAGAATTAGCGTCGGGTTTGTTCGCTTCGTTTACACATACCGCTCCCGGACGCGTATAACGAGCCCCGCGGGAATATCAATATGGACACTAGGAAACGCCGTAAATTTCTACAAATCCGATACCAAACAAGAATTTACAATTGTACACACACATATTGAATTACTTCCAAACAGAACAAAAAAAGTAAATGGAATGCATTATTCATTTAATACTCTTTTGCATACGTTGAAATACGTTTTGTGATAATAATAACCTTTAATCCATACCACAATGTAACATGTTACAAATATGAATTCAGATGTGGTTAATTAAGAGATGGTTATAATAGCTCCGCTCCTAGGGCAGTTGTTAAAACCGTTGTAAATATTAATTACTTATCGCATATAAACATTCACGGGAACCGGATTCCGAAGTCAACATAAATCGATTTACTTCGTTGGGTTAAAACATAATTAGTACGCTAGTTATAAGTGCTCATCAAGTTTTATAGTGGCACAAACGACGACTCATACTTGCTAGAATAGTTAGAATAAAAGCTGTGTTCGAGTCGCACCTTGATTTATAACCGTATTACACGTCTACTGTGTTGGGAAACAGGTTACCCAATGAAGTAATTTCAAGAACCTATCCGCAGCGGTCGTTTGCCTTTCCGCTACAAAAACGCGCATGCACCGCGATTAGTCAGGTCCGATGTCCGCACTTGGCTACACTTTAGGGCCCCCCTACATGGGGCGGCCGGAGACAACCAGAGAACAATTACTTCGCCGAAGATACGTGGTGTTTTTATTCGACTCGGCAACCCAATGCGGAAGTCTCATCAATTCCCTTACTTAGATTATGCTCATACAAATTGTAATCTAGCCTGACAATTTACAACATAAAACTTCATAATTATGGTGTTAGAAACCGACATGCTACGACGTAGCTAATATTGAACGAAATAAGATGAGACAGTTTAATCACTAAATAAAGTCCATCACAATGACCTTTTATTTTTTCCAATACATTTTTGTTACATTGCGAATACTTATAATGTGCCAATCTGCCGGCCAGCGTCATTTATAATGCGAACTGCATTAATTTAAGTATTTGAGCAAATGTAATCTTGATTAAAACGGGGAGACGAATCCTACTTCAGACAACGTCCATATCCACGCTACATCAAGATGTGCGTTAAAATGCAGTTATGTTTAAATACACAGGTTGTCTCATAGAGGTAAGCAGTTATCAGATACTAATCAACGACATGCAGGCGGGACCTGGTGATAAATCATACCGATACCGACGACAACAATATCTGCGTGTTGCACACGGTGTCGCTAATTTTGCGCAGGCCGCATGCTGAGAGCCAAAGCCCCGCAGGTACCCACGGAGTGGTCGGTAGAGCCAGGCCAGTGCAGAGGGCAGATTATATTCAAATGTGCGAGCGCCACGACAATCACACCAACATCGCCGCTCCATTGTACATTTCCGGAAATGTTGGCCTGATATCGGCCACGTACAATACATCTATGCACCCTCATATACCTAAACAGTACACTATATTGAAGAACATAATATTGCCATCGATGAGTATAGTATTAATTTAATTTAAATAAATCAGAGACAAGAATACAGTAACAATGTTAATGAGCTTTCTAGATAAACTTTGCTAGTACCTATATTAGACCGGGACGTTAAGTAGCATTGAACTGTGTTCATTCCCCATAGTCTCCATTGAATCTGGTTGCAGCTAAACGCGCTTATGAAATACGAAACAATGGCTAGACTAAAAGGCAAACAATCTTTATTGCTCATCTTAGTTCAGTTCGATATTGTTATTCTGTTCAAATTGATTTCAACCGGAGATGATAAGAGTTTTATGTCACAACGGTATATGGCGAGGAACCGTATTAATGTTAGTTTCAATATTGAATTAGACTCGATAGCTATAAACCGACCGCGCTTTACTGTTCAAACAAATAAAACACTAGGCGGAAACTGCAAAGCAAAAGTATGCACGTGCAGATGTGAAGGAATGTTTCCGCGTTTCTTTTGTCCTTGTTACGGTGAAATTATTTATTCCATTGTGTGTGGTGTCTCGGCGTGAATGAAGCCCGATTACATCGCGGCGGACACTTGGGCGAACGTCACGAGTCAAGGGTACATCCTTTATGCTGCTGCAGCAGTATATCCGATTTGCTGGTAGGTATTTAGCGCAGTTCCGACTGCATGCATATACACCTTAACAAACTCAATCTAAGTACTTGCGACGGAGCTGTGGGCGTCTATAATGTAGGTCCAGCGCAGATCGTAATTCATCACGTTATCGAATCATCACAGTTATAAATTCGATATCGATTCCATAAGTCTCTACATTCGAATCAAACGGTTAATTAACTCTGAGCGGACTGTTTGGGCGGAAGTTTATGAATAAACAATTAAAATATTCATCTACTCATCAACAGCAGTTAAATGAAGTAAGCAGGTGTAAACATAGCTTAATGGTAAATAAATATGCAGTGTACGGTATGGGAAAGAGAAATTTGCAATTGTGAGACAGCCCGAGCCAATGTTGACCTCACGATTTCAATTGTCCATGCGAAATGTTACGGGGTAACCAAACGATGCCACGATTAAAGACAATTTTAGTTTAAAATTCAAGGTCAAAAATGGTGTCACTGAAACTTTCCAAGGGCTTCAAGGGACGGGACGGACTCAATAGTCCATAATTGATGAAAATAGCTGAGATACTGATCTTCGGAGTAAGATACCCACTGATTTAATACGGCGCAGAGCTCTGTCAATGGAAAGGTTCAATTTGTAGGAATAAAATAAATAACGTGGGTTGTAAACGTCGCGTCTTTCAAAGAAAGTTATGCAAGTCGTGCTAAAAATCTTAATTCTTGCAAAGGCAAACATATGTGCCGTCGGGGTGTAGTTGGAATTTGTAAATACTTCGCGTGCGAAGAGCAGGTTTAAATACAGTATTACCTACGGGCACTACCTACCATTTGACTGGTTAAATAGCTTCTGCTTTTGCATGTTTGTTGAAAATGGTTACTTAGTGAAAAAAGGAATGTAGATTGAGGATAGGAAGGGCTTGTTTATTTACTTATTCTACGGTTGGGACGAGCCACTGGAGAAGTGTTTATTTGCTGAATTTAAACATCTCCTTAAACAGAATCTGCTGCAAGCTTAGGCTTAAAATAAAGTGCCTATATAAGATAATTCAAAATGTAAGTCAAGAAAGGAGTTGGCACGTTATTAAAGCCACGGGATTAAATATATGGTAGCTATTATTTTAATAAATTTATTCATAGTACATAAGTTAGCGTTCATTATATGTAAGTATATCATCACTACATATTATGGTCGCGTCAGGTGTACGCGCAGCTTGAAGCTGTTAATTGTTCTGCCACGGGTTAACTTAAGGCCTAGGTAGTTTAAGAGACGTCTAGATTTATGCCAATATTTATTTAAGTCTCAAGGAAGAAGTAATATGTTTGGATATATTTATTGACAAGTGCATCGGTCGACTTGCATAATATCACGCTTTGTATTATAATGTATGGAACTTTATAGTACTGTGAGTGATACGACTGCAACACGCAACATATAACGAAAAATTGCTAAATTGATGTTGGTCACGCGTTTTGCAAACTTATTAACAGTAAATAACAATCGTTATATTATTTGGGCTTAAGTTGTACTATAAGAGAACAACCTACTCTTTAGAAAACCATATTAATGGGTACCTAATTGTATTACAATCGGACTACGCTAGGTAAGCATATAAATATAGCGCTTGATTGATAATTAATATATGAAAAGCGAAATTTAGTTTAAGGATTATTTACTTGTAGCTACTCTTTATTTTAACCAACAATGGATAGATATGATTTTTGCGTAGATGTCGATGAAGGAACCAAATGTATACCCATATGAAATAGTTTTTGAATGCTAGTAACCCATCCTATAATGACCGTGCGGTATAATATAAAGGCGTGCAAAGTATGGTATCAGTTAGAGTTAGAGTAGGTACCTAGGGAATTATGCTGGCAGATAGAGAGGCATTTAGGGCCGTAGTCTCCTTCTGCGAGACATTAGTGTCCCAGAAGGAGGCCATCGAGCGGGATCGGGAGCGGAGGCAACGCACGCCCCGGACCGTCCACCCAATAGCCAGGGTCTAAGAATATTGCTATGGTGTCCCCTGCCTGTCGTAAGAGGCGACTAAAAGGGGGCCGGAGGGCCTGCTGGCGGTGGTCGGGGTGGGAGCTTTGACCACCGAGCCGCGGGCCCGGGAAGGCCTTCCACAGCGAGGTCTCCAGTGGCGGCCATACAGCTGCCCCGGTAAAGTGTGGGGGGACACCGGTGCGATCTATTAGAGTACCCGAAGTCCCCCTGAGCACTGAGAGGGGTTTTAGTGCGGTAAGAATCCCACATACCCCAACCTGCCACTCTCAGGGCGGTCGGGGGCCTTTTAAAGGTTTCCCCCTCGTCAATAAAAAAAAAAAAACGTACCTAGGGAAAATATAAGATCTGCTTGATGATGATGATATTATTGAGTGTTTGTAACCGCCGTGAAACTGCTTTAATTATGTTAACAAGAACTCCCAGGAGGTTAAAATGTCATTACGGCTCCGATTGGGAATACACATAAATCTTCAATGCAAACGAAAATAGCCCTTGTCATACTGTGAAATGCGAATGATATTCTATTTTAAGGTGATAAAGCACTTTCAGAGCCAATTATACTTACGCGTGATCCTTGAGTATGGTCTCAAGTTTTCCAGAGTGTGTGTTCCAGACGTAGACAGAACCGTCTGCGGCGCCGACGGCGAGCAACCGTCCGGCCGGGCCAAACGCCGCCCGCGACCAATCGCAACCCACCTTGAACGATTCGTGGCTGGAAATGCAATCATAGGGTATTTTAGAAGCTAAATAAAAAATATATATAGAGCCGTGGTGGCCTTGAGGTTTGAGCACCTGCAATTTAATAATGTAATTGAAGGGATTTGGACGCGTACATCTGTTCTAGGTTATGATGCATCCATATCGTAATAATTGGATATAGCCGTGGTGGCCTCGGGGTTTGAGCAGTCGCCTGCTTCGCAAGCGACGCAAGTTCGAATCCCAGCCGGGCCTGTACCAATGAGTTTTTCTAAAAAACTTATGTACAGTGATTTCATACCACGTGCTTTACGGTGAAGGAAAACATCGTGAGGAAACCTGCATATGTCTGAGAAGTAATTTAAATGACGTATGTATAGTGTCTGAGAAGGCGATGGACTCACCATCTGTCACGTTGGCACTTAATCAGCTTCGGTGAAAAGTGGGTGTTGTGATTACAGCACCTCTGCTTACCCCTTCGGGGAATACAGGCGTGAGCATAAGTATGTATCAATAAAAAATATTTCAATTTGATTAGACTTTTGAAAGTATTTTTACATAGTCAGATTGTCATTTTCAAGATTATTAAAGTTAACGTCTTAAGCTTGGAAGGTTGCTTTTACTGTTTGCTGTGACTTAAGCTACCTTCGCAAGTTAAAGTTTCGCTAGTATATTGTCAGGACATCAAATGTAAGTGTATTTGCACAAGACAATATCTTAACATATCGTAAATAGTAGACATATACTAGACCTGAGCAACAAGTTAAATTTAAAAACGCCATACAATAAATTTGCAATTCTAAGCGATATTTAATTTATTCATTAATTTTATCCAGAACACAACGTTGTGATTAATGTTATTAAGAATATCGGCATTTAATGTATTATCTATATTTATACAGCTTTGTGAAGTTTTGAGCATATGCATCATATACAGCTTTAGGACTGGATACTATTCCCACTTCAAACATCTGCACCTATTAAATAAATCTGCTTAATGTGACATGACTGCGTCAAGAATTGGTATAAGAAGATATATCATACCTGAAAGAGCGTACAATTGTGTTCATTCGTAGGTCGATCAGCTGTATTGTGTCATCTCGAACACTCGCCAGTAAATAATTACTATCTGCAACAAACGTGGAAGATAAATGATACCCAAATATGTAATCTATACGCGTTTCCTGCAATTTTCGTGCCTTCCAACTTATCTGTATAGAAAAAGTGTATTATAACGGAGAATACATGAGTATATTAGAATTATTACGAAATTATACGAAGATATTTTATACTTTGTGCCCAATTCTGATGATTTATGTTGGAGGGAGATCCGCTATGTTCTTTATTGCCTACCTTCCACGGCCGTATGGAGGTTATATTTAACCTTGACCCTATCAAATGTTTCTTAATAGTTTCAATACAAGCTTAAACGCAATAACGAGTACGCGTTTTATTAAATTAGGGGGTTCGAGGCACATTATAACATCGTAATTTTATTAGTCGTCACTCATTTAAGAGCAGTCGCGGATGACTTGGGGTCAACTCGTAAATTCTATTAGCGTGCCGTTACCGCTGGGAGATCACGTCCCGAAGTCAACCTCGGCGATGGCACAAAGGGGTTAAATAATTGCGTACAAAGCCCGAAGCATCATCTGACTATGAGCGTTACTAATCTTCTTAGTTCAAATATATTCATGTGAGTTGGATGTTACAACAAACTATTTCATAATATTCAAAAATTATAACAATAGTAGAACACATGTAAAATAATTGTACCTACAAGTAAGTAGCGGACTATGGAGTTTTATTTTATTACAGCTATTGATCAGGTAATAGTCTCTATTGTGTATATAAATAAAATGAGCAAACAGTCACAATGGGCCCATTAAAGTGTGCCAGTGGCTACTCTGTGCATCGCATGGGCTCCATAGTAGTCGATGGTCGATAATGATGGATCTGGATCGGTCGTGATGGGTAACTGTGAACCCCATTCATTTGTCCGACGGCGACGAAATCGACGTGATTTAATCAGTTTCTAAGGCAATGATGTCCCGACACTCGGATTGATTGAAGGTATCAATCTCTACGTTTCGTGCACTGCATTGACCGTTACTAAAAAAAAGGGATAGATTGAGACACGCGTAACGGAAATGAGCATCACCCGTCACGTTGCTGTGCTGACACCAATACGGATACTAATATGATGCGTATTCAATTACCGGCCGATATTAACTTTTCATTATCATGCACCGATAGTGAGTAACGAGCCATTACTATGTGTAACTGTTTGCTCGTGCTGATATATTATTGCACCGCTAAGTGAACAACATCCAAGATTAATGGTGGGCTTCCTGAGCACGCCTCATATGGCGTTAAATTCAAGTGGTGTATGCGTAATATAATGTAGCTTAAATTGATAAATTATCGTTTCATACGATAGCGTTAAACTTTTGTGTAATGTTTGCGGTAAGTATTAGAGATAGCGATCATTTGTCGTGCAAAGAGAACATTACTTACCTCTGCTGAGGTCGAGCGAAGTGACCTTGCCCTGCAGCATGATGTGGTTCGCCGACATTTCGGTGCGTATGTCCCAAAACCGGATCCTCTTGTCAAAATGTCCCGAGATGATAGTGGAGCCCGCGCCGTCTGACGTCACGAGGTCGTTACATGATGATCCTGCGAACTTTGTTTCTGTGCCTGTCAATGTGACAACATTGTTAGGTTTGAACTACAACTTAAGAAACACCGCTCCGTCGTTTTAGTACTTATGTATAATTTTAAAGTATAATAAAGAAAATCTACTGGGCTATTATGCATGACGTGTTACTATGCAGTTTTAACTGGTTATAGGGCATAGGCATGAAGCAAAAATATTTTTATTAGAATAATTAACATTTATTTTGGCAAGAACTAAATTAAATAAGCTAATCTGAAAATACTCCTATGCTAAACCCCATTTACTGCAGGTAGATATTGTAATAGGACTTCTTATTTAAGTAGACTTTTATGCCTTACATTGTATGAATCAAGTTATGGATAAACCTTCATTACCTGCGTCGGAGGTCTATAATTTATTTGTAATAGTTCAAAAGATTTAACTTTATTTGAAGTATGCGTAGGTACATTTTAATTGAAATAACATGTAACTAGGAATAGGAGCGGCTCTGGCGGTCATTATACAAGCGGAGTGCACCGGGTAATATCACACTAGCGTATATTAGCGAGCGCTGTTTTCTCAACACGCATAGTCGTGCGCGCTGATTTCACGATTTCTTGACTTACTGCGTATTCCGACGTAAGTATTAATCACATGCTTGCGCTACGCCAGTGTGATCTGCCCCTAATGAAATGAAAGCACGTCGTAATTTAATTGGAGCAAATCATTCAATACATACGTACACATTCTACTCCTGAGATCCCATATTTTGAGCGTTCGGTCGTGACTGCCCGTGATTACTTTAGTCGGCTCCCCGAGGAACTTGGCTGCCATCACTTTGCCACTGTGCCCCGTCAATGTATGCTGTAACAACAAATTTACTATCAAGTATACATAAATATACACATGCTACATAAAAGCACGCCTTAATTAATTCGCGTAATAATAGTAAGTAGTAACTAATGTGATATAACTCAACTCGTTCGTTTCATTATATACATATCCTTACGCATGTATTCCCCGAAGGGGTAGGCAGAGGTGTTGTACTTAATAACAACACCCACTTTTCACCGAAGATGATTAAGTGCCAACGTGACAGATGACAGCCCATCGCCGTTCATTACATTAGTTCGTGTAATATAGGCATGCATGCAAAAAATATATAACCTACTTGTCGTTAGGCAAATTTAATGGTAAACCCATGACGTGATTTCATAGTCAATGAATCGTTATAAAGGGGTGGTATTTCTATTTTAGATATAATTTTATGGGTATGGTCAACCGGTAACTACGTGCAAGAGCTAGTTTCGGTTTTGGTGCATTGTATTATGTTACTATATGGTAAGAAAGGGCTATAAAGCAGCAGTAATGCGGTGCTATAAAACAAGAGCAGAGCTACCGGCCGTCATCCGACAGCAGTTTACACGTGGCTCCCGGCGCGCCTCTAACAACGAACGATTATTGTCCTCTCTTTATAGCCTCGTAATCTTAGCACGGCCCTCTAGTCACCGGATCCGTTCTCTGTACCAAATCGAACGCTCACGAGCCTTAGCAACATACGCATATTTACATTCAAAGTATGTGTTAACTACTGACGTTCATTAAAAGTTTCATTACAGGGAGACATTTTCCCGCTTCATTGGTTTTGTCAGCAAGTCGAATAAATAAAAGGTTCACAATGCGCGTCACAGCCTCTATTAAAAAATCTTCAGGGGCATTACACCTTACTCTTCACTTCACAGTACTCAATTCAATTAAACCGTAAAAAGCGTGATGGCATTCGTGAAATCATCTTTTGTTCGATGACATTGAAAAACCTACTTCACGGTTTAAAACTTTCAATGAAATTATTGTGCAGACAATGAAACTGTAGCTTACTATGCTAATAAGTATTACCGATTTACTTTTATATTACATGGATTGAATTAAATGGAGACGCTATACATTACGTCAATTGTGTCGAATGGGAGACACGTTAATCGTACAAGCTGCTAGCCCCTTACAGGTTAATCTATTACTTATAATTAACAAACAATCGCGCCGGAATCATGACATAGTGGCAGATTTATAACGCCGGCCTTTTCAAAACATGACAGATTTGTAGTAGAACAAACGTAACACGTTCTTAATGTCTCCATAACTTTGTGGTGCCGCGTGGATGCTGACCCGCTCTCAGCGTTCTTAATTACAGACAATACACCCCGGTACAAGGCCGCCCAGGGTTGTTTTCGTGCTTTTTCAGTGTCATACATTAATAAGCTGTATTTCCCAGCAAACATTTTTTTTGTAAGGGCAGCTATATAATCAATAAAACGGCTTTTAAGGTCTTTCTAAAAGCAAGTATGTCAACTAAATCTAATTGTCCTAATTTCAATGTTAACACCATTTTAAATTTCGATAATCTGTCATATTATTTTTGATCCTGACTGTACCTTTACGTATTCTAAGCACGTTCAATGGGCTGCACTCGAGTTGCACTCTACTAAATTGAGCAAATGGGCGAAGTGGACGCGTTTTCCTCGCGCACAGTGCACCCGGGTGTACCCAGAGTACTCCGACCCGGATTGCCACGAAAAGTAACGAGACGCTGTTATCTTAAGACATTCGCTAAGGAAAGGTGATCACTACCATTAAGTAAGTAAAAAAATATATTGTTGTAAATTGCATTATTCATGTTAAGATTTTGTTGTTGCGTGTAGAGATTCGTGGTGGCCTTGAGGTTTGAGCAGTCGCCTGCTACGCAAGCGACGCAAGTTCGAATGCAAATCCCAGCGAGGCCTGTACCAATGAGTTTTCTAAAAAACCTTATGTACAGTGATTTCACACCACGTGCCTTACGGTGAAGGAAAACATCGTGAGGAAACCTGCATTTTTCTGAGAAGTAATTCAATGACGTATGTAAAGTGTTTGAGACGGCGATGGACTCACCATGTGTCACGTTGGCACTTAATCATCTTCGGTGAAGAGTGGGTGTTGTGATTACAACACCTCTGCCTACCCCTTCGCGGAATACAGGCGTGAGCATATATATGTATGTATATGTTTTGTTGTACTCTTCGTAACCATTAGTGATACTCACGACAATAAGGTTCTAAAAGAATACGTCATAGTGGATTCAGTTTGTCCTCGATATAAGATTTCCCAGCAATGTCAACTTAACAAACTTCTTTACCAAATTAGCAAATTACATCTTGGGAGCATTTAGAGAGGAATTAATTAAATTTAATTTGCAATGGTAGTGTTCCCTGTGAGCCTCCAACGGGACCTTATCATTGCTTTTAAAATTTATTGTATAACGGCTAATTAAGAGTACACTCATTTGGTTCGCTCATCGCGTCACGAGTGCGACTCTTATATACAGTATCGGGTTATTGTCGGCCGATAAACAGGGCACGCTAATTGAGAAGGTTAAGCGATATAATCCGAACAGGGATTGCGGGCCTTTAACAAGACTACATTAGTCGATAAACTTTGCAGCATTCAAAGCATTTACAGACCTCAATTTACAGTTTTCAAGGTCATCAAATCATATCGGCTCGTGTGTCTTTATAATGTTTATGAATTCTTCCGTCAAAAATAACTAGTGAACTATAATATCAGGAAAAAGACGAATCCTAATAACTTTGCCTTCCCTGTGGTAGCTACAATCTAGTAATGTAATTAATATTAGACGTGCAATATCATAGTTATTCAGTTAAAGTATACCTTTTGACGATAGATATTGATAGACGAGCTTTGAGCGATCAGCGAAAACAGTGACTTTAACTGCATATTTATTTGTTCGCACTCGCGCCATACGGAAAATAAGACTACTGCGTACGAGGTCAGCGCTTAAAACTCATGACGGCACCTAATAAGAGGTAATAAATTATATCATTAAACTATAAACATAATGTCTTATGACATTTACTTGTGCAGTAGTAAAGTGGTATCAAAATGTCCAAGTTTATTCACTTAATCCCTAGGCACTAAAATATCAACATCAGGCAAATTGGAATGCTTTGGAAAAGCGGTAATGGCTTAGGTAGTGCAGGGAGACCTAGTCTGCGTTGTATACCAAAATGAAATAGTACCGGTTGTTAGCCGGTAATCAAGTTTTGTGATCTAATAAAGCACAGTTCCCTAAGGTACATATAAGACATTCGTTACACTTATCTCAATACTACGGATTTGAATATCTCGCAGGCCGTTAGAATATAAATAAATATGGTACGTGCGGTCGGCAAAATAACTCACTCCTTATAAATCACTCGATTTGAATTGCGCTCTCATTAGTGATTCCAGCTGTGGTGCCTTGTGCAGGAATACACAACTTATTACTTTGGCTACACGATTAAACGCATTCACAGACTACTCCCATTTAGCTACTGTATACGCGACTTATCTAACAGAGATAACGTAACGATTTTGTGAAATATCAGATTATAAGTCGAAATAAAGAATGCTTTGAGAGAATAGAGATCCGACGCGGTGATCTGTTCACATCAAATGACTTTCTGAATATAATTAGAGCGACCGGGTTATAAAAAGGCTTATTTAAAATATCGTGTTTTTTCATCAATGTCGAATAGTCGTACCGTGCATCGTGTGTGCAAAAAGTGTAAACAATGGCATTATGATCATAGCGCGTCAAAGAAAATCAAGTATAAAACTATTTGAAATTGTGTCACAGAGTTACTTGAACGCTGCAAATAAAATTGTTCAGAGATAAATATAGCACACTGTATTATGGTGCGGTGTATTTGGAGCTGAGCATACTTCCCGTGTGCGGTTATCAGTGGCACACAGTGGGACATAAACTACGACAGGTGGCGGGTAAATCACGGCGGTGCGATATGAAGAGCGACAACAGATGCAATCAACGGCCGGTAGCAGTGGGGGCACACGACCATTACTTACTGCCTACCACGATCTCCGCACAAATTGTACGCAACGTAATACAAATAACGAAACCTGATAAGCAAAATCATATATAAGCTATTTCCAAGATTTGGTTGTGTCGACTGCATGCAAGTACAACGAAGCGGAATTCCGCAGTAAACTATGTTGACAAGAAACCTGAGTTACTGTAAGATCTTCGACTGTAAATTGACTATAACTTCGATATAAATCCTGATCGAAAATTTACTAGTGGGAGATTTAGTCCAATACTGAATATAAAAGACATCTGGACATATCAGAAACAGAGCATCTCTTGGTACGAGGTTTGGTTGCGAGTTGCGACAGAAGTCCAAACGTAGCCGGTTTAAAGATAGACTGATGAGATTAAATCTACCACGAAACGTCCCATCAATTCTTTCTTACATTGAGATTGGCAAAGACTAATTTGATTTAATGGAATGGCATTATATGATACACGTACATTATGTTTTACTAATTACTAATCAACTAAGATTAACCATTAATCAGACAGCCAATTTCCGAAACATGTTTGATAACTTTAACAACGCTCATTAAAATTCTATGCATAATTTTAATTGAGTGTTTATTAGGTATTTTCTCCGAAAGATGTCAGGGCAGAGGCCTCTATGTTTGTGGGGCGATTCTGTTTAAATACTTTCTTTATTGGCATCGTAGGATAACATAATGATAGTCAGCCCGTATATAAGCGATGGGGTCGACCCAGCTAGTAAATAGATACAATGTAGCTTGGGTAAAGTAGTGGTATATGAGATTATCAAAATTTTAATGCAACAAGCTCTATATACTGTCTTTCTATGTGATTTCTCTTCTCTCGTTTTCAACTTTTTTACGTTAACATTAAAAATATTCATTCACTGAACAGCTTGAGTGATCAAATACCTACATCTCTATAACTGAAAGCGTTTTGCCAGACGAAGGATGTACGTTAATTGTAAAGCGATTTATTTAACCTGAGAAAAATAAAATGAATTTATATGCTAATTTTTGTTCCCCATTCGTCCGATGAGTCTGATTCTTATCTATGCGGTGTGTAATTAAGTGGTAATTAATTTGCATATACGGAGGAGACGGATGAATTACTTTAAATGAATTGTAACAGAATACTGAGGTCGTCGTTCCGAGTTAGAATTATATGTTTTTTTTATTAAATACCTGTATATTATATGTACAACAATAACGGACTCATTCACTGACTTCATGGCGTAGAGCCTAAGTCGCTGGCCTTATATACTTGAAACGACTCACGTGGTATTTCAATATACAATACAGCGCGTTTGGAAAGTCGATATACATTTAGAAGTAAAACGACGTAGCTTCTATTTGGTTTCGACGAAAAAACACGATTAAAATATAAGTTGCACAAATAAAACAATCTAACTCGAACGATTAAATTAGGCTAGAGTTTGAATTGATTACGTTAAGATTGGTAAATAAACACAGAGTGAGCGATGCATAAAAATATCTGGATCATTCTTGTACGCCGATATAACCTGATGATTACGATGCAACCATTGAGTTAAATTATATCCCCAGACCACGTCGATAAATCAAACTAAGTTAATTACTTTTTTAACAGTGACATGGTCTCTGAAAGAAATCCTGTCATTAATTATTCATTGATGGAGTCGAATTTTAATCTTTACGCCCATTTAATTCAATACGAATACTTTACCGTTACCCAGTATAATATTTGTATTAAGCACATTATTGTTACTTCTATTCTAATTTATTGACACGATTTCAACTTCTCCTACAAGCAGACAATATTTTTTTTAATAACTTCACACACAACCTATTACGTTAGTTTAATTTATGCTTGGCAAAAACAAAAATTCTTGAATTCGTAAGTACAAATGGCTATGGGTGATAATTAAACGTAACATAAAAAATAATTACGATATAAAGAATAACATTTACTTTTCGATCTCTGCTTTGTGTAAAAAAAGTAGTCAATATTATTAGTACTAAACACTACTGGAATGGAGACGGTAGGTACATACATTTTGCTGTTAGCCTTTTCCTCGAAAAATACTGAATTTTTATTGCGGTTTTTGCATATCAAGCTATCACCTCAGATTCAAATATAATATAGCCTTACTATTATAACTGAAATTTGGAACAGGAAGGGCTATGACAGCACCGACGGTTTCATGTCGCCAGTAGTTGGGTGACTTTCAAAAGTTTATTTTATCTTTTTAACGATTCGAGCCAGGGTGTAATGCACCCGAATACCTTAGCTTAATATCCAGAGTGCGGTTTTTCAAAGTGTTTAATTTTTCCTTTAGACCAGTCTAGTTTTCCGATTCTGCATACCATACAATAATACCTTTTTAGCACTATTTACGAGAATGTGCAAGAAAACAGTTATGAGAACCAAAAACGTACGTCAAAAACAACGAATTATAACGTTTCGGTAAGTATTAATCAGGGAAAGTAAAATATCCAAGTATAACACTCTCTCAACAAGAATTCGGGGCTTATTTTTATGGTCGAAAAATAAATTTAATAACGTGGACTCCGCTAAATTCAACACTTAGTTTTCAAACTAAGGCTGTAAGGTACGTGTGTGTTTCACTATCTTAAATAGGCAATATCTTTACAAAAATCATCAATAAGCTGTGTGATGGAATCTCACCATGCGCTGAGTTCTAAGTAAAGCCGTCTTGTCTGGGAATTATCGTGCTCAACCACGAAGATTCCCAGACAAGACGGCAGCTAAAATAACAGAGTCAATAGCATACCTGGAACAGACTATAACAGAGCTGATGATTAAATGTCTGATTCTCAGGTATAGGATATAACACTTTGCTTTCTCCCTCCCTTCCCTTCCGTAAACGAGTCAGAAGTCTTAGTACCTACGGATTTGGTGCATGGAGCTTAATCCCACAAATAATATATTCGTTGTTCAAAAGTAGTGGAAATTTACTATCATGATATAAAAATGCTTCATTACGAGCAGATTACAGTTTATTGAGATAATAACAAAAAAGCCAGGTAGAAATAAAGCGTGGAGATATTATTAAATCTCAAAAGCTTTCATATATAACTACTGTTTTTTTTCATAGTTTACGTTATAATTTTGATGCTTTTTAGAGTAATTTAAGATAATAATTATTTGCTCCAGGCTATGTTTGAAGATCATTACGATATTATATCATTCGTACTCTACACTAGGCGGAGTTATATAGGAAACTTACTTCCAGTACCAAATAACATAATATGCGATTACAAAATATGTCTGATGTTAAGTGTTATACCAGAAAACCTGTGTTATTCACCGGGGTTTCCCTTAAATGAACCTATCAATAAAATACCTATTATTTTTCAACGATATCCGGAGTCTAGGCAATGCCGTCCTGGTGCATGATGAGTGAAGATCGTACTCTTGTTTTGCAAAAAAATATTACTAGAAACTGAGCCCTACTAGATAGCCATATAGGTGTTACTTGTGTGGTATCTATCTACTTAGCCTCGGACCCCTCTTGATTTCATTTTATGAAGGATAAAATAATCTGAAGATAATCCTTTTAAATCTTACAATAAACAATTTGCAGTAATAACTTAATAGTTATGACATCATATAATTTTGCTCGACATAAAATATTGTTTATGATATAATTTTACGAGATTTAGACAACAAAACGCAGAAAATGTACCTTTACGTGTAATCAAGTGTAGCTTCAGGCAATAATTGTATAATTGCCGGCGATGTTTGATGTGCTATTGACCAGCGAGTCTGGGCTGGTCAGCGTATGAGGTCGTTAGTCCTGCTACTTACTAATTTACTTTACTACCTTCAATTTTAGAAGCGCACAGTTCATCTTTGATTGCTTTAAGTAGCCGCTGATATGCATTATTTTCGCAGCAAAGTTTCATTTACCATTAATAATTAAGAACGTCATTAATAATGTTATTGGCAATACAAACAATATTGTTTTGTATCTGGGTTAATAACCAAGAGAATGTGCTTATTTTCAAATCCTATACAGTTTAAATGTTTTGCCGTTCAACGAAATTAGCAGAATTATTCAAATTAATATCAACAAATTATATCAAGCGATAAAAGAAAATAAATTAGAGTCATCATTGCTTGATCGACACGAGTCCTCAAGAGATTATGCAAAGTGTATATTAAATCTATGGCAAATTACCATAATAATTTATTTGATGTCATTAGCCGGATCGTTTGCAAAATTGTTGGGAACAATTTGAAAGTAATACGATTAGCGTCAACAGATGCCCAAGGAAATCGCTTTTCGAATGATTAAATATGTACCTAAACAGTACCGTTGAGTTTCGAGATGGTACAGTTAATCAATTAACGAAATATGTGGTGTACCGCGAAGCGGGTCGGCGCGGGCGGCGGGCGGCACTAACTGGGAACGATCGCGGGCACACACTATGTATTTGTCAACTACGTATAATTAGGTATATTTGTTGTTTGTAAAATACATACCCCACACATGGCCGTAATCTGGCCATATAAGATTTTCTTCTGAGCTTATTGATACCACATTACTCTTAAATGTCTTCCGTAAATTCATTACTCACTCATCCTCTCTGCCTCTAACTATGATTAATTACAAATAAATCATTAAAATAAGCATTCACCTTTAGTACGTTAGTAAGCGATGCGTATATCGTTGCCTAATGAATTTTAATGTGCACGATATGGAATTGAATTGGAAATACACTGAACTTTGTGATTGTAATACACACAGCCCTTATTAATTGTTCGTTGGTGGTGCCATGTCACTTTGGCTTCGATATGGATTGTCTTTGAAACAAGACTTTGAACAATGAAACGCTACAAAGCCCGAAATACAAGGTATCTTGTATTTTTTTGGATAGAGTCGTAATCCATGTGTTATCATTCCTTAGGTCTATTATCCCACTTTGCAGTTTTAATAAGATTTTTTTTATTAATTCAATTAAGTCGAACAAATTAGTTTTTTTACAGCATTATTGTAGTTGTATAAGCATTAGGTACATTTATGTTGGTTGAAGTTTTGTGATTGTGTAGTTTAATTAGAATCGGGTACCGTTATAACACGGAGGTTTTATTTCAATCTAAATTGATTTTAGAATTTAATTTAAGTACTATCATACACATCTGTTGCACGTTCGTAGACTAAATCGACTAGAAAATGATATAGTACATCCTTACATAGATGTTTATTAGCATTCGGTTGCATTGGAATTAGGTTTCGTGCTTTCAAAGTTGATTCATTGCAAAATTATACACAGAGTGATCTCAAGCAAAAGTTTCCCATTATTAATTACAATGGTAACACGGAACGGCAGCGCGGTAGCGGGCGATGTGCCTGCGCCTGTGCACGACGCGACATCCTCGCCGATTTATGGGTGGGAGCCGCGGGTCCTGACCTCGCCACATGATCATTATTAAAATCCTCCCATATTATTATCAACACAGATCACTACTGAATAGTTTCAATTCGATAAGTACAGCTACTCAATTCCAAAGTAGAATTTAATGCGAATGATTGACGCTGGTATAAATTGGAGAGTTAGACTAGCGTGCCGATAGGTATTATTTGCATGACACTGACGGTACAATTTGGAACGCAAATGTGCTTAATCACATTGGCTAGCATTTCATAAGGCACCTAGATATTTTTTGATTGAAAACGGTAAATTCAATTACGTTTACAGCAAGTGTCGTAACTCGATACATTTGAAGTGTGCGAGCGAGTCATTCAGACTATTTCGCACGCTCATGTTGCTCACACTTCGAACTATTCGGTAAAAACAAAAATTGGGCAGTCAAGGAACGATGTGACCGTGTTACAGATGGTTGTAATGCGTCCATGGCGTGCGGTGCTACCACTAATGTGCTTATAATGGTGATATCGGCCAGATCGTGTGACTGCTAACTAATTGATAGAGCAACTCACATTGTCTTTATTGTAATCTTCGTTTAATACACTATAAACTTATTAGTGTTAACTACATACAATCTACACGCGGTGTACATTATCTATATTTATGGCTTTCGAACAGTTTTTTGTTAGGTAAATTGTCATCAAGAGTCGTCTGACGAGTCGTTTTGAAGTTGAGAAGTTAGTCTTAAAAATAATCATATGAACAGCGATTTCTAAATCATTCGGATTTAATTTAATCACATTAATTGTTCAAGATGAGTAGAGAAAGAAAATTATATCATGTTTTAAGCATAATGGGCCATTATAGCAATTACTAAATATTTAAGGGAGGAAAAAAGGTTTTTGTGGTATTGGCCCCTGGAAATATTAGAGACATTTCTCTAATATTTCCAGGGGCCAACAACTGTTTTATTTCTCATTGACTACTTTGTAAACAATGAACGACAAACTCGAAGGGAAGGTTCTGTGAGAACCGACCAATCAACGAACCTGTATATTTAACTAGTATCCACGTATGTATTATGGCTATTTATTTTTTTATCTGGCGATTGTTCGCTCCCGTTTCACATTCATCAGATTGCTACGTAAGTCCCTACTAGGCGTCACGCTTTTTCAGAGCGTCGATTAATAAAGACATTAAGAGGTCATTTACATAGACCGCATTGAACCACAATGACGTGTTTACAGAATTATTTACACACGATTTGATAAATGCCGTGTCCGCTGCTTAATACCGCTCTAATATACCCTTAATATAATAATATATATTTTAGAAAGGCAAAGTTTGTATACAGGATGTAATCTTTGAAACTACTCAACACCGCTCAACAGTTTTAAAAAAATATTTCACTAATATTTAGATTGCTCTTTCAGGATTGATATAGGCTATATATAGGCAAAGCTGAACATTAGCTTTGCCTATGGGCGCGGTCGGACAGAAATTCTATAGAGAAAAATATTTATTTTCTAACTATACTATCAAAGACTAATAAAATTTTATTTCATAAATTTTTCAATTTTATTTGTCATATTTTATACTTTGTTTGTTTATCTTTCTTTTTATACAGTTTTGCAGTATCGTATAAAGAAATAAATAGGCAGTTACGTCCGTGGGATAGGTATTCACATCCAATTTGCATAATTAAATGGCCGCTAAGCTGATAAAAACTTTTTGTAAGTAGTAAAATATTAATAGTTACCGTTTTTATTTGTAACTATATGCGACGTGCTAGAAATGTCATGAATATCTAGGATCGTAAAATTAGGAATAGATTGCTATTGACACCGTACAATAAGTAAATATAATTCCAATTCTTAATTTATATTTCTTACATTTAATACATACGCTATATAATTAGAGGATCGTTCAGCTCATGCATTGTCACAGTTACATATTATGAATTTTTCATATATTTGGTGAAAATCAATAATTTAAAAAGAGAAAAAAACAAATGATGCCTTCAACCTTTCAGTAGCTTCACTGCGGCAATTTGTCGGCTGAGTGAATGTTCGAAAAAAAATAAAGCATTCACATTTAATATATCTATAAAATAAATAGTCATGAACCGAGATCCAATTTACCTACACTGTACCCTAGAGTAAATATTTAAATAATTTTCAAGCAGTCACTGGGACCTATTGTTTAATTACCCGCAGGAAATAATAAAAGTTATTCAAATAGGTTTTAGGTTGATATTTACCTTTGAAAAATACCATTATGCCAATAAGCATAATGCCGCTATAGTATCTTCATTTATTATGGATTATGTGGCTCGTAAAAGCTACCGTTTGAGGTTGTTCAAGGCTATCATTTGGGCGCTTCAATTTATTGGATTCAATTTTATAATTTTATGACTGCGCCATTTCATTTTGCTTAGAGTGGACTATTAAAAGAGCTCTTACGCCTACGACCTCAAATAAGCATTCTGTAATCACTTCAGGAAGTGAGTATCGTTCGTGTTTACATGAACAGTAAAAGGAGCGATAACACTTAGAAAATGGACCGATGAACGTCTAGCTAGAGAGTCATCTTATGGCGGTGGAGTGCGGGTATTGTTGTTCCAAAGTAAATATCCGTAAATTTAGAATGGCGTTCAGTTGTGAGCTTAAAAGCGTGAATTTTGCTTTGAGTGGTGGGTGCTAGCCAAGTGTTCCGCTAGTGGTTTGGGTTACAGTGTAGACAAAGTGAGCGAACAAAGGATTATTCGCATCTCGTGCGCCATGTGAGACAATGCGCAATCCAACCGACTAGCCACCGTAACATAGGGTGAATGAATTCTTAATAACTTCATGCTAATCTATGGTTTTAAAGATTGCTTTAAAACTTTCTGTTTCATATTGCCAGGCGCATACCAATTACAGGCCTTACCATCAACTCCTATTTACATACGTGGAAATTAGATTGAGTGGCAGTGACAGGTGTATACATCATATAAGTATATGTCACCGTCAAAACTCATAGCTGGTCAAATCCACTTTTGACCGATGGCTTTGGTCAGAACTACTTCTGATTTAAATATCATTCCAAAGTTGATTTTCCTAATGGAGTTGGTAAAAAGTAGTTTTGACTAACTTATTCGATCAATAGTAGATCCAACTCGAAAAACTTAGGTTAGAGGGCCAAGGCGATTTAGCGTTCGCTGTTTTTTTAAGCGCACAAAATCAATTTGCTCCTTAAATAATAATATGTTCAGTTATAGTAGTTATTTTTAATACAGTTTACAAATAACATAATTGTGTTTTTTTGATTTTAATAACTTTTTTTTATACCATCATATAATCTGGTTATTATAATATAATCTAATCAGTAAAAGTAATATTGACTCATATAGCAGTTAAAAGTAAAAAACAAAAACAAACCAAAGCCCTGATCACAATTACTTTTGACCGAGAACCTGTAGTCAAAATAAAGTACTTACAATTGACCGTTGGTTTTCAGTCAAAACTACTTTTGACCAACCTATTAAGTTAAAAGTAATATTAAATGATTTTGTTAGCTGAAAGTAGTAAGTGACTGCAACATAACAAAATAAACTAAAAATATCTGTTACAGTGAGTCAAACTAATGTCACAATAAGAGTTGATAATATGAGCGTCATACAGCCTGTTATGAACTGTATGACGCTCATATTTACCTATCTACCTACATAAAACAGATTTTAAATATCCTTCATGTAGAGTATATAGGTGGGACATTGTGGAATATTTGTTGCGTGAGTATAGTTCAACGCTGATCGAACAAAATACAACATACATAGTCGTACTGTGTGGGGATCGAAACCGAGATAGATATGTGGCGTGGTGAACCAATCGATTTGCCACTAGACCAATCAGATCGTCAATTGAATTGTTGGTTTTGTTAATGACAAATACAAGTAGTTTGGTGTTGAGCGGCCAAGAAGTTTACTATAAATATAAAATAGCATATATGAGAAATAGCCGAGGCTAATTTCGGTACAACAATCGTCGGCGGCTTACCGTATCTAATTCCACCGACGTTGGCCATACCTTGTGAATGCTCTTCATAAATATACGAACGGTCTTTGACTTCTTGCACAGCGTATAACAGAACGTTGATTGACTATTTCCTGGCGAGTTTAAAATATAATTAACCACTCAACATACACATCTACATGCCGATTGAATTCCACGTACATTTATGGTTCACATTCCCTTTTTCATGTCTCATGGTGAGAAGTGTTCGATGATAACAATCGATTTCAAAAAAATATTTTGGGTTAGTGTGACAACGTTTACATTGAACTGTAGACAGGTAATATGGGACCATATAAGGTATGTCTTTTCAAAAGAAGTCGTTGATGAATGACTGTCTAAATGACATGTGGGCCCTGGATCTGAGATCTCGTGCCTCAAAAATTATCTCGCTGTCCGTAACTGGATCAACATGCAAATTAACGGACTTTCGTACGGTTAGTACTGCTGCTATCTGATAAAGTCAAACCAATTGAAAAGAACGCGTTTTTGAAAGTAGGTATAAGCCCAATTGATAATGCTATGCGACTTTCCATAATGTAATTAAGTATATAGTGTCAAACATTTTAATTACTGAACCTGATACTTTAATGTCGTACCTAATTATAATTCAGACTTGTAGTGAGGTAAGTATTGGCAGCGTTTGCACCTTCCTTATCGGAGCGGGGGCATCTGCCTCTGTGAATCAAATTAACGGCCCGGAACCACGGTAAGGCTAGCGATGCGCCAAATTTCGCACCATGCTTCCACAAGCATCTACAAAGCAATGAGTAATATACTTACAAACTAACACATCTGTCAAGCGAAACGAAATGTCTTTGTTTCTCAACTTGAAACATAACTATAATGTTATACCTGTATGGTACTAGTCCTGTTGCTTTTTGTGATTATATATGTGAAAATATTCCACTGAGACAATGAATGCAATAGCTAAACTCACGCAAACAGTCTAATTATGTATTTTATAAATGAACAAAGTTTTTTTTGCTAATTATTAACACCTTTTTTAATTTGATACATCAATGAGGGTGTATTACATTCTAGCCCGGTAGCATAAGTCCCAAATACTACTGTCTCTGATTTCATCATGAGTAGTCTAGGTCAATAATTGTGCTTTGAATATCAAATTAAATTGTCATAAAACCATCCAGAAGCCAACTTAAATAAAGAAGACAGAAGCGGAAACCTGTTAGATCAAGCAATCTTCATAATTTCGTAGGAAATTAAGACTTCGTGGAATTACTTATCATGCCCACCTACGCATCGTCATACGTCTAAAAGCTTACTACGCTGACGTATCCTTATTTGCCAATGTGTAAAAAAGGCTGTGCCTACCTACATATTTCTCGCCAGCTGAATTAAGCCTCGGTCACTCACACAGGAATTGCTAAATAAACAAATGGACAGAATCAAGCAAAAAAGCTAGAGTAATCGCGATTGATTTGGCACTAAGACAATGGATTGGCTGATAAATAATAGGATAATATACAGTTTGTCCATCTGAATAGGCGCCCACTTTAAATTCAGACGTCAAGAGTCTACTCAAGATTGTGTTTGCAATTTGTCATTGTTTTTGTCGCACCAAAGAATGACCACGCTCGACTATTTTAGTTTTTAGTAACTGTAATTAATGATCGCTTCTTTGGGTGAAAAGAGACCGTCAGAAGCATCCATTTAAGCACTGAAGTATAATTGACCTTCATAAATTAAAGTATGTCAGTGAGCTAACCAAATATTGTGAATTAACAGAGCTGATATTGAAAGTATTGAATATGGATTATGCCGTTACTCGAAGGAGTCTGAATCATATGTAACACAGAGGCACGTGCTTGGTCGGCTCGCTCTAAAAGCCTTTATCGTGGGTGGCCGTCTTAAACATTACTTCCACACAGACGTTAATGTTAACTCACAGTTTTTATGAGTTTAAATCCTATAATTTGGCGATTACGTTTCTGTATTGTATTATTGCTTACATACTAGAGATAAGATGCAAATTAAACGGAAGCAATGGCAAGTAAGATTTTTTTTGACAATATTTAGTACTGCAGTTAAGTTCAATATTACGTCTACGTTACAATAGGGCTATAAAATATAACACTTATTTTGTTCGTTGTTCTTGTATCATTGCCTGGTGGACGTACTGTTGCTGTAGTAAATATTAAGGCGATCAGAGATAACTAATGAGAACCTGGTTGACCGAGCTGCGCTCGGTTTCTTTCTCATATATGTATGCTGAAATACTACCATAACTTAACAGATGTCGGCGAAATTTACTGTCTTATTGTTATGATATTGTATGAGCTTTTCAGTGCCTGAAGACATGGTCGAAACGTGTTTTCCAAAATACTACACACAAAATTTCATGAAAATCAAGAATTGCTCGTTTAAATGTATATGATTATAACGAAATCGCCGTTGCTTTGTTCCGCCAGATTTGATTTGCTTTAGCCGGGGGTTTAGTTTATTGAGAGCAATTAATTGTCCAATAATAATGCAAACTGTCTGTAATTAATCAGACATATTAGCCATAAGTTTTGATTTGCATCCAAGAAAATAAACGTCTCGCAAAGCATATAATTTAATTAATGATGGTGTCATAAACATCTCGGAATTTTGTAACTGTGTTTTATGTGCCTTCCATTCTGGGATTAATTAGGAAACGTTACCTTTTGTATTCCTCAGTTGGGCCTGGGATTTGTGATTAAGATCGTGTACGAGTTCACCGGAAGGACTCGTGGCAGACAAGACAATGCGCAGGTATTGGTAGAGTGAGCACAGCGCGGAGCTGGCGCGATGGGGTTTGTAATTAGTGAGAAGACGCTATCGCTGCATCCGGGCGCCACGCGCTATCATGTGAGAGATCAAACGGCGGGTACAGATAGCCTGCCTCCTACCTTCACACCAAAATGTGTACCCTTGATACACTACAACTAAACAAAAGGTCTCAAAGCAGATGAAGCCGGTAGTCAGGTGACCCATAGACATAGATTTACCAGACAAAGTATTTAGTACACATGGTCATACAATGAGCTCAAGAAACTTAACATCGGTATGTAAAATTACTATTGCGGCTGCTACCAGAGATTAAAACCATACTTGCAAACGCATGAAAATTGACGTTAAAGTAAACAAATGGTTCTTGTACGAGGCTGTAAATCTACACATAGCTTTTGACCTCTGGGCTGTTTGTGTTGAATGAGGAACAAGACACTCATATTATTGAATAGAATTAGGTGTTGAGTTTCATATGCGGAGTGTCACATTTTAGATAATTCCTCTTAACTTTCTTAGTTGGTCTATTAGTGCATAGCGTATATATGTAGGTGATTAGTGAGACTGCTTTTTAGAAATCAGTGGAATTAATTATAGAATGTTTTAAGAATACATCGGATCACTGTAGCGTACACAATCATAAGATGGTATATAAGAACTATAATAGCTTCTGGTTTTGATAAAGAGCCAAAAATTACCTTATAATTTTTGTAGATGATAAGACAAACTAAAATTATCCATGTAAAGCACTATTTTTTATGGTATTCGACCCAATCATGATTTAGATACATTTCGTATTTCAATATACAGCAACTACGAGGAAAGTATTTACATAACTGTCATGTAATTTATATTAATGTTATGTTGTATGACCAACCTTAGCTAAGGTAGAACATTAATCACATTTATGGAGAAGATTGCTTTAATAGCGGCTAATGTAGGCAGACGATTATAAATAGTCTGTCAGTATTAGTAACGCAGTTTGATTATAGCGAGCGGAAAATCGCCCAGGGGTGGTTCGTCAGTTACGGTGATGTTACGCGATGCAGCCGAGTGGTATCAATGCGGTTCGCGGTAACTGTTGATAATTAAGAGTCGTATTGGCAGTGGACGGTAACGGCGTGTGTGCCGGTGCGCGAGCTTCCGCGCTACGCCCATTGACAATTCACGTGTTGTCTTATCAAGTGTAGAACCTGGTTGACCCAGCTGTGCTCGGAAGGAAAAAAAAAGAAAAAAAAATTGCGGTGAACGTCAGCCTCGAACCAGGGTACTCTAGTTTCGTTATCGCCCCGTAAGATCGCCTCACGTTTCAGCTACCATAACATGACAGCTGTGGGCGAAATTTGTTGTCGTATTGTAATGATATTGTATGAGTTATTCAGCCCCTGAAAACATAGTCAACACGATGTTTTCATAAAATTAAACCTAGCTAGATCAAAGTTTTGCCCCTGAAACCCTCAACACAGAAAATTTCATGAAAATCGTTGGAGTAGTTTCCGAGACTCTTTCTTTTTCAAATAAAAATCATACACATGATATCATTATAAGAAACAATTTCAATGCAGAAACCTCATGTTAAGTTGCAATACAGAATCTATTGTAATATGTATCTATATCGAACACTTTGTTACAAGAAATGGGTATTTATTATAGCATGGCCGTTTCTTAATAATACAAATGCAAACGGGTCTCTGTTTATTATTTTCACAGATCTGAAAACCGATAAACCGATTTGCTGAGTTTTGAACTTCCACGAAAGACAAAGCTAGTTAGTAAGCTAGGTTACTTTAAAAGTCACTTACAGAAGGAAGCAAACGCGGGGCCGTTTGCTGTGTTGTTTATGAAATTTGTTGTGTTTCAATTATTCACCACATTTACTTCAGCCTTTACTTATACAAAAATATTTGTTTATAAATAGGGTACTAAAGGTACGCATATCTTTAGTACCCTATTTATAAACTGTGATATAATGCACATACTTTGAAATGACATGTCATAATCTCAATGGAAGGCCTTTACTGAACAGACACACGAAAGTGAAATGTACAATGGAGTGATTGACGTTGAAAAATAAGTGACGAGACTCTGCGCATGAGTTTATTGCAAATGTAGAATAAATATTTATGTTCCACACACTTTTTATGTTACTAAGGGATGCGAGGACCTTTAGAACAATACGCTGTAATCCAAATAAAATGGGATTCTTACCGTCCAATTGAAACTCATTTTATCTCGCAGGTAAATTATATATATCTATACTCTCTCATGAATTCATTGCCTGTAATGTGGCATTTGAGAGTAATATGAGCCGAACATACTCGAGATGGAAATAAACACGTAGAATGGCAAGAGTTCCGTCTGTCCGGCACGGTATCCACACGATTGTATTTGAGGTATTCTGAGTTGAGTTATCGCCGTTGGTTCGTCGGGGCCTTTGCCTTCAAGCGGCGCTTCCGCGACCGTCGCATGTCCTCACCGATATGAGCATGACGCCCGCGGTCCTTTTGATAATGCTAATGTTCCCGAGATAGCTCAGTGAGTCTCCATCCGATACTGAAAGCACATACAATGCCCGCACTAGCTAAATAAGCATCAACTGAAGGCTGTGAATTCCAACGCGCATGAATATTTTGTCGATAGAAATATATTCATTCGAAAAGATAACAGTTACGGCTCGATATTGCAATATCAAAGCTGACTATCACTATCAAGATATGTTTAGACTATTGGTGTGCAACTATTGATTGGATTAAAACGTAAAATAATGCAAGAGATCTTCTCAATTTATAACTAATAAAAAGCTGATAACTACGAACGTGAGCTCAAACAGCTTTAATTGATAACCAATAACACGCTCATTACGTCAAATAAAGTAATACAATTGTTGTAAGTTAATAAACGTGCTAGTAATGTCCGAGTGAGGGTCGTTTCTGTGTAGCCGTATATAGCATTAGTGCCGCGTGGAGGGTCGTCATAATAATTGCTTGGCGGGTGGCTCCGCGAAGCGCGACGCAGGACAATTGCTCGTAAACTGACAGCACAACGCAACTCGGGGCGCGGCGTTGTCTTTGCCATAGACCACTAGTGCCTGGTGATATATATAGCACATCGACCTCTAGAAAGAGACAATCAGCTAATTTTGGTTTCGTAGAGCGTTATATATGTCGCACAGCACCTATAAGTCGACTGATAGATGTAACATACGTAGTGTGCGACAGAGAGAAGCCGAAATAAGACGATTGTCTCTTTTCTGAGGTTGATGTGAGATATTTATCGCTGTGTTCTGTAGAAGTGCATATTATATTCATTTCCTCAAAGTTACATACTGTACTCTGGAAGGGAAATGGAATTCTCGTCCACTGTACGCATCCAATTTAGATAACCCACAGAAACCGTTGAAAGCTCAAACATTGTAGCTACAAATTATATTTTTCATGTTTACATGCTGACTATGGCATTACTATACAATTATTAACTACCGATAAGTACTTACAACTAATTAAAAAGTCGTTTCCCGTGGATAAACCGTTATTTTGCGGGATTATATACAAAGTTAAAAGTGCTCCACAGCTTTAGAACAACAAACCTAAGCTTGTATATTTTGTAACGTTGTAGCCCAACAATCTCAGAAGTATTTTTGTTTATTAGTATGATACAAAAATTTGTTAATCTGATAGCAGTTACCTTTATATTTAAACAAATATTATATTAGGGAAGCGACAAACGATATCCCGTGTATTTTTTAAATACCTTAATGTTGAAAATTTACAGTTAAATAATTTCATTGTAAAGATAAAGATAGACATAGAGAAAGTGAGAATTAACGGATATAAGATGTAGATTCCAATACCTCAGGTATCAAATTGAATATTTAAATGTTACAGTCATGAAGATGTGACAGTCATTTAATATCACAATAAGCCTCGCGGCGTATTGAATCATAAATAAATATCTGCCCGGGGAACATTAGCTGAAATGAACAGAAAGTCGATAATTACTTGGAGTTACACGCCCAGTACCTTCAATCTCAGCCCCACGGGCGGCGGCGGCGTCTGCTTTAATTAACACCAATCTTAACACTCGCATATAAGGAGCGAATGTTATATTGTAGGTCTCCTTTATCATAAACATAAGTTTAGAAAGCTATTTATTAACAATATAGATAGTCAAGTCAAACTGAGAAATCATTGGAATATTACGCGACTAGATTCAATCAGTGGTTTCATGATTCATGATTCTTCAGATACCAATTAGATATATGCTGTGTAAGTAAATACTAAATAGGACAGTAGTGATGGTACCGTGACGATGACAATATTAACAGGTTCGACGCGGACAATGCACGCTAGCGCGGTTGGACGTGATCGTCCGCCATACCTGCTCGATTTAATCACATTAATTGACACAACCGTTAGCACGTAATGATGTATTGTGAAAATAATTTGGTAACATTTAAAGAATAGCGTGCATTGCGTGCAAAAAGAATACATGTAAAAAGAGGGTGTTATAGTATCGAAGGCTGACGTACGCTGGCTGAGTAGCTATATGTACGGCTGGTGCACATTCGCGAACATTACCGCCGCACATTAGTAACATAATTTGCTTTCCGCTCTATAATCTAAGACGCATTACATGTAATAACCTTTTTGAATGAATTAGATAGTCCAGCAATAGGTATATGAACGTTCGATGACTTCTAGATATGTTTGAGCGAGGACTATATGGATGTCGCCCGTAATTGCAGTTTTTATGGCTACTTATACTCACGAGTTATTTATATTCAGTACGTGGAAATGATTGCGAAATGAATGATACGTTAGCTCTGAATGATATGATGAGGCTGGCTAACTGCGTGACTTAAGAAAAAATAAACTATAAAATAACAATTGTTAATGACAGGTTTGCACTAGAACAGAGAATATTTAACGGTAAAAACCTCCCAAATTCCTTCATGCATTGATCTAGTTGGTATGTAGTTGGCTGCGGCGGTCACGATCACATGTCGAAGTGAAAACATCATACACGTGAACCCATAATTTACTATAAATTTTGTAGCGCAATGAACTTTGAGTAATTTAGTAAGTGGTCGAAAAATGAACAGGGCACTTACAGTAACAAAATCTGATACATTATAGCATGAAACGGACGAGTTGTGGTTTACTGATGACACGTTTTTTGTATGACGGCTTGTACGAAATGATGTATGATCAAACTACATAAGCATATTAATTTGCAGCTATGTGGTTGGGGGTCCATTTTATTACCAAGTTAAAATTGTCCATGTTTTTATTTCGTGCATGACATTTTTCGCTTTAGTTTTTACAGCGTTGAAGAATTCATTGTCCACGATGCCTACACAATTATTCATGCTTAAATGCGGTCGGCAATGAAGCAAAAACTATAATCATTATTGAATATTAATGTAAGAAGTTTCAAATAACACGAGTCAAATTTCTGAGCGAATATTGATACTTAAGAGTAATCGTGACCGAGGTGGACAGCTAACCGGGGCGAGTAGCGGCGGCGCCGAGTGCCGACATTCAGCGGGAACACCTCCACGAAAATTTATTTATCAGGTATCGTACAACACATCAGAGCCTAGGGACAAGCGGGCTGGGAATAGCGGACGGGCGCGGCACGGCCGATGCGCCCGTCGATACGGGACACTGTTCACTTCCTAACATAAATTCGGTGTACAGGAATCGGATTATTATTATTCAATCGGAGGATCGTTGTTGTGTCGGGGCCATAAGTCACAGCGACGCGAGCGCCGGCGGGCGCCGTGAGCGGTGGCGCACGACCGCGATGCCATCGAGTCTGCCGCACCGCCGCCCGCCTCCTGCCGCCCGCCCCGATAGACGCGACGCGACCCTGACGTTTCACACGCCATGCGCCGCGCCGCCCAACTCGCGAACAAATTTCTACACTCATTAAAACTTGATGTTATTTACAGGTTATATATAAACTAAATGATGGAAAATTTACATCTTTTTTGTATGTATCTAAAATACTTTATTTAAATATTACAAAACAGAACTTGATAAGCTAGGTACTACATATTTCCATAATAAATTTGACATTGTTTCGTGTAAAATTGTGCTGTAAGATAGGAACGTTTCTGTAATTTTATAGCTGTGGTCCTTTCACATAATAGTGGAAGAATAATTTGTAACATAACAATTCCTAATAAAAACATGAGTGGTTATTACTTTTTAATCGGTTACATGAAAGGAAAAGCAATGGAATAGTGCACGGCGACGCATAAATAGAGTTAACAAGGCTACGTCAAGCGATGAAAAGCTCTTGATGATGATAAATATGGTTCCACAAAAGTATTACAATTATGCAGCCTTTTAATAATAAGAGTTACTTTCTAATAGTGATTGGCGGTAGGTTTTTATTACAATGTGAGGCATCAGGAAGCGGGTCATTAATCATTCCCCGCGCTGGTCGAGAAGCTCAACTATTCAAATGGGCTTGCTATTAAGAACATGTGTGAACGTTTATTTACTCGCACACAAAGTTTATGTCTCCCTGTTAAATACCACTGTAAATGATTATCTACATTCATCCGCGATTAACTAAGCCCCAGTGTATGTTACTCACTGTCAACTAAGTACTAGCTTTTGCTCGCAGCTTTTTCAGCCGTGTATAAAAGGTAACATAAACAAAGATAAACGTAGGGTGCACATTCTTTATACTGGCATACATTGAGAATTGAATAGGAAAGGCAATTTACTGTCTTATTATTAATTGTGCATTTGGAAAAATAAATCAACGACGTTGTCGTGAATTTTACCGTACCTTAACATTGTAAGAGAAACAGAGTAAATACTCTTAACCAAACTTAAGTGATTGCAAAGTCAACAGCATTTCAGGCGTCCTTAATCCACTTGAATAAAAAATAAGCACAAAAAATGTTTAGTAATTAACAGTGATGGTGAATTAGTATGCCCCTTCACCCATACATGGCAGTAAGCGATTACTGCAGCCTATGAACACTTGCAATGTCAAGGCGCGATCCGCGATTTTTCCCGTATATTAAAAGACAAAAGGGCCCACAATAGTTAACAACAATGCCTCAACTCCTCTCCCCAACGGAGCACTAGCGACTATACTCACAAGGGGAACACAATACTATATTAAACAACATTATTTGACTGCAATCTTTTCTCACGTGGAGGTACAGTCCCCAGTCGGGCAGTTCCTCATTTTGAATTGGAGAACCCATATTTTTATTATAGGCCCCGTCACGAGTTGAGAACGAGTACCTTTGAGTGCGCAATAATAGTATTTTTCGCTGCACGTCCTTTACTGCACTACTAGACACATCTGTCACAGGTAATTGTATGGGAAGTCGCGAGTGCACACCTAATGCGCGACTAAAGCCACAGCGCACGCGGCGAACGCGCGATCACTTCACAGAAAACTTTGAATTTGCTTATAACTATGGTGTGTGTGCGGAGTGGTGTAATTCATGGGAGATTGTCCGCCACTTTAACTGTTGGACATTAGTTGCGCCATCGTAGGGCGGCGCGGGGGCGCAACTAATGTGCAACTGAACTCACGACACACGCACTCGATTCAAGGTACAGACTTCACGCACAATATATTAATAACTAGCTGTGCACCAAGGTTTCACCAGCGTAGACTTAATTTCAATGGTGACACGCGAAATTTTTTAGTGAAAAGCTTTTATTTGGGTATTACAATTCAATTCAATTTATTTGTTTAGAAGATGTATAGATAGATAGATATGGATAAGTATACCGCAGATATAAAAATAAAACTTTAAGATCAGTCTAGATTGAGATGGACTCAATCTACATTTTTTAGCCGCATAGATCGTCGTTCGTTTCTTCAAGAGTAAACAAAATTTGGAATATTAATGCCAAAGTGTTAGGATGCCACATTTTTAGATAAGTAAAAAGGATATAAATAAAATATTAGTTTTATTTATTTATCTTATACGCTTTTTGTTTGATTGCAAAGTAGGTAAATTATCTTATGTCATACCATATTTTAGCATGATATCGCAGCATTAAACATATCCGGGTTAAACATTAATTTTGCACAGGTGCCGTCACGAGTTATGAGCGCTCAGTGAAATAGTGTGGGCGTTTCGTGTCGCGCAATACGGATAGACAGAGACAAGACTCATGAAGGTCAGCGATCATAACTCGAGACGGCACCTGTATATCTCTATTAATGACTAAGTTCACAACCCAGAAAACAGATAGAGGAGACAGACGGAGAGAGAAGAGGCGGAAGAGGTGGTAGGAGGCACACATTTGAGTATTGTTGAGGAGGAGTTGATGAATACATCCAACGTCCTAGAAATACACACTTTGAACAAGCCTGTGTCAATTGAAGTTTTACTAACTGGGCTGTTTCATAGCCCAGTTAGCATAGCATCACAACGAAATCTTTGTCAGCTCTTATTATTTAGCTTTTATTATTAATTAGCATCTGCTGTTGTTCAAGATTTTAAATAAAAATAAAGTATCTATTTTATATGGTGGTGACTGGAAATATACTGGAAGCCAACATATACGAACAACAATATACCTATTTTTTTGCGTAATAGCCTTCCTTCAATTCAAGGATCAGGGCAGTTTAGATATCAATTAAACTCGCGAATGAATAAATTGACAATATTAGTCTCCTATTAGAGATCAAATATTTTTGTAAGATTGTTGGGTATTACGTAATCTTTTTTTTTCTTTTTACAGTTAGGGCTATTAATAAGTCTGTCGGTCAGTTCATTTCTCGGTCGCCGAATATTAGGAGTGTTCTTATAATACCTATCTATCTTGAAATATAATAAAACACAAGTATGAAAGTGAATAAAGACTTTCAGTCACGAATGTTCTCATAAAAGTGTTTTTTATTCGATCATTAAAACGACAGCTTGTTATGATTCAAATGTAAGTTTAAGTAGAACAGAAAACAAAAAGAAACATCTTCATAAATGATTTGTACAAATAGTATGGCGGCAGAAAATCTTTTATACGGTGGTTCTTGTTTAGTTACAAAGTTCTTTAAGGCACCAATTTCAGGCGAAATAAAAAATTGCGTGTAAGGGAAGGGAAGGGCGCACTGACAAAGCCATTACCCACAGTAGGCGGTGATTGGTAAAGCGTGCAGCGAGCGCGGGTAGCGTGAGAAATACGCCTCGGGAGGCGCGGGCGTGCGCACCCAATTCCCCATGCAAATGCAGGATCCACCACTCGAGCCCAGCGGCCACCGAGTACCGTGACCTACCTACTTTATTAACTGCCGACAATGCACTTCAACACCAATAGAGCTACGATAAGAATTAAAGCCATACATATATAGCTATGGTGGATCATCCTGATAGTTGATACCGGGCACTATTGCAAAGGTTCTTAAATGAAAAGTAACACCTGTATAAATGAATGTTAAACAAAAAACACTTTTTGTTGACTGAGATCGTTTATATTTTAATTTAAAAATACAACACCTTCAGTTCCTATGGGTAATGTAGCTACATCATATCAACTCCGATAGTACATCTGATTTTAAATAGAATATAGAAAGAGTAATTTTTAAGTGTACATACAAAGCAAAATTATTTACTTATCCTTCTTTAATCAAATAGTGTTGTAATCTGAAGTAAGTAAAAGTAAAAGGTCTCTTGCCTTTAAATAGTCCGTGTTAATAAGGACAGCCTTCGAGTAACACACTCGTCGATACCGCGTAACCTTTATGAGAGAGTTAATCGTGTGGCAAATGCACTTTCTGAGGTTTATGGGCAATATTAGAAAGGGACTAGACCAAGTCAGCCTTTATATGGCACATCTCAACAATGGGGTTTAATAACAACACCGCTCGTTACCATCCACCGATCTCATGTCGCGAGAAATCGCCTCCCTATTATTGTTCAATGCAGTATATAAGTGGGCAAAAGGAGTAAAAATCTGCGTGCAAACCCCTCAGACCATAAATTTAGTAAGCATACTTTGAAAAATCGAGTGTAAAATTCTATATAAACACTTAATAGCCCATATCATGGACACACAAATGGACACAAGCATCGATAAAGCGAAGAGTATCCGTCGTTTCCTTTTGCAAGACGACTCTGGACGTTTTCAGGTTACGAGGTCTTAATGTTGATTGACTTGTTATGCACAGGCAGACCAGTCCGTGAACTGTTCGATCAATTCGCACTGCAGATGGCATGAGATGAGATGAGAGTCGACCAGCGACTGCAGATTGAATCCGACAGTTGGGATGATATTGTTGGAATTACAAGCGTTTAATCATGGAGAATGCGCTCGCGCCCGCGTCGGACCGACAATGGCGGCACTGTCACGGCATGGCACACGTTGAGTCCGCGCCCGATCACGACCGCGACATCGGAAATCAATAATCGGATGATTTAGCCACCGCGCCGCGTGCGAACCTGATTAGACACGATAATGCCGCATCTTCACTGAGTGCTCCAAGCTCCGGGCCGATAGGTTATCGTTTTCCGGACCATATACAACTGTGTCAATTCTACAGGCATTCTGAACGAGATCCATGTCCGACTAACGGAATTACATATTTTTTAATGATATCCATCTCATGAAATCGTGCACGACATCGTAATGTACAGTAACATCCTCGTACTGAATATCAATTGCAGTAATAGGTTCGCCTTTAACGGCTAAGTGTTCCGGTGTCGATCAGCTAAGAAATGAAGATTTTAGATAGATAGATAATAATATATCGAGTGATGATTCGAGTCAGATCCTGCAGAGATATGGTGATAAGTACACAGATTGCAATAGTATAAACACTAAAAGCCAGTATTTACTCTTTAACTGTCTGGATAAACCAAATTATAAGTTACCTACCTTGCTGAATAACGTTTTGAAATTGCATAAACTTCTGTGAAGGCATTCGAAATAAGAAATCACTGTTAAAGTCGATTTTATAATGTGCTTCTAAATGTATTTAGGATATACGACAAATTGTTGACAGAAGCCAACAATAATTGGTAAATGTGCATAATTTATCTATCTTTTACAAATTTTATTACCGATACTTACAAGTAAAGAATGCGGATTTTTTGTATGTCTTCGATTTACTATGATTGGAATGGAGAAAATTGTAGGCTGTCTATATCTAATCCCGTAAAATCGTCCGCAGCTTATCATTTACTTAATGCTTTAATGAAATCAGACAATGAGAGCGAGTCCTAGGGCAGCAATTGGCTGGAACAAAGCCTAATTACAATTCGTGAGGTATCAATGAACGGCGCAATTACGTCAGTGGGCTCTATGTAATCGGTGCTTGGAGTGCATTTCCCGGGTGTTTCGCTGATGTACCTAGTATAATGTGCCATTATCATGATTTATATCAGGGCGATCGCGGCCCAGGAGGGTTAATGACAGATCACGTCCCTCGTAGGCCAGCACATATGGTTCAGCGGCAGGTAATGAGCGATGAATTCGCCATTCCGGAGCGATGCGAGGATCGATTTTACTTCGTGTCTCAGGGTGCAAACTTCAAAGTACACCCGCGGGCATCGAGTACGACTGCTTAGTGCTCACGTATCAACTCCTAACCATTCTGAATTTGCAAACAGTTTCGGATTAGACAAGATAGCATAATTTGAAATTTAAATTGCGCGTATCGTATGCTTATAACGGTCCAAAGGTAAATGACACTCTGTGGTGGACGACATCATAATATACTAATCATAATGAACACAAGCTTCAATTTTAAAAAGCTTTATTTTCTAGCGGTATTTCGGAAACATACTTATGCAAGCGAATAATTCGGAGATGACATCAGGAGCAACGGGTAATTTTGTGTTTGCTGCTTTCTATATACGAGGCCACACCCAAATAACTTTACTGTTGCTCCAAAATTGATTCAAAAAAGCTAAAAAAAAGAGTCATTCACCGTTAACAATGTATTCTTATTAACTTATTTTCTTACCCTGTCTAATGAGGTTGTAACATATGTTTTCTAGTATAGTTATATCTACATATTCCTATACCAGTAGGTACTACTGGGATAATTCTAGTGTTGAATTAATTACTTATTCAAATGATTGAGGATACAATGTAATTACTCAATTAAATCTATATCGGCACCACAGTAATTCAACTAAGTTTAACAGTATTAAGTAGACATTCAAGTGCCCATTTCGATGGGATGTCTGCTCACATATCATTAAACCACTCGTAATTATCCAATTTAATGGTAGTTAAATGTATGTAATTTTCGAACGATTTCACAGCCCACCTTTTAATAAACGAAAATAATAAGAGCGTTTTCAGTTTAACACATTAGCCATCTGACGCCGGGCACGCAAAAACAACTAGTAAATCGCTTTGCGAAAAAAACTTAAGAGAATGTGACCAGTATAATATGGCGCGGTAAAAAAAACAAATAGGATATTGGATGCATGAGCGAGCTAATGTAGGGTTTGCTGGAGCGGCTCTAACTCCTCAATCACTGTTCACTTAACACAATTAGCCGAGCTCTGACACCTTACTGAGAAGTTATGCCATACTGACTTCGTCATGTAGCTATTAAAGAGCGAAATAAATATGTTGAGTTAATGTATGCTATTTTCGCATCAAAATTTGTACGACGTACGTATTTAGAAAATGTATCAAGGAAAACCTACTATTTGGCAACTGGACAATAATATACATATACATAGAATATCCACTACGCAACTGATTGGGCTCTCAAGCTATCGAAGTAACGAAAATGTATACAGCCTATCGAATATAATAGATTGTTCCATTCATAGACTATTTAATAAGCCAATGGTCCCAATTCGGTGTATTCCAATTTATTGTTCAATTAGGCCCATGAAATGTATAGGTATGTAAGTTACGTACGTGATCTGAGTATGTAGGTTTGTCTAAATTGACTGAGCAGCCAAACTATGCTGCGGCTTGCGGGCTGCGGCATAATGAACCTACTACTGGTACGAAATGCTTTTGTTAGTTACTGAATTTACAACTTGTCCATAAAAAAAATATAAAAACGTAAGACGTTCTAAGTGGTTCTTTTATGTGTTTTCTAGGCAACGATATAATTTGGTTGCACATGCAGACAAGTCTAGGTAATAAACTTTACTATAAAGCGGTGTATCACAGAGCGCCATTGCCTTTCAACTTTAAGTTGAGCCGTTATGTATACGTGTAGGGTCAATAATATTGTACCGTTACTATTATAATGCGATTTACTTAGTGTCCAGCCTGTTTGCAACGTAAAAGGCATTGGTATTATGTCAGGGGATGCGATAGTTTGGCGCAGTTGTAAATCAATTGGCGCCTGGGTGACGGCAAGGCCGCTCGCCGAGTGCGATGCGTGGCCTAGCCGCCTTATAAAGGTGCGTTCACGTAGTGTGATCCTTACATACCAGAATACTCTCTGGTGTTGAACTGTTGAAAATTTGTTTCGTAAAACCATGGGAACCATAGTAATCCTGACATTTTTTTAAATACGACCAACATTCATACATGCTCTGAGTCTTTAACTAAATTCATTCTATTAATAGTAAGCCATCTCTCAGCCTTGCCTTAACCAATATCAAAATATACTTAATAATAATAATATCTTAATACCATTCCAGATTAAACAAAGCTATAGAAAATCGACAACTTAAAACAAACGTACTATATTATAGTTAAATAAGTATGTAATAATTTAGTAGCAAAAAACATTCAAGACTTGTACGAGTACTCGTGCTCAAACAAATATGTGCCCTCAGCGGGGATCGAACCGGAAACCTCCAGCTTTGCAGATAGGGTCACTGACCAACTCTTCTATCAAGTTGTCTTTCACAACCGAATTTCTAGTCACATACCTTTGGTTGGGAATTTATACCCGAGATGAAAAGATTGATGAATGCAGATGAAGCGAAAGAAGTCCGTAAATCAAGAATGGAAGACGCTCTATTATCTTTGCCTATCGCATAAAGCACTCACTATGATGTATTTACCCGAAAGTGATCTTGTGAGTGAATGTGCCGTTCCTGTCGTTTTTATTATGAGCTATTTAATATTTTACTTACAATTAAAAACATATATATGGTCGAATTGAGAAACCTCCATTTATTTTGAAGTTAGTTAAAAATATACCTTTTCAGGTTGTATACTCTAAATAAACACAGCTAGGAAAGTAGCATCGTGTGGAGCCGCATCAGGTTAGATTGAAAATTATGAACGAAATGCCCTCACAAAGACAGCTGCCGAACTTTACAACGTTTGGGAAAAATAAAGGTTAAAGTAACACTAGGAATAAGGCCTGGAACAATGATGCAATCAAATCAGATCAACCGACTATGTGTCAATTGAACTGACCTTCTCGGATGCACTGGATTTTTAAATAATCCTCGCACTTGACCGTTTTTTTGTAGTGTCCCTATCGCAATTGCTTTGCTCGTGACTAGCCGCTGTATATCAGACATGCGGCGCGCGCAGTGTCCTTAAAAGGATTGTATCGCGACAAGCCATCGTTAAAGAGGATCCGCTATCACTTAAAAGACTCTAATGACTAATGCTGACGAGGACTTTTCATCTACTACGCTATTAATCACCACAATAATAAAGTACTCGCTAAGCGCTAACAAGTAGGTAATAGTGCCAAATGAATACATTATAAGTCAAATATTATTATTTGCTATTTATTAGCTCACGACTTCGGCCGCGCGGCAATTATGCTAGGAAATGTTTTTTAAATGGGTACAACGTATATCCTGTTCAATATAAATATAAATGTTTATATTATTCAAAGAAAAGCTTATAGTTAAAATGTTTAGTATTATGTGGCCATACGTAGGACCATGCATAGTATTGCTTTACCATTATCTTCGTAATAAAGTATTCACATCTAAAAATTGTTTCATTCAGGAAAAACATATATCATATAAGATATTTTCCTGGAGCAAGTTTCCATCTTTATGCCATTAATTTCATCATTATTATGAGCACAATTCCTAATTGCAATCACAACATTATTATTAATTGTATAGACGGTACACTATAGTATGTGGATAGAGCTCTATCTATCTATACATAGATAGAGCGTATGAAATAACAAAATAATTATTTAAATAAAAATAAACACATTGATTAGCCTAGATTGGCGATTCATTACTGAGAGAGGCGCCAATAATCAGGCTTCGCGTATGCAAGTAGTACGCCGTAAATAGGTGCGCTTAACAAGACCACTTGGTCGGTCTGACTGCCAACCACACTGGTAATTACCAACTAACCCATAAACCCTTCTGGATATCTTGTCAATCACACATTCTGTATGTATTTCCTCTAACGTCACATCGTAAGGATGTGCGCAATTTAGAACCTCATTCATAAAAGTATTATTATAATAATTTTCTTCCGCTGTGAGTTGAACATCTTTAATACGTAGATCTTTAAATTAAAAGCTTCGTTTTAAAGGACATTTTAAAGTATTCTTACTAAGAGAGAACCTACAGTTATAGCTTTTACTGTAGTTCAGTAATAAAACTACTCATCAGACGAAATGTTTTCTTGTTTGCAACCCTGGTATAATAAAAATAAAAGCATGTAATCACCATGGATGGATATATCTACAGTACATAAAGGCGATTTTTACGTTACACTATACCATTCTACCTCTCATACTTACGCGCGTCGTTGAGTTAAATTTAAGATGCAATAATTATAAGTAGTAAAGTATATTAATCTAATACTAATAACACCCTGCGGCTTTACTCGATCACCCGAAAGATATAATATGGAAAATAATGTAGCATTCATGCTAAACAAATAAATTAAGAAACATTAAATTTACATGTATATACACAGTTCAGTTAGTAGGTAGTTAAGGTAAAATTAGCTTTTGGAGAACATAATAGCTAGTCAAAGTTATAAGATGTCCACGGAGAGCGAACTTGCAATTTTTTTGAAATCACGTACGAGAAAGAGTTCTTAGGTTATTTCTCTTTTAAAATGATTAATAAGCACATGGCCTCCGTTGACTTTGGACAAAAAGCAAGCCTGCTTGTAGATTACATGGTTGGATCTCACGCTGTTTTGTTACCTATTTATGCAAATATTTTTAAGAGCAAGACCGTCATTTGTTGTACGTTTTATCGTGGATTACTTGACATTCTTGAGGGTATAACATTACAAGGCTTTAGGAGATAATGGTATGCTAATGCCCGTAAATAGACGTTTCTTCAATACAGTCGTTAGTGCAAAATAAAAACGCAGAGCGAACACTTTGGTCTTGTAAAATTACTTTCATTTTATTTCGAATAATTTGTATGAGTTTACAGACTGATGCTAATATCTATGTGAAATTACCTGACATACTTTTTAGATTTAACGGATATTAAATCAATTATAACGACTCGAATGAAACCGTCAAGTAGCTTACGACGAAGCCACCTTGAAAGATTAATTACATAGTTTTCCCAACTAAAATAAGCAGTTAAAATTTAGAGGTGGTCAATAATGATATCATTATTATATCTAACTAGCTGTGCCCCAGGTTTTTACCCGCATAGGGTTAACAATAAAGACTATGTTACTTAGTGATATATTTTTTCTCTAAAATAAAAGAGCCCTAAGTAAGTACTTGTAGCATAAAAATAAGGATCCCTCGACGCCCTATCACACCTCTCTACCCACCATTAAGACTGACGGTTTCTGGTTCCAAGTCCCCTTATGCAAGGCTATGTAAGATAATCAATATGGTCAGCGACAGTATAGACATACACCATAATTCCTATGCCAAAAAAAAAAGAAATCCATATATTTGCGAATACTTGTCTAATCTACAAAATTCCAGTAAATGTATTATTATTATTATTTATGTTACCTTGTTTAACTTTTTTTTTTCAAATGTGTAATCAAGTCTTTTAATTTTATAGTACATTCGGTGTTCGCCTATAAGTGATTGTTACACTTACATAAAGTAAAAAAAGCCTATGTTACTAGATCTAAGCTCTGTAGTGTTAACAATTGTTGGTGAACCTAATAAAGAAAATAAAATAAATATAAATAAATAAAATAAGCTATCTGCCGTTGAAATCGGTCCATCCGTTACAGAGATTAGTCAAAAAATACGTTCGATGTATTCTTGCATAAAATTTTGCGAAAAGCTTTTAATTTAAAATTACAAACAGACACTTCAATTGTATGAATCTGTATAGATATATATAAATCGTTTACTTGTTCGACTTCCATGCGTTTGCGCATCGTTCATCACGACCGCGAAGTTATCTGAACCAATTAAAACAAGTGATGCTGTATGGGTAAGGAACCTATTCCACATATAGGGCGAACTTAATTATATATACATATAGAAATTAATCCCTATATCCGTTAGTCCGCATCACGCGTGATCTGCTGGACCAATTTCTTCAACTAATTTTTTTTTGTATTGTCAAACGAATTCCGTCCGTGCCTCGGAGAGCACGTTAAGCCGTCGGTCCCGGTTGCCAATTGATTATCTTTGGCCATCGTTACAGGTCGGTCGGAGGCCTAAAATAGTCTGACAACTGGATTAACCCAGATCACAGATTTTTCTCGTTTAAGGGGTTGCGAAGGTCAGATGGTTGTCGCTTCGTATAAAAATCTGGTGATCAGCCACATTGGGTTGAATCAGTGCCGACCCCAACAATGTATGGAATAAGGCCATGTGATGATGATGATGATGATGTTTTATTCATATGAAAGACAAGAAGAAAATATAGTTGTACTGAACATTAGAAAGCCGTTAAGTTTTCTTTACGTTAATGTATACGTTATTACATATTAAGTTTCCTTGTGTAAACTTCTTAGTGATTTTGACACTAAGTATAAACTTATGTAAATTAACCTAATGGCGTATGACGCAACAGTCACGACAACGTCAACTAGTAAAAGGTGTTAAATTAGACAGAAGCTTTGGTTTAGAATTAAAACGACATAGTTACATATAATTAGGGGCTTTCTAACATGAACGGACTGTATAAGGGTCTTCCTCATTAGGCGGGTACACGGTCGCGGCGGGTTGCGTCCTACACGCCCGCCACTGCTGAATATTCAACAGCCAGCAAATTGTGAAGAATAATCCCCTTTATTGCACATACTGCTTTCTGGCTCCGTCTTAAACCGAAGAATTGAGGTAATCGAGAGTATTTTATTGTGGCTTAGGAATAAATTACATCCTGTTTTTACGCACAAAGTAATTGTTTAATTGATAGTCTCGCAATAAAGTAATATACAGATAGCCCTCGCCAGAAGATCGTAGCTCGTTTTGCTGAGAAAAATTTACCTCTTACATTGCGTGTTTCATCTTTTTTGGTGTTACATATATGCTTCGTTTTAGCTTTTTCGAATTCGGCGAGAAACATTTTAAACGTATACAGCACACATGTGCTTCTTCAGTGTTAGTAGAATTTAAATATTGAAATGTATCGCACCTGCAACGTAATAATGTAATTGAAGGGATTTGAACGTGTACATCTGTTCTAGGTTATGATGCATCCATATCGAAATAATTCGATATAGTTGTGATAGTCGTGCATATTTCGCAGTAATAATGTATGTAAAGAAGTTGGTCACAAGATATATTATGCAAATTGACAGAGTATAAATCTGAGACGATATCTACTATTCCTGAATTTCGTTTAAAAAATTCTACGTGCCATTATTTTGTTAAAATAACAAGTGTTTAGGCTGGTGGGGACTCCTGGGCCATGCCAAAGCTTAACTAAACTAACTAATTATTCACTTTACAAATTTCTCACGAGGGTTTTTCTTCACTTCGCTAATACTTACAACAAATTAACTAAATTCGTATATATGTACATTGTAATCCCAAAAAGTGAAGAACGTATTCCGAATTATACACGAGCAGTTTCCTCGGGATATATGCTTCCTAGCCAGATGCATCTAACATATCTCGTGCATCTAGCATCATAAGTATGTTAAAAATTAAAAAGAAATTACAAGCAGGTATTGCGGTATTAGTATACAAATATGGGTAACGTTCGATTATTATTAAACTATAATACGCTTAAAAATGAGACAGTCTTCCATTCAATTGTAAATAAGAAGGCATAGAGCGTGAGTAAACTCGTCCAGCAAAATAAAACTGCATGGTTCGTCGTTAAGAACGATTTATCATTGATCATTCGCTCAGCGGCTGCGCTTCTTTAAACGGGAACGAAAATAGAACTGTGTATAAGAGAGAAAGGGAACAGGATATCGAAGGTTCTTCGAACGGCAAGGACGGCTGCAAGGCCGTTTATGAGTCAGTATCCCCTGAACAACCCTGAGAGGTTTTGCCCTTATTGTAAATATACCAACACGAGCTTTTGTTGCAAATGGTGGACATACGCGTATACGTGGTACAGGTTACAGTCTATTTAAGTATTACAATTTAGTTGATGTAACGTTCAATTAATATGATTTCTTTAGGTAGATGTCTTTAAATTAGTATTTGTCATGGGAAAAAAAAACATTGATTTTGTGATTATTCAGGATCAAGAATCTGATCGTTTTATATTTTACAGATAAAAAACAAATACTTAAACAATCCCAATCCATATAGTGAATTAAATAAGTAGGGTCTTTTACATCAATCTGAATTTTCCAACAGGGTATATTCTGCCATCTCAGTGTGGCTACAAAACACCATTGGTCAAACGATAAAAATATGCATAGACTCCTTCAAGTAATCTCTCTTGACCACTGACAGTTTGTTTAATGTAACACGTAAGTGAAACCTTTTTTTACAGTCAATAGACCTTTGTCACGAACAATAACTTCTTATGATCGACAGGAAAGCATTTTTTGTTACAGAAGAAGGCAACGTTCGGTACATTCCAATCACGACGTCGATAATTTGGGTTCAACCTGTCGACTGGTCCAGCGTTTTTCTTGAAAGTATAAAATGGTTTCGGGTGAGACAAAGTACTTACATAAGTAATTTATGTAATGTAAAACTCGTTGAATTGGATCTCTTTGCACCATTTGTATAAGCTTAACATACCTATGAAACCAGCACACATGTAACTATTCTTCATTATTCAAGTGTATTTAACTGTATAATTCAAATAAATTTTCGACCTTCGCGCACGTAACGACTTGTCGTAAAACATTATTGAACAGGCGCCTTATTTAATGTTAATCGTTGCGATATAAATAAATATCAAGTTTGTATCTTTTATAGTTTAAGAGATTTCGCGGTGAGTCACTGAGCTTTATTTGGATTAGACATCACTATGGTCAATGAGGATATACGTTCAGCAGTGTTTATTGGTTCCTTTAAGTGGTAATGAATACACATTTTAACGATTCCTCGAGTGTCTGATAGCAGAATGAAACAAATGGTCAATCAAACAAGTTCTGTCTTCGTGTCGGATATTTAATGAAATAGCAGATTGCGTCGTCACGAACCCAATAAAGCTGGTTGTATAGTAAGAGAATAAAGACAAAGCACCACGACATTTCATTCCCATTCAATATTAAGTACGTATTCATATAGCTAAGGTGCCGTTAACAATAAAACAAATTATAGAATAATAATCATTTGAAACGTGCACCACCGTAAGCTTTACCCGGATCAGAGAAATATTAGGAGGACACTTCGTTACGTATCGTTTAGCGGTTGGTATATTAGTGCGTTTCATCTTGAATGAATACTAACGGTTAGAATATTATAAATGGAAAAGAAAAAAAAACTTTGAATCAGTTAAATGATAAAGACAAAAGGGAATTGGAGTAAATGTAAGTATAAGTCTATTCTAAGTAAGATACGTGCAACGGAAAGGAGTTAGCGACGAAGTGTAACGTAATTTTGTAATCGTTTCCATACACAATGACGGCACGCTCCGTCAATTATACGCGATGGTTATGGAATAATGTGCGCGAGCCTTTACTCTTGGCGCCTGATATAAATCGGATAGATTATAAAGCGACAAGTTTGCATGCTTACGGTCGGTAGCGCTCGACACACCATTTCCGTATACGATCTGCAGACACCTAATTTGGTCTGCTTGTAACTGTTTGGGATATCTCATCGTTTAAAATCAGAACTGTATTTTATGTTTTCTCAGATTTATGAGCTTCAATGCCGAAGGGGAACAATGAAAGGGACATATATATGGCATAATAAATTGGCCTGTTGCACATAATGCTAATTGAAAAAGGTATAGCAACAAAAAGTGCTAGTGTTATACGTTGGGCACTAATATTTCTTCCGTCAACAGGGCACTGCTAGGACAAATAGAACAAACAGGTCTCTAAGGACACTTAATCATCTTCGGTAAAAAGTGGGTGTTGTGATTACAACACCTCTGCCTACCCCTTCGGGGAATACAGGCGTGAGCAATATGTATTATCATTGTCTTCTTTGCTCTTTTTCTTTCCCATTTGGACTGTCAGAAGTATACTTATTTTCTTACTATTCCACCGGTCCTCCTGCAGCCAGGAGTATTGCAAAATCGAAATTTCATAAACTGGCAAAGACGACGATACGAACGTATAATAAAATTGTAGTAATATAATTCTCGTTATTGTCTCATGTAGCTTTTCGCTGTTCCCACCGCTATTCCCCGTGTTACAACTATCCTTCCAATCATAGTTGATGTAAATTTATGACCACATTTTATGACCAGATTGGTCATTACCAGTTTGCATCATTACTTTTTCTTAAACCATGCTGTTTTCTAACGCCATAACGACTCCATTTAACGATAAATGTATATTACTCTACTTGACTCCTACCATATTATCCACTATAAGAAAGTTTATATGCATAATGAATGCAAGGCTACATTCTAAGTTCTTACTTAATCTACGAGTGTAATTGCTATTCAATAGATTGTCGATATGATGTCTAATAGGAGTGGAAGCAGCACCTGTTCTGTAAGTAGGTACTTGCAAGGGTACTTGTCTATTCAAAGACGTGTCGTATGCATCCGATAGCGTTGACAAAACAGGTGCGAGCCCATCATGACTCACACGGTTACCCGCTACTTTATCATCCTATCTTGATATATTTTATATCGCTTAGCAATAATTGCAATGTCCCCAGAGACCTAAATTATAGTTGTCGGCAATCAATCAATAACGTTTCTCGTATGTTTTATTTTAATATCACCTCATTTTAAAGCTACTGCTACAACACAAAAAAAGAACGCCTGAACGGTTGTCAATACATTATTAAAGAGAAATAGAGTACAGTAAGGATTAATATTCCAACGAAGTGGATAAGCGAATTTATTTATGAAACCTGTTTGATTAAAATTCAACGACTAAGAAGTTGATGCGGTGCGATCGAGTTTACGAAAAGATATTGACCTCAGCTGGAGGTGGATGGCAGATGATCGATAGCGGAATAAAAGTTGACTTAATTGATATGTTAGGTGGCGCTTCAGTCGGTAAGTATATTGCCGTTAGAAGTGCTAGCGACTGGAATGTAAAGCAATATTGAACGGGGATTCATTAATCGCTATATTCTCATAATCTATTACTGATGCAAAGAACTTGGTGGCACGTCTGGTTTATTATACACCTACAGAGTGTGGATATGCGAGATTAAACCTCAGCCTGGCACCAAAGCCTTGTAATTATCGAAATCTTTAGGAATTAATTAAATTCACAATTGAATGACCAAAGCACTTGTGTCGCAAAACTTGCATGATGCAATTTGTCATATTTAAGTACGAAAAAACAAGTAAGATATGATCTGAGTCAAGAATGCAGATATTTATCAGAACGAAGACATGACATGGCGATCGAGGCAAGTAAAAGTGTGGCGCCCGATCAACAGGCGTCTAGAATTTCTATTTATTAAGATTATTGCTCGTGGAAATCTGGAGAGTTTTTATTAGCGCCCCAGCGTGCCATGCAAATGATATTTAATGCAGAACAGCGTGAGGTCTTAGACAGGCCGCAGATTAACGAGCTACCAATAAAAATATACCTCCCAAAAGCACATTTATTGGATTGTATACCTACTGTTCCTATTACAGACATCTTTCAGCTCTAGTTGGCATTATCAAAGGTTATTTAGATATAAATACGTTGGAGATGTGTGCTGGTCCGAGCGAGCGGCTTTGTTAGTGACGATTTGTTTTGGTGTCTATGACCGCAATGATCTCGATAGTAGACAATAAGTTGTAATAATACTTTTTGTGTGATGGATGACAAGCTTTTTTGCTAATATTTTGCGAAACGTGCCATGGTACAGGGGGCGTGCGGTGAGATAGTCGATAACGAGTCCAAGCGTCGGAGCAACCAGTTGCTCAGCTCATTAAGTCGATCAATATTGGAATCAATAGTTGTGCAGATTTTCATTGGCGAATTAATTCGGCGGACGTGAGATCGAGTAACGGTCCGGCGGCGTGCCAATGACATTCATCAGCGGTGGACGCGCGGTGGACGCCGCGCCCGACAAATTGGCCGCACTGACGCCGACGAAACCGTCCAACCATAAGCCGTGTCGACGCACAAACAACAGCTTTGGCATTATTTTTTTCCGGCTTTCTTATTGTTATACACTTGAAAACTATGTACGCACGTAAACATTACAGAAATATAAAACTGATTTCAGTCACCAATTTTGAAGGTAGCGCTTATAAGATAAGGTTGTTCAGAAACATGTTTATCTAAACTTTTCAGTGCGTTCTGACAAAGTTCGCTAATCTGACCTAGTAATTGTGCTAGTACAGTTGTTTTACTGCTTTTAGATAAGGAGTGCAATTTTCGATCTTCGCAGATTTCATCTGATTTTCACAAACACTACCATAGTACCTGTACATGAGCCGTAGTGACCTTGAGGTTTGAGCAGTCACCTGCTAAGCAAGCGACGCAAGTTTGAATCCCAGCGGAGCCTGTACCAATGAGTTTTTCTAAAAAACTTATGTACAGTGATTTCACACCACGTGCTTTTCGGTGAAGGAAAACATCGTGAGGAAACCTGCATATTTCTGAGAAGTATTCAATGACGTATGTAAAGTGTCTGAGACGGCGATGGACTCACCATCTGTCACGTTGGCACTTAATTATCTTCGGTGAAAAGTGAGTGTTGTGATTACAACACCTCAGCCTACCCCTTCGGGGAATACAGGCGTGAGCATATGTATGTATGTACCATAGTACCTGTTCTAGGCCTTCCGTAATACAATAACGTTTAAATCACCGAAATGTGTCAGTAAATCCGTGGGTGAACAATAAACCCCTATTAAATTCTGAAAATTAATAAGCTTTCTCTAATATTTTTTTCGGTTAAACCTACTTAGGTTTGAATTATCTAAAATAATTTATGTGCAACTTCGGCCCCGCATATCTTATACCTACCTTTAAACGTGCAAAAATCTGAATTTTGGAAACGGCTCGAATGATTTTCATGAAATTTAGTGAGTAGGGGTTAATTTTTGGAAACATCGTTTTGACCATGTTTAACGCGTTCACTGCTAACGACGCGTATGTGCGTCAGACTGTTAGTGAATTGACGAAGAAGTTGAAATGTTAGCAGTGAATGTGTTAAAAGAACTGAAAACCTCATAAAATATCATTACAATACGACACTCAATTTCGCCGTCATTTGTCAAGATACGATAGCTCAGAGTGAGGCTGTCAGCTACTAAGTAGTTTTATAACAGCAAATTTATATAATGCTACTTTCAGGTGAAATATCATTTGAATGTCAATTTAACGTGGTAATACTTAATACGGTTTGATAATAATACAAAAAATAAAATTTTTTTATTAAAGAAATTGAAGATCCTTTCAGAACATTCTCACGTGATTATTATAGTGCACGGACAATAACGTTATATTAAATAACTAAACCACAGCTTCCTATTAATGAATGAGTCGACGGCCCAGTAAGTTCGGCTAGCGGGATTTTTTGCCCACTGTTCTCCTTATACTAGATTGATTTCCATTATTACCTAGCGTCGAACTGAACACTATCGAAACGGAGTAATTGGTACTTGCAGAAACTCACTCAGCCTACCTACTTTCACATTGTTGTAATTAAACTAAGTATAGAGCATAATGCAAAAAAGGCTTCAATAAAGTAAACAGAGCTGCCGCAAAAAGAAGATAAGTTTGTGATTTGAAATCGTTTTTTTTCCTTAGAACTTTTGTAATACATAGACAATCCATTGTACTCACACAACAAATCTCAAAAATTATTTTCCAGTCCAAACATTTGTCGGAAAAGCCTACCAGTCAAATGAGAGTGTAACGTGTAGTTACTTTGAGTATTCTACTGGCCCATGAGCCCGTGAGTTTCAGACCATCGTCATTTTAAAAGGCTGAAACATTATAAAATTACGAAATTCGAAACTCGCAGGCTCTCACTCTATACTTTCATTCACCCCGATTATTTACACACCGATAAAGTATTATATCGTAAAACAATTGATGAAATACAAAATCTCTTTCTCTCACCAACCAAATATATAAAGAGGATAATATCAAACAATCACATCCAATCATACCTGTTTTAACATAAAAACACAAAAAGGATAATATACCCATATAAAATATCCGCCCATAAAAATAACAAAGATATAAACCGCAATATATTGCAAGCGTTCATACGCCGCAGTAGCCGTTTACCATCAGGGGCTAATTTTGTAGCAAAAAGATTGCTAATAATGTTCTTAGTAAAAAAACATTATTTACCCATAATTAGCGCGGGTAAAACGTCATACCAAGTAATAAAGTAGGTGAAAATATGAATACAATATAAAGCGTCTACCTTTATTACCCGCATTGAGGCGCAAGAAGATTTTGAGATGCAATTTATCACACTGCTTTTTAGATCGTGATTTATTGTGTTGCTGTGAATAGATTTAGATTATTGGACCCCTAGGGCGACGGATTACGGCAATTATGGTAGAAGTTTGCAAGCAACTAGTACCTGTGTGACCGAACCCCTATCACGGGTTAGCCACTGTTTTCTTAATCTATACTCACTAGCGTCTTCGCCCATGGTGACCGTCTGGTGACGTGTAAACCTAAATTATCTCTCTCTCATATAAATATTGCGAGTGACGCTAGCGAGAATAGAGTACGAAAACGGTAACAAACCCGTGACACGTCAACAAAGTACGATAGTTTATCAGAGGCATCTTGAAAGTAATGTTAGTAAAAGCAAAACTGAAAGATGTGCTAAGGAATACTTGCACCCCAAGTGTTTTGGCATGCTTTACCGTTGACAGTATTTCTCATTTCGTATTTGAAGGTAAAACTTCCTACACTTGCCGCTAGGGGCGCTTTTGCATTCCCATACAAAATGAAGAAAATTAGCAGTCTATATCATATACTTGGGGTACTATAATGTCGAAGAGATTATTAACTTCATAGAGAAATAAATGCGGTGTGCAGATAGGATACGAGTGTAATTACATAAAATGATAGCATAGAATAAAAAGTAACCTCCTATATGAAGTACTTATTAGGTACCTTACTTTACTCACTGTAAGAACATAATTATCTAATGTAGCATTATTTGGCTGCGAAGAGTAGATGCAGGCTCCATTAAGGCCAAATTTCTGGGAATATGTCTTATACTAGCTATACCCATAGTACCTATAAATGTCATCCGATAATCCATTTCCTCATGGCAAATGGTAACCTAATTCACCTATCATCACTATCAGAATAAGACTGGTTGCTTCCGCGTTAACGAATTCATTTCACCCAATATCCGACGTTTTAAGTACGGATGAGAAACATTCGCTTCACATTAAACTTTAAACTTGATTGAAAAAATAATTTATTCTACATCTCCAGATACAGTATATTACTTTTACATTGATTGTTAATTGAGAATGCTATTCAAAAGAAGCTTTCAATATTGAATCATGTAATCAAGCAAGAACATAAATTGGGCGCATCTATACCTGTACCTGTTTGTTACTCAATAATAATATGATGCATTAAAATTCAAACTTACGTGACGTTGTGTGTGGGGTATGATTAAATAGGTAGGCAAAAAGTATTCACTCTTGCTCGCGTTCGACTGGAAAACATTACAACGAGGTTTGCCCTTATTGGCATAACGGATAGTAAACTTCAATAGCATTTGGATTTACGATGTGCAAACACGATTAACGTTGTCACTTAATAGCATGATGAGAATCGTGTGACCCGGTTATTTCTGGTAATTATTCAACTTTAAATATTTGCTTGCTATCACTGAGGAGTGAGCAATTCCATACCCACGTTTGTCACTTATGATCAATATTTCTTATCGAATTTTATGGATATCTGACATAACTCACGGAAAATTAAGAAAATGTCGGTAAAATCAAATAACAATACGATGATTACATTGATCTATATATAGATACAACGTTTAATCATACCATCGTAACTAAACCCTACAAAATGCCTTATTAGCCTCAAATCAAGTTTCCTAAACTTGTTGTGAGCAATTTTGTGAAACAAATTTAAACAAACAAAATGTAAATTAAAGCCATTTTAAGCGCCGCCGCGAGTTTCTTTGATACCTACCAGTGACTCACGGTCTACACTCCACATGTAAAAGCTGTATCTGGCCGGTGACATTTCACGTTTTCTTTTATTTTAGTGTCACGCCCAGAAGCGGATTAGTGTCGACACTTGGATAGTGTTGCCATTGTCACTACTGGAGATGCCGCCGATTCAACCCCTAATATGGCAAGTAAGAAAAACTTGTACACCCATCAGACGAGACAGGCTGAGTGAGTGACGTCGTTACCGAAGATAAAATAGAAACAAATTCGCTTCTACATAGTCACAAATAAGGCCACGTACTCTATGGACGCCATTAGCTTATATGCTGCAGGTAAGAGCATAAAGTCTACAATATGCTTTGTTTTGTCCGGTTTACCTCCAGAAGTAGGTACGTGTGTCAAGTGTTGTCACGAGCGTTTCGTTGCACGTAAGTGCTCTGTGTATCAGCACAAATTGTAACGAGATAAAACTGGGTTATGTGGAAGCCTTGACGCTCCACATTGCTTTCCGCGAACCACCTGCACTCATATCGTCTGTGAGTCCAAGAAAATGGCCTGTGAAAAATGGAAAGTGGAGTGATTTTGTCTAGCTCAGTGTGTTAGTGTCCGTGGAATAACGGTGCACGTTGCTCGAATAAAGGCTCGTTCACACCCGAAGGAAATGACATCGCTTGTCTCCATATATTATACATAATATAATGAAACGAGCGTGAGAATTGCAACCACCCGTTAAATATCACAGTGCGGATATTATCTCTTCAGTTATACTTAATCGTGACAAACTATTTACTGCACTGTTGACTTCAGACTTTATCATTATAGCAGTTAACAGGGGCGTAATTAACTTACATTTGTGTTAGCGCATTCGTTGATGTTACAGATTCCTTGGTACTTGCAAAGATTATAAGAAGTTAACGCCTCCACACGTCACATTACATTAAAAAAGTAATGTTAGTGGAAACGAATTGGTATTCTTATTGAACCTGTAGTTAATATCGAAATAAAATAAAGTATTAGAGGTATTTAAGTGCAAAAATAATATAAAACGCAAATTTTAGCTTAGTCGAAAGTACACTTTAAATAATTTAGTTGAAAACAAAGTCAGTCTATTTTTAAAAAGTTGCAAGATTGTTAAATAGGATATCAAAGGACAGTCGAATACAAAAATAATATAATTATTTATTCTTCGACTTACCAACTGCCAGAAAAACTCGGCATTAATGTACGAAGAAATACGGAGATCGGGTGTAATTTAGCTTACCTGAAAAAAGAAGAAGACAGTAATGGCTAAGGTACCGTATAAGACGGGTTAGTTAGTATAAAAAGCGGCATTTATGAAGACTGATAGGGATTAAGTTAAATTGTACCAAGCGGAAGTTTCTCAAAATACGGCGTTTGCTGAAGTAGCCGTGTACTGCGACTGCGCTCGCATGTTCCGCCTTGGCAACTACCACTATTAATTATACTCTGGTTTCTCGGATATTTAACATTGTATCGCTATGATTTAATGATTATAGGAACATGCTATACCTATAATTATGTATTCATGATTATCTCTACACACAAATAAAATTGAAGTATCACTTCTGTTTTATCACACAATGCATATGAAAATTTTGTTATTTGTATAAAAACCATTTCTAATATTATTATTTGTTTCTCTATTTGTGCCTGCTGATCTCTGCAACGGCTGGACCGATTTCAACGAGTCTTTCACTGACAACTGGCTGATGTCACATGGAATCTTTCAGGTCAATAAATTTTCCACTATTATTTAAAAAAAATAAGGGTTCCGCCAAATAAAGCCGCTCAGTGTACGCGGGTGAAACCACCGCACACAGCTAAGTAGTGTAATAACAAAATGTAAAAAAAAATAATGATAAAAGATGCAAAACAGTGAGATTAAATTTGCAGGAGATTGATTAAATATTTCTCGATATAGATTTCTTAAGTATGTAACTTAATACTTCATAGATCGTTTAAATAAAAAACTCATCAGCCCGCATCTTTACGTGGGTAGCGTAACAATAACTTCGTATCGTCATTTTATTAGACGTTTGGTAGCATACTTAGCTACATATACATTATTTGATCGATAGTAAAATGTGTCGGGAACACACACATCGCATTGAGGAGGATGTCGAGTTCGCCACACTCTACTGCTCCTATATTATACCTATTTAGTACCGTCCATTATTTTCTTATCACTGACTTTGTTTGGCATTTATATAACAAATTTTTCTTGTTGTTTGCATTGTTGATGGAATAGAAATAAGGGTCAGGATGATGACGAAGTTTCCCGTTACATCGTGTAGTCAGTTTCAATATGAGGAGGATGCACTACGGTCGCGGGTCTGGTGCCATCGCGATATTCGTTTTGCATATGGTAATTTAGATTCATGCCTCCACTTACAAAGCATGGAAATACCGCGCGTGGTCCAGTTGCTATGCAATGTTGAAATTAACGCGAAATAATTATTCTACGGCACATTTAATTAATTGGAGCAAGCAATTAACTTCTGCCGCTTTAATTTTCACCTCTAAAGCAATATTAGGTTGGAATAGTTTAACTGCCAATTGGACATTATATCTTTGCTCGTAAAGATCAGGCCCGCTTTCCTGTCGTTTATTACAGAGAGCCTTTTGTGGAGCGCCTGAACTGAATACAGCCGTGGGGATGACATTGATTATCTACCTGTATGAACATGTTCTTACACTAGAAGAATGGGAACAATTCGCATCGCTGTATTAAATCACACAGCTTTTGCTCGGACTTCGTCGATGTTTAATTTTACAAAATAAAATATTGTTATTTTGTTATGTTATTTATCGAATGAGATGTTTCAATGCTTGCTCTATTTATTTTGAACAAACAGCTTAATTTTAAATTAAAATAGTTCTATCATTCCAGGACTAAAGCGATAATGCAGCATTATATAAGTGTTATATTTTTTTTAAATTGGTCTATTATTTTGGAGTGAAAAAAAGAATATTTCCACTTCATACAAAATTACTTTCGTTACTTACAAAGCAACAACTGTTTTGTTTTTGTGCCCTATAATATAGCTGTAATGATTTAGCATAAAGATATTCCTACAGGTACCCGACATGGTCCTTCTCGAATTGAGACCGAAATTAACGGAGACAAAATTCTTGAAACGACCAGTGGGGAAAATCTGTGGATCACACATGTCGGCACAGTTAGCACGCGCGACCTCGATCGTGATACGAATATCGCCATTTACAGATGAGGGAAAAGTGAAACTGATAGGTACGTCTCAACGGCCGTGTTAACTTAGGACACTTTCAACAGGATTTTATGAGTCACCTTTCAAAATGATAAATATTTATATCGTGCTGGGATATACAATTACACTAAATTACTGGCTACAACGTAACTACTTCCTACAATTGTCCAAAATATGTTATACTCTTTGATAATGACTCATGTAACGGTCAGAGAAATGTAGATCAACTGAATTAAAATGATCATGAGAACTTAGCCGAATAATCAGTATGTCAGTGACAAAATGAATGAAGGCAACATGGCGTCAAATATGAGTTGCTTTGAAAATGCAAACGAAACAAATACAAAGTTTGTTAATTCGAGTGTCTGCATTCAATGGGAGAGACTTAGAAAGACACCGTGAAAATTGACTCAAATACGGGTATTCAATATTTAAAAGCATATTAACATAAACTAGTTACGTATCTGAAAATATAGGCGACGCGCTGACATCAGCCGTGAAATAAGACATAATAATATGTGCATTATGTTTTCAAATTAAATTACTGTGTATTCACTGATAATATAGTTATACCTGTCCAAATAAAATACAGTTTATTAATACTTACTATAGTATTACAACATAAATCCACGGGTGCAACCGTGGAATTTTATGACGAGATGCAAATAAAAAGCCTCTTCTCAGAACTTTTAAAAGTAAAATAGATATATTACAATGCACTGCAGGGATGTTCTTTACGCTCAAAAATAACACAGAAGAATAGGTTCAATCACGTAAATACATGAAAATTCAATAAAAGATTGAACCCAGGAACTCTTGTAGCGCCGTAGCGTTTGCAACAATTAGTTCAACGAAGAAGCATTATATTGTGTAGTCTCTGGTAATACTTTAAAAAATAGATAAGTTGGTATCGAAGATGAAATTATTCTTGATGCCAAAAAATCGGAGTTATACCGGTAGGATTCCCATATTTGATCCATCTGGGGATCAGTATTATTTTATTTGTACAATAATAACAACTCAATGGATCGCAAACAGCAGATACAATTGTACATTGTAGCGTTGGAGACAAATAGGTACGACTACAAAACTGTAAGTATTTTTATTGTAAAGACGTATGAAAAAGCTATGACTTTCAGCTAGCGTAAGTTCTACTTATGTTCAATGTAGTTAGAGCAAAATTATAGGTGATCAAACTAATAACTGCTGATGAGTACAGTGCAGTGGCATTGCAATTGCTCTGGTCTGGCTTGACGTAAAGCTTACTACTCAAGCGCCTGCTCGCTATAACAAAGAACAAATCGAAATAGAAAAGCGGCTATAGTGGAACTATTAATTAGATGAAGTGCATACGCTGAAATCTAATATTTAATTCTATAGTCTATATTTTTTTAAAAGCAGAGGTTGTACAACAACACCTATTTTTCATCGAAGATGATTAAGTGTCAACGTGACAGAGGGTCAGTCCATCGCCGTCTCAGGCACTGTACACATGTCATTGAATTACTTCTCAGACATATGCAGGTTTCCTCACGATGTTTTCCTCCACCGTAAAGCAAACTGAAAAGCGGTTTTGCTAGTATAATATTAGCTTAAGGATAGGGTCATAGTTCTTCATTCGGAGCGCATTGGTGTTATTCAAATTAAGTAATCTATAGTCTTCTTCAAGACACTTTTTGTCCGTCCGCAAGCCGAAGTGACGTGATAATCTGGATAAAAATTCTTTCTTGGCATCGCAACAAAAACATCACTCAGCTTGCCATTTAACGGTCTCAGCATAATCTCTTCCTAATACATATTCATATTATATTACATACAAAGAAGATTTTGAACTCGAAATTGTTACTTTAAAATTGCGTTATTTAATCATCAGGCGCACATTTTTTCTACAGACGAATAAACGATGTAAGTGTAGCAAATCAAAACGGTAAAACGTCAACAACATAGAGTCGTAAATACTTCAAGGGACGTAACCCTTCCCCAGCTAGAGCGCGGTCACAATTATCTCGTGTGAACGTAACTAACAACACGAGATCAACTTGTTTCCAACATTTTTGAAACGTCAAGTTTCCTTATTAAGACTTGGAACATATACTATAAAAGCGACGCCACAATATTTATTAAATTATAAAATGCTCATCATTCGCGGCTACTATAAACGTTAAACGATTATTTCTACATCATTACGACACAATAAATCTTACCGAGAATTATTTTGTTATATTTCAACTAATATAAAATAACGGGTCTTAAATTAATCATATAAATAACAAACTACTACCTAAATAAAACTTGGAGACTGTCATATATCTATTCCTTAATATAATAAAACAGTAGATGAGAGAAAAACTACAGCGTTATTCTAAAAACCAGTTAAGATTGCCATAGATAAGTTCTGTTTTTTTTGTGTGTTCGAAATAGGCCCCAAAATTACTGAATCAGATTTCAATGGTTGATGGGTGAGGGGCTAAAGGGTTGAGAAGTGTCAAATTTCTGCAGCTTCCTACTTTTCAATGACACAGGGTATTCACTGTATAGACAGGTGTATTCCGAGTATTGGTATTCAGCTTAGGGGTTGAAATTCATTTGCTATAAAAAGTGGTGGCTGAGGTAATAAAATAATACAGTAACAATGAGAGTAGTATCTAATGAAATCGCGTTTAGTCGCTTCCTCAAAATGTTGTCCTTCCATTATATGAATACTTAAAAAATAATATATTTTTGGTTAATATTTACGGCTTGAACTTTTAACATTACTTTTTAATACGACTACTTTGCACTTCCTGAAAGAAAACAAAGTACTCACATTTCACCGAAGATAAATCAATACCACGGTATCCAATGCTCAATTATAATTATAATCATCCATCAATCTATGTCATGTGCCATATATGTACAAACTTACATACATTCACACATCTGCGGCAATAAGACGCCACATCAATTACCGTTGGTAACGAAAATATATCGTATTTATACTTGTAACAGCATCCTGGTCAAACCGGAGTCGGCACATTATTTATTTTAAGTATAATTATGACACGCACAAATTATTATGAATATAATATGAGCTGACACTGATTACGAAATTGAGGATATACCTACTCCGCGTTTACGTTTCTCAATATTTGACAAGTAGGTATAATTTTGCAGATTTGTAAGAATCACTTCGATTTAAAATAAGGTTATTAAAAACATATGTTTCCAAAACCTTCCTGTTTAAGGGATTATCAAAAATAATCAAGAATAAATCTAGAAATCACAGACACCCGAATATATTAATTACTAGCTGTGCTCCGCGGTTTCACTCGCGCAACTAAGACTTTTTTTTAATAAATCTAGCCTAAGTTACTCCTTGTAAACTGCCAGTGAAAGTCCCGTTAAACTCGGTCCAACCGTTTCGGAGATTACCCGGAACAAACAGACAAGGATTTTTTTTTACCGGTACCTTTCAATAAAAGGTCCCGGTAAAAAAAAATTGTAGGTAGTACTTTAATTTGCACATGCATTTAGTAAAAAGTAATTTGAGAATTACAAACAGACACTTCAATTTTATTTATCTATGTAGATTTTCAACTTGCTAATCCGTTCGTATGAAATTGAAAGACAGAAAAGTGGAAAATAAAAAAGGAGAAAAATATTTCAAAATTGTAATCCTGTGGCTAAAATGCTTTAAAAAACAAACCTTGGTGAAAGGCAAAGTACCGCCTCCGTTTCGAGATTATCCCGTACAAGCAGACATAATGACTGGCAAACAATACATTTTTAAATGCGTTACGTAAAAAGTATTTCAAAGATAGAGATTTTTTAAGATTTATTTATAAAGTGAGTGGAAAATTTATAATACGCCTGGGTATTAATATAATCTGTGAACAATTAATAAATCTTCTAATATCGTGTGCTTACAAGCGTAATGGCTTTATCGGTGAGGAAATTAGTTATCAACATGTTGTAAGTAAAACAAAAGCTTCTCAAATGTACCGCCTGCAACCGCCACCGCAAGCAGCTTTCAATAGCCGATAATTACATTGCAATTAGGTGTAATGAACGCGAGCTCGCTTTGTGTATCATAGTCTTATGGTCGAGAAAATTATTTTCAAGTTAATTGCTACTAACCACAATTTTATGCGAGAATTCTAGTCGAATTTACGGCCATCTATGAAGCATTTTCTGCCTGGTAGGGTTGTAAAAGAGAGTTATTTTTTTAAATACAATATTTACATGTACGTTAACAGCCACTAAACTGTATGATTAAACATGTACAATAAACATAATGGCATCTTTATAGCCGTGTTATCATTAAAGGCATAGCATCCCGTGGGAATCGCAACTACATTCAAATCTATTGAGTCAATTTGAAGCATCACATTAATAACTAAATCATAATAATCATACAGTATCACATATCGCACACAATACAGGAAAGCAAAAACATAATGAATACTATAAACAGCTTATTTAAATGTATGCTATTCAAAATAATCTTTATTACCTGCGCTAAGCTTGACACTGATTTTACAGTTCAGAAATGCCCAGTCATCATTGCGGGATTAAGCTATAAATAAGTTGCCTTGTCACAGAAGTAAATCACTGTTAAATTCTGTCATAAACAGTTTTGTAAATGCGTGCTACATTTCAGCAAAAAATAAACAAATCTTCGTTTTATAATATTATCGTCATTAAGGATTTATGTTTTACAAAAAGACTGGCCTAAATTCATAACATAAAGTGCCTACACGCAACAGAAAGCTTTTTGATAATTTATTACTATAATAAAAAGTGTATGTAACTGAAACAAATATTTCCTTTGCTGAAAAAATCTAATGCATCTAATTGAATATCACGATCTTGGAGCGGCGCGCGCATTACTTTTTGCAAGTTTAAAAAATATATAATTTGATACCACTAATCCATTATCAAATATCTATTCATCTTGGACAAACAAGTAATTACGTCCAAACTGGGCAGTAGATGATCGATGAGTTCATGAATTAATATTATGTTAAAAATTCAAACTGCTTGTACGTATAAAAAATTGTAAGTGATTACTGTTTACTACCAATGAATGTGGTTGTACACAGCTCCTGATAACAGTAATCGTAGAGCAAACAAAAAATATATGAATTAAAAATCCGTCATGACCGACTCATCTAACGTTAAACGAAATATATTACACGTTTACGAATACTTTAAATCATATTATCAACGCAAGTTTTGTAATATGTATAAAGATAATATAATTTATGTTTTGTTAACACAATACGCCGGTAACATGTTCAGGATATTGCCAGGATATTACGTATGTTGTATCTGAGATGTAGAGCTTCAGATACCTTAACGTGTTAATTGATTTCTAATGTATTTATGGGATCACGAATAAAGCAATTATAACTTCAGAAATGTACTAATCGGACGCTGACCGATGCACTCAACTTCATAGAACTAAATTATATCCTAGCTGTTTTTTTATGCAGCTTATGGACGTTTGCAACACCAGAGTGTCACTCGCAACCTACCTCGCGAAGAAAGGAATCGCTGTACCAATATAATATAAAACAAAGGAAATGAAAGGGCTAGCAAAGTACTCCGCTCCTCCTCCCACCACAACTAGCAATGACGACCTTAATGATTGGTGAACGACCGAAACACATCAAGAACACAACTGTAGCATTATCAGACTGAAAACTTCTGAATGGTACAGTGCCCAGACGGACAGTTCAAAATATCGAACAGGACAAGTCGTTATACCACCCTGGAAGAGCATGTTAATTTTATTTGAACCTTTCTTCAGCGGTTGATGGAAAATCAAGAGTCAATCACAACTACTTTATATCTAAGTAAAAACCGGTGCAATTTATAACTTTTCCATTAACATCAAAGCTGAATATTTCCTGGTTGACGAACCAGCCATAAAAAATAGATACCCGTTGATTAAGATCGGTCTCAGTGCATCTCGCAGCGTGTGAAAAGAGACACGTCATCAAGGAAATAATATTTACATAAATTAAAGATAGGAAATGAATGGCTTTTTACTGAGTTCCGGAGTAAGCCAAGACTACGCACGCAGTACGCAAGATATCATTACTTGTCACGAGAGCACTTTAGACGTTAAAACGAGGAATTGCACTATTCAGTGATTCTTGAAATATGAATAATCAACACACATAATGCAGCATGATTGAAGTCAGTAGGATGAAAATATAATATTAAGTCAAAAAAAGTGTTTTAATAGGTGAAGACCGCTTGACGCAATTTCTTTTATAATAGTATTAATGTTTTGCATATTTTTTACTATCAGATCTGATTTTGCAATGAAAGATAATATTTGTCTTTTTACACGAGTGAAAATAATATCCACCTGATCAGTACATGAAGTTAAGACTTTAATCTTAGATACAATCATGTTATGAAAAGATATAAAAGCGTTTTTCATACAACAGTTAAACTTAATCATTGGCATTAATTCTCAAAGTGCTTGAAATAGCACTGTAGGGGCATTAAGTCGAGTGCAGGACGGAGTTTCATTTTATTCTACAAAATGGATACTTTGTAAGATATGAGAATCTAAGTCCCGAGTACAATACATATTAATCGCTACTACCTGCCGAGGTAGTAGCGTACAGCGTACATCAAGTAAATAGACGTTGTATTTTCCACAACAGCGGGGATCGCGACTCTCTACATAATGTAAAGCTTACGTTTATTGGTAGGCAGCGACTGGCGAAACCCTATCATAAAATGCAACCGCCGAGATAGAGATGGACGGGATTGAGACATCTATTGTATTGTGTTCATATGAATGTTAACTTTATTTTGCAGTATTAGTAGTTAACGAGTTTCATACGAATTGATTTATAATTTCTTTATCGAACTATTTTCAACTTTCATAGGTATCTTAACTTCATACATAATTACTAAACGTATATATTTGCTCAAAACACTCATTATAGGAAGTATCTGAAATCAAATATATGTTTACAATAAAATAAAAGAGTACTATTTTACAGTTTGAAAAAGTTCCCTATCAACTTGTTCCGGCATGGTATGTTCGCTCGCGTGATATATATAATTTATAACAGCAATCACATTCAACAAATCACTAGGTACAGCGATTAAAGAGCATAGTACGGAACACTTAAAGTACCATAATTTTAAATCAGTCTTATAATGCACCAGTGATTTCTTTTGTAACGTTAATGAAGGAATAATGTTATTAATATACTTATTTGAAGAATAAAACGTATAGTTCACAGATATAAAGCAAACAGGAGTGACTAAATAATGTTTCTAAAATAAGAATTTTCACGTTTCTTTGCACACTAGAGTAGAAAACGAAATACGTGCGTCATTTTACTTTAATTTAATTTAATTTATAAGAAATTCAATGACGTATGGAAAGTGTCTGAGACGGCGATGGACTCACCATCTGTCACGTTGGCACTTAATCATCTTCGGTGAAAAGTGGGTGTTGTGGTTACAACACCTCTGTCTACCCCTTCGGGGAATACAGGCGTGAGCGTATGTATGTATTTTACTTTAATTGAAGCTGAACGGAAAATAAGTAATTATTTCAAATAAACCATACGTAGTCTTAATAATTATTTAAGATGTAGTGCTAAAAGCTACCTTAAAGTATTTACTAAAAACATTATATTTTTTTCTTATTGTCTAAGCAGCTGACTGTGCTTACATTTTCTAGTTTGAAAGTCCAAAAATTATGATAAATTGAAATTTAATTACTGGGGACAAATTCAGGCTAGGTCGTGAGTTAGTGCTTTTATTGTGAATACTAAGCGACACATTTAAGACAGTTTTGAAGTCCATAGTTTAAACATTTCAAATGTGCCACAAAAGGTAGATACAGACAATAATAGCCTGAGGAGAGTGAAACATTAACACTGCATTTGTACAAGCGTATCTAAAGCGTTATAGAGCTTATTCCATATACCATTATACTCACTGATACACACAGAGGAACACGAAACATATTGTTGTTGCATTATTCACCAACACATACACATTTATGTAACATCCGAAGCTTTGAATTCAGCATAGCGTTGGACCATATTTCATCATAATAATATGCAAATAAAAAATATCCAGACAAATTTGGCCGGTTCAAGGACTTGCAATGTTCTGAATAAATTTTACGGTGAATTAAAATTCAGTGTTCCTTTATGGGTGCTCGCATTTACGTAAGCCAATTAAGAGAGATATTCCGTGTATAAAATTGCTCATGATAATAAACAATAAGATAGGTATCACGGGCCAATAAATGAATGAGAAGCCTTATATCCCCAGGCATTGTAATAGGCACTTATACAGGAAATGTGATGGGAAGCATAGCGAACTGGAAGATTACCCATCTTGGGAACATTCTTGGATCATGTAATACTAATTTGACAATGAGAAAACTACATCAACTGATGAGAACAGATTAATCGACCTTCCATTATTGCTAACAGAAGCGACGATAAATAATAAGTGGTCATTTAGAACTTACTAAGACTGCTCGTTTAGTTACGACAACAATTGTAATTGTTCTTATACAAGTAGTATTTTATTGAATATCTAGTAAATGATTAACAATGTTGATTGACACTATGTTTTACAATATACGTAACTAACAGACGGCATTTTATTGGACGGAGGTATAATAGCACTTTTATTTTCTGAAGCGCAGGTGTAACTAAACCTAGCTTTTCACTGAAGTTAATTAGGTGGCAAAGTGATAGATAGTGAGTCTGTCGCCGTCTCTCTAGCATAGTTAGCACTTTCTTCGCAGACATGCAGGTTCGCCGCTTTAGCCTGTGGTGTGACAAATAACTATATTTAGTTTAGAAAACCCATCGACTCAGACTGAGGTCTAAACCCGCACACTGCAGCCGATTACCAGCCCACACACGGAGCATTTGGATACAATGTACTGTGTTTTAATACAACTTCATCTATAGATTTCAATAATCTGTACAATTACCCGTTAATAATAAATAGTTAAGAGTTTATTGTAATAAATTACATGTTTCATGGATTATGCAAAGCAATGTACTAAATCTAAAGCCAGCCGGCCATTTGATTTCACTAGAAGATATAAAAAACTGCTGGTCGTACTAAGCCTTTAATTCATATTTTTCCTTTATGGGACCATAAAGGAGAGATATGTGTGTATTAATAAAATGCTGCCATGCGCAAGCTATCGGCTCAGTAATTCAACGTTGTAATAATATGTTCTAATGATAATTTATACCGTAAACGTCCATTTGGGTGCTCGTTTCTATACGATGTGATTCCACGCGAGTCATATTTTTGCACTAGCTGTGCTCAGCGGTTTCACCCGCGTATATTTCATTTAATGCATATATTTCACGAAACTCTCATGTTTTCTAAATAAGAGTAGTCAAGCTACTCCTTGTAACATTAACTATCGGCCAGTGAAAGTCTCGCTAAAATCAATCCATCCGTTTTGGAGATTAGCCGGAACAAACAGACAGACAGACAGTCAGAGGGATAGACAGACAGAAGAAACAAAATAAATAGTTTTTTTTATGTCAGTACCCCAGATACGTTCGTATGCATTTAGTGAAAAGCCGCTAATTTGGAATTACAGACACTTATTTTTTTTTATCTGTTTACAATAATAGATGTAGATACATATGTATGGATATAGATGTAAATTTATTACTTATCCAAAATTAAATTAAACCTTTAAATGTGTCCTTCCAGTTGCAGATAGCATTTAAAGGTTTAAAAAAGCGTAATCATTTTGCGATTTAACTGAAATATGTCTTAGTACATGGTAATTATAATTATGACTTTTAAAGGAAACTCACAATATCAAAAAAGTTTTAGACACACGTGTGACATTTCACTTGACTTTCCAAATATCTAAGGCCTATAACTTCATGTGGATAATATTATCAAAGACTACAACCACTTTGTGTCCTTGTGATCCGTAGAAAGCTGGGGTCAACGACATAATCGATTCTTTGTGGTAAAATATGTCATTAGGCAGAAACGTCGCGCAATTGTTCGGGTTGAAAGTGAAATGCTTTTTACTTCTTATTGTCGAATGTGAAGATGGAAATAGTAGATTAGGCAATTAAGTAACAATAGAACACGGATACAATGACTACGAGAACAATCGATGCAATGTAAATGGTTTGTTCTATAACTTAATAACAACTCTCATTGATAAGACGATTCAATCCACATTTTGCTTCTACCATACAGTTTAGCTACTTCAATCTCAGGCCGAAATGAGATGACCTCTATACTATGAGTACATCGCTGATTACTTCAATTTATAGCCTGAACTTTAGACTTCGTTAGAACTCGGGAGCTGTGATTATACCAATCCGAAAGTGACCTAGTGATCTTTGTTTAGTCGTTAACACCATAATATATGAAAAACGCTACCTATATAATCTACTCAATCTAGAAAATTACTGCAACAATATATCTAACTAAATTACTTTCTAACACCTTTTCTTATGATTCGAAAAAAATTGAGATTCTGTCCAAAATTTGGAAAATAGGTAACATGTTTGCAAACTATTGAAATACTCAATCTCCGCTATATTTTATTATCATAATAAATTAGTATAATGTTTGTTTAAGAATGCTTTATAGATGTGGATGGGTATTAATGTTGTAATAAAAAGGTGTGAAAATAAACGGTAGAGCAAAGATGTGTGTGAAGCGGAGTATGTGTCGAAGGCTGCGAGCGGTGCAGCGCGAGCGCCGCCGTCGGCGCGGCCGTCGCGCCGCTAGCGCGCCATCTCTCCCTTTCTCTCGAGCCTATCGCGCTCTCTCTCCGTCCTTCGGCAGCTCGTTCCTCTTCTTCTTGCAAGGTTAAGGTTACGTCAGACGTGTTATGTTATAACCGTTGAGGCGCACTTCGCCAAGTTCAGTGTCTCGTGGAGAGTGGCCGCGACACTAGGTTCGCGACATCGCTACGCGCGTGCAGGACTGTGCGTCTCGCCTGTGATATACCAACAGTGAAATTTCATAAACTGCGTGTTACATTTGTTTGAACTTTATCCTGTGTCGCTCCAAACTGAAAACATTCTTCTCACGTGAACTACCAAGGTATTGTAACCTTTGTGACTTTTATATTTTCTTGTATTATTGTAGGGATTATCGTCCTGTTTAATCCTAGTATTTTCCAGATAGTCAAGGACAAGTGGACGGGACCCAAGTGTATCCCGTTCAATAAACTGGTTTTAATAAATATTTTATAGTGCATTGGTTATACCTGCCCCTGACGACATTGTGGCTGGATGTAATTTATAGCAAATTATTAATCAACTAATACAACATGTAGGCTATAGTAAAACATGCACACATACAACGAAATGAGCAGAAAACAATGGGATTATATTGCATGTATCATAATAATAGTTACACGAAGCATATAAATCCAACAATTTGTTTACCGTGAGCACTTGTATGGATAATAAATCAATAAGCAGAGTCTACTCGGCGGGTGCTAGCGAGCGCTTACAACACAATAAAATCAATGTGAAGTTATAAAAATGATGTGTGTCTTGGATCCCGTTACGGCGGTGTGGAGGCTTTTTGCCGGAGCCTGTCTTCAATCGCGTAGAGAACGATAAGCTCCGGTGCGCATGCGCAATAATGGTACTGCGCTATATTTAGAGTCGCTTCCTCCGGTCCCTTTGCTACTAATGATTAAGCTTCATACTTAATCACTGGCTGCTTTACTTTTAATTGGTGTCTTACTTGATGAAGTATTATTTCTGTGATATATATGGAGTCAAATTAGGTCCCTTGAATGTTGTCTATAGCAAGACAAAGCTTGAAGGAGTTTAAATTAGTAAACTGAGAAATCAAATATTTTTATAAAGGGTGAAATTTTCACTAAGGATAACAATCAATAATATCATTTAAATGAAATTTATAAACAAAATTAAGAATTGAAGAAAATTTAAATAAATAATAAATCATCAAGAAAATAAATAAATCCGAGTATGATTGATGTTGAGTTCACACCATCGCGCGTTCTCATACAAAAGACATCAACGGGAGCTTAGCGGATAATCGCTGCGTGTATATAATACATATTCTCTGTAATAATAAAGGCCAATTAACATTACACGTATGATAAAAGCTGTACAAAATTATATACCGACTATCATCCAACTATAAGATACAAATAAATTAAAAAAAATACTAACAATCATTGAAAAAAAAATATTCATGTCGTTTGATTTACTAGCGAAGAGAAAAGTAGCATTGAATTATAAATATATTTTCTTTAAAAAAGTAGATAATATTATTTGAACACGAATGAATAATAGAAATTCATAAAATAGGACATGCTTTTAATAAATATTTCAGACAAAAACACCTTAATCGTTACAGAACAAACTCATTTACATATTATGTGAGAGATAACAACTATTCTTAAGTCAATATTCTTACTTATCTTGTGAGTGTGTTGACTTGCATGATTAAATAATCTACAGACAGATACACCTATGTATATAAATATAAAACAAAGTTGTGTTAGTTACACTATTTATAACTCAAGAACGACTGAACCAACTTGGCAGAAAATTTGTGGGAAGGTAGCGTAGAACCAGGAGATGGACATAGGATACTCTTTATCCCGTTCTCGTAGAACATAAGCCTACGCAGGTGAAACCGCGAGACACATCTAACAAATATATGAATCTTCAGAAATATAAACATTAAAAATATTAAAAACAAATTCTTAATTTCCAAAAACAACGTAAAACACTTTCGTTTAATGACATTCACCAATAAAAAGTTTTGTTTTAAAAGTACTAAAAATAAATTGCAAGGCGTTTATAGGCGTATTAATTTACACGGCGACATAACAATCTTAATGCGTTTCGGAGCGAGGTGAATCGTCATAAAAGTAAAGGTCCTGCAATAAGACAATTGCGTGTACAGCAATTTTATTATACGCGATACACATAGAATACAATAAATACTCTTTAGTTAGTAGCCACTAAGTAAATGTTGGCAGCGAGGCAATTAAAATGACTTCGGCACCATCAAGATATGCAGAAATTCTTGAGATGAAAGATCAGTAAAGAACCGATTAGAGCGCAGTTTGTAAAGGCGAAGAATGTTTTATGTGGACAATGCTATTATGGTAAGACTTATGAATAAAAATAGCTGAATGAGTAGTGGCTTTTCCCACGACATTAATAAGTTCCTCGGTCTTTACTAAAGACTCCCGGAACCGCGGTAGCGTTCTGAATACACAAAAGTAACATTTAACATAATTTAAAACTGTGGTTCTGAATGTAATATATATATTACAGTCTGTTGTTAATTCCAAATTAACAGCTAAATGCATATGAAAGTATATAATTACTTGCTAAAATAACCATTTTGTTTTTTTTCTGTTAGTCTTCCAATCTGTCTGTCTGTTCGCTGTGTCCGTTTGTTCCGGCTATTCTCCAAAAACGCTGGACCGATTTAAACGGGACTTGCAGATAGGTAATGTTACAAGAAGTAACTTAGGCTAGGTACATTTTATTTTGAAAAATACATTAGGGTTCCTCGGACTTCCCATGAAATTAAGTTTACGCCATTGAAACCGCGGCGCACAGCTAGTAGTATAAATATATTCCTTTGTCCTAACTTGCCTCAATCCTTGGATTGGCCAAAGGTTGGGAACCCCCGATTCAGAGTAAAGTAGAGTACACGGCCAACAAACACCATCAGAACAAAGCTGCACTTGTTTCGCGACACCTTTACCTTATTTACAAATTACTTGAGTAAACTGTGAAATTACACCTTTCGCCTGTTAGCTTCAAGGAACTATAAATCACAAAACAATTTTGCGAAAATAACGAATGTACGATAACTATTAAAAGAACACATACATTCAAACGGTTGACATATTTTCAGGGTCCATAATATGAGAATCGGAAGACATAAAACGAACTATGACTAAAGGAGCTTTACGGAAAAACCATCATATAAATAATTCAAAACGTAAAGATAAATTGTAAATCATTTGATTAGGATAGTGACAAGAAAATAATAAAGCAAACTATTCGCCTTAAGCATTTCGCACTGAAAAATAATAACTGGAATTAAAAAAAACGTTAGTCAGATAAGCGTTATAAGAACAAAGGTGCATCTCAGGGAATAATAGCCAACTAAACATTACTTCACAAGATTCAGGCAATTTGTGCAGGTAAGATAAGTTATCTTCATTCGAGATACCACAAAAATATTCCAACGAGGTAGAAAATTCAAAAAGGTAATACCGCATCATTTATCAGCCGTGGAGCACAATTATGCCGTAATTTTTTACCATATTATTATTTAAAATGTAATGCTGCATATTTTTCTGCGTAAATTTTCCCGCGTCGGAGTAGGTTCATGAATCATGTCCCGTGTAATTTCTGGGAGTTCGTATCGACCACGAAGATCATGTTGTGGGAGCCAAAATTTTCCTTATGGATGGGTTCGTTTGACCCCGTTGCAGCACACTGAGGTTATAATTAAGAGGGTCACGCGAGAGCGGCCGAGGATGGCCGCAGCTCGTGACTGCGCGCGCGGCGGTGACACGCCACCAGCGCTCCCAACTATCCGGCACAAGGCAATATTCTGTTCCGATTTCCTGATTACTTGCACCTTTGGCTTGATGCCATCTCATTTTCGAGAAAAGAAAGTAAACCTAGGCGCAGCTCATCCTTAACATTCACTGCAAATATACCAACTGGGTTAACTTAATTCAATCAATACCATAATGAATAGATTCATTTCAACAACATTCTAATAGACATACATATTATAGGGGCCTCAATCACCACAGTTTTCAATTCGCTATGCAATCAAATATCTAGTGATGTTATTAAAATGTATTTATTACAAATGTAATCGAGCTTTCATTACTAGGACGCTAAGTGCTGTAGACGATTCTGATTGGGCATTGCTCGGTCCTAGTCGCATCCCGGGAGGCCACAATAAAGAATTGCTCCTATTTATAAAGTATCGTTTAAGGGCGGTACGGTGCGGTCGTGCGCGAGGTCAGGATGGATTCCATCAAGCGTGCTTTCCATGAAGGATTTTAATTACGTCGTAGCGAGGTGAACGACCTGCAGTGCGCGGTACGGGTGCGTCTGCGCTTGTATTTGACTCTTCCTACAACAGGTGTCCTGGATTTATGTGCGTCCAGTTTACTATGCCGCTCATTCCATCAAATAAATGCCACTCTCAAGTTATTTAGTTAGTAGTAGTGTAATGAAAACAGCTATTCCTAATGTCTGTTATTTGCTATTATTCTAATAAAAACGTTGTTCCCAAACTCAAAGTATTTAGTAGTTGTAAGTGTGTCTGAAGACGTTATCTATAAAATATGGTGATAACTGTAAATTGAAAGTATTTCTGCGACATCATAAAATTTGCGGCTAGCGAAAAATGGTGCTTAACATAGTTTGCTATGTGGAATTAATGGTATTAATATGTAAATTTGAACATCACAATTTTGGAGACATATCGTGGGTGAGAGGTTGAGTCATCGTCATCGCCGACAAGAATGGCGGTCAGCCAAAACAACTCGATAGTTTAAATAGCATTTTGATGTATCTCAATTTACAACGCCCGCCACAATTAATTAAATTATTGGCAATATTTTTTCAAAACCAAACCGAGCAAGTAGTGGACTTAATAAAGAAATTATAGATGAATACGATATTCATATTATTTTTACCATATTTTAAGGAGGACTATAGTAATTTTCTTTGTTTAAAATTATTTTTTAATAGAATTTATTTCAAGTATTTTGGACAAATAGCTTAGTCGATGCATATCATATATGTAAAATATATTGTTTTAAATATAACTAGCATTAGATTCAATAGAATAACTCACTTAGTTCAGAATGATAATCTTATTATATTATCAGAATAATTATTAGAAATGGATAAATAGTTCAAAATATTACCGCTTTTATACACAAACAGTTTATAATATTAGTCTAGTTAGTTACATATAAAAAAGTTGCAGAAACTTTTTCTCGAAATTCATCTATTTCTAGCGTAATTGACATTTGCGATAAAAAAGTAGGTAACAAATCATTGTTGTTAAAATTCATAACTGTAATATTAAAACGTTTACTTTTTGTCAAGTTTGTATAAAATAGAAAATTGAGTTTTCAATTTATTGATATTTTTTTCTATTTCACTGCAAGTGCATGAATGTGCTATTCTCGCATATTTAATGAAGTATGTTGCATGCGACAGTAATTGGAAGTAAGTACCTGCCTCGTTTATATTGAAGTGACGAGCGCACAAAGGAAATTTAGGTATATATACTCCTTTCAGCGCAAACTTTACCGTTCGACTTTTCAATTATACAAAATAAATTTATTTTCCGGTATGTTTTGCAAGTGGCGATCGATGAGCACTTATTTTTGAGTTACAATGTGAATAAAAAATACACAAAATAAGGCTTCTCTAAAAATTCATCGGGCACAGGTACCGTTGGTTAGTTCGCGGTCAGCGCCAACATTGGACAATAAGACGAATATGCCCGAGCCAAAAACCTGAATCTCGCCATTTGTATCGCTACTGAGGATATTGAACAGACAACATCGTCATGCGATTTTATAAGCGCATAGAAATACGGAGGTTCTTACATTTAATCGTTTATTTCAATTGCATCCAATGTACGCCTACCGCGTAGAACCTTCAATCGCGACAAGGCAAGATAGTGATATACAGCCACGACCCACATATTGACGACGATACAAAATTATGTATGAGCCAAGATTTACATTAGCCTAGAGTAAAACGTGTGAGCTTAAATGGAGAACGTGGCTGTACAGCGTTTTATACTCTATAATAGGTTAGAAGTGGAGCGAGTAACAACGCTTGCAACGCGATCAAATTGATTACGGGCGATACACGCGAATCGTCTAATAAAATCACTAATGGAACGGTACCGATGGCGTGCGTCGCATAACGGCGCGGCTGAGGCTCGCTCCCACGGCTGACACATTATGCAACCTGCGCGCTCGGCACAATCACAATGTGATCTATTGATCACTCGCGTCCCAAGCCCCTCCCCGCGTCGTAACTGATACCAGACGACGGCGACGTCACACCTGCACATCTAATTGAACAATGCAATAATTCTTATTTTAAAATATTCATATAACCGCGATCATTATTTCCAGACAATCTTGTGTCTAATCAGGACTACGTTTTTACAAAGCGCAGCTGTGCTACATGAAACGTGATGTAAATAAATATCTCGATGTAATTGATAACACAACATTGTCTTTAAATTTCTTTTGCAATAGAAAAATAGCACGATATAAACACGCCCTTGAAATTGATAGTGCTTAGATATTATGGGATAGTTAGGGTCGGTAGTAGACAGATCAGTATTCAAATGGCAGGCAATTATTACGGCAACGAACGAAAAGTACACAACAAAAAGTTGATCTTACATTATGCAACTCGGTCATGTTGCGTGTGATCAAGCCGCATACAAATTACTAGGAGTGTATAAACATTTAGTATTGACTCCATTTGCATGTATTAAACAAACACCGGTATGCGCATACTAGCACGCTTATTGAAGATTACGTTCATACACGTACGATAACGTTATAATTCCGATCAATGGTGTATTAGGAGCTTAATGATAAATTAAAATACATACGAGAGGTGAACATTCAATTGAATATCAACAGAACACACATTTCCATGTATTAGACATCAACGAGAGCACTCTCAGAAGTGACAAACATTGGAGTGTAGATAGCTTCGTGCTAGTTCTCATTATATGTTATTTGTATTAAATAATAATAAGACATTATTAAGATTTAGCCTGGAAAATAACACAGAAGCAATGAAAAAATGCTTTACAAAACCACAACATAAAAATGCCACATCTAAAATAAATGAACGTAATTTTAAACTTATTAAGAGCAGACTATGATTAGAAAGTTAGGTAATGGCATTAAGCGGGGAGTTGATGATTCTGAAATGATTGGCCAATTGCGACATTCGTCATGATGTTTGTCATCTCATTGGCCCGAGGGGCACGGACGAGGCACGTTCCGGTAGCGGAATTCAGTTGCGGTTGGTACGCGCGTGACCGCACTCTGAAACGCACGATCCGCAAATTAGCAAGGAACTTCTTATGCGTTTGTCAGATTACTTGCGGTGAAATTGTGCAGCTCTACACCATACACTTCTATTACCAAGAATCAGTGTGTGACCCAAATACGATTCACGTTCCGCACCTATTTGGCGTGGTGTGAACGTGGAATGTCATTTGCACAACGCGCGCCGCTATTTCACACCGCAATGCGTATTATGTCTACACTTCTTTATGACTTTCCATAATTTTATTTCTGTTCTGAACTACATACAGTAAATGATCGGTGTATGTTTAGACAATGCTCGTGATTTTATCTAGGCCCGTAATTTCCAGCAACCGCACTGGCCTATACTGGAAATATGTTAACGGCCACCGAACAGTCGCTACGTTAAATTGTAAGCTGGGTCTGCATTAAATAACTGAGCCATAGACATTTCTCAAGCTCTATTACTCTTAATATTAGAATACCCATAGTTTGGCTTGGAAGCAATTTTTTGCCAAATAAAACATTTTACTTTATATATTACACATTTGTAAAGGGGTATCTTATTCAAGATTATCATACTTTAAAAGTTTAAATTCTGCAACTCCTATCATAACGAGTGAGTGGACTGTGAGAGTTGTGGATAGTTGGGACAGCGGTAACGAGTTCTCAAATGGCATAACAAATTCTATGCAAATTCTACAACGATTTGCGCGCATATAAATCAGACACTCAATACACTATTCCGCATTTCGTCAATTAATGTCAAGCATATGGTGCGCGCGATAAAGGTTTAACTTGATTTATTCACGACTGCGGCAATAGCAGGCACTTGCAAATCGCATAGATATCTATTGAATGTTTTAACATAAACTTTACTGAATATTTATCCTAGTAGAAGTTAGGAGTGCTGATCACACAGAACGTGAATTTAATCAATTCATTGCTATAAAGTAGATCTAGCCGGGAATGGCTTATGCGATAAACGACAAAGCTAGTTTAAAGAATTTCTCAGAAAGACACCTGTAATGATATAATTTTTATTCGTTTGGATCGTTCTAAATCAGTCATACTAAAATATTTTTTTTAAATTCAGCGTTAGATAGATGAAATGGATATAAGAGCTTACGGTACTAATTGTTTCGAGGCAAGTATTGGTCGGCAGTATGCCCTGAATCAACTTGACGGGTTGGGAAATTATCTATGTTTATCCTGGCGGCATAATCGTGAACGCCGGTCATCGATGCTTCCGATGAATGTAACAGTGCATTATTACTGATTAACGACGGCCATAGTGCAAGCCTAGTTGCGTGGGTCTTATAGCAAGCGGAAATAGGAGCGTCGTGAGATCGCATCAAGCATCCGTGATATGTGATCGGTCGCCTGGGAGCAGCGACAATACGCAATTAATGAAGCAGCCGCGACCACTCGTCTTGCGTAACAAGCCGCGCCGGTGCACTCCTTATCGCTAATGAGAGCTCGCGGGCTATTGTCGCGCCAGCGGAGCTCAATCCACGCGGGCCATCTCGAGGGCACCGGCTCTACTATCTTTGCAATATTAGAAATCAAACCTTTCCTTTAGTTATTTACAAGTGCTGTTATACTCTCGAACACATAGGTTTGACGATGCGTATACAAGATAAAGAAGAACAATTTATGGTTGTAAAGATTGTCACGAAGGTTGTATACCCTGTCGGGTGTAGATCGGTAGCAGGGTCGGGGAAGGTGTTGCCTGGGTCGAGGTGTCGGGCGCGCTATCTAATCGGTGGCGGGCTCGTCGTCGGTGGGCGGCGATCGGGATAACCCGCCACCGCGCCGCGCCCACACGCCAATTATGTGGGAAGAGGTTACGATTGCTAGCGCGATACCGCACAATAACCCACCAGGGGACGATCACGTGCATTCATCGGGAACTATTACTAATGCCACTCCAATTAATGCTTACCGATAATATGCTGATTCTTGTGTCTTATAATTCAGTTCATTAGATTTAAATGCCGCCGTCTAAGATCGCAAGGCCATTCAGGAGGAGAAATTAAATAATTTCCGAGATTGTATGGAAGCTTACCGGTTGTAATCAACTGATATTTTTTAAGTTAGATTTGCAGTACCTTATGTTGCTGTAGGTATTAAAGCCATCCATAGATACCGTCTGCTACGCAAGCTAAGCAGGAAAACATTTCACGATTTTTAATATGACTAATGGGTCTGACTAAACCGAGATAGAGTCATCTTAAGAAGATATGTGTTAACAATTGTTAAGAATAACGTGCATATTATCATTACAAGGAAGTATAAGATGTAGTAGGTATGAAATGAAAATTGTTGATATTAAAGATTGCATTACATCTCAAAAGTGTAAGTGGCCGATGGGTAATTGAAGGCAAGTTAGATGCTATCGCGCGAGTGATCCGCGCGCGGCGCACACTGCCGTCGAAACGACGTGCATCGACTGAGGAGTCGACGTTCGACGTAATTACAATAAGTATGCTGCATCGACAGGAACTACCTGACACGTCCATGGACTCGAGCCACATTCCTGCAATTATGTAACACCTCCGATATTAGGAGTGGTCAGCATTTGAAAACGTCTAATTAGAGACTAAGTCATGTACTTTGTTATGCAATGTAAGCGAATTTATCTTAAAAAATAAAATTTCGATCTAACTATCACCATCACCTTCCTTAGCCCAAACTGTTATGTAATGTTTAACTTACCAAAAACTAACCAAACTTACCAAACCCGAAACGAGTACTTAGGATTTGAACTGCTCAGTAATGTTTAGATGTTATCTTATTTAAAAATATTTCAAATATTTCTTTTAGATATCTGATAATAGTATAAACTCGTGTCAGCGAAATGTTAGCACGGAGCGCAATAATGTGTAATAACACATTTTATAAAATATCTAAATCCCTATCTAGGAACCAGAGTCGATGTAACAAGTCGAATCATCCTATTTTCATTATTCAATGCGTACCTATATAATAATGAGAAAATGAACAACAAAAAGTAAGCACAATTGTAAGAAGAGGCCTCTAAAAATAAAAGGGTTTTCATGTTTAGTTACTCGAGGAAAGTGAACAGAGTAATGACAGAAGGGCGTTTCGGTGTTATTACTGTAATGTCAGGTTGCTCGTTCTTCGTTCGCGAGCGTTACATAGCATTTCTCCTCGGCTTCAGCGAAACTAAAAAATAACACAAATAACCGGCTTGCCACAAACTCTATTAGATTTCCAACTTACTTTTTGCAGAGGTTGTCGTCGTCTAACTCGAACCCGATGCGGACGTGAGAAAATTGTTAATCTTATTTTGTAATAGCAGTTTGCAAGGAGAGGTGATGAAGCGTCTTTTCAATTGAAAACTTATTCAAAAACTGCCATTGATCGGCCTCCGTCAAAAGATTTAATTACCTGTACACATTTTTATAGCAACTATAAAACTAAACGTCTGTGTAATTGGAGTCCTGGATTTGTATGATTAATATTATATATATGTACGTACTCACGACTAATTGACGCTTAACAAAGAAGTAATCTCTAGATATTATCAATTCATAGCAATTACTAGATAATATGTCTAAAATTGCAATGTAGAAAGGAAGAGTAACAGCGTCAGTGCATAGAAACGCGACAGGGAAAGCGCTACATCACGAAAGGGAACTTCGAATCCGCACCGAGAACATCAGCTTTACTGCAACTAACTCATTCTGAGATAGGATTGACGATAGGAACTGGTCAGGGCACTTTCTTCCAGACATGTTTGTTTTTTGATGCTCTGACTGCAATCTCACAGCGTCAGTGAACGCATATTAAGCGTTGTAGTTTACAGAGTGGTAGTGCAGTAGAAGATCCGAGTAGGACTTGCCCAACGCCGTTCAATAGCCGTCGGCGTGATCGGATTTCCCGTATGCGATTATTGCCTTTCTTTATTTAGCAGGGCGGTTCCTTACAGTCGATATCGGTGTAACGGTGCTCAATGGGCACAGCTATTTGCATGGAGAGCCCATTAGTCCGACCGGCGGGTGGAAGTTATTAAAATGCGTTTAAGATCTAGCCGCGTTTGGCGGGGTGATAAAATGTAGAGATTGCCGAGTCGTGAGTAAGCTCCAAGCTTTATTGCGTTTGGGATGCGATCGAGTTCTGCGGGCAAGTGCGATCCCAATTTCCGACGTCAATTGAGGTGTTCCGCAAGCGACGCGAGTCGGTCGCGCCCGCCTGACGGACCGCGCCGCTACATCTCGTTAGCGGCGCATTGTTCCCTAGCAGACGCCGCGCCGACAACGACACTCAACCTTATCGTAATTGGCTACACGAAACGTAGCACTATTGTCTCTATCACTGACTCATTGCTATTTCATTATTATACAGACGAATATTATTTACCGATCGTTATAGAAAGCGAAATAAAATTGTAGTGTAGACGTTTAAACTTCATACACAAATGAGCACAACAGTAATGTAGCGAAAGTGTAAATAGAGATATAAAGATTCGAACGTGCTCACGGTTCAAGGACATAAGGCTGGAAAGTGGGGCTACGAACGTCCGGCAGTGACAGGGCGGCGCGGTCGCGTGACAAGTCTCGCTTTGAACATTATCATTCCACGTACGACGCTAAACCACTTATTCGGCTCGCGGTGACCGTTATCCGAGGCACGCATACCGCCTGCATCAATGACATATTTTTCCCCAGCGAAACTCCGCACACATTTACCATTCAAGGCTAACCCGGTCAGTGTAGCGCTTTGTACACACGAGAGTCGAGACACATGTCCGAGATCACACGGCGGACGGACCTCCTTTGTCACTGGCGCTAATGTTACCATTCCTTGATTATTCTCTATAGAAAGTAACAAGTATAATCATTGCATGAAATGCTGCTAAGCATGCGACCGGAAATAAACAGTATAAGTCATAATTACATTTTTCAGTTTTGCTTTAGGTGTAATCGTGTGCCCGAGGCGTGACTACCATCCAACGCCGCCGTTGCTGCAATCTAGATACGTAGAGCATGCGTGTTAGAGGTCTATAACGCAGTCGCCTCATGGGCGAATCTAAGTTATCACATCAATAAACCAACAACATCCGTTAATTGAATGAATATTCTGTAATTGAAGCCTGCGCTAGTCTCTCGCGAATATATTTACGATTTTGGAGTGTGACTAATATGAATGTATCATTTACAATTACATAGTGCGAAAATAATAATTAAGAAGGATTGTTACGTTCTGGTAATTTATTATAAAATATGGCACCTATTAATGTTCGTTTGTTTGTTACAGGTGTACCATACGAGACGACCGACCATCATTCAAACACGTATCGACTACAAGGTAATTTTAAAACATAGCGCAAATATCGACAGAGTTATTCTATTGTCCATGACTGATGTCGTACCGACATTTCATTTGAGGTGTTTTAAAATAATTAGGACGTCGGCTTTTTATTTCTGTAGGTTGATGAACCGTGACTTTGACTTTATTACATTATACACCGTTAGTTAATAACATCGTTGAAGACATTACAGCATCGGAGATTGACGACACCCGAAATTAATAAAATTCACACCTAACGCTGCTTAATAAGATATTAAATAACAAAGACGTCTAATTTACCTATCATCACACCGAGTCTAATAAGGGATCGGGCGAGCGAATAAAGTATAAACAAATTATTATTGTTTTTTTTCTTAGAAGGTACAGTCAAAAGTATTTCTTGTATGTAATTATGAATGCAGCTACTAGTAAGGAGGTGACATATTCTAAGTCGACTTAAGGGTCATGTGTACTAGTTCCTATCGAAAGTAGGTAGCACATCCGCAAATGCGCATCATGTGTGGAGTTGATAAACTTGTCCATACGCACAACACCAGTTTCTTGCCAACTGGTCAAGCCACAAACTGCATTTTTTACACTCCAGTTTGCTAATTACTGCTCAGTGCGTTTGAGAGGAATCTGATTACACAAATAAGCGTAAAAGGGAACGGACGTAGAAAAAATTACATAAAAATATTTACTGTTTTAATTAATGTATGTTTATCAATGTAGTGCGCTTAACTAACCGTAAGCTTCCCATAAATATAACCTATAACTGAACTATATGCACCAGAAGAATACTGTGGTAGCTTGAATCAAACGCTTTTAATTTTAATAATAGAACAATACAGAGTTTAGAAAGTTCAAATTCAAATTGAATCGAAATTTGAGGGTTAGAAATGGGGTGAGATGAAATCGTTTTTGTAGCCGGGACTTCAAAATGAAAATGCTATGCTATCATCGAGTTTCATTCCGAATAAGACGCTTTCTTGATAGTTCCTATTCATCATAACAAAGGCTCTAACTGACTTGAAACTTTACAGCATTATTGAAAGCTTCACAATTTATGACTTACTTCATTTGTGAACGAGAAGAACGTCCAGGTATTGCGATAAGGGTGGATGCGGAATGTTTCAATATTCAGCAGAAAATGCGGACATGCAAATAGGATTTGCAATGATTTGAGTATGATCAGCGATAGGTGCACTCGCGTGCCCGTCCAATACGAGCACCCGTCATGCCATCCGAACATTTTAACGAGAGCGCGATCCCCCGCGCCGATAGCGACAGTCTAATGAAAACCCCGCTGAATAATGCATTAATACCAGCGTTAAATCGTGAGCACATACTATCGAGCTGGCGACGACAAAATACTAGATGCAAATTTAAAGCAACACCGACGCCGATAAGCTTCCGCGGTTAATTTGAGAATTTTAACTGAACATATTCGTAAGTAAAATTTTATGAATCCTTCTTTTCCTACTGGAAAGCCCGGATGCCAATACAGAAAATTGCATACATATACTTCGAGATTATTATCGAAACGACGAATTGTTTGGCTTACTATTCTGGGGTCAAGCGCTGCGATAGTGCATGATTTATGTATGGTCGCTGGTTTAGCGGGGCGGGGACACGGCTCATAAATAATGGCAACTGTGAAAAATAGCTGCGACGACATCGGAAGCTAAGCGTACGGCGTAGGGCGGCTGTTCGCATGGTGGTAGGCGGCGCAGGCGTCGTGCCGCGCCGCACGCTACGACCTCACCTCACCTTCGCTATTGAAATGTCAGTGCGCGGACCGGTGACGAGACAATCGTAAAACACAATGTTAAGGTCACATCATGACTTCAATAAACAATTCTTAACATAGGAAACGTGACATTCCCGCTGTAACCGACCTCCTGAAAGTGTGCCAACTATGTACCTTTACTAAGCCAACGACCGGCATGCATGTAACTTACAAAATATCTTTACGTCTGAAATCGCAACATTTATTTACATTACAAATGAAACAGGGTATCCTGTCGATATTTGTGCACGTCTTCCTTTCACGGACACCGTACTTATAACACTAATGCGCTAGATTATGAAGTTATTTTAAAAAAAAATATAGCTCGAGAAGAGACATAAGACGTTCATTCCACACGGACGACACCCCATTAAATTATACTGGAATTTTGTTGCGTTACTTGATGTCGCCTCTGAATAGCTGCAGTACCATAACTTGAATTATTTAACTGCGATGTTAATGCGTGTATAATGAAGTGCAAACACGCTAGGGGCAAATGTCAGGGTGGTACAGGGCAGCTAGATATCTGGCCACCGCACTGTAGTTCCCGCGTTCCACATCTACGGCACGCGAGCACAGGATCGAGGTTAGCCGGTGTCACCTCCCAGCGCATAAACGGTTGCATCTCGAGGTTAACATGCCTAGTTTATCTGGCGACTTAACGGCACTGCTTCATATGTGCATACGTTGACTTGTTTACATTCAGGTTGGCATACAATTGCGGGTGCTTTCGGCCGATAAATGCATAATTTCCAAGATTACTATATTTTTTAAACTTAGGCATATATATGAGCTTATTAACTTGTCTGTCAAAATCATTTTTTGTTACTGAAATAATCTAGGTCTAGGTATAGTAATTAAATAATATAATTTTATTTAATTTATGACGTTTTAGTACGAACTTATTTTATATTAAGCTATAAAAGATCGATAGTCTCGCCAATTTATTTGTGTGTCAACAGGACACTGGGCGAGCGCTAACATAGCGGGGTTTTACTTTCTTATAGTGGCCTCAAGAAACTAGTTAAGAGAAAGTAGGATTCGTATCTTCAATGTATTTATCGTTATATAATAGAACCTTGCTGGAAACCAATTAGGTACCTACGCTTCTTCACTAATAACAGTAAAAGTTTTGCCAGAATACCATATATATATCAGGATATCAGGTGGACATAATAGGATCAAACAGTAAATGTTACCATATATTTCGTTTTCCGATAAAGACATTCAAATAAGGAATTCCCGTCAGAGTGAAACAAATTCGCGCCTACAGACGTCCAATTAGGGCGGCCGTATCGTGCGTATCCACTGGCCGACCCACGTGTGTAGAAAATAGGCACTTACTCATAAATATTTATAGAGGACACAAAGCCGTCTTTGTAGACTTCCACATTCACTCGGAATTATAATGGCTGTCACACTAAGATCCCGAACAAGAGCCGAAACGGCTCGCATTAAGGAAAATAAAAGATACTCGCGACGGTTTCACTTAGCAACCGACACGGCGAATAAGTCCAATAGAGATGACACAGAAAGAAGTTTTGCCAGCAGAATGCTTAATGGGAAAGCCCAAGCGAACATAGAGACAGATCACTTCTTAAGCTGCTAAGCATTTACTTTCATGTACGAGTCACAAGATTCTGTCTGTATTAGAAATTTGATGTTTCGTTTGTTGCGGTTTGGCTTAGTGCGGTTTCCTGCAGGAAATTGAGTGTGGTGTTGAAGACAAGGTCGACAGATCAGCGGACGGTGATGGCGGCGTTTCCCGTTGCACTGGACGGTCCGTGTCGTACGGTAGTGGTACAGTTAACCTGAATATAGGCGGTTGCGTCCGCCGCCGAGTCGCTGCGATCTGTCAATTAAAATCCCATAACCTTGTTCCCATCTCTGTCAGCTTGGTTAGTCCAACCCTAACAAGAACAATCACTGAAGGTATGCAACAATCGTTGAATGGCATTGTATTTAATCATTACGCGTCGTTCAGTTCATAAGTAACAGCGCGTCATTCTCATGTATTTATCCGATACGATAATAGTTGCCCACGATATCATGCCTGCTAAGTGACCTGCGGGTTCTTTTGACAAGTCTAGTGGCAGGAATTTCAATTATTATAATTTTCATCCTTTAAAGGTTTCTTTTTTGGAAAATGTACGGAGAATTATCTACAAGTAGTCTTCAGCATGTTTTGAAATATTGTGATACGTTGTATAAAATCTCTTATCCCATTGCCATCACTAAAATAATAATATCACAAACAGTAAATATGGTACAGAAATCCGGAGTAATGTACTCTACAAAATTATTACAAAACTAAATTATCGTCATTAAAGCAGACCGTTCCACCAAATTCGGAATCGGAGTGGCTCGAGACACAATCACGTTTTCTATCACTGTGAAATCTACCAATAGTAATGCAGTCCAGTGGAACGGTGAAGGTGCGTGGCATCACGTAAATTTAGTTCCAGAAAAGCCGTGCTCATAGTCGTCGGGGCGGGTCGACGGCCGACTTACGAAATTTAATCGAATTATACAAAACTCATCGTCAAACAAATATTCCGGCTCGATATTCTCTTTTTATATTTGGGTCGTTCAACCTGAGTGCAATTCGAAACTTCCGAGCACAATAAATTGATTCCAATAAACAGCATGCTCGCGAGATAGATAAGCAAATAGTCGCTCTGTGAGTGAGGAATGTTTCAGATCGAGTTAAGTGGAGGTAGAAATTGAACATGGTTTATTTCTCTATTGTTTAGAACGTGCTTTGTATGAATATTTGCAGAAAGTGTCGTGTAGTCGGAGAACTGTTTAGTTGCCATCAACTTATCGAGTTTTCAGTGACAGGCACGAGTTGTCGATATTTATGCTCGACACGGTTGGGTATCGTGGGCGTGTCGGTGGGTGACGTACTAGACACCCTTGTGAAGGAGGTGAAGATACTAGCACAACAGGCCTATCTTTATCTTTGTAGATGTGTAGCCATTATCCTATATTAAATACAATTGGCTTTACATTCAAGAATAACATTTAACGATTCAAATACAATTTGCAAATTCAATATGTCTTGTGCACATTAACGAATACTAACAAACGAAAGTTTGACACGCTAGCCTGTAAAAATAAAGTATGCTAAAATCTGTGTCTAGAAGTGGCAGTCAAGTAAAACAAAGTTAATTTAAGAGGGAAACATACAAATGACACAAAAGCAGGCCTTGTGTGTTCAGTTGCGTGCCTGTCTCGAGATGAGTCAATATTTACAGGTTGTCGACCCGACTTCCTTTCATAGCAGCGGTCGAAAGGACATCGCCAGTGATGCAGTATAAGTACGTGATAAAATGAATTTAGCTAACACTTTATTGGCTAATAACATCTACTTACATTGTGTATGTAAAATATGCGGAAATTGAATCCATCCGATCGTATCCAGATAAAAGGCCACGAATTCGCAAACAGGCACCCATGTGCTGAGTTGTTGCCGCTATCTTATGCGAATTTATTCGAGGAGATTAAACTAGTTTTAAATGATTGCATACATCGTAGGTACGTCTTTGGTAATGGGTTATTTACGTAATGACGATAAAAACGTTTCCTTGTATCGCTTACGTGAGAATATTGCTCAGCAGGCGTGACATTGACCGATGTGCGCGGGTGGCGTGACTGTGGCAAGTCCGTGACGCCACGGTGACGTCGTGGCCACGGCAGCCACGCCGACACCTCTCAATGCATCCACATAGTAATTTACTCATCAAACTAATAGGGACAAAGCATTAAATAAAACGTGCTACCCCAATTCTGTTTTGCTAGTGCAGCTTGTAAAAAAAGCGAGTAACGCATCGACTTTACTTATACAAAGCCCAATTACATTTTTGTTGCCAGCAGAGAAATTTATGAAAATAATTTGCTGAAAAATACTTACATATATTTTTTAATAGGATTAATTAAAAGGAGCTCGTGGCACAGTTGCTATTGCGCATATCATTCGATCAGCGAAGTTAAGCAATCCTAACCCTAGCGAGTAATTGGATGGGTGACCGCCAAAGTTCCCTCCGTGTCTCGGAGAGCACGTTAAGCCTGTCCAGCAATCTGTCCCGATTGCCAAATCATCTTTGGCAAACGTTACGGGTCGATTGGAGGCCTAAAATTGTCCGACAACTGGTTTAACCCAGATCACAGATTTTCCTCGTTATAGGGGTTGCGAAGTTCAGATGGCAGTCGCTTCGTATAAAAATCAGGTGATCAGCCACATCGGGTTGAATCAAGTGCCGACCCCAACAATGTATGGGATAAGGCCAGGGAGATGATAATTGTATTTTATTTAAATTATTCGCATCTAGTACTTTGATTCGACATCTACCAAATATGTCCTTTTCATAAGCTAGCATAGGAATTTCTATTAATGAAATAGTTATTTTTAGAATAATATTTGCGTCCGATGTAACTGATTCATGTTATATATGTTACTGCCTGCTTTCTGACTCACCATGAGAATAATATATGAATATTTGAATTATATCTAAATTAGAAGACTCAAAAGAACAAAGCAAGTGAATTAGATTTCGTTAAAGCTTGTTACTTTAATTAAATACAAAATAGATCGCGATTGATGAATATGTACGCCGTGTCAGTAGAAATACTGATACATATCGCAAAGTTGGTACAATGTAATCGAATCAGTTCTGATGCCACTGTGGAATGAAAAAATATGCATATCTATTTACTGTAACATCTTTTAACGACTAGAAAAACCTACGTATTTTTATCTCGTGTCCAGGAGGTATTGATTGATGATTATTAAATAAATTTTTAACTATAATTATTTGTGCGTGATAGAAAAGTAACATTTTATAGGTGATATATTAAAGATTAGGCGAACGAAAGAGTATTCAATTATTAAGCATCATAGTTAAATAATAATGCAATACAATCAAACGTACTTTCAGCAGTCAAGCCTATTTGGAATAAAAACACTTATCTAAGGACAAAACACTTGGACAAGTGCAAAGCAAATACTTTTGTAGTCATACATCGTACAAGTTTAGCATCGAGTGTCGGTTTCTGTTATTTGACTGTGAAATTGCGATTGTAAGCCAGTCGCATGTTTACTTAGCTATAAAACAATGTATGGGAGCCGGAGTGCCGTTTTAGGTTCAATGATCACGAGGATCAGTGAATGTTAGCCGTACTGACGAATAGGGTACTTTTTCTAACGATAGAGTTCGTCCGGCCAAAGACAACTCAACCGTGGGATAGTAGCGAGTGCCCGCCGATGAACGCTACGTGTGTATCGCTACTATGATTTGATTAATGGAACAGATTGTAGAAATTGAGTTGGCATAAGATAAGTGGTATATGTTTTATCTAAATGACGTGCGGTCGATGCAAAGTGACGTGTACAAATAACTTTTTTATGCATACGCTTACTGTACAATAATTAGATATGAAGCGGAAATAGAAAAAAGACGATCAAAGTTTGTTTAAACGTTTCATCCTTGTTACATTATTTGAGTTTTTATCAACGTTCTTGCCGCCATTGTAATGTTGCATTTTTTATCTTGACAGCATCTTCACATCGAGAGGTCAATGATATTGAAATCTGGGTGTCGTGAAGGCTTTTAGACATTTAATTTTCATATATAATTATTTCCACCAACATTATAATAAAGGTAAAAATGTAACTATAAGTAGCGCACTAAAATATTTCGATGCGAATGAAATTATACTGTATATTGTGATCTCTAAAGCGCGTTTGAGGAACAACAAACTAGTATCGTTGAAACGTATCAATTCTAAAGGTTTTTTCTACACAAAGATCACAAGCTGGACTCACCCATTATAGTTCCATAATATCGCCAGCAAGTAGAGAAATAATAATTACCTGAAACAAAAAAAAAAGGAGACTCGTTAAAATAGTCGAAATTCAGATGTCGCGCGAAGAGCACGTCAATTGTGGGGACACAAATGTAAAGGGGCATACTCTTCGTATCTCCGCGGAATACGAAAGTTTGACAAATTTTAATATTTATTAGAAAAACGGTACCAAGGTGGTGGGTTTAAATATTTACATCAAGCCATGTAAGGATTTTCATGTCTACGCTCTAAGAATGGTCTATTTAATTTATATCACGTATACCAGGATATTGTGTGTGTAAATTATTCAACTAGTGTAATATGAGAACATACAAAGAATATCCTATGAGATAAGAAATTTCTCATTCGCCTTAATTTTAAAACATCCTAGTTGGTCGTAAAAAACACAGGGTAGAGAGATACTTGAAATACTCATTTTGATATTGTATTTTAACGTAGTATTCTACTTATATTCTTCTCTACATATACGTATATTCTAGCTAAATTCGAATATCTTTTGTTTGATTGATCTTAAGATCTCTTTACAATATTATAATAATTAAATTATATTGCATAAAAAAGCATGACTCATTATATTCCTCTAATCTAGTAAACCTGTGCATTTTATGGGAGATAATAATACTATGAACATATTCATTATATTTGTCTGCGTGAGTAGTTAATTCATATTACAGTGATTTTACCGGTGGAAGCTGAAATGTCTATAATTCATACTAGTTGAGTGACTTGATGGACATCGCAGCTTTTATAACTAAAATGCGATAAATGTGACCCTTCAAGACGGCTAATGCTTTGACCAATGATCATTATATGGGTACTGCATTATACAGTCGACGAACCAAGTACTTCACGTTTATTTATGGTTCACGTGTATTTGCATCTGCACAAGATAAACAGTGTGTTTCATAATACAGCGCGCACGCGGTTGTCTGCCATTACAATCACCAAGTTGTCGTAACTCGCCGCATCCGAACACGGTGCAAGGTCTAGTTCGAGCCTAATGGCTTCACTTATGTAAATAGACAACGGAATTGCAGCGAACTCGCATATTCCAGGAAATTGTTTAGAGCGAAATGTTGGTAATTACAAATCGATACGGGAAAACGGCTTGACTATGTTCTCCGAGTACCTACAAGGGAACGACGAGCCTGAGCTTGAACTCGGCTACGATGCGGCGCACGCATTGTGATTATGGGTCGGCTGTCTATAATTCAACATGTCATAATTGAGGTATAATCACGTGTGAATTGCGTAATTAACTTGTTCTTTTCTTTGATCACAGGTGGTGGCGACTGACGGGCATCTGTTGTGGAGCTAGGTTAGTAACCTCGGGTACCTTACCCCGTTTGTAATTCGTTAATCTTCTGAAATAACAAATTATTATCTCTTCAACGTCTTTGAAGATGCACTTAGTTGCTAATGTAGGGAAAATAACACCTCTCGTCTCGCCATGGATTATAATAAGGATCCATTACTGCACCCATTACAAAATTAGTCTGCCTAATGATCTGATAATTTCATTCAATTTGGCGTGCAGTACTCTACTCTATGGATCTACGTTCCATTTGCCCATAATGATGTGTCTAAAGTAAGCATGTCAGCCTTTCATGTTCCACAGTTCACAACGACAGAGAAATATATAAAGGTATTTCATATTTCATAAGACAAAATAGTGGCTACTTAAATAAATATAACTATGCTGTTAAATTAGCCAAGAAATCAACAAAAAATCTTAACAACCTTAAAATCAACGAAGTGCAAACAAATATACAGTTAGTTTTTCCGGTAATATATGTAGTGACTCGACAAGACAGCGAAGAAAGCTCGTATGTAATATAGTATTACGGTAGCAATTTTATTACCAGAATCGGTTCACATGAAGTAACCAAGCGGTCATTAAGATATGAAATGGGTTGCTGGTTGCAATGGTAAAAATAATAATAAAAAGTTCAAGCAAACATGTGTTTAATCAAAGGTGGTAAACTCAATACATTACGATGTAAACTTGTATGTGCATTCTTTATTGCTACAAACTGGTAACAAATTAAGCTAATTTAACCATTACAATTATATTGCGATATCACGAATAAATTTATGAGTTGAGTGAACCCAAATAATAAAATTTACCGGGGGCTTTATCTAAATAATATAAAATAAAGCGCCAATTAATGCAGATTTCTTGGAATTGTAACGTGTATCTACGTCCTACACTCAATTCTCAGGGAATTCTACGCAGTTTATCTAAAAAAAGCGTAAATTCAATTTGCAATGCAATTTCCGAATTCGGTGGACCGGTTTCTGTAAAACATCATCCTGTTACTTTTACCGTTTGTCGGACGCACATGAAGGCTTTAAATAAAAATATTTCGCATACGTATGTCAGCCTCTTTTTAGCAGTGGGCGATAAAGACAACAAAATGAAATCATTGGCAGGCGAATCAAACGAGATTCAATATAAAGGAGATATCTTTAATGAAAGAAAAAACTTATACGTTCTTTTTACGATATAAAATTACCATGACATAACGGGACCTCCGGTTCGAAACTCCGATCTGTCCGACTGGGGACTGTATCTTCTTAGAGTCGCTGCCAAATAAATTGAAGTGTCTGTTTGTCAATCTATAATTACACCTTCTGATTAAATGCATATGAAAGTACTCATACGGTACCAACATAGAAAAACAAGTTTTTTAAATGTTTTGACTGTCTGCCTGTTCGTCTGTATGTTTGTTTGTTCCTGTTTGATATTATTAATAAAAAAAAATATTAGGGTTCCGCGGCCCACTCATAAAATTAAGTCTACGCGGGTGAAACCCGGGGCACAGCTATATAAGGTAGCAAATGGACATGTATTGATTTCGGATCTAATATTTGACAAATCGAAGTAATTGTATAGATAATACGTTTTAGTAAGACATAATAATGATAAAAATGGACAGTGGGACCGCGGTAAAGATTAAGCGCGGTGGTAAAGATGTATCCTTATTTATTGCGGAGCAGGTAGAAAACAGCGTTTGCCACATTGTTCGGGCTCTGAACATTTTCTAAGATTTAACGACTTACATCAGACTTTACGAATTATGTTTTATACAAGTATGGGTAGTAAAGTTTTACTCTTAAACAGGGTTATAATACTCGCTCATTAGGATATGATTGGTAAAAGCTATTCCAGCAGCGCCACTAAATCCGACAAACTGCTATTAAACGATCGTAACATGGAAGGTACGTAAACCACGATTAAATTCAGAACCTTTTTACCGTTAGTCTAAGATTAATAGATACGATAAAATACATAAGTAAAATCATTAACAGGGCTGGAAATTGATAGGCTATAAACTCTGTCAACTAAGTAAGTGCACCACACATTACAATTTCTGACGATCAATAATAAATTGATAAAACAAATAGCTAGTAATATAATGATCGGAGTAGGCAGCGGGTGATGTATGATCGATAAATCACTTTCTCAGCCGACGAGACTAACGCCAGCACGTGACGTTCTTGCGTTTATTCAATTATGATATCGTTACGAACGCGTCCTATTTAATATACCATTAACAAATATTACAACAGTTTTATTCGGAGAGTCAAAGCTAGCATATTAAATTTATCCAATTAGACTACATTAATGTAAATGTCCAAGAATATAAAACTTGAGCTGGTCATGGAAGCATGCGTATAGCCTATTACGTTTATGATGTATCTCACTAATGTTGATTTTGCCGTATGGCGAAAGTAGTTACTGAATTGGATGCGAAATATTATAGTGGCACTGGAGATACATTGTTTCAATCATCAAAATGAACATAAAGCAATCCATAAACATTTTGATTTAATAAATTTCATGTTAATTTAGTGAGCATTCAGAATATAGATAAGTACAATGCACACAGGTAGTAATGCAGGAAACGTCTGCACAAAACCCCCGAGGCGGCCAGTCTGCATTGGGAAGCAATCCTTGTTCAGAACATAGAACAAGCAAAAGGCGGTCGCGATCTCCGCCAGGGGCTTCTAATTGACAATGGATATAAACCGACCCGTATAGATCCACCATCCGATAACATTTTACCTTTAACTCTCTCATTACAAGTTATATGATAGCGAGTTTTCTTAAACGACTCTCTCAAGCATCAAATAAATATCTCACGAGAAGCGTTTGCCATATCTCAGGAAGCTGCTACTAGCTAATGTCCATGAATGGAAGTTGACTTCCGCTTTGTAAGGTAATTTATACAAAAAAATCTCATATACAATTTAATGCTGGGGTTATTAAATAACTGCAATAAAGTATGGACAGCTTGGAAAATAAAAATATGCGGGTCGGAAATGTCTATGAATACTGTAGACCGATATAAAGCTATAATAAGGCTAGGTGTATCATAAACTGGAATTTATCTTTATGGACCACCAGCAGTGATACTCTAGTTTTTATAGGAATACTATCTCCCTGTCTGAGACTTCTGCGTGGATTCTCGTGACAGTGTAAACTTTCTTCAGAGTTCAAGTTATATAGGTATATATACATATTTGGCAGTTTGGTCGCGTAATGACTATGGACCAATAAGAGACACATTCGGTCCATATGCGTAAAAAGCATTGAATGTTGGATTAATCAACGCCAAAGATAAAGGAACAGCTGATATATCTACTGGTTGATTATATTTGATGATAGAAATTATAAACATGTATTAAGTGAGCGATGATGACCAAAGTTAGCAAATCTTCATTTGATTAGACTTTAACAATGTACTTTTAAATCGCCCGATTGACACGATTATACAGGAGTTACCAACAGGTTTGGATTTACTGAGAAGAACCAGCCAAAAAACTCGGCAGTTACTCCATTCAAAAAACGTGTACAATATTGATCAATACATTAATGATGATAAGGACGCAGTTCCAAAGCTTAAATGTTAATAAAAATATGACCTGTATATGTACATGGCTGATCTATATATATAAATTAAGGTTCAAGATAACCAGCCTCCTTAAGCATTGCAGCACCTGCTCGGAATTATAACGAGAATATTTGAAAAAATATCCGAGATTATTTTAGTAATTCAATTAGCAAAGTATAGTGATGTCGATTAGTGATAACACGTCAATATTATGCTACGTACGAAACTGTTGCCGTTGATGCCGAAGTTCATATGCTTGTAGCAGGAAAGCATTCAGTTAGATATTTATCATGCTCGGGAATAGTTAACGGTAGTTATAATGTCGCATTAAAATGTACATAACGTAAAAATTTCTAGTTTATAAAGTAGCCGCATTGCAGGTCCTCACGTTCTTGTTTACTTTACGACTTTTGTTTAGAAATCTGCGCCGTCGCCAAGTTAACTATCTTGTATGTATGCAAAGACGTTAGGATATATTACGATATAAAATATGACAGTACGTCGGAATCTGTGAGAACATAATTGTCTATTCAGTGTGAGCACTCGATGCGAAAGATAAAGGCGTTGAGGGAGAAGTATCACCTCTTGTCCGTCTAATGTTATCTGCGCGCGACATCTTTATACCGGGGTCGGTTTTTCACCGCGTGCGCAGTGCTGTGGGCGGTAATGGCGTCCGCCCCAACGGGATTCACGCGCCGACATCGTTGCGTTTCATCGTGCGGCCGCAATACATCGCTCCACTTAAATTACGTGCGAACTTGTTCCGGTAAGGTACAACAGCAATACTGACACTATAAAAACCGCGCTGCTTGCCGGCCTCAAAGGCGCACACTGTAAGGCGGGCTTAAGAATTGTATTTCCTAAAATTAATCTATCAAAACATGCGGTCAGGTAATGGGGCCGAAGATGTCGGTCAACAACAGGTGAATTAAATAACAGATAACTGAGTAACAGATAAAAATCTGTTACTTTGTTGTATGGTAACATTACATCTCGTTGAATGATACAATGGTGTGCTTAAACGAGGCTCGTAAACGTCCGATCCATCGCCGATAACGGTGGGCACGGGGCTATGTGATTGAAAGGTATAAACCCTTTCACATGTACCAAATGAGCTATTCAGCCAGGAACTTACATTTAAGAACTTCGATTGGTTACTTGTGACGGTTTTCTTATAAATATTACACACAAAATTCTCACAACAGCATATAATTGTGAGAAGATTGCAAACAAAGTAATTGTAATCTAATTTCAAAAACCAAATATGCTATCTACTGAACAGTTTTTAAGAGATAACGTGGAAAGATAAAATTGAAAACAGCACAACAATCGCGTTCAATGTGAACCTCCCACACACAACGGAACCTCTTCCGGTGTTTAAATTGTAGAGCATCCAAAAATAATGGCTCAAATAAACAAAGTAAAAGAATATTACACAATATGAACAGTTATATATCTTGTCTAATCAAATGAACGATGTGTTTAGATACACAGAGAGCAGTCGCTGATTGTTATTTATTATCAGCATTAATCATGCAGCTTTTAAAATAAACCAAATTATTTCTGCTGTCATTAATTGTTTTTAGAGCGGCAGAAGTTTAGATGGAGGCGTGACCGCTTTAAGGTAGAATTTTAATTAAACATAATATGAACTATAAAACAAACGAACAAAATGATTGACAGCCGTAACACAAATAGTAATAAAAATATAATTGTTATAGATTTATATTAAATAAGTAGTAATGTTTTCAAATGAATGAACAGCGACGTAACGGTTATTATTAAGTTTATGTGCATGTATGGCCACTTTATCTGTTGGTTGATCTCAACCTACTTTTAATGTTCACTTTTAACGCCTTTTAATTTGACAGTGCGTTCTCAATTCAGTGTTGTTATCTTTAATGGAAGGCGGGAGATCGGAGGTTGATTAATCTAGAGCACGTTTATTAAGTAGCGTGTGTTTAGTGGTCCGCGTGTGTTGATGCGGACGGTTCTAGGTCAGCTGTTCGTCGTGGTGCTGCCAATTGAAACCAACCGTTCAATTTATCAACAGTCAAAAGTGTAGATGAGAACTTGTCGTTGCATATCAAGCCGGAAGAGTGAGCTCAGTCTCCCGTTATGACATTAGTGTTTTTGTATCTCCCATCAGTGGGACAGGAGCGCGTTGCCGCTCCCGTGCACCGGGAAGCCAATCAATTACATATTAGCTTAATGTGACGCAGATGGTCGGAACTTCGCGCCTCTAGATTTGCATGGTGCTCACACTGCCGACGAATGTTGGCAGCGGCGCCCAGCTGTAACGGCGACAACATCATCAACTCGGAATTGTAAATTTAATGTTTACTTTCTTAAGTATCGTTTACAGCAATACCTAGCGCTTCAGAGTCCATAAGCAACTAATATTTACGTAGAATTTTTTCAATGTGCTATTTCAGAGCACGATGTCGGTTTATTTATACGGATCAGATCTATGCTACATGTTAAACATTTATTAGAAGGGCATCAGGCAATAATAGCAACGTTAGTTTTAATTGGGTGTGTCTGGTTCATATACGGGTGCTATAGGGCCGCGAGGTGGAACAACAATAGCGGCGTGCTCAGTAGGCGGATGAGCCGTCGTGGTCGCTGCAGGCCACGGCAGCATTCAGCCCTTTCTGAAATCCGCTTCGGAAATGTTAAACCCACCAATGTTCCAAAACCTACACTGTTATTTGAATCTAGTGAAATCGATGTGTTTATATGGAGTGAAGCTATTAGAGATGTTCTCTATTTTGCAAAGTTCCATATAAACACGCAGTCTGAACATAGATGGAAATATAGGTTTATTGACCCGGAATGTGATCCGAGTCATTTTCCTACAGATCTAAATGCAAGAAATCCAATAGAGACACGTTCATAAATCAGATTTGCACAATACTTGGGGTGCAATAAAATGTACAGTAAATGCAAGAATAGTGGTAAGGTACAAAATATGCATAAAACTCGCAATAAATCTGCCGCTGCCTGCAGATAGGTACCGGCTCATGCCATCAAACTGCATTCAAAGCTTTACGGTTTAACACACAACTGCCTAGCACCTTAATTACACAGTGACATTAGCTAAAGATATTAACGATCAGCTAGTAACACTTTAGTGCATCTTCATTTAGTTCCTTGACGAATTTCCAAAGTAATTACCTATCTGTAAATCTCATCATGACGACTCTATATTAGTATCTATTCTAGAGAATATTGTATTGTTTTTTATTAATGAACTAGTACTAACGACACAAAAGTATTACGAACACATATGCTCACGCCTGTATTCCCCGAAGGGGTAGGCAGAGGTGTTGTAATCACAACACCCACTTTTCACCGAATTTGATTAAGTGCCAACTTGACAGATGGTGAGTCTATCGTCGTCTCAGGCACTATACATACGTCTTTGAATTACTTCTCAGAAATATGCAGGTTTCCTCACGATGTTTTCCTTCACCGTAAAGCACGTGGTGTGAAATCACTGTACATAAGTTTTTTAGAAAAACTCATTGGTACAGGCCCCGCTGGGATTCGAACTTGCGTCGCTTGTGTAGCAGGCGACTGCTCAAGCCTCAAGGCCACCACGGCTCTCGTCTCTCAAGTATTACGAAGTCAACAATTAACAATGCATAACCTGTAATAAATGTCGCTCACTTGCCAGTACGCATAGATCAAGATGTAAATAGCTTCATAAAGGTATCACGAGTTATTTTTATCGATTCTATAAACATATCTGCCTATTCTATAAACATATCTGCCTGTTGGTTCGGATGCTCACAAACTTTAAGAGGTTGCACGTCGTCTGGTAGAAGCATCTCGTGACAAGCGGGCTGGTGCTTTTCTCGCTCAGAGAATTAGCATTGCCATTCAACGTGACAATGCTGCCAGCCTTCTTGGCACGATCCCAAGAGACACCGATTTGGGCCAAGTTTACTACTTGTAATTAGTTTTAAGAACTATTATTAGTATATATGTTATGGTTATAACTATAATATCTGCCTGTTTGTAATTCTAAATTAACAGCATTTCACTAAAAACATACTTTCATATACTTTTAGTGAAAAGCTGTATACGGTATTTACATAGTATTTTTGCCTGTCTGTCTGATTGATTGTAACGGGAAAATCGTTGGCAGTTTTAAGGAAAAACATACTTATTAGTTTTTATTGTTAAAGCTATAAGGGTAAAACCGCGAGGCACAGCTACTACCATTTAATGTTTATAGCATTAGTCTGAGACCTGAAGCTTGTATGCAATATAATTTACCACATTCACAGGTATCCGTTGCCTACTCTTGAACCAGTCGCGTGTTTGTAACACGGTAAACATGCGGCATCTGCTTGCCAATTAGTAAGTAGCCCGTCTTATAGGTACATGACATTAATACTTCAGTACATAATCTCCTTAAAGTGCATCTCATCGAGAACTTGCTGTGAGCGATCTTACTAATAATCACGACATCAAAAAGATTAACGGTTTTACTAGTAAAATTTAATTAGGCAGCAAAATGAATGATACATGCGGCTTAGCCGAGCGGAGTGGTTGCGTAATGATCAAGCACAATTGTTTATGTACGATAAGCGATCCCTCTGCATGATTTAAAAGATAATCATCACATAGCAATCATAAGCGCGCTGTTACAGGTACATTTATGAAATAGTATTGTGCAATCAATTTATTGTTTGGTTACTCAGAACGAGGAGTTTCATTGAAGTACGTTGTTCAATCAAACATATGTTTAAAGATACAATCTACATTCATATGACCACGCCTGTATTCCCCGAAGGGGTAGGCAGAAGTGTTTGTAATAACACAATCACTTTTCACCGAAAATGATTAAGTGCCACAGTGCCTGATGGTGAATCCATCGCCGTCTCAAGCACTACACATACGTTTTTGAATTGCTTCTCAGACAAATTCAGGTTTAAAAGATACAAATAAAATATGAAAATAACATGTGAGACATGCCAAAGGAAGTTTAAATTTAGTGTTATCAGTTCTATATTACTAAGTTGTTGGCTAACTGGTCGTCAACAACAAGCCTAATCAATGAAATAAGATTAGCCGATTTGAACTCCAATAAGTTGTGTGCGATCCTGCAGACACTCAGGAAGCCGCAATGTAATTTACCGCGGACCTACCTACAAGAGTATAAGATTGAGTGAACCTGTAAATCGAATCTATCACGTACAAGTTGTTGTGTCATTATGGTGATTTGTGATTTCCTTGTGGCCGACAATATATGCTACGGAGACCTTACAGAGATTTCGTGGTGATCTAAGTTGATTATTTCAATTTTAAATACCTCGACAACCGGGATTTAACAACAGCATTAGATTAAAATATTTATGAAAAAAAAAAAAAATCCTGGAAACCGTGAATCTTGGTTTTGAGACAGTACATTTAAAGTTCGAAGATCACTTATTTCAAATATTTTATCTACGTATATTTCATTAGCACTAGGATTTATGCTTCATTGTTTAGCCACTTTTATGGTCAAGGAGACTTGCTTTGCAAGTTTTAATAATGATGTTTCAGAATAAATTTACCTTTTTGCAGCACAATATTCCTTACCTATAATTTCGTAGTTTCAATTTGAATATAGGTGTCTGGTCAATCAATAATTATATGGTCACTAAATATGACACCTATATGGTCACTTAATGAGAGCTTAGACCCTGATCCAACCGTTACGTTACATAACTATAATGGATGCTAGACTCCCAAACAATACGTACTCACGTATTATTTGTGAGTCAAGTCATAAACGAATATATTTTGAATCGTGTGCAGGTGCTTAATGAAGCACTGTAACTTAGCTGCACCGAAGTCATACACCTAACGAGTCTCTATAATGGCAAATCATAAGGCAAATAAGAATGATTGTACCTCTTAGCAGGGTCATTGAGTACGTCGTTATCGTTGTCCTAGTATGTCGTTAAGTAATACACGTGTTCTCGATGCCGTTTGTGAGCAGTGCACTCGTCAACGTCTGTCACCGAGCAATGATAGATGCACGAATAAACTAGTGATATTGCTTAGTTTGTCCAGTTGGACATTAGACAAGATGTTTGTCTAAATGGTTTCTTTATTGTTCGGCGACTGTCACGGCATGTTGAAGTGGTGACAGGCTCGGCGCCTGGTGGCGATCGTGACGCCCGCGCGTGCTCCGGAGCCGCTGTCATGCGCTACTTGCGATTATCATGTCGACAATGTCTAGCGCCAGTGTCACGCTTTAACTAAACGATTCAAACCAGTTTCCGGTAAATTACGATTTGAATATAGGATACAAATCTTACCGTTTTGTAAGAAATAGCGTTATTGTACACCAGTCTGTAAAAACTGAGCAGGAAAGAGTGCGTGACGTGCGGAAATTCTGCGGTGAACCATATAATTATTAATTAAAATGTAACAGTATCTTAGCTCGAGTGCACCTCACGTGAGACCTCTATTTAGTTCCTGTGTCCGATACCCAGGACGAAAAATATTAATTTGATTTCCCTGTATCTAGTTACAATGTGGAATCTAGTTGGAAGTGAATTGCCAACTAAGTGCAGCAATCGTTGTTAAAATTAAGTAGTACTTTTCTATAAATTTGTCCGATAAGGAGGAATAAGAACAAATACAAATACGTGGAAAAAACATTTAAATTAGAATTGACACTCTTAAAAAGTACCGAATAAAATGATTTTATCTATCTCTCCAAAGATTTGTAATTTGAATGAAAATTAGTACCTATTATTGTAAAATTTTCCTATTTGTCACACACAGGGAGGATATATTTTTCAGCGCTGGTACATTAAAAGATTTTCTGCAAATCATTTTTTGAAGAAGGATTACAAGTTTGATTTACTGTTAATCTGTCCGTAATTGTGCGAATTTGTTGTGCACACGATGTTAACGAAGAGTGCGGGTACGTGGAAGTAGTGTGCGGCTCCGCCGACCTCTGCGAACGCAATAATTGAGCATAGAAATCAAATTACAGATGATTGATGATGCCGTTACCGCACGACCGTAGCCGCAATGACGCCCGCCGAGCGGACCGTATTATTTGCGTAATAAGATTTCGACAAAATACTCAAAATAAAAAACAAACCTTACTACGGTCCAGATATATAGTGTAAGGTGCAAATAATAACTAAAAATTGTGATAAAAACAAGAATCAATTGACTCGTGGTGTCCATGTGGTTTAGTGCTCACCTGGAAAGTAGGCTCTTTTAGTGAAAGTCTTGATTTATCCTAATGGCATTATCTTACTAAGCTACCTACCTAATTCCATATATAATTTATCACACTAAGAGCTTTTCGGTTTACTAAGTTTATGCACTGGTGAGGAACTTATGAAAGACGATATATTTATTACCATCGGCGGATATTAGCCTTCTGAGAAGAACCGGTAAGAATCTCAGTCAGGCATTGTGCATTTCATCAAAACAATACAAATATGTTGTGTAGGTATGAATGGGTACCTAATGAATTTATCGAACGACATGCTTTTTATGTACCATCATGCAAAACTATAAGCTAAGGGAATTAAATTATGAAATCACTCAGCGATAAAGTGTAATTATTCCTCCTTTGGACAAGGATTACTTGGCAGAATGATACTTAGCACTCAGTCCACGACTTCAAGTGCATTGTTCTCATTAATATGCAATCGGGGCATCATCCCATTGTACACTAGTGGACACAGGGGTTTGTCTAGTGGCTAGGTAAGTGTAGTAAGTGCTTTTAATTGATTAGATATGATTTCTGGGACGCATTAAGCGAATCTCAGAAACGATAATAAAATTATGTGATAAAAAGGGAGAATCAATTAGACAAGTATGTGAGACTAGGATTAGCAAACAAATGACGAACAGTTTTTATATTGAATAGGGCATGTTTTGGTTTTGCACTTCTAAATAATAAATTAATAAACCCAGGTATTAATATGGGTGCAATCACTGCGTGTATGCACACGTTTCGCGTACAGCGCCTGAGGCACTGCACTTCACTCGTAACATAAACATTTTATTGCTTTATTTAATTCTTACAAATACACGCATTCAACTATTTTATTGGTACGAGTTGTTATAAAATAACACCTCCATTTTACCAGTAGGTAAGTAAATGTATTTATTCGCGAAGCTGCGATGCCATAGCGGGCATGATTTGATGCGCTTTGAAATACATATTAAAAAGTTGTTCATGATTCTTCTATCGTTTGACGGCCGACGTGGTTTCCGTGTTCAGAGATAGTGATAGCATAAATAAGGTAAGCCCCTATTCATGAGGTTACTGCAAGGACTTTAGTAAATAAGGGGAGGAGAAAACCGGTCGGATGGACGCGGGAACAGGTGCCAATGTGGTCGCAGCCCTTTATGGACGTGACAACATACAAACCAGTATTAGGCAGAAATTTACAAACCATCTTCCAAATACACATAGGTACGATAAAATATATTTTAATGGTACAAGTCGAGCATCGTATGAAATAAATCGTATCGTCGATGAATCTCTCAAGCTTGAACGGCAAGTGGTTAAAACGCTAGCTGAGTTATGCTGATTAAGTAGCTATATCAATATTTAAATTATTAAGGTTTAGGCAGAGGTGTACTTATAGTACACAACATTCCGTCAGTTGCCAGTTTAAAATGTAGGTAGTACCCATAATGCAGATACAGAAAATTATGTTTTGAACGTTCGGGACTGGAAGTGTAGTGAACACTAAGTCTGTTACAGAATCACCACCTCTCATTCCACGGGGGTAATCAGATACCACTGCTCATCAAAAGCTACCATCCTAACAAGCTTTTATCTCTTCGTCAATATTTATGCACCTATTTATGAAGTTAATGCTACAAATTTGTATTTCAATTTGTATATATATATATACTATCATATAGATGTAGAACAGTCTTCGGTACCTTGCCTACAGGGACTTCTTTTAATAATATATTTTAGTTATAAGATTATATATTTTTAAGGTTTTTAGTTATTAGATTATATTTATAAGGTTTTTAGCTATGTAGTTCTACATACATTTTAATACTATATCTAGTCTTATTAAACACATGCGTTAGCACGTGAAAGTGAGTGTACCTATCATTAGGTTATAAAGATTAATGATAAAAATAAATAAGGCTGGCAGGTACGTAGAAAGCAATCAAAGTCGAAGGAAAAGTGAATGCAGTATGTAATTGCACACAATACCGCAAAAGATGATGTGGGTAGAAATAGAAATAAATTGCTATGTACTGCGACATCGTGATAATACTCTCGGTGACCGCAACTTGCGCCTGTTCAGAAGATGACAGAACACCATTATACCCGCAAAGCCGAAACCATATTACATTAATGGCTAGTGTATAATTATTCCCGCAATTTCAGAACAATTCTTGTTTACATTATACAAATAAACTAAAAGAAAGCCACAGAGCGGATGCAACGATTGCACCCGAAACCTACTTCTAGCCCTTTTTGCCGTAAACAATGCCACTAAATTATAGGAGTTAGTTGCCAGTCTCTCATTGGTAGGCATGATTAATCGCGGAGAAACTAGTCAGGATTACTGGGTACACATTTGAAATCGCACGTTTTACACTACACTGATCATTTGTAGTCATTCTATACACGATCAACGACTTTTTGATAGAAAAATTGTTAGAAAATCGTAGACAACACACGATGTGTTTAAATTACACGTGTTGCACTACTGATTCGTGGCAGTTTGATGTATTGCCCTTCAGATTGCCAGTTCGTGCCATAATTCTAAGTACTTACATGTACCACGTGGTTTATATCAAACGACTTAATCAGGCAGTTATGATACGAGTTACTTACCTAAAATTGAATCATTGACATTGTTCTGTTTTTGAATGATTACGTATTGAATTACCTTACTTGTAACAACTAAATACTGCTGAATAAACAAAAATACCTAAGATTATGTCCTAGTAAATAAAGATTGAAATGAATTTAATAGTTTATCGTAATTAAAAAAGCTGAACAATCGCTTCTAGACTACAGCTTAAAATAAATAAAACGAATAAAGAAGCTTTGCAATTTCCACCTGCCGACTGGAATGTTACGCCGCGAGCTACATCATGAAAAGTGGTTTAATTTTTCAAATAATTTCAACGAGTGCGGTGGGATTGGGACCTATAGCGCTACTCATTAAAGCGCCCTTCTTTCGCCTCTGGGCTTCGCACATCGATTTGTTAAGTTTATCTCCACTTCTGACAAAGTCTAATAAATGCACACTCATTGCCATGGACTCACACTATAGACTACTTACAAGTACGTATGGCGAAAGTCTACATAAAGAATGCAAAGTTTTTAGGCATATATCCTATAATACAAGAAATTACAACTTGTCATTTTGCGACAGAAATACAGATTAGAGAGACGCGTTTGTTAGTTTCTAGTACTAATTGAACAATTTTAGAATAAATATTCTGATAGCGAGTCACGTAGGAGGTAGAGTGGGTTGAGCTGCATCGCGTTCGGAGAAATCGAGATTCACTTAATAATGTAAATCGCACAGGATAGATGCACGGACGCATCAGCCCACTGACCTCTTGAACGAGGAAGACAAGACTTTCTGTCCGCGCTATCATTGTGTAAACCATACAAGCGGACTCATTCAACGTTGGTACGATGTACGGTAATGCGTCTGTGCTATTAATGCTAACAGTAACTATGGTAATTAATATGACTCAACTGTGTGCCTCGCGCAACAAATATGGCCGTTAATTATTTGTTACAACAGCAGTAAAGTGTAAAAAGTAATTATTTTTTTACGTTCAACATAATAAGAGGTGGGTGGTGTACAGCATCGGATGCGAGACATGAGCGAAGCTCTTTCGTTGGTTTTTTTACTTGGGTGTAAAATTTAATTTATCAAAGCTAGGAGTATATTTTTTGTATTAATAAGTACCTACTTATGTACTTACTTAGGTACTGTTTCATCGAATCAGCAATCAACAAAAAAATATTTGGATGTTTAGCATTTCCACAAATACTCTTTCTACACTATCTCACTCACTCATTTGTTCAACATTCTTCATGGGCAACAACTTGGGCTGCCTAGTATAGGATGTCGTCGAGATCGATTATTTCACACTGTAATAATATCTAAAGGACGTAGAGTCTAATCAGGTTACCATTTTTTAATACTTCAATACCGCAAATAAAACAAAAAATAGCAATGCATGTGCAGTATGCACATGAATTGTTATTTTAAAGTTTTAATACAAATATAAATAGAGTCTTTATAAATTGCATACTTACTTATAGAGCTGAGTTAAGATCTTATTTAAGGCGACACTAACTAAAACGATTTTCTCTTTCTCTTATATGGTCATTTCAGTTGGACGTATGCTTTTTATTTGGTATACAGGTATTGGACAATGAGCGACATTGACGCCCGGCTGACAGAGGTCGCCATGTAGGGCGGAGCGCCAGAGCGGTACATAAGGAACCCGCGCCCCATTAGAGAGCGACATAACAAATTACAATTTCATTCAATGTAAATCCGCGTAGCGTTCTGCGATGCTAATGGCTGAACTTAGACACGCCTAATAATATACAGACAAGTTGATTAAGCCGTTCAGCTTCCTATTGTGATCTGACGGGTGCATCAATTTAAACAGGCGGATCATTGGCTTCTTTTTATCAGTTTTAACGGCCGCCACTGATTTTTATTAATTCTAATGCAACACATAAACGACTGCTGTGTTGTTTATGTATTGTAGGTACCTACTATACGTGCATAACAAGCAAAACATTTTCAGCATATACATTTTACTTACGGTTTGGAAAACAAAAAAGTAAAGCGCCCATGCCTTTCAAGTTATAAACGATACTTAAACAAACGCATTGATTCAGCTTCTTATAAGTTTTCAAAAATACGATCGAATTTTACCAATTCCTATCTTTTAAGAATTTACTTGATTAGAAGAAACAGTATTCGTAAGTAGCCAGACTTACCTGATTAGGAACAATAAATCTTAAAATAAACACGTTGTTAGTAGGTTAATCAAAATAACTAGTAGCGCCCGGCAACAAGTTAATAGCTGCTATTCAGTTATGATGAGGACGTTGTGCAGTTTACTATAGATGAGATACACTCCAATCAAATCATAAACGCTATCATAATAATGAAATGTGTTCTTGCATAAATATGATTACTTCGATGCTAAGTCCAGTTTAACTTATGTTATTCTTAACCTTATTTTACGCGAATAATATGGGATGGTTGAGAATATCCAGAATATAAGAATTAGGTAGTAAATCTATATTAAGTAGTAATCTAAATTAAGTAGATTGAGAACAGCTTTTATGCTGGTTCCTGTGGTAATTCCGGTCCTTGCCGCTTTAGAGATCGCTGCGGCCTCATCACAAGTGCAGAAGAAAATGAAGATACCCATAGTGTGCCAACAAGTACCAGTATGGTGAAACGTAAATAGCAGGTTGGAGGCATCCGGCTCATTGAATGCGCTGACCCCATCTGATCGGCGCTCGGGGCACCGAACGTGCCCGCACATTCGCACAGACTGTCCACCATGGGAATTTATATCCTCAATAATGTATCGTTTACGATCAACAACTTCACTTTTTTGGTATTAACTCATAGTACAATTGGCAATAGAAACAAGTATTTTCTTAGTCATTTGAAATATATCTTTGACCGACTTTTTCTGAGCGATACTTCTATATATCGCGATCGTTGTTGCTTTTATTGTGATAAGCGAAATGAAATACCAACACAACGAATATAGCCAAAAAGTAAATGATAAGACATTTAGATCAACAATTTAGTACCTAGCTGGAATTTACATCGGAGACCGACTGACCTTCAATAAAATGGCATTCAACGAGATTAATCATGTTTAGGGCATCCACCTCCATGACGTAAATTTGTCAAATATAAATCAGTGATAATCGAATTTTAAATAGTTATTTACGTGGTAGCACGTGTTCTCGTAGTAGTGAATGACGGCCTACTTAGGGAGAGCGGCGCTCCGCTCCATGCTTCTGGCTCACGACCTCTCTATACGGGTCAAACTGTATTGTGATGAGCTTATACGCTGCCAAATCGGCCGATATAGCCGTAGAGAGCCTAATCGGAAACGATCATACGATAACAAGACGTTCTAAGTTTATGGATACAATATATTTTGATGGAGTTTAAGGAGCCTGTGCTTCAAGCTATTTAGGAAGATGCCAACAACTTTAAGGAATGGTGCTACACTATATAAGGAAACTTGTTTGTGCGATCTAAGTCTGAGAAAAAAAGTCTGAGGTAACAATACTACCGATTAAAAGACAGATAAGTTTGCTTTAGTATTCAACCATTCCATCTCTTTTATAAAATAGTTATTAATTTCATTAAAGGAGGCAGGCCCCTTTTAGTACTAAACTCTACTCGTGAAGACAATTTAAGGAAATTAAAGATAATGCTCGGTCCTGATCAAGTTTAAATATATTTTTTTTATTTCTAAAAATTACCGAATATGCGCATTGAATCATATAAATGGCAAGATTATTAAACTCGTGTTATTTCACGCAGTTGATGCTGTCACAGACAAATTTACACTCTGTTGGGACTTAACTTGCAGGGACCATGACAAATAGCCCTTGCCTCTTTACGCGCCGGTGTATTGTTCATTCTAGGAAACGGTTAGACGCTGCGCAATATAACATTTGTAACGAGTCATATCGGATCTTGCAAATATGTACAAAAAAGACATTTAAAACATTAATTTACGTTAGAAATGGAACAATGTTAAAGAATTGACCGTTCAAGCGATAAAATTAGATTTATTATAACACGAAGAAGCCTGCGACAGTACAACGGAGGCTCGTAATTTAATTTTCATAATAGTCGTGAAGATCAAATTACTTTCACGCCCAGAGCGACACGAGACCCGACGTATGAAATGAATTAGGTTTCCTTGGGCGGTAGTGTTCAAACGCGTCTATGCGTCACTTCACACTTGACGCGCAATAATGCAACGCTTTAATATCAAATAATTACTTTATTTGTTGCTAAGCACATAAAAAGCGATGGATGCAGACACGTTTATATACAGAATATAAATGGTTCATTGCCTGAAGATGGAATCAATTTTATAAGTGCTTTAGGATGGGTTCCCACAATGTTGGTGATCACAGTTTATGAATATTGCATGGCTTTCAATTTTAAGTTCCGTTCTTAACGACCTCGAATTTCATCAATTTGCCTGAGACAGACTTTCATTATTTTTATAGTAGGCTTCTAAACTATGGTTGTGCTAAGGATTTGTTTAATTAAAAGGACAAGATATCCAGAGACTCCTATCCAAATGAAGTTAAGCAATGTCAAAGTGCTGTACTGTGATTAAGTAAATGTCAGTAATGGCGCTTTCAGTAACGTGATTATGTTCTCTTCTAATTATCTTATCTTATCATTCCGAAGGTCAAGCCAGAGGTATACCAGCTTACATTTCACCGAAGATATTAAATTGCCAACCTGACAGATAATAGGTCTCTCAACAACAATCCCAGCTCGTTTTATATTACGTTATAGTCGAGAGTATTTTGATTTCTAAGCAATTATATTATTGTCATTTCTAGAACTATAAATAAAAAAAATAAACATTTTGCTCCCACTTGCGGATGGATATCGAATCAAGCCCTCGAGGCCTCAAGACATAACACATACCGGGATCCATTCAAGATATTGAACATAAATACATTTGATACATTTGATCAAGTTAAGCCTCGCCTGCGTGACATATTATTCAATGCTATTTAAGCAACAATGACGTGATATCGTTATGTTACAAAGCTACCAAAAAAGTACACAATAGGGTATCGGGATAGATTTCGTTCAGCGTTAACAATATATAATTTGTTATTTTGCGTCGAGCGTGGCGAATACATTTTTACAATGAAATAGGAATAAATAGTACCGTTGACCACGAAGTGGACGCGACGAGGAGTACACCGTTACGTGAACATTGTGCGTGGAACGTGAGCACGCCATAATGCAGCTCTATCATCTATACGCATATTGTTGCCAATCACGATAAAAACTCAGTTCCTATTGCAACTACCTTAACACTCTCATACACTAACTATAATACTCACTAATTTGACATTGAGAGTACGTGCGTGCTTTCATTACCAATACTTCCTGCTTTTACCTGCATTGTACAGTGTTTCATACATTTGCGATGCGAAAAATTACGTTCATATTTTTTCCCGTAACACCAACGATCCGAGATCTTAAAAAACAATTTCTACTTGCTATTGTTACATCATGTCTTACTCATAGTCAAAGAATAAGTAATATATGTAGGTATTAAACCAGAGCACTTGCGGGAGTTGAGTACACATGAATTAAAATCTTTACCCGATCGTAGTCCCTAATATTGTTTATGTCCAACTTAAATTATCTGTACATGGCTAATAGTAGATAAATTATGTAATTTTTATGATGCTTTTTTGACATTGCAATAATTTCCTATATTAATATTTAATACATTCTTCAGAAAAATACTTCTGATATTGATAAATTCTATATATAGTAGTGATTATGGTAATTAGAAACAAAATTAATAACGAACATAAATACAATTCCACTTAACTTATTTACAAGCCAGTGTACAAAGAACAATGTTTCTCTGTTTAAATAATGCTCGCGTGCGTGGTGAAGTGGTTATAAGAGTGGTTATATGATAAAGCTTCCCAAGCAATTAAGGTGATTTAAATTGCCATAAAGGTTTTTTGAACAACACCTTTCTTTTGTTACAGATAGCGAATGTTGCCACGGCCTCTCACAGAGAGTACAATGCGGCTCCTACTCAGTATAGTGTTAGTAGCGTGTGCAGCGGAAGCTGCGAAAAAGTTCGAGGGGACTTTGAGATCAGCAGCTGATGCTCCGCCGCAGGATAACTTAGCTGTGGAGTCAGGGTCACCAGCGCCGGCTGTAGTGGCCGCGCCTCAAGATTACAAGAACCCAGTCGACGCACCACCGCCTCCTAAGGAGGAGGATGAAACTGAAGAAGATGAAACCGATGAAGAGGCACCAGCTCCAGTGCCTGAAACAGCTTCTGGTGGAGTTCCACCTTCAGCTCCCAGTGGTGTCTCTGCACCTTCAGCACCCGCAAATTCACTCGAAGAATGCGACCCTGAGATGATTGGATTCGAACTAGTTACCGGGTAAGTCAATCCAACACGCATTATGTCCTGTCCAATAATTACTTTGTAATTACAAGTATCTTACCAGAGCAAAGAATTCAAACGCAACTGGACGTGAAGTGATGTTATCCTGATACGACTTTGCTCACGAGAGCTTATAAGAATGTGATTTAACCAGTATTTTACACATATAGTAGTTACGTCTTTATTTTATTCGCATATTTATGAGTAACTTCATGATTGTTTGACTTTACTTAATAATAATTAATTAAAGGAATGACATTTATTGTAAGGTTTTTGCATCTCTGTGATAAAGTATGCGCAATGTATTATTTTGAGAATTCTGTACCATCATGTATCATTTGAAATGTTGACGACTTATATCTCATGAACCTTAAATCTACATTGGAATATTGTATACAACACGAGACTGTTTCTATATTGGCTATATCATAAAAATCTAATAAATTCCTGACTAGTTTATAGCTAACAACACGAGAATGCATTCGTTGTTCTAAAAAAGTTCGTTGTATACAGATACGTGTTCTCTGCGCCGTCTCACATACTAGACGACATCCCCGGCACCCTGATGCTGACCGACTGCCTCGAGCAGTGCCAGACCAACGACACCTGTCGTGCAGTCAACTACGAGACGGGCCTTTGCGTGCTATTCAGCTCCGACGCAGATCAGTTACCTGGTAAGTGAACAATTTCCTTGGACTGCATTTTAATTTACGCTTCAAACAATCCAAACAATGATTTCACAATAACTTCCTATCTCCATAAGTCAAACAAAAGAAAGTAAGTACTTAATTCTAATTCGGCATTTGTCTAAATCCTGTTTGTTATTTATTCGCACATCGCACATCGCACATCAGAGTTATTTATGCTCCTTTTATGTAGGTAGGTACTAGATTTATGATTACACTTCATCAGCAGGAAAGTGCATAATTAATGCAAAGATTACTTTTCAAATGGACAGAAATATTCAAGGAATAGTTAAGACGTCATTAGAAGTCTTTCTTTAAGAGGAAGCTAAGTAACATAACGAGTTTTATCGAGCTTCCCAGCGATACATCAGCGATTACTTTGATGTAACAAGTCCGCTACTAATGCTACATACACAATTATAAAGTGGATTAAAATCAATAACAGTAGATAAGCTAAGCTAAGACCGGCTCGAGATGAGAAGCATTAATAAACATGATGTATACAAAAAAAAGTCTAACAATAACGGCACAAACACACTCGTGGTATGTTTTATCTGGGACACGGTGCAGGTGGCACGGTAATGGCGCCAATACTCTCATTTGTTCGACATAAACGTGGAGGTGTTACTTCTCAAACAAGTGAGGCGTTCCGATTTTTTGCTCCATCGCATCATTTGAATGCCAATAACGGCATGACTGTGCTCACTCATGAGCATTCGGAAAAAATACTCTCACCGCGAAAAGGAAATCTGACCGCTTGTATCTAAACACGAGTTAGTGGGACATGCTTTGACCTCAACAACCAATCACTATTCATAGTATCGACACTCGTTTATAAATGTGAGTCCTAAATAGCAGTTTGTTCTTGTTGGTTTACGCTTTGGTATATTATCATAATTCATCATAGTGATATATATCTCTTTTAGGAAAAGGAAATCAAGTCAATGAAGGAATAAGATCATAAGAAGGTAATAGTTTTTACGAGAAATTCTTGAAAGATGCTCTAAATATGAAGCAAAGAACATCAGTAGCCGCAGCATCCCGGTACATTTTATTTCTTATTGTGACCGCAACACCGCGGTATTAATATGAAAAAACACAAGTAATGTTCAAAACGTGCATATCAAAAGCTTTCAGTCAACGACTTCTTAATCGAATAAAATTCGTAAAAAAACATGAGCATAGTAATATTTTCTATAAACTCTGGCAAGATTATTTGCTAAAGAAAGTTATGATATAGTGGATATAGTGATAGGCTAAAATACTTAAGCAGCAAAAATTTTAAGAAACGACTAAGCCTTAGCTTACTAATAAATAGTAGATTGGATGCAATAGATGAGATAGTACAAAGCGTAGATAGTTGCGTAAAACTTAAGTGCTCATTAAAAGTCGAGTTGAATTATAGCGTAGTAAAATGGCTCGAATCCTGGGTATCAAGGAGTTAAGCCATGGTTCCAATTACTAAGTCTTAGATGTGTGTCGGTGACGAGATTTCGAATTGGCTACGGTTGAACGGATTTCTGCTCAGAGCATTTTATTGACATCCATAATCTGTTCTTACAAACGATAATATATAAAAACAATTCAGCAGATATATCTATATACCATCCATGAGGTCCATTTATAATGCCAAGCAATAACTTTTTACTTGAAAGGGAACTTAAGAAACTTTATTTAAAAAAATCTGTCTATTATTAATCTTCGAAGAGACTGCACTGGTAGGCAGCTGATACTCGTATTACAAAGTCTGTATTAAGCTCGACTTTTATTTTAGAAAATTATTAGGGTCTCAACGAAAAAGGCATAAAACACTTATAAATTGACAAGTATCAAAGTGCAAATAGCTGCGATTACGTATACGTCAAAACAATCAAAACTATTTCAAAGGATTAAATATGATTAAAATTACATATTCAAATGAAAATCATCTTCGCACGTTTACAACTTGCATTAACGCAAAGAAAATAATTATAGAGCCCAAGAAGCTATGGCAATTTTATTGTGTGCAGTGAATAATTGCCTTCATTAATTGCAGGTGCATTAACGAAGTCCCAATTCCCTGTGTTCACGATCTACGCGCAAAAGTCTTGCCTGGGCGTGCGGCCGTGTGAGCGTGCATGGTGCTTCGACCGAGTGCGCGGGTACCACCTCAAGGGGCGCGGCAAGAGGACACACACTGTCGGCTCCAGGCAGATGTGTCTTGACCTCTGCCTTGGCGAGAACGAGTTTGTTTGCAGGTTGGTAAATTATATTCACAGTCCAAGTCGCTTGGATAGCCTTACTGGTTTATCGTCACCATTTCTCCGTTCCACTTCATGCTCTCAATGGTATTTACGTATCATAATACAGTAATAGAATTGTATTCATATTATTTGACAAAAGTAATACGCTTGGGCGGCGTCGGTCGAATGTTTGTTTTCATCTTGTATAAAAAAGTACATAACGACTTCTTCACACATGAAAAAACGGACGTTAGCATTGTGGTATGTATCTCTACTTTTTCGGATATCGATAAATACGTTAAAAGGCGATGATCAAAAATAACATTGAGGAGGATTCTACTGTTAAGTCAGAGAAGGAAACAAAATATAAATATACCTGGCGCACAAATAACATCACTTTCTATACTCATACCGAGATTTACAACAAAATAACCCAAGCAATAGATTTTATGCATTTACCCAAAACCGCAATAGTAGGAAGCGGTGAGAATTTATTGAAGTAGCGTTCATTTCTCCGTGAGAGCACCAATAATTCAGTCCGTATTGACGTTTAGAAAGGGTCACATCACCTTTATTCAAATACTGTTATCGTATTTTCTTTCACAAGTATAATACCATTTCTATTGCACGATTTTCATAGAATGTAACATTTACCCTGCAATTTAAGTTCACAATAGAGCAAATTGTTTCTTGTAGCTTCTTAGAAAGTATATTTGCAGATTATTTACAATTTCAAAACAAAACATGTAGTTGAGTATAAGATATTAATCGTACCTCGGGCAGAAAGCAAAAAAGCAAGATTCTGGGGGTAGAAAGTGTCATTTGTTGCTGTAATTCAGTAGATACCAAACAATAGGGATAAAGATGAGAGAATACAAGTGTGATTCAATAATTTATCAACATTCTCTAAAATATAGTTTTTTTTATAACAAATGTATCCACCAACTATGATACATAGTGATCAATCCTTTCAAGTAGATCTAATCAATGTAAGAGTGACGTTGGTTTGCTTGCGTTGCTTTCTTTGGGGTTAAATGCGGCGGCTAGTAAAGAAGTATACAAAGTAGAACGGGTATGGGCGGAGTGAAACATGAATGACCCGCGAGCTCTGTTGCCCTCGACACGACCCGAGCGCGAATATGCACCAATTTACAATAATAATGCTTGCAAAGAATTACTCTAGAAGAAGAAAATGTTATTTAATAAGCTGGGGTATCGTTAAAATAAACGAGTTTTTCAAAAAGGTAATCAACATACTTTAGGGTGTGCTTCGTCGTTAAAGAACACAAATAAAACTTAATAAAAAATCTCCATGTAACAAGACACTGCAGATCATTGCTTTACGTGCCTTTCATTATGAAGATTAGCACTTTACATCTCTCCCAACAATACAATTGGACTAACAAGAAGCGAAAACAAGTATTGTCGAAGGTCATGTCAGTTCTCATCAGTTAGATGCTATCAAATAGTGACTTATACATCCAATGTTGTGCCTAACGAAGACAGTTAGAGAAGTATCTCTAACTATTATAAATTGTTATTAAGCTCATTGTAGAGCCAATAACTAACATCTCAATGAGGAATAGCGGCACTTCATCAAAGTCGTATCATTAAGTTAGCATGTATGCAAGAAATAATTTATGGGAGCAGATAAGCCCGATAACGAAGTCAATCAGGCTTCACCAAGTTGCCTTAGATGGCGAGGCTCGCTGTACATCTTTGCTAGCGGCTTAGCTCAGCGGATAAGTCACAGCCTCTTCCTGGTAGCCGATCCGTTTCAGAATCCTACAAACGAGCATTATATACAAAGCAGGGAGGCCAATTGCGCAGCCTACGTCTCAGGCGTCTAATGTAGCAAGACACGACTGTCCTATTGTGTTTATTTCCTTGTACGGTTTTTGATATCATTAACATAAATAGTGTAGTGCGTCTAACGCTCACATTCGATACACGTATATCTCTTGGCGTGTTTAGGTCAAGCTCGTTATCAGAGGCAATCGTCATACAGTTTCTCTAATTTGTACTCCACTTGAGTCCTATAATCTAACTATGTAGAATAATACGTCGCACACACTCTTATTTTCCCCAAATTCTCCTTCGTGATGTGAATATTTAACATTTGAGTAAACTTCTCTAAAAGATTTGTATCTATAACGGTTGACATTTGCCAAGTTGAATAACAAATTCCACGACTTTACGCCAAACGTCCCTGAATTCTTTAACCTTGGTGGTTTGTGATGTCGATTAGGAAATGAAATGCGCAATTTTGCTAAGTCGTCGAGCTTCGACACATGTACCATTGGGTACAAATCGGCGTATCTCCATTGAGTGGAACGCTGCGCGGGCGCACCCCGGGCGGCGCGCATCGCGATCGTCGACAGTCACGACATTTGGCAAATATTCCCCGGACGTGGCGCGGCCCAGTGGTGCACGGTGTGGGAGACTGCCCTATCGCTTCCTGCTTCCACGATACAATAACCGATAAAGCACATAATGTTTTCTCTTTCGAATATACACGCTTAATACGGGGTTTTCATATATTGTATTGAATTTGTGTATTGATATGATTCAAGCACCACTTCGATGTAATTTCCAATAACAATCAATTAATAACATCAAGTAATAACCAATAGGGGTCAAGGTAGTTAGATAATATATCGACGCGGTCTTTGTACCACTAAATCACGCAAGATACAATGTTGAAAGTGGTAAAGTTACCTTGTCGGCATACCACAGTATGGGGAAGTTAAATCAGCTAGGAACTCAGCTTTTTGCTATGATATGTGCATAGACAAGGTATTATAGCTGAACAAATTGCTGGTAGTTGGGTGTAATTATTGTGCGATGAAGAAGACACATCGGAGCGACCTGCGCACGCGGCTAATGAAACACAACGGCGACCAGTAGCGGGACACGCACAATCATTATATTAAGAGCTACTTTGAATTAATGTTTTCTTGCAATAGCCTCAGTGCCGTTATTCATAATGAGCTAAAGTTATATAACAGCAAGCCAATGATGGACGTATCGATAGAACATTTTCTTTGTTCTATAGGCCAAGAACTATGAGGTAAAACTCCTGAAGCAAGATATTTTTTTGTAAATGTATGCTTTGGTTATAACAATAGCAGATAAATTCTGCAGTATGCTACAGTCCTTTGAGAAAACGTGTTCCCAACAAGTTAAGGTTTAGGGCAGAGGTCATCTGATCGGGATCGATCGTACACCAAGAGAAAATATTGAGCTAGATGAACAACGATAAGTGTTCAGGTGGTCACAAGATGTGAAAGTTATATGGTACTTTTAAAGGGCAAAGAGGTTAAATATTGATAAACGTCCCTTTGTATTCCTTAAATATTCGTGCGCTATTGCAGAGTATATAATATTATTCTTTTCTATTATCTGTTTCAATCATACGCAGTATAATGCTTAAACTATACTTATCGCTTTAGAAGGCAAGTAAGAACATCAAATTGACGTATAACATCAATACTGAGACTATAACTGCTATGTACCGGATGTATGATTAATTGAAGAACCTACGTAACATTGGTCACATTACATTCCGACTGAAAAATACTTATCGGGTCACGATCAAGTAGATGGGTAAAATTGATAATTCGTGCGTGCCACATAAAACCTGTAACTCAAGGAATACCTTCAAGAGTTAGAAATTTCTTACGTTTAACCTGAAGGTTAATGTGTCAATTGTTTATCGGCTTGATATTTATGAAATTACTGATTTTACGCGCGTAGCATTTGCTGAGAGTAAAATGAACGTTTTCACTTTAAATCGATAAAATATACATGAGCGGAGATAAAACGCAGTCATTTGAACTACGTGGTTAGCTCCCTGGGAACGTTCACACAATGTAAATAAGAAAAAAGTGGCAGCTGTTAAACCGCGTGAACTTTGTTGCAGATCTGCGAACTACAATAATAAAACTGGGGAGTGTGTGTTGTCTAACATGGACCGTATTACTTTGGCTGGAACCAACTCTTTCCAACCCAACGAAGGTACCTACATATCGTCATTATCATCTCTTTTGCTATTTGTTTTGTGTAAGTATGAAATTAATGATTCATGTGATTATTTATTTATGTACAGATACCGACTACTTGGAAAACAATTGTGTGGAAGAGCCAACAAAACTATGCGAGTTCAAGAAGATGGGAGGTCGTATTTTAAAGACAGTCGACTCGGTGTACCAAGATGTTCAAACCGTTGAAGAATGCAGAGAGCTTTGCCTGAACTCGCCTTTCCGTTGTCACTCGTATGATCATGGCGACACTGGTGACCACGTTTGTCGTCTTTCTCATCACTCGCGGGCCACTCTTGCCGATATTCAGGTGCGTTGATAACATTAGGACCATTAAAATTATTATATAATATTAAGTGTATCACAACCTCAAGTAATCCTATGTTTTAGGATCCTTACTTGGAAGTCCCAGAAGCTGCTACATATGAACTGTCTTCGTGTTACAACGTATCCATTGACTGTCGTGCCGGTGACATGGTTGCTCGCATCCAGACATCTAAACTATTCGACGGCAAAATTTACGCCAAAGGAAGTCCGAACTCTTGTGTGGTCGATGTCAAACAAAGTCTCGAGTTTGAGTTGCATATGGGCTACAACAACATTGAATGCAACGTTAAACAAAACGGTCTTGGCAGGTAATACAATTTCTTTGATCAATATAATATATATGAAAGAAATTCTAGATATTAATGGTAAATATTTATTTGCAGATACTTAAATGACGTGGTCATCCAACATCACGATACTATCGTTACATCGTCTGATCTCGGTCTAGCTGTTACATGCCAGTACGATCTGACTAACAAGACCGTAGCGAACGAGGTGGATCTTGGAATACACGGCGACATTCAGACTGGTCTGTCGGAGGAGGTTATTGTAGACTCTCCCAATGTGGCTATGAGAATCACAGACAGGAGTGGAGACGATACTATTGCCTCAGCCGAAGTTGGAGATCCTTTGGTAAATATAACATTTTTCATTGTAATAATTTATCTCTTACGTCTATCTAAACATACTTTATTACATGAGCCGTGGTGGCCTTGAGGTTAGAGCAGTCGCCTGCTACGCAAGCGACGCAAGTTCGAATCCCAGCGGGACCTGTACCAATGAGTTTTTCTAAAAAACTTATGTGACAGTGATTTCACACCACGTACTTTACGTTGAAGGAAAACATCGTGAGGAAACCTGCATATTTCTGAGAGTAATTCAAAGACGTATGTATAGTGTCTGAGACGGCGATAGACTCACCATCTGTCACGTTGGCACTTAATCAAATTCGGTGAAAAGTGGGTGTTATGATTACAACACCTCTGCCTACCCCTTCGGGGAATACAGGCGTAAGCATACGTATGTATGTACTTTATTACAATACCTATCATATTTATAGGCACTCCGATTTGAGATTATGGACCCCAACTCTCCATTCGAAATCTTCGTACGAGAGCTCGTGGCAATGGATGGTGTGGACTCCAGCGAAATTACACTCATCGACAGCGATGGTTGTCCCACCGAACACTTTATTATGGGACCTCTGTTCAAGTCGTCAACAAGCGGAAAGGTAAATTTACAATTAATAGCCTCCTATTAACATTCTTAGCCGGTAGACAATTTTATTTTTAACGATAACTTAATTCCAGTATCCGATTAAACATGAAAAATCTAATATCAACGGTTACTAAGATGTAGATATATCGCTGTATTATGGTTATAGCAGCAAATTTTTTTAAAGCTTTCAATTAATTTCCTTGTATTAACTATAATTTATTTCCTAGATGCTGCTGTCACACTTCGATGCATTCAAGTTCCCGTCTTCGGAGGTGGTGCAATTCCGTGCCCTTGTGACTCCATGTATGCCAACTTGTGAACCGGTGCAATGTGACGGCGGGCCGAACGAGCTTCGTTCCGTCATGTCCTATGGCCGTAGGAAGAGGCGTTCGACCCCAGCTGCGCCCACCGATGACATGCTCCTCGTGCAGACTATTCAGATCACGGATAAATTTGGTTTCGATAAGCAGCGCGCCAAGAATGTTACCGAGGACTCTGTGTTCGTGAGGGAAACAGACGTGACCTGCGTTAATGCCGCCGGAGCGATGCTCGCTGCCGCTGCTTTCCTTGCGGTCCAACTAGTCGTTCTCGCAGCATGGACCTGCAGTTGGCAGCGAAGGCGCGCTGCAGCAAAAGCTGCCGAGCTCCTCCCCGGGCCCAACGCCCCATCAGCTCTCTGCAAAGTCTACGATGCCAGTTTTTCTCGTGCGCACCAGAGGCACTTCTGAATAATTGGAGCCGTGTCGACGTGATCAGCGTTCGCAATAGTAGTTTATTTCGTTAGTTTAAAAACCCCCATCGAGTCCAGGCTCGTAATAGCGTCGTCGTTTATCGTGAACGACACGTTCCTTTAACGAGTGCAGGACACCGATAGCGGTTATTTAATGGTAGTGTCCGACCGCTTCCGCACCATGCGCTACGTACGGGCGAAGTGTGCGGGAGTGCGCGACACGGAGAAGGGGACGACCACGAGAGCGAGAGCGAGTGCGGATGGATGTGAGAAGCGCGCCGAGCGCAGTGTGTCAGTGTTGAGTGCAAGAGGCGCGTGAGAACGCTCGCTTGTCCCCATCTCCGGAGTCGTCGGCGGGACCGCGGCCGTGACTCGTTATCAAGATCACGTCGCTCATTCGTTCACTTTACGCTCGGACATCCCAAGGCGGAAGTCCGATGACGTATTGTACCATATTTTTTTAAAAGTAGCATAAGCCTGATTTAATTATAGTTAATAGGTAAAAAGTAACATTTCAGTACCTTTTAAGTAGATAACCGAACGTGCGACCTAAGTCAAGAAACGATGGATTGACGGCCGTCCCGACATCGTAATTTATTAAATTTAGGATAGTTTCTTTTTTACATAATTTATGTTTGAAATATACCTTTATTTAATACAAACCTAATATAAATGAAATACCTACCTAAACACTTTTAAAGCTTACGACTTAATAATATGAGTTATTTTATGATATCTGCAAGTATTGTATTAAGTATCTTGTGCCTTAAAATCAAGATGTTTGTGAAATAAATGCTGTTAATCATACTAAATGTCCATCCGTCCAAATTATCATTACCTAAAATAAAATTTCCAAAATATACCAGGGTTTTATTTGAAATAAGCTGGGGTCTAAATCCTACACATTCAATGAAAGTTAGCTTTCATTATTAATAACGAATAATATGAAATTAAGAATAAAGTGATGACAAAAGTGATAGGCCAATAAGCAAAAATTTCTGGAGAATGTAGATACAAGCGATTAAGTGAATATTTTCATGTACGAGTACTTATGTTAAGATAATCTCGTAAATGCTCGCACATTGTGCAGATTACTATGATGATTACACTGCATGAAAGCGAATTATATTTTTATTCATTAACTATTAATGAGGACGCGGTTGGATTGGTGGTCAAGCAATTAACCTAACATTCATCGGTCGTCGGGTTCGATTCCCGTACAGAACCATTTCTGTACATCTGGTTGAAGTCAGATTCCATTGTGAGTTCTCAATCGCAAAGTTCTCACTTTGCGATAGAAAACCTAAGATTATGTACTTATGGGGTATTTATTTTGTCCTATAACTAATCTTGTTCAGTTTTACTATGAATGTCCCTATGAAACAGCGTAGACAGGGCCGTACTTAGGTGCCTCTGCGCGAATATACATTTTCCTACACAATATCATGCAGTTTAAGCAAATGAAACACTTCATGCAACTATATTTAAATAAAAAACAGCATAAAGATTAGCGGTAACAAATGGCCAGTGTTTGTTTGCTGGCAGCGGTCCACATCAATGAGATGTATCTCTAAGTTAGATTCGCCATCACGTGTGAAGGGGCACGCCACACGCCATTCGTGCCCGAGATCACATCGCGCACTGGCACGCGTCTGAGTCGCGTGCCGACTTCCAACAACCATTAGTACCACCGCAACAATCTGTCCCTTACTAAAGCCCAAGATTTAGATAGAGACCTCATACAAAAATGCAATGCCCGTAAAAGGCACGCTTGCATGCTTTGCCCCGGGAATTGAGTTGCTGAGTTAGTACTCCTTCTTAGGTTTGTGTTTTTTAACGACTTCAAAGGAAGTTTTATGTTGTTTTGTTTAAACCTATGAACACCGATTACTCAATAACAGCTGGATCAATTTGGGTAGTATTAAGAGAGACCTTACTTTTGTGTATCTACAAAGATATTTTTTGTGAAGATCTGGTGAAGATCCGCGGAGATGAAGAAATGAACATCAAAAGGTAACTCATCAATCATTACAGCAGCCCTTTGGATATGGCGTGCTTTGCTCTCAGCTGGTACTAATGGGTTTGAAAAATAAAATAATCCTATATCAGTCTATTGCCGGAGAAACTACTCTTATACTAAACCCAAAATGAGGTTCAAATTCAACCTGTGATCCGTGTATATTATCTTCGCTCTCGACACATAATTACTAAATCACGAGTCAGAGAAATAAATTAAGCTAAGAACGCATGTGTTATAAAAAACAACGAGAAGATACGTACATGACGATCTCGTAGGATTCGTAGGAATACAGAATCACTGGAAGTTTGAAGCTTGATATAATAATCCCCGCGATGATAATTCATCTGCAAGTCCTTCCATTTAGTATAATTATATCCTCCCGGATTCGGGAACTGGCGCTATATGATGTTAGCAAGATTGTATACAGCGAGACTAACTACTATAATTTCACATTATTTTTGTATTTACTTGCTAAAATATAATACTAACAAACTAATTTATTGAACTTCTAATATTTTTGTAAGTACATATATGAATTTGTATACATAATTATAGATAATGATTTATTCAGTTTAGGTCCTGGTAAGACTTATGAAGGTCGAGTAAATTGCCACTGGCTCTACTACACCTCACAGCAAACCAATTTTTGCCTAGTTGACCCTTTTCCTTTATTTATTATTTACGTTTTTCACCGTTTAAGCCTTCCCTGGACTTTCATAAATATATCAAGATCAAAATTACCTAAATCGGTCCAGTCATTTTCAAGTTTGAGCGAGACTAACGAACAGCAATTCATTTATATATATATTTATTATTTTTGATAAGCAAGTCGACTCTAGGGAGTATAATTATTAGTGGCTTACCATATCTATAAGTATTCATATAATTATTAGTATTTACGTTATAATTAAAAATAAACCATAAATGGGAAAATGTCTCCGTTCGCCGGTAAGCCGGATGAACGAATCGGTATATCTGAAACATGATATAAGGATAGCTGTTACGCCAACGACAGACATGGTTTACTTAAAACACCGCACACAAAATTCCAGTTATGAAGCTAAGTATATGTATATTTCTCCTTCAAATATCATAATTTAATATGAATTAACTATTCGCTCCGTAGTAAAAAATAGGATAGCATGGTGTACATTCATAAAAGCTGTGATAGTCGTGTTGACTTTATATATATGTATTATATTAGAGTATGTATGTAGTATGTACTCTAATATAATATATTAGAGTACATAGATACATATTCATACAGATAAATATGTATCTTATTTAAATGTCTTTTTGTTTTGTTTGGATAATTTAAATGTCTGTTTGTAATTCCAAAATAACAGCATTTCAATAAATGCATATGAACTATAATAACTCTACGCGGGGCACAGCTAGGGAGTGTATGGGTATTTTATTCTAAATATCCACAAACAACTATGGAAACTATTACTATTTTCAACTACCACCATTACAAGATTATAAATAATTTGCCGTTCGGTCAAATACGAGTCCCAGTTGTAATATATAGCCATGATTTCATTTATGCATAAATATTTACAACCAAATTGATTTTCAAATGAGATAGGTAGCCTAATGTATATTTGTCAAACGTCAAGTCATTTTATGAAGGCATAACGGGACTGGTAGATACCTGACTAAAGTAACGAGGCGACAATTTATAAAGTAAAAAACTAACAATAAACTGGTTCCATAGCTTAGTCCATCGGAGAGCCAAAAATAACAAACACTGGGCAGACTTTACTTCTATACTGAAGGCGGTGTGATGTGCAATTCCGTCAAATGTCGACAAAAGCAGTCGGCGCTTTCATAGGCCTATAAAATTCAAATGTTGAATGCTACATTGTAAAAGCAAGTTGCATACAATAATATGAAATATTCATATTTAATAGAATCGACGACGGCCACCGGAATCGCTCAGCATATAAGAAAAATAAACGCAACTGAATATGCAATTGAAGATTGGCAGACATCGCTCACGAGACAACTTTATACGAAGAAAACTTCAAATATGTCCAGCTCGCCTTATAAGGAACGGCCTTGGTGCGTTCAGAGACAACAGGAAAGATTTCTGGATCGTATTTATCTCAGATGCTTTTATATCTTGTCCAGATAATACTTATTGAGCGAATAGTCAAATATATTATCTCTGTCTTGGATCGCGACACAAATGAAATATAGCCGTGCCGTCTCTGTTCTCATGAAATATGTAATCTGATTAAATTTTACAATAAATGAGTCGCGTCGGCCTAAAGAGCGTAATGCCCACTAAATGAAGAATAAGGCATAGAAAAAATGTGCCTGCATTGGCATTATTTGATTGCAAAATATTTCAAAATAAAATTGAATCAGGTATAAATAAAAATATATTCTGAGCAGATGTACAATTTAGCACATAATTACCAGCTTCGCAAAGTTTAGGTATTCTTTGGCTATCGGTAAAGAGAATTGGTTGTAGTGACAAAGATGCTTAAAATAAGGCTTAATGCAAACTAGGACACTTTCGTTTGGAAAAGGAAAGTTCTCGTTTACAATAGATGCTTTATCTTAAAAAATTTCGAACAAGTGCCTGGAATTTGTATATCTTTAAACGAAAACAATCTAACTACGGAGGAAATCAACATGATTCACAGTATTGGCAGTTAAATTGATTGTTCATCATAACGACCGATGAACGGATTTGACACGGTTGCCTACAAAGTGGGCGGTCTCACGATCAAGTGTGGCATTTTAGAAAATTCTTAATTTATGGCTTGTCTTCCTTTTTTCAATTAAATGCGACAACACACCAAGATAATTATGTTCTTAATTAATTTTCATTAGAGATTGACGTTGTACTTTGTTGTTAGAAAAATATATGTCATGTGTCTGCTCAAACTTTCGGGGTTACAAATTTGTTAGGTAGTACATTATTTTCTAAACTTAAATTTGCCAAGCTTTAATGACTTTCTTTAACTATTATGTTTACTGGGGACATAAAATATCTGGACTCAAGCATTCATAGATGTTTTATTTCCTTACTTTTTAGGTATTCCTAAACCTTTTGGCTTGGTTACAATCTTTCCGTTTAGGGAGGACATTGCCGGAGGTAACATGAAATATTGTTGAAACTAAAATTATTATGAAAGAGTGAATGACTTCAATGTGCAGTGTAACTAATATGTTATGAAATATCAAAGTTCATTGAATCCACAAATCAATCGTAGTTACTTAAGTTGTAAAATTCTCACGTAAAAATACGACACGCTAATCGTTAAAGTTACCTTCACAGGTCTTCAATCAATAAATGAGAGCATGTGCAATTACTTACTTTTAAGAGCCATTCGTGGCGCCAAAATAACGGATCACGGTGCTGCGAGATTTCAATAATGATAATCTTCAAGTGAGTAGGTACTTAAATGCTCTATTTCATTTAAATAATTACATCGCTGGTCAACGTAAATAAAGGACATTGCGGCATATTTTTTGTACGGTATTTGTATCGGGAACGTCCAGTTATCCCGCAAATCGTTCCAATGCGAAAATAAATCGACTTTGTGTGTACTAAGAGAACGGAGAAACGGAAGGCGTAAATATAAACACAGTTGCGGTAAAAAAGTTACCTAAATTACACATGAGCTGTAATTACTATGAGTAATAATGTGAATTTAGACACGCAGAATAAAGATGTGGGCATATTAAGTCGCGACCGCATTTTTATGATCCCGTTAAGTAATTTTAACTGTGTCTTTGTCATTTTGTATATTATTAAAAAAGATAACTATCAAATTACCGCATGAAGTAAACATTTTAAGAATATTTCATCAGGCAACTTAGTAATATAATTACACAGAATGTTATATTATTGAATAAAATCATTTGTACATAGCATCCGAAATAATAAAAAAAAAATTAAAAAATCTCTAGTTAATTGCATTATTTTATGATATAAATAATGAAAATTAGATGCTTAGATAGTAATTTAATTAAATATTTAGTATTTTATACATATTTAATATACCTACAAAAAATTCCGTTCCGGATTTTTCTTAAGTTTTCTGTGAAGTTTTCTGTACATTGAATTGGAGCTCTGTGCAAGAGATTTTTATTCAATAATTGGCTGTGCTTCGCAGTTTTACCCGCGTAGACCTAATTTCATGGGTGGCCCAAAACCAAATGATTTTTTATAAATACTTAAATATACTGGTACTTTCACATGCAGACAGCTAATGTTACTCCTTATAACATTAGCTATTTGCAAGTGAAAGTAAAAATCCCGGTAAAATCGGTCCAACCGTTTCGGAGATTAGTCGGAGCAAACGGATACACAGACAATTTTTTTTTTTATCTGAATACCGTACTTTCATATGCATTTAGTGAAAAGTTGTTAAATTGAAATTACAAACAGACACTTCAATTTTATTTACCTGTATAGATGTAACATCCTATATATTATGACGACCATAGACATTTTAATCAGCAGGACGAGCCATATAAGTGTTTCACCTTGAAATGTTTATGGTATGTGGACACTTCCAGATATGTAGAATCATGGTTGGTCAGTGGACGAGTGGGCGGACACTCCAATTTGTTGACTTTGAGGTCCTGATGAGTGTGTTTGAATAAGGATTCGTGATGAGAGCATGCAAAATACCTTCCAGGTGGGCGTCGGCGAGTGGCATCAATTACTTACTTAACAGACATTTATTCAACGGAATACCGTACTTAATAAATAAACACGTTTCAATACTTGAGACGCGTTTGCGAAGTTCGCCTTCTTATCATTATCTATAAAAACACATATCAAATAATTCTATGCAAAACGCATCGTATTAATACATTTCAGTTTTGTTGGTAGTTATCTCTTTTTTACAAAAAGAAGGTAGCAATCTAAACTTATTGTTCCTATAACATACTGACAATGCAAAAAACTGAGCAATAAACCAAAAAAAACATTGTTATCATACTCGTATATATCGTCTAAGTTCAGTGGTTATACTATAAAATTTGACATTGAGATGTGGCCCTAGACCTTGAAATAAGATTACCTAGTTTTATATGGACATAGTTATTTTTATCACAACATTGCGGGTGAAGCCGTGGACAAGAACCTATTATAGCGGCTACGTCTCTGGGCAATCCAGGACAATTTATGGTCAGTAAAATATGCGATAAAATGAAGACGCGCACTGACTCAATCATCATCTCAAAAACAGCCACTGGGATTCATGTATTGATGGTCAATAAGATATTTTACAAGATGTAAGTTTATTTAAATTCATTCATCGTTTCCAGTAGGAGAAAATAAAGGTAAAACATTAACACCTTAGGTACATTCTACTGTAACCACTTATTCTATAATATAAAACACAAATTTTCTCCTAAGTATCAGCTTTTAAGGGATATCTTATTTATTTATAAATATAATACTTAGTGAAGTGATAATGTAGCATTATAATAGTAAAATTTTATTATTTAAAAAAATACAAATCTTTCCTGTTTAATACCTTTAATATTTTTTAATTAGTTTTAGATTTAAAAATTAGTAGAAAAGTATTTATAATATTTGAAAATCTTATCTTGCCGGGCTCTTCTCAACAAAAGCTACCTTCCGAACCCGGTGGTAACATTTATAATCATGTATAATGTATTTTGTGTCCTGACGATTTGAAAGTACTTTGTAAGAAGTCTAACCAAATAAAGATATTTTGAATTTGAATTTGAATTAAGTAAGTATGTTTCCACACCGTGGGTGGAGCAGATTGCAAACTATGTGATTGAAATAAGAATAGGTTTATTGAAACGCTAATTTACATTTCGGTGTTACTCTATCTGGAAAACTTAAGAGGCTAATTTTAAATGGCGATTCCACATTCCTATACCAGGTATAGTAATATTGCCTATGCACTATTACTATGACATAAATATTTAGGTATATTCTACGTGTATATATATTAAATATAATATGTATATTCTACTAGTAATATTACGTAACGCGAAAATTGGAGAGTATGGATGTTTGTTACTCATTCTCGCAAAAACTAGAACTTCAGAATAAGATAGCTTATACATCAGAATAACGCATAGGTTATAATTCACATTGTGTGAATTGTTCAAAATATAAAGATAAGTCAAATTATGTGCAAACGGAGTTGCGGGCACCAGCAAATACTTTTATAATAATGTTAGTCAAATGTAAAGTGTAATGGTCTACAAATCCATGATGAAAGAGTGGATGAGTGGGTATGCGCGTGAGGCGTCGGAAGTGATCAAAGAGGATCACGACGTGCAGACGCGCGCTAACAATCCGCTAATAGACGATCGTGTTCGTGACCCCGCCTCTCGCGCTCAATAATAATGTCCGATCTGACGGTTACTATTATTGCCCCTCCGTCGCAATGTATAACTGCACTCCAGACATCTCTAATTTTAAGAACATTTATATGTGACAGGGCGTCATGACGTTCTTAGCTCCAAACTTACCTCGAAGAGAACGCGGTCCCGGAAGAATTGTGAAAAAGGCTGGTACTTACGTCAATCCATAATCTAGGGCTTTTAGGTCAATAACTCGCATGCAATCAAGCAACTCAAATCACTGTTTTTGTAACAATGGCTCAAGTGGCACCTCTACCTCTGTAAGGCCGAATGTAAGACTATCTTGTACCTACTAGTTAAAGATAAAATTTGTGGAAAGCTAAAATGCAATAACAATAATATTACCCGACACCTAGTTTTGATTTAGACTCCATTAGCTCTAAGCCATGGTATCGCGATTCTGTTAACCGCAACATATTCCACCGACTGCATCCTAATCCCGCTTTTACCTTACGCTCACTTAACGCCATGTTTATTACAAAGGGGTACAATCCGATACATACTGGTAGGTCTTTTATTACTTGCAACGATCGTAGTAGGTATAAAATGTTCGTAAGGTAAATTCAGGATTAGAGTACTTTTGTCTCTTACGATACATACATACATACATATGCTCACGCCTGTATCCCATGGGGGTAGGCAGATACCACTGTTTGCCACATGCTACGATCCTTACATACTTCTTTCGCTTCATCCACATTCATGCATCTCTTCATACACTTTCTTCGGTTACGAGTGCTCCGAATTTGACCTTTCTGAAAAATACTATTAATTTGGTCATAGTAGTTCTTCCTTGGACGCCCTCTACCGACACTTCTCTTACGATATGGGTATAATTTGTAATTCATTAGGCTTAACACCCGAAATCGGATTACAGTTGAAAAACTTAAGCCAATGTGGGTCAATCTTTAGAAATACCGTAGTAAGAAACTCTAAACAGTACCTTTTGATCCTCTTGAATGGTAACCCGTTCGTAATCAGTTTTATGAAGGACAATAAAACCATTACTGGAATATAACTTGCTCTTAAATTTTGGAGTACAGTTACAAACTCCTATGATCCAACACAAACTATCGATTGGTAACTTTATTGCTTATTGAAGTTATCAAATAGGCTAACGTGCCTTTGATGTAACCCACGCTATGTCATACGGTTAGTCCAATGGGTTCTTATAGGAATAATCCTTCCAATAAATAAGGATTCTGTGTATAACAACGAACACAAAATAACTACTTAGAGGTATACGCTGGATTTGTAGACAATCTACACTACTTTTATAAATAGGAAAGATTTGTATTTTTGTGTGTATGTTTGTAATTAATAAACTCAAATACTACTGTGCCTATTTCAAAAATTCTTTCACCATTGGAAAGTTACATCATTATCGAGTAACATAGGTTTCATTTTATCCCCGTACTCCCACGGGAACGGGAACTACGCGAGTGAAACCGCGAGATGTCTGCTAGTGTTTTATAATGATAATAAATCGAATCGACTTTTATTGTAGGCACATTGTTAAAAAAAGCCTCCGAAACGTTTTCAGATTAGAAAAAATTACCTATATCATTGTATTACTTCACGAAAATTATCCTTCTCATACCATTGAATTATATTAATTCCACAGAGCTTTCGTTGGATCATAAGACAAGATTACAATTACGGTACTTACCTCAGATCTTATAAGCTTATATATACATACATACAAAGAAATAAATAATAATAAATAAACGTACGTTCGAGATAAAAAAAAAACTAAAATGCATTTTATAAATAATGTACGGAACTTATGACATAAAACCAATGTATTTTTCACTGTGTACCAGTCTCTGTGTTGTTTTGGCTAATGTCTGCAGGTGTTATAAGGAATAACTTTTACTTTCGCATGTACTTGTATAGGAGCTTTTCTTTAATTCTCTCTTCTTTCAACCATTGAGGAGTTACTGTTCCTGACGCAGTAGTGTATTGACTACAATTCTAGAAATACCGTCCCACTTATTACAAAACATGGTCTAAGATACGGGCTAAGACTATGTCCATTCCTTTTTTAATCCGTATCACTGAAAGAGATAGTGCTACTTTTAAACCTAGGACTATCTTTAGTATATGTTTCGTAATAAGGCGGTGGCAACAAGCATCACATTTTCACTGTTCTTGAACAATCCAATGCTTAGTCCTGTATATACATATGCTCACGCCTATACTCCCCGATGGGGTAGGCAGAGGTGATGCAATAACAACACCCACTTTTCACCGAAGATGACAAAGGACCAACGTGACAGATGGTGAGTCCATCGCTGTCTCAGGCTTATATATAGTACATACGTCTCAGAGATACGCAGGCTTCACCGTAAAGCACTTGGTCTGAAATCACTGCACATAAGTTTTTTTTAAGAAAAACTCATTGTTACAGGCCCCGCTGGGATTCGAACTTGCGTAACACTCTAGGCACGGCTTAGTCCTGTACCTATTTCAGAAATTCATTTTAACTCTTAAAGCTCGTTGAAATATGTCTCTAGGCAAGAAAAACCGTCGGGCCAGACTAGTACGAGTCCAATTTGTGAGGACGTTTATGACTATCGTAAAACCTAGCACGTAATACGGCATTTAGCAGTCATATACTGCTGAAGATTAAGATTAACACGACCACTTATGAATGGAATTTATTATCGTCTTCTTGAAAGGAATATAGTGATGATGGGTTAGTTCAGCAGACTTCTTATTAGTTTCTCAGAGAGAAACTTACACAAGTGATGTTTAAATTTGTAGTAATAAGTATTATAGCCTGGGAGGTATCTGCATCTAATTTACGTAGCTATACATTTTAAATATTTTTCTAAATAACATGTGACAAAATTAGGGGTGTTACTCGATAACCTTCTGAAAAGATGGTACCTACCACTATGTTATTTTATTAAAAGAAAGGTTCCAACTTGAGGAGCTCGTGGCACAGTTGCTATTGCGCATGCCATTCGATCAGCGAAGTTAAGCAACCCTAACCCTAACCAGTAACTGGATGGGTGACCGCTCGGTCCCGGTTGCCAATTTATCATCTTTGGTTATCGTTACAGGTCGGTCGGAGTCCTAAAATAGTCTAACAACTGTTTCTCGTTAAAGGGGTTGCGAAGGTCAGATGGCAGATCGTATAAAAATCAGGTGATCAGCCACAACGGGTTCAATCAAGTGCCGACCCCAACAATGTGTGGGATAAGGCTAGGGAGATGATGAATAGAAAGGTTACAACGTTTAGTATTAGATACATAAATTAATTATGTACCTAAATGTTGAGGAAATAATAGATACAGACTTTAAATGCCATCTCGCGACTACTACGTGCACCTTACAAGCGCGAAGCAAAGTGTGTCTACGCAAAAGTTCTTTATAGAGAACTAGATGGCGTTGGTTTGTATATTTTCAAGCAAAAACGTAATAATACATTCAAGATGTACGTTTATTAATAGCAATATTTGCACTTGTATTCGGTAAGGTCCACATAAATTAATTTCCAGGTTACAATGTCCGCTGTAATGTATCTTCAATGAAACACAACACCTGAAATACTTTGTTTTTCATTTGTCATCATGCAGCTCCCTTAATTATATTACACAATACATATTACCACTTGTAGTAGTCATTTGATAAACACTAGTCCGTTAAATGTACAAAGAACGCAAATGTTTTCCGTTAATAAAACGTGTGATGTATAAAAAACTCCTAAGCGATTGGATCCTCCAATAGGAGAATTGAGATTCTTTTTAAATGCTTCAAAGGCTTATCTTTTGAGTCTTATCAATAATCTTGGCCGATTTTTAGTGTAAACTAGTCACATTAGTATCACATACTAGTTATTTAATACGTCTGGAGATTACTGTAGACCTCAATTTGAATCATTTAACTCAAAAGATTAACAAGACTCTAGGCTTGAAAAAAAAAGTCATGTATATCTATCGTATACGCCGTAATGCCATCTAAGCTTAGCCAAGCTTAGATGGCATTACGCCATATATATATATATATATTATATATATATATATATATATATATATATATATATATATATATATATATATATATTATATATATATATATATATTATATATATATATATATATATATCAATTCATATGTATACACCATACACCATGACAATAAGAGATTAAATTTGTGACAACTCACCCTTAATCGCTGATCGCCAACAGTCCACACTCTGCTCGCGAAGTCATTGGACGCTCCTACAATATAAGCACCAGTTGCGTCGAAGTCCACAGACATCACACCAGCGTTTGAACCAACTAATGTCCCTCTATTTTCCACTACACCTGGTGGAATAATGATTTTATTACTTATCGATACTCGACACTCAACAAAAGCATATAGCTAATTATTGTTTACAATACATACAATTCCGGAATAGGTGAAGTTCGCTGTTCCCCATTTATTGGCCGACATGGCCATACATAAATACACATATAACTCCCGAGTGTTTGATCAAAAAATACGAACTTAATGAACAAGTTATTTAAAAACAGCAGTGTATATTTTAGGTATTTATATAGATTCCTGTTATTTTTTTCCCTACTCGTAAATCAACCTCGCTTTGTTCCGAGCAATAAATAAAGTAGCTTAAACGGTAATAAAAATGGAATTTAACGATGTTTTGTTGATGTTATGTGTTTAGTTTACTAGATCGTAACATTAATAGCCAAATCATTAAAACAAAAAAAAAATACAACAGACCCTTCAATATGAAATGATACTGTTTAGTGAATATATAAAGAGGGATGTGATGTAACATGACGTAAACTCACGCATCCCCAGGAACATGCAAAAAGGGTAAGGTATAAGTTTCTAAAAAGTATTTTGTATATGATACTTTGTGCTATCACGTATTCACATATATTTTTTCTTAACGGGTGAATCTGTATTAATACATGTAACATTGTTAAAGAACCTCGACCTGCTACTGCTTATTGATTCTTTTCAATGGTCCTAGACACTCGTAATTAAACTTACTTTTAGACACATCCCACAGCTTGACTTTTCTATCAGCACCTCCAGTCGCCACTATTCGATCCGTAGGACTCCATTTGACAGAATTTACTTCACCGTCGTGCGCGTCCTTAAGTAAGCAATAATTAAAGTCAAATTTTATATAAAAATAGATTGTAAGATAATAAAACTGGCATGTGATATGTTTTATTGTTCTAGCCATAAGGCTAGCCGCACACACACAATAATATTGTGCGGCCAATATTGCGTTATTATACCATAGTATTCTGAATATTGACAATAATACAGTACTCTCAATAATTCTTAAATCCTTGCAGATTATTCTTGAATTTTAATTATTTGATTTTAAAAGCTCAAAACAATGACACTCATTGAGTGTTCAATGTGTTCTTTTTATTCAATAAAATCATTCATATATTTTTTTGATTCTCTCTATAAATACGAATAACTCACAAATCTTAAGGCCACTTTAGTAGGTAACGAAGAGGCATAGTAGGGCAAGGACTCTACAATTTTATCCTCAGCACTACCTCCGGAACCCGCACTACTTCTACTCCCACCTTCTCTCGCCGCTTCCTCCAAATCCTTCCGAAGCTTGTCACTTTTCTTTCTGAAAGAAACAGTAGTTTTCAAACTTTCTAACAATAATTCTGTAATTCGAAAACTTTACTACCGTAACTGCTGGCTCAATATAAATCAGTTAGCGGAAGCACCAAATTTGAACGTGTCTTAATCACCACTAGTAACAGATCTCTGCAACTTTACCACCTCTCAATTTAAAATAATCAGTAATATAAAATGTATGTAACTGATTATAGTATAAATAATGACTTTATGGGTGACGCGTAGGTACTTGCTTCTGATTTTTTATTCGACGCCAAGTTTACGAGCCAGTCATAAAGTTTGAAGGTAACTATTTTATGCAAAGTTAATTGGGTTCGCTGTAACATAATACCATGCTGCAATAAATAGTAACAAAAATTATATATTCATATAAAAAAATGTGAATATGTTCAAATGCTAACAATGCAGTAAGTCTTTAAAAAAGTAAATTTAAATATTCACTAATGTATTAATTTTTTCTTCAATTTCACTTGTTTCTATATTTATGAAGTTTGAATTAATCATAGCTAAATATAGGTATGGTCACGAAACTGGACGAACGTTACGATTCATATACATTTTAAAACATCAATTTCATGCAACACATCTGTCTTCAAAAATGCAAATATCAACCATGCGGCAACCCTTTATTTACAGGCAACTTATATCCCAAACCATTAAACTTTATATAAGCATCCCAAGTTAATTATCACATAACAACATTTGAAATATAGTAAATAGATCTACTACTCGGAATCGCGTCATCACCACGAGTTTTCGTTTGTTAGCTATACATGAAAACTCGTGGTGATGACGTGACACTTCATGAAATTAAAAGTAAATGGGAAAAAAAACGAAAATCCTATCGAAAAGTTGACTAAAAACTAGGGTTGTAACAATATCCCGTGTTAGTATAAACGCATAAACATTTCAAAAACAAAATCAAACAATAGTTATATTCTAACACCTAAATTATAGAAATGCAAGACACTAGACAAAATATTCTGCGTAATTACATCTTGTATTATGGTACGTAGGAATGGTTATCTTTACATTCATTCATAGCTCTACTATTTTAAGCTCATTGACGTAAAACAAATACATTTCAAACGACCGCAGCCTTTTTTATGGGGTAGCAAAAACTAGCGACTCTCATTATTTATATACAAGATTTATTACCCATAAAATTGCTAAATATTTTTAAACATGCACAAAACAATGAAATGTTTAAGTTAAAAATAGTTTCCGTAAAATCAAGACAACGTCGCACGTTTATCATGATAATGTATATAGTTCAAAGATAAGGGTGCAAAGAACAAACCTATGCATGAAACAGTACAGTTATAACAATATCACTTGGAAAACATTCGCACTTGAACACACGTGAAGAAAAGGGAAAACAAAAATGAGTCAGTTTCAGAGTGCAGTTAAGACATAAATAATATATGGGCCACTTTCATGAAGAGGTAAAAAAAATATATGAACGCCACAATGCCTCAGACCACCACATTCACGTTATGTCAAACTCACCCGAAACTAACTCTACCAAACGTGTTGATGAAAAACGCGGTAGGGTTGCTTGACCTGTTGAACAAATTAAACAAAAAGAAGCAAAAACATATATCATTGGTACTTATGCAAGCTCTATAAGCCGCGCACACACATAACCCATTCTGGTCACAACACTTAGCCACTGCACCAAAACGCAGCATACACATCAAAACACAAATAACATTATTTATGTGCTCATACTACTGACATCTGTCGTGTATACAATTATTAAGAAATATGTTGATTCTACAATCTACATATATTGGCATCACAAATAAATGATCGCTTGTCAGCTCAAAATTAATCTTATTCTCAAAACGATAAGATCCACTGTATAATTATAAAGTTTTATGAGACTGTTACTTTCATTAAATATCTTTAATTTTTCATGTTATTTTAATACGCCATTGAAGAACGACGCACGCAGACGAAGTCGCAGTCAAAACACGATTCGTTTTCGCTCCTAATTATTATATACATGACAAACAACAAACTACATTACGGTGCACATAAATTCTACAATAGCATCATTCACAAATATCATTGCATCTATCACATACTAACAACCATATCATACGGTTGGTGTATATATATTATATATAAATAAATATGAACCGTATCCTCTTATAATTGATTAGGTTCGAGGTTTCGTATTAGAGAGAGTATTAACTGCAGAAATGAATTTATTAAGGAGCAATATTATAAAATAGGCTGTTTGTAAATAAGGCAATATTTTTCACAAGCTTCTAGTAGTTATAATTCGGTAAGAGAACCTAAACTATTAAAAAAATATTCCAGCTTAAGAAAATTAAATAAAATCATCATGAACACCTTATTTTAAAAGAGCCTATTAATTGCTTTATAGAACAGGTTTAAATATTTATTTTGCCAGCCAAATGGTGAAAGTAAACTGTATGGTGTTTTGTGTGTGCAAATAAAAATACCTGCAAAAATGCATGCAGTGATTACATTAATACTAAAAGAAAAAAAAATCTTACTTCAGGAAATGTTCATTCTCCTCGTTCATTTTGTCCGCATCTTTAGCTTTGTATTTTATAAGTCTCTCCACTAACGTACGATTTTCATCCTGAAAACAACAAATAATAATGATTTTCTATAACACAGTCGACTTATGCACTGGCGAACGAATGAAAACATAGAAAAACCGACCGTTTTGAATATTTTCCGCATTTTCAATACGACAACACTTCAAGTACGGAATATCAAATTGGACTGAATATAAGAGATGTTACTCCAGCTTCAGATATAGCTATAAGCATTTCATACACCACTTCTATTACGTGAGCGTCGTAAAATGTACCTACAGAGTGTTCAAGTCACGAGTGTTCAAATATTCACTAGTAACTGAACAGATTACTTTATAGAGGCTATCCTTTTTTCTAAACATACGTTTAATTGTCGAATTCATACATTAAGACGAGATAATATGATAGTTATTTTTACAGTATGGCCGGATTTACATAAAAATATTTGAGAACACTCGTTATAAGTTTACATAAATTACAGTCCACGCGCAAACACGTCACATGCGTTGAAGTGTAATGTAAAGCAAAATTATATTACACACTCTGCATATCACGAGAAATTCTCAAATGATCATTGGACAAATGCCAAATTTTGAACGTTCCTATAAAAATCCAAAGTTCCAGCGGATAAATTGCTGAAACTAACAACAAGCATACTATGCCAAAAATATTCTACTCTGTATAAACAATAGCGGGTAGGCATCAAACGTAGTTGGAACGTTTCAGGTTTTTACTGCTGGAATAACACGAGCGTTGAAAGATGATCGCACACAAACAAAACTTTGGTTTATTTCGCTACATTCATACATACACCTATAAAATTAGTGAGGTTTTCACTGTAACTACTACGACCAATGATACTTTAATGGTTATTTAAACGTAAAAAACACGTAAAATTAAGGTTTTTTAACCCCCGACCAAAATATAGGGGTGTTATAATTTTGTATCTGTGTGTCTGTTTGAGGCAAAGCAGCTCCTAAACTAATGGACCGATTATAATGCTTCAGTTTTTTCATCAGGTCTTTTTAGATGATGAAGTAATGTGAATAACTTCCGCAGGTGTGATCGATTGAAATTGGGTATTGAATTACTTCAATAATATCGCAAGGTAGCATTGACCAGGGGGCCTGCCATCATCGGTTTAAGCAGAGCGTATTAACAACTTCTGAGCTTTGACGTGTCATTGTAGTACCGTAATATTAAACGTCAAAGTTAAAAAGTTCGTAATATGTGCTGCCTAAACGATAACAGTTGGCCCACTGATCACGCCTAATTCCTCACCAACTTACAGCGGAGCTATCATGTTTTGGCTCATTGGAACGGCCTTGATGGATAGGCTATAGATAGCTGAATCATAGAAGGGCAGGGTCTGATAATAGAGCTCAAAGAGCTACAAAGCATGAAAACAAATTTAATTAACAATAGCTATCCCACTATAGCTGGCACTTTATATAATATTATATAACATAGACATGATTATGATTAACTGACTATGAATTTATTTGAGTCAGACTAAAAATTAAATTCGCGAATGATTACAAAGATGACGAAATGAAATATGGTACGATGTGGGTGGAACCACGACTGAATAATTGCTATAAAACGGGCCATAAATAATGTAATTTTGGTGCGTTGTGTGATGTATTTTGGTAATCTATACAGATAAATAAAATTGAAGTGTCTGTTTGGGATTGCAATATAACCGCTATTCACTAAATGCATGCATTTTGCAAGATGGTAGCCGAGAGTGAGCCTAATGAGAGACAACTGCGTAACAAAAACGTAAGATGAAAAAAGAAAATTAAAAAAAACTGTCTCTCTGTGTGTCTGTTTCTTCCGGCTTATCTCCGAAACGGCGGCCGTTTTCACTGGCAGAACCTAATGTTACAAGGAGTTACTTACTTAGACTACCTGTAATTACCTACATAAAAATAAATAAATTGTGTTCGGACATTATCATACGGGGCCAGCGCGATCTAGTTCCAAACTAAGAAAAGTGTTTCTAGTCTGCAGTAGGCGCTTACCATTAAATGGACAACTGCAAGAAAACTGACCCTACCTAAAATTATTAATGAATATAAAATAAGTATGTAATATTTTACAGATTCGTCAATTTAACTATTCGTCAAGGTATATGTTAGGTGTAAGTCGCATTATATAAAAACGATTTCTGGGAATAGGTCCAACTTATCATGAAAAATAGCAAAGTACCCTGCTGCGACATATTGCTTTTTACGCTACGTTTCAACTACCTTTGACTAATACGGTTATTATGAGCATTATTATTTTTTGCGTTTGCCATAAATATTAAGATTATAAGTATATTAGAAATAATAATATTTCATCCATACTTTGTGGCTATCAGAGAATCAAAAAAATCATGCAGCCACTGCATAACTAATGTCACAAACACTTGAATATTATGAGCAGAAAATTATGTAAAGGTATATTTAGGTATGCATTTTACCTGTGCTTTCCTTAACTTATCTTCGATAGCCGCAAAAGCAATCTGTAACGCTTGGTGTTCGTCTCTCAGTACTTGATTTAATCCTTGTAGTTCCATCATATTTGTCTCGTACATTTGGATTTCGGCTCGGAGTGATGCTATTATTGCGGTATTCTCTGAAATTCTATACAAGGAAGTTTTTTTTATATTAGGTAGGTTAATATTACCAATATTCATTTCCGCATAAATAAACTCTCGCATTCATAACACCCACGTAACTCCTAAAATGCCTAAAGCCGTTTTTACATTATCAATATTACTTTGACATTATGCAATCACTGGTCCTATCGCTTAACTCTATCGTGATTATTTTGGCGATATTTGCAAAGGTCAAGGTCACTTTTGATAACATAGATTCATTCACTCACTCCTTAACGAAAATATTCCGTACACTTTCGGCGCAAAACCAAGAAATCCTTACTATAAAACAAAAAGTAAAGATTTTTTGGTGAAACTGTGAAAATCTCTGTCTAAATTACCCTGGTTTTATATATTTTAGGATTGCGCAAAATAAGGAACGGAACAAGAGGGTGCCAATCATGACAGGATTATTTTTACTATATACAATTTGAACTTACTTAAGTCACATATGGACATTATTCATGAGACCTTGTGAGTGGAACTTGACCGGAACATTGATATTAACTCATAAGGTCACACAAACTATTATTATACGAGACTACAATTATAGGATGAAATAAAGAACGGATCATTAATTTACAATACAAATACCCTGAATGCATAGACTACAAATATATAACATTGGATAAACACACATTTCAGCACATCATTACATTATTTTATTTTCGTCTATAGGTCAGACATAATGTAAACTTTATAACCTACCGCCATGTATATTTTTAGACATGACGATAATATAATATGAGCGTAAATGTAAAAGCCTCACCTCTGACATTAATATCTCATAATTTTCATTGCAAGCTATTATTACAAGGAAAGAGAGAAGAGAAGCACTAGGCAGATATGAAAGTGAAGTGACCTTATTACATGATATTATGGAAAATGACAGGGTATATAGATTCACATCGAATAAATTCTATCATAGACCTTATATGTGACAAATCATATTGAGTCAAGTCATGAACAGATATGCTAATATAAATGTCAAATACACAAAAGATGGTCAATGATAATAAATTAGTATTTGGTGTGTGATTTGCATACTAATATTAAATCATATATTAATATTTTGTATCTTGTATTTATTCATACTGTGAATGGATATATACAATGTGCGTTTGATACAATATGTTTTCAATAATACAATGTTCAATGTATTATTGAAAACATAAAATCCAGTATGTCCAAATATTCGTTTCTTTTTATAATTAAATAAGTTCGGACATTATCAAACATATACAATAGATGTATATTATGAAAATATTTACTCTTTGATGCACATAAAAACATTATTTATGTCTAAAAACACATTACAATGCAACAGATACAACAGCATGTGTTTGGCATTCTTAATGCTTGTAGAAAGGTATAACGAATTCTTAACCATCCAATACTTACACAATATCTTTAGCCTGCAACTGCTTTTCCAAATCGTGAACTTTCTCATTGAGGCTCATAATCTGTTGGGCATTTTCCCCTCTCCGCCGGTGCAGAGAGGTCAGCTCCTCTTGCAATACAAGGATCTTTTGTTCCAAAGCCTGTACTCTTTCATTGCTCCCTCCACCTGAAATATCAAATATTCAGATATTTCAAATCTATTATTATTACATTGGTAACTGAGAACTCAAACATCAGAAGATGAAGATAATGACAATTTCGTATTTATTCTTCCATCCTCATGGTAAGGGGTTTCTACATCCAGATTACAAAGAGAACTTAATCATATCTATTTAAAGAGATAAATATTGTAGATAACTTTCCATAATACTATTTAAATATAGGTAATTATACTAATAACATTTTTGTGATAAAGTTGTTTACTATAACTACACTTATACAAAAGGTGAATCAACTAGGTTGATAATGAGCAACAACAACTTATTCCAAAGCCACAACATTTTATATATAAGGAAGATCTACATACCTAGATTTCTTAGCTTCGCTCTTAGCAAACTATTTTGATTAAATTTATATTGAACATACAGGTAATTTTTGATTGCTTATGATAATCTTTTGGTGTAAAAATTGAAAGCAGCTCCGGGGTAAAACATGAAGCCTATAGAAATAACTTAAAAGAAATGCACAGCCTCAACCATTGCTCTAATAGACAACAAAATTTTTTCTTTGTGAGATGTATTACACTAAGAAAGGGTTTTTCATAATACCACCCTTTAAAAGATAGAAAAAGGTAATGAAAGTTTGTACATGACAATTTGAAATAAAATGAGGTGTTATAATTACTCACCACCAGATCCTGCTATAACACTTTCTGCTCCTGAATATCGAATCCTCTCATTCACTAAAGTCAACTGTAGATTTTCATTTTTAAGTGTGTTCACATTGTCAAAGAGTCGACTTTCTGAAATGTGTTTCAACAAATTAATTGTTAATTTTCAATACTTGTAAAACTCTTGTTTTCATAAATTTAGACAATTCTTTTTTCTAAAAGGCATGGTAAAAGCAGTTTCTTAAAGAGCCGTGGTGGCCTTGGGGTTGGAGCAGTCGCCTGCTATGCAAGCGACGCAAGTTCGAATCCCAGCGGGGCCTGTACCAATGAGTTTTTCTAAAAAACTTATGTACAGTGATTTCACAAAGGAAAACATTGTGAGGAAACCTGCATATTTCTGAGAAGTAATTCAAAGATGTATGTATAGTGCCTGAGACGGCGATAGACTCACCATCTGTCAAGTTGGCACTTAATCAAATTCGGTGAAAAGTGGGTGTTGTGATAACAACACCTCTGCCTACCCCTTCGGGGAATACAGGCGTGAGCATATGTATGTTGTTTTTTCTAAAAAACTATAGAAAATATTTATATAAAACTTTTATAAAACTTACTTTGTAGGTATGTTTGTTATGTTTTAAAGGTTGCAAAGTAATAATTATGTACTATGATTTATAGGTGAACTTTAAATTACAAGTTGCCTTGCAAGATTTATAAAACAAGTTTAAAATTGTAATATTCATATAAGATTTAGTAGAGACACCATATAATATTTTACTTTAAAACTAATAATAAATAAATTTGTGTAGAGTTTATTATAAAAAAGTGGCTACCAACTATGGTAACATATACATCTGGAAAATAATAAAATGTAAATTTTATGCATGAGCATTTTGTAAATCACACCTAACAATCTGACTGGGACTTTATTTTGCTTATCAACTTTATCATACAACCCATCCAGAGAGATCATGAAAGTTTTGTTACTATACATTTGATAACAAGAGATAAGTTAAATTACATTAGATTTATATGCAAGATAAATCTTTTCCTACAGTTTGTTAAATAAATTTATAGGTACCTTCAAGTCAATAACAAAGACAAAGAATTAAATAATAGGTTAAGTTACTTACGAAATGTTATAATGTCGTGAAACGCAGAAGTTTCGAATTTATTCCTTTTGTGTAACTGGCTAACAATGCTGCTTCTCCACTCTCCTCCTTCCATATTGGGCGGTATTGTTATTAAAATAACGCCAAATTAATTTATAACAGAAACTTTCGATCAAAACAAACGGATGTCATGATGTTGTGTAACTATGAGAAGACTAATATAACACTCAGAAGTAATTCATATTAACTTTCTGCCTTAAAACTTTGATACAAATTCTTATAGGATTCTATTTTAATTTATTACAAAAGCCGTAAAATTTACAAGCTCATTTGAACGAGCAAGAGTAGACTTAAATTAATGTATTGTATTGTTGCACGACAGATGACATATAACAGATGACAGATTAAAAGGAACGGAGTGACAGCTGCCAAAGGTATGTCACGACAATTTGACATTTTGTTACACATTCACTTTGACATCAATATTACCTAAGCTCATCGCCATTAAATAAATAAAGGTAAGGAAAGGACATTAATATTTTACACAGAGTCATCTGCGTAAATAAAGATATATAATTATTTGGTTTACTTAATTTATTTTTTATGTGGCAACTGCCTTATCTGTGCAGCCACAGAGAACGAATAATTATAATAATGAACATTCAAATTTTAAACATTCCAATGACGTTGTAAATGTAATCCTTCAAAGTCGTTTTGAGTTCTAGGCATTGTGAATATAAAGGGAAAAAAGACGATTCAGGAGCCGTGAGCATTTGAGAAAATTTAGTAATTACGACTTGCTGTCTCAAAAAGGTACAGGGAAAAAGTTTAGTTTTTTGTGAGAAAAAGATACCGAGCACAACTCGGTCTATCGGGTTCATTACATTATCTCGTGAAACTGAATAACTTCGACATGACACCAAAAATATAGTCTAATTTTGGGTTGGCACCTTCTTCTTTCTACTAAAAAAAAAACAGTCAAATTGAGATCCTCCTCCTTTTTTGAAGTCAGTTAAAAATATGTTGGTAATGACTTTTAATTGATCACGACGGCGACGCAGCCTATAGATAACATTTCCTTTCTATAGGGATTATTCTGCATTCATCTGGACTTTGACTGTTTCTATTCAATTAAGGATTTCAAATTCAATTATAAGTTTTGAGAGTCACAGCTTCAAGGTAAGATATGCGCTTCGACGTCTTGATCAATTCATACCTTAAGATAATTGTGATTATCTGTTTACTTCCATAAGCCTTTGGGACTATGACCCAATAGATAATCTACTTATGAACTTTTTGTTATTTATAATCGAGGCTCACAATGTTAAGCATCTATAAAAAAACATTTTTTTTTAAATATTATTTTCTAATTAGCTGTGCCCTACTATTTCACCCTCGTCGATTTAATCTAATTCCCGCGGAACTCTAAACGTAATTTTTTTTAAATAGAAGTAGCATAGGTCTAATACTCTTTCTAACATTAGCTGTTTGCCCGTGAAAATGCCGTTAAAATCTACTACTTGCTAAATGCTACTTTTAATTTAAAAAATAAGTAGGTAAGGTTTCCGCGGGCCACCCATGAAATTAACTATACACGGGTGAAATTGCCGGGCACAGATAGTACCACATAATATGCAAGCAATACATAATACATAAGATAAAGTTCAGTTTCGCATTTTTGAAACCGCCACTCGATTTCGAATGCGATGCTGAGAAACCTTACAGAATAACGAGGCTGGTTCGGAAACTACCATATCTAGCTATAACGTTGCTGCCATTTATTTAACAACTTAATAAAAATACCCTATGTAGTACCGACCTAGTTATGCCAGCTACTTATGGTATGAAATAAAATAAAATAAAATTGATCATAGGATGTCCTTTACAGTACCACAGCAGTTAGATATACAAAAGGAACCAGTCCAGAAAACGATTCCGAATACCCACAATCTGGATTCAGATTTAGTCAGATGGCGAAAGGAATTCGCTTAAATTGCACCTTTTAATCCATCTGTAGAGAATAGACGACGACTTTGCGGCGGGCGGCGGACCGGAAAACAGCATCTCTGTGTTGTTTTAGCGTAGCAGGCACTGGGGAAATAGACTCAAGGTATGCTAATTAACTACAACTACTTAGTGTAGGACAGCCTTATTCAAACTAAACATTCGACCCATTTATTAGCATCCTGCGGTTAGACAGGCATTCGTACTTAATTAAACAGAGCACCGCTTATTAATCGATAGATATGCTCACGCCTGTATTCCCCGAAGGGGTAGGCAGAGGTGTTGTAATCACAACACCTACTTTTCACCCAAGATGATTAAGTGCCAACGTGACAGATGGTGAGTCCATCGCTGTCTCAGACACTTTACATACGTCATTGAATTACTTTTCCGACATAAGCAGGTTTCCTCACGATGTTTTCCTTCACTGTATAGCACGTGGTGTGAAATCACTATACATAAGTTTTTTAGATAAACTCATTGGTACAGGTCCCGCTGGGATTCGAACTTGCGTCGCTTGCGTAGCAGGCGACTGCACAAACCTCAAGGCCACCACGGCCTGTATTAATCGATGTAAGTACATATTTATATCAATAGAGAACTAAGTACTTAGTTAATAAGGAGTAAGTATCGTTAAGTTATTCAATTCAGGTACAGGCCTTCTATCAGATTATTTAAGATTAGTGGTCATGTGCACGCGAGCTGGTCACTGAGGGGGTTTTATTGAGTAACAAATCTCGCCTTTGATACCTAAAGAAAACAAAAATTCACCTAACCGGGTTTCTTTCATACGTATTGAAGGTATTTTCTTCAAAGCACTTGCAACCTTAGATAGGAAGCTCTAAGTACTCCATATAGGTACCAAGTATTGAGTGTGAAAGCCAAAACATCTTATTTTTTTTTACTTTAAATTGTCTTTTAAATTAAAATAACAATATGAGATACTTATGGCAATAATACTATCAAGGCAATATTCTCTCAAGTAACTCTCAGGATTATAGGTATGCTTGCGAGATCTAAAGGAATTAACCGCCTTCAACTTGGGGGTTACTCTAAAGCTTTCGACATAAAATCATCGATTATTTTTACGAAAGCTTACGAAAGTTGGTAGTAGTATTTCCTTATCAAGGGAGAGTGCTTAAACTGAATAAAAAGTTTGTTTTCATCAAAATCGGTTTACCCAGTCAAAAGTTCTAAGGTAACAAACATACAGTCGAATTGATACCCTCCTCCTTTTTTTGAAGTCGGTTAAAAATTTGCAGCCGCTGCAAGACACTTTAAGTTACTTCTTTATCAGACTTTTAGCTATGTGTGGTGTTTATTGAGCTTGTAGTGACACTGATCATACGTTCGATAATCTAATAAGTACCATGAAATAAAAAATAAAATTTTTGAATAGGTACCGTTTTTAAAACCTATACTGGAACAAAAATTACTAATATGTGTGTTAGGAAATTACTTCCGATATTCGATTGACATGGATTCCATCCTTCTGCATCATTTCATGCTTTCCTATTGTTCGACTAAGTCTCGTTTACTACCGCTATTACATAACAGCCCTTCAGAAATTTATAATAAAAGAATGAACCCACTGGTCCAGTAAAATGGGTCATTTAGTTGGCTATGGTTGGAGGCTGGCTGGGCGTTATCACATTAGTTGGTGCTAGATTACCACTATACCGGCCACGAACGTTTCAGGAAGAAAATATGACACGCAGCTGCTGTAGGTATCAACAAAATGCAATTATCATTTCTTATCAATTCACAAAGAACTAATCTAAAAACAATAATTTTTAACTACGTTACTACGTTATCTCCGTAGCACTGTGCTACGGAGTGCAACTGTAAAATTATGGATGTTTGCCTAGGTACAAGAGAAAATATTCATCTATGTTAACTAACTACACACCTATGGTAGGTATGTAGTTAGTTAACAGTTAAGTTCATTCATTTATATCACATTTAACATTTGTATAAGTCACCTATGTAGTTTATTAATATAAAATAAATCGTTAATAAAGTTTCAGAATCACCACCCAACCGAGTGGGGTGTAATATATTCGCCTTAATAGTGTAATTTTGCAGGCTCTTGCAATATCTTGTGGCGAACTCGACCAAGCTACGGCAACCTCTGACAGATGCCAGATTGCATGCTTCTTGCTACCAACATACTGTCTTATGCAGCTGAAAGTGATACACATACCGTTTATGAAGCATTGTTAATTATTTTTATTTAATGCTTACCTTAAAAATTACCATGTAATCAAAGTTATGGTTTGAAGTTTTGCCCCTCTCTCTTTTTCAATTCTTCTGCGAGATGTTTATTTACATCTGACTACACACAGACGATGAATTTTTTTGATATCGATAAGGTTTTCAGATTACCTGTTATATAGATAATATAATTTTAAGTCATAGTAATTATTAGTAAAGAAACTAAAAATCTTAACAAGTAAGTACTTACTTACCTAATAATTGCTAAAAAAAAGTGTACGAGCCGACCTTCTGCAAATCTGCCTATGTTTTGCAAGTCAATGTACCTACCTATTTATTGTAAAAGTTCGTATCAGATCTGCAATAAATGCGTGTAGCGACATAAATACATTATTGATGGAGGATTCCATTGACAACAACATCTAAAAATCAATATCGAAAAAAACACAGTCGATAGAGCTTGAGCCTAATCAAATAAACCGGGTAAGTTAAAATTGAACGAAGTGGGAATCCAGCCTTTGAATAATTCATTAATCTCAGATAAACGCGTTGGAATGGAGTTAGGGCTTTAAGAAAGAGTCCAGACGTCTTTTCACGAAAAGGTCGACGAAAGCGATAAAGGGGTGGTTGAAAAATAAAATTTGGAAACCTTGGTATGGGTTAAACCCCTGGTGAGTACCTAATTAATTTTGAAAAGTCTGTGGAGATTTGTTTATGTTTACTCGTAGGTAGAATTATAACTTTAAATAACGAAGGCAGAAAGGAAATTGGTACCTATATTAGATATAGGGTAATAAAAAAAAATATTTTGGCACTGTACTTACCTATCAATGTTCCAAAATTATACTTTTTATCGACTAATGTTAAACTAACCATCAAATGTGAAGGTTTAGTAAAGTTAAAGTAATATACAAAATATTGTCCCTTGTTTAATTCGTTAACCACAATTACAGCATGAACACTCCTTGCTTCTGCGTCATCTTTGATTTCTTATCTATTAAACAAAGAAATAAAATGATGAGGCATCTAGTGACTTTTGTTAACCTGAATTATATACTTAGGTAGATACCTCTATGTTACATATTAATTAAGTATTCATTATTTTAGGTATAATACTTACTTTTCCGTTTTTCGGTTTCATATCCACCACTGTTCCGTTTGCGGCGCCGATTAGCTACAAAAACGTTTAGGATTTTTATTAATTATTCACTTACCACCCATTAAAAAGTTTATTAGTTTGGTATTTTTTGCCGAATGGTTTGAATCAGAGAAACGTTATAGGAGTTTTGTTGTCACAGAAATATGACCTCCTAATTGGATCAGAAAAATATTTTTACTTTTTCAATAACGTTCTTATTCCATTGAAATCTTATTTTATATTAACTTCATAACCGTATTCTTAGTTCTTAACCAGTACTAAGAAACAAAACACAATGTCATAATGAAGGCTCTGAATAATTCTGATAGCAAATTGGTACTCGTTCTCTTTGCTATCTGCCGTATCCAACTTGCAGGAAGTTTAAATGTCGTGTTTTCTTTCTTTCTACTTTTTGAGATTATGTGAGGTTATGTGCGCGAGAGTCTACAATTGCTTATATAATAGGTACCTAAGTATAATTCGTAAATGTATGAGATTACAGCTTGGTACGTTCGCTATAATTAACAATAAATTGTTTCAATAACAAATAATGCTTAAACTCACATTCTTCACCTGAACCTGAATAGATTTCTGGATTGCCACGTCCTTTCTGATTATCTAGAAGTAAAGTGTTTAATTATGTTTCACATCATTCAAATCCCGTTCCCGTGGGATTACGGGTATAAAATATAGCCTATACTACTCGCTGATGATGTAGCTATCCATTGCTGAAATAATTTTTCAAATCAGTCGAGTAGTTTCAGAGCCTATTCAATGCAAACAAACAAACAAAAACCAATTAAATCTTTCCTCTTTATAATATTAGTGTAGATTTCGTGGCTATTTACCTAGTTATATTTAAACAAAACGACACTCCTGTTTGAATACTGAAATCGGTATACATACCTTCAGAATCTCCTTCGCGACCTACGCCTTGAGTACTTTTATGTTCACCGCCATCGGAATCTAAATCATAATTTAGTAGTTAAGTAAGTATCAAATTTGTTTTAATCCAAACAGGTGCCATATTTAGTACCATAGTGAACACGAAGAAAAAAACAGGGTTTCTAAGAGGCAGAATGTGATTACCATTGTCGGATATTCCACTTGATTCATCAGAGGAATCATCATTCTCCCGCTTTTCGTTGTCTTCGGTGCTGCTACTCCACGAGTCTGCCCTGAGTGAAGGACTAGTCTTCTTTTCCCCTTCTCCTGCAATCGAAGGTTCCGCTGCTCTTGGATTATGTCCGTGTACGTCTGAAATATGTTAACGAACATAATTTATTTATTTATAATCCTTAATAGAACGGCTTCAAACCACCCACGATGAAACGTATAGACTTGCTCGCAGTCTTCTAGTAGTATTTACTCCAAGCATACTGTCAATAGATATTATAGCTAAGACATTTTAAGGGTCAGTGGTCGAATAAAGAACCGATGAAATTTATAACAGATTTATAGCCTGAATAAAATTATTCCCAAAACATTAAAAGCCTAGCCACTTTATTTTTGGCCTATTGAACGTAATGTGATCCGAAATTCTGAACAGTGGATATTTCGGTCCCATATGTGACCAAATAGCAATAATTAGTAACCAATACATTATAATGGGGCAGGGCATTTAGCTTAAATCTTCAAAGGGTGACCATTACCTTGGAAATCCCGAATCCTCAGTGACGGAGCTCCATTGCTTCCTTGAGTTAAATCAAACCCTATTTTGAGGTTTACTAAAAGTAAATTGTATGACATATAAATAATTCAGACCTGAGGTAATACCTACTTGGAATTATTGTAAAGCACACGTACTTACTTGTTTTATCTTCCGATCCCACACACAATGCAACGTACCAGAACATTAAAACCTATAATTGAAAAGCAGATGAAAACTTAGTTATAAATTTAGTAAATTCATATATTCGAAATCAACTTTAAGATGTTGAGTATACAAATTATTATCAAATAAAAATAAAACTCTTTACCGTAATAAAAAGCCATGTTTTTGGAGTGTTTTCGTATGGAAATAACATGTTCAAGTTTACAATACTTTCATTGCCTATATGAAAATTGGTTCGAATTGTGATACGCCGTGATTTTTATTTCATGAGAGCAATGAAAACATTTACAGAATTGTTATATGTTTACAATTTATAATCTGATTACAAATCAAAACTCAGAAATAGATATACTTTACACATAATATATGGTATAGCAACATGATTTCGTTGCTACTTACATAAGATAGGTACTCACAATATCTCCCTAATACCTACATAAATATGCTCACGCCATCCCATAAGGGTCCCCGAAGGGTCAGTCCATCGCCGACTCAGGCACTATACATACGGCTTTGAATTTCTTCTCAGACATATGCAGGTTTCCTCACGATGTTTTTCTTCACCGTAAAGCACGTGGTGTAAAATCACTGCACATAAGTTCATAAGGCCTCGCTGGGATTCGAACTTCCGTCGCTTACGTAGCAAGCGACTGCTCAAACCCCGAGGCCACCACTCTTAATATTAAGTAAATACTTTCTTTTCGTTGTCTCATGCGTATGCGATTTGGTTTTTACTTGTAAATGGTAGGTGTAAACGACAATGTAAATTATCGTACAGTTGCTTACTCTTAGGAAATGCCCAAGTCAACCCAAATCTTATCAGCCTTTTGATCAGAGTAAAATAATTTATCAAATTAATTGTTATTGAGCGAGTATGACGAACACTTTATTTAATAAATTTAAATAGGGGCAAAATAAATTATCTACACACTAAGAGATGTCATAGAGTAGGGAGGGATTTATTTTCTTAGAACAAAATAAGTAGAACAGGGACAGTATTCAGATAATTTGTTATATATTGCCAAGTTATAAATGTATTATAGAATGCTCTAAATTTTATGTAAACGTTTACTTAACAGAGTAAAATGTATTTTTTAAATAAGATTGTCGAAATAATGTGCGTTTAAATTTGCCGAGCCGCTGACTAAATCTGGAAAGATCCCAGTTTCTGAAAGTGCAATATAACGAGTGCAGGCAAGACCTCTGAGCGCAGAGGGATTTGCAGACTATCCAAGAAAAATGAATAGAATAAATCTTTACCACAGTTGTTGAAAGTTAAAGAAAATTATTTTGCGCGCTGAAATCCTTATTCATATTTTGGATTTCAGCAACCTTTGACCATCGTTGGTACAATGTTCCTAATGTTTGCACTGTGGATCAGATTTATGGTTATTTTATTTTGTATGTTGCTGCAGAAATAAGTTAACAAAAGGTATTCTCTCCTTAACAGCCGGAGCGGCTTCTGGTAAATCACATCCATTTATAATGTAATATGAGCGGAGATAATGTGTGCCCGGGGCGAGACAAATTTGCCAACTTTTTCTGTTGAACAATCTCTTTATGTGGAATGGTTAGCGCTGAGAATTTCCGCTCAAAGTATTATTAGTAAAGTTTAAGTATTAATCCTGGTAATTCGTTTATTTAATATTTAGAAGGTGATCTATGGTAATATTTACTTTTTGGTACCTACCTACATACTTACTTCCTTAAACAAAAAGGTTAACCAATTTCCCTCGGATATTTTTAAACAAAATACCAACACACAACACAACAAACATTCGTGCGTGTTTGGCGGCAGTTAGCAAACTCGAAAATTGTCTCAACAATTCAGATTTGGCGAAATCCTCGCAAAAACCGACAGCTTAAAATTAACATGAAAAGTACGTGGCTTAACGGTGGCCGAGGACGTGTTTTTACCTTGGGTTTTAACTGCTCACTCTTTAAATTCGAAATTGGCTTCGAAGCTTATTGGATAAAGGGATTATGAAATGTTATTTTGAAAGGTTGAGATCAAATTCTTAATTTCCAGCCCACTTTTATGTGGTTTCGAAATGATTTTTTACTTGTACACAATTACCAAAAAGTTTTCGAAATAAATATATTAAGTATTATGTTTTTATGCCTAAGTTAAATTTGATGACGAATACCAATCTTACTTGAACTTAAGTCAAAGACTTAAGACTTTCTGTCGAAAAGAAGAATACCTATTTTAAGTTAATACTCGTAGAATTATCACATCACATAATTATCTTCGATGAAAAGTGGGTAGCCTTTTCCTACCTCACCACCCTTCTGCGTGAACTTATCAAAGTTTGTAGATTTATAATAAGTAGGTTGGTATACCATACACCCAAAATATAAATAATATAAAATATTGTCGTCAGCAGTTCAAGCGACAAATGTGACTGGATATGATATCATTGCAAATAAGCTTCATCGTCTGCCAGTTGAGTTGCGTGCCGTCCCGAATGAAACTATCGCATGACTCCATACCTTGTAAACTTTGTTTTATGAATGTCTTAGAGCAACTTTTTGTTTGTTGAACTTTTGCCATGACAATAATATGGACTCGTGTAACGCGTACAGTTGGCATCCACACTAGGGTAAAAATTATGTAGATTCTCAATTTTACTATCATTCTCTTGAGCCATGCAATATTTATCTGCTTGTACAAGATCCAAAATAACATCTTCCACCGGACAGAGTTTTGGCCATATTAGGTACTTACCTATATTATAGGTAAATAACTAAGCTGTAATTGTTCTCAGAGTATGGAGGCTGATAATCTCAGGTTTAATTGCTTTCCATAATGTTATAAATTGGACAACATTAATTATTTTATTCACACACTTTCACGTAGTTCGTATGTGACTAATGACGGCCGGAGTGCCTGCCGCAGGTGCCTACTAGCAGCAATCAAATCTGACTCGGCCTGTGCGTGGCGATGGCTGATCGCCAAATGTCAATTTGCTGGAAAAGTCATAGGCGACGGATAAGTATGGAACCGATTGTTGTTTGAATTTTATAACGATAGTTATTCAATAGATAGTATGTGTAATTGCGCATATCATTCGATCAGCTAAGTTAAGCAACCCTAACCCTAGCCAGTAATTGGATGGGTGACCTACCGAGTTCCCTCCGTGTCTCGGAGAGCACGTTAAGCCGTCGGTCCCGGTTGCCAATTTATCATCCTTGCCATTCGTTACAGGTCAGTCGGAGGCCTAAAATAGTCTGACAACTGGTTTAACGCAGATCACAGATTTTCCTCGTTAAAGAGGTTGCGAAGGTCAGATGGCAGTCGCTGCGTATACAAATCTGGTGATCAGCGGCATCGGGTTGAACCAAGTGTCGACCCCAACAATGTGTGGGATAAGGTCAGGGAGATGAATCTTGTCGTTCTGACGATTTGAATGTACTTTGTTAAAAGTCTAATCAAATATAGATATTTTGAAACGAATACCACGCAAACGAAGTCATACCAAGACAAAAAACAGCTAGATGATGTAGACAGCTAGATGAGATGAGTAGCTTAGATGTAAAAAGGATTTTTTATCAAAATTTACTGCATGTTTAGGAAGTTACCAATTCATAACACGTAGATGAAAAAATAACCATTAAAGTGGTGCAATATTTCCAATGGTAAAAAACTAATAGGGGACACCCGGATTTGAACCGGGGACCTATCGATCTGCAGTCGATTGCTCTGCCACTTAGCTATATCCCCAGTGATATTTAAGTGCAAAAATACTGACTCAAACCTTTGCATTTCGTAGGTACAACTACGTTGATAGGTGCCTACCTAGTTTCTTATGTGCAGAGCTACGGAACAAGATTAAGACCTACTTAGTAGATAGGTTACATCTAATAAGAACCTAAATAATTAGTTTAATGATTTTGATTTGGATTTACCGATGTGGCTGGTCGCCTGATTATTATGCAAACAAATTTTGACATCCCAACCTTTTACAGGGAGAATCAGTAATCGGTAAATCTTACCTAAGTTGAATCAGTTTATCAGCCTCCTTAAGCTGCTAACTGACCAGTAACGATTTTTTTCCTCTTATTATGATTTATTTTATTTAAAAACTTTTTCCCGATGATAGGTATACGAAAAATAATGTTTCGGTAGATTATTAAATGATTTCAGATTGTTCACTATCTGATCAATTAATTTCACGAAACTGCGAAGAGTCCTCGTGTCCATCATTAAGTCCAAGGAAAACGGGTTTAGGGTGGGATCTTGATTGATGCACAGTGATTGGTGCGCTTGGAGTTGCGCCCCAAATCTCGAGCATTCACTAATGAGATGATCAAAATCCTGGATGTGTGAATTTTTGCATGGGCAGATATTATTGTCAATTATGTGAAATCTATGGAGATAAGATTTTGTGAAATCTGCACTTACGTCGACGACATGACTTGTGATAGCGGCAGTGAAAAACTCGCACTAGGCCCTCGGTATGGTTTAAGTCTGGTAATTTAAGAGTGTAGTACTTACCTGCATACTTAGTTTATTTTTCAAAATAGCCGCACATCTATAGCTACCGCTAGAGATAGCTATGCGGCAATGATCTTATGCGTCGGACGCTTGCCACTTACTGAATTCTAGCCATTTTAGAACCTAGCTGGTATTCTTTATGAGTGACGATGACAAGTGGCCAAATGCTATGAAATTCTGAGTGGATAGATCCCGGATATCACGGTGTCTGCCGGCTAGGCCTCAGCCCGAGAAGAGTGCCAGAAGTATCGAGAATATTTTGTTAGACAGGAAGTGCTTTAACTGATAGGTTTCCCCTTCATAATGCGCTTTTTGAGAATGTAAACATTTTTGCTGAGACTGCCAACAAGGTAAGTAGATATAGGTGTCTACCTACGATAGGTCTATCTATACAGACATGACCTCAATGTCAGGTCATTGCGTTGATTACCAAAACATTGAAGGCACGAATTGGTGGTAGCTCTATATTACGAGTATAAGGTGAATCCGTTAGAGGTGATCGACCAAGTAAACGAATTAGTGACTTTTCAGCGTATCAGCCTACCAATCTACCAGGTAAGTACTTTTAGAAAATACGTATATTCATATATCTAAAGATACATTGCATAGATGTGCTCACGCCATCACAGAAGGGTCATTGGTATAACAAAAGCCTGCTTAAACCACTCAGCCATCACAACCTCACTGATGTTCTAGTTTGGTGCAGGTGCATACACACTATCAGGTGGGTTTAGCATTTCCACTACCTTCTAAAATTATTTACTGAAACAAGTTCATCCTCTTATTGGAATATTTGAACTCTTAGTGGTTGAACTGTTAATATTCTGAAATATAACCTATAGATAGGTACTTACCTACCCGCCTGTACCAAAATGAATATTACGGAGGGTCAGTTCTATTTTGAATGGTTTTTCATTCAATCCCATGAGAGTAAAGTGCTGGGAATATAAAAGACCATGTAAAACTATTTCAGTACAAGTACCTAAATAAAACTCATGTTTTGACTTCACCATCCAATCTGAGTCATGGAAGTTAGAGTGTGGCAAATACAAAATGAATAAAAAAATAAAAATATTTTATTATTTATTTTGAAGTGTCAAACTTATACTTATCCAATAAGTTTTCTATTGTTTGATCTGTTCTTAAAATATCTTCTACTAATTGATGGCTTTGGAAATCAAATTCAGACCACTGAGCGCTGGGCAAAGCAGATATCCAATCAATAACTTGTGCCCTGACTAATTTCCAAGTATTTAACCCTTTGCACATGGTTTTTTGATTCATTTTAGTAATGTGATTCCACATAAACTCAGTAGCTGACACAGCCTGCAATTGTGATGGTAATCTTATTACTTCATGACCTAAAGCCTTTAGTATCCTATCAATATCATAGTCTTCATCTTTACTTGGATACTTTTGGATTAAATCATACAACTGAGCTTTACTCATGTTCGCACATGGAATATTATGGGCATTTAACCATTTCACCATTTCATCTTTTGAATGATATCTTGTTATTTTATTTTGTTTCAATGTCCCATGGAACGGGCTACTATCCATTACAATAACACTAGAAGGCTCCAAAAGTGTCAATACACTATCAATGATCCACTTTTTGAAATCTTCATCTGTGACTTGATGGCAAAGAAGACTGGTCAATAATCCTGTTTTTGATATGATGTGAAATAGTACAAACTCTCGAAAAGAGTCAGATGGAGGTCCAGTGTATATAGACGGCTTGTGTAAAGGCCAATTTTTACTAATGACTCGTTCATCAATATAATATATATGAGCATTGGTGGTCCAATGTCTTTTTAGTTTTGTTAAACAATGAAACCTTTCAAAAACTAATTTACGGTCTTCAACCAGCACCATTTTACCATCCATTAGTTTTTTTTGCTCATAACCCATGGCAGTCATATTCTTCTTGAATTGAGAAATATCTGGCAAGTCCTTGTATGTCAATGATTCATGTAAATCTTTGTATTCTGGGTGATTATTTTGTGCATAGAAAGTATTCAAACTTTTATTAATTTTCAAACGTAGTATTATATTATTGAACACTTCATCAGTTTGACAGTTGTTATCAAGAAGCTCAAACACCTCTTTTCGTGGAACACCAGTATAATAGGATACCCTTTGTTCAATATCTTCTAAGGGTACACACAACTTATTTTCTTTAGCTTCTTCTTTGCATTTGCTTATAATATTTAATAGGATTGGTTTTACTTTATCAACATCTTCATTCTTTTTCGTTGCATCGGGTGGTGGAGAATCCATTTGTCAGTCTGTAACAACAAAAAAAGGAATTGATAATTTTAGTGGCTCTTTTAAAATTAGCAACTTGTCCGCTTTTACTAACTAAATCTGTTCAGGGAGTACTTGCAGAGTCTATAAAGAGTACTAAAATAGTAGGTAGTTAATGATGATATGCATCTTTTTTTCTAGGAGAGAAAAAGACTTGTTCACTGTTCATTGTTTACAGAGGTCATGTTAGCCTATCGAAACTTTTGATGCTGAAATCTACTACAGTTATTGTTTAAGTTAATAGAATAATGATTAGCGTTATAATTCAATGAGACCTGTCTATAGTGAAGTGAGAGACTTTAATGAATATAACATAAACCGAAGAATAATGTGCTTCGTGAATCAAATACTTGTAAGTAAGATTTTGTTTTCAATTACGGATTTAGAAAATCTAACTGGGAATCAATCCATACCTTTGATTTACAAAGTACAAAATAAATACAAATGCACGAAATTATAATTTGTTGGTAAATAAATACAAACAAAAATTAGACGAATGCACCCTTGTTGATTTCTTCTATCTTTATTTTATTTATATAATGGCGACAAGCTTGAGTACAGCTATTCTGCCAATGTAAAGTGATTGATGAGAAAATAAATATTGTAAATTGTTATAAATGTGTGGAGAAAGTCATTGGATTATTATTTTTCTAACCCTGTTGATTTCGATTTGATTGCTCAATTTGACGTTGACAGCTTTGACATTTTAAAAGATTTATTTTTGTGTTAGAGGCAATGAAAGCGTCGTTTTGTCAATCAAATTATTGCATGATAAAGGCAACGAACGCATCGTTTTGACAACGAAGCTATTTCATATATATTATATTTTCCCAAAACTATTTAATGTTTCGAATTATAAAAACTTTCAAAGAAATATTAATAATTAGTAACTAAAAAATAGGTATTTTTAAAACACGGTGTAAATTGCGCATAATTTTATACCTTGCTATTGATCGAAACCATAAAAATGAGCAAAAAAAAACAAATTAAAAAACTAATATTTGATGTGTTTACATGGGTATTGTTACCCAATACTATCTACACAGGTGTGTCTGTACATGCTATTCACCCGATTGATTTTATTAAAATTGTACCGTTATGTAGTTAGGTAATAATTATGTACGTACGTACCCATTGCTGTTATTTTCACTCTTACAGTCTCAGGGACATCTACGATGTTCTCGAAGATTCCTCCCGCGCTTTAGATGCGCGACTGTTCTCTAAATTTTATAAGGTACCTCCCTACATACCAAGGTCCATACATGCAATAATATAAATTATGCAAATTAAATGCTTCTAAAATAAAAAAATATGTTAGTTTTAGGTAAATATACCTAGCCGACTACGGTAGTACCTACGTACTTACCTACTTACATACTACGAAGCAGGTTTTTTACCATGAGGGAGGTGCCTAGTGTACTAATTGCATTAAAATACCAAAAGTACACAACCTTTCGCTACCTGACAACTTTTCCTTTGATCAACATTAATTAAAGATCTTGCACATTTCTTTATTTTTTAAATTGCTTAATACGAAGGCGTTCATTAAGGAAATTACGCCGCACTTAGTTCGCAAAAAGATTGCGAAGGGACGAAACGTGCATAGTTAGGTTCCAGTTTACCGCTTCCTAATATTGTATTGACTGAGCAAAATGTTGTATCACAGTTGTTACCATATAAGATGGTAGATAGGTACTCAACTGATTTAAACACACGGACGTAAACATTATGCATAAGCCGGACAATACAATACTTTATCATTCTGATTCTTCGATAGGTCGAGATAAGTATCGTACCGTACCTATTTATTTATTCATGTAATTGACACAAATAATTGGATAAACACGAGAGTAAATAAAATTTTAATTCGTGTCTTCATTTTTGTGTACTATTGTAATTTTTTACCTATTTATTGTCTAATTATAATATTATCGCCTACCATACCAATTTATTGCTATCGCAGTCGTGCTAGTTTTTGCGAAGTACGACTGCGTTTAATATTAACTGCGTTTTTTTATTTGCAGTCACTCACGTTGGGGCAATGAAGGTGGTTACATACCATACAACAAAATGCAATAATAGATCACATGGTCGCGCGAGCACGTAAACAAAGCAGTGCGACGGAACACCACCAACGGGCGACGCGGCCAACGTGACGCCCGGGGATGTTTATCGGGAACACTCGCGATGTATGGGGACGCGAGACGAAAAGTTCACTTTAAATTTTTAAACATACGCTTGAACGTCTTACGAACGACTTTGGCCTATGGCAGCGCTGCCGGCTAACCTAGCGTTATAAAATGCCTTCAGGGACTTTCAAGGAACTTATTTCTAAATAATGTTCTTCCTTTAGTTTCCTAACAAACCTTATGTAAATATATATAAGAGTTTTACTATACATACATAGTAATACTTTAATTATAATTATCTAGGCTGATATGCAACAATTAATTAGTCACCAGTCAGGCTACCTAATTATTTAGAGGTTTCAAAGCATTTATAATGGCGATATTAATTAGATTGAGACGATGCGACAAATTGACGATTATCCGCACCAAAGCAATTAGCGTGACTAGTTTTTTGAGTGCAATACAGATGCAGCACAAAAGCCTATTGATAGAACTGTACGAATGCAAAATTATCCTAGTGCATTCACATTCGTCACTGACAAGAACATTATTTAAAGCTCTTTTACTTTTTCCGGGGCGTTATTAACTGAATGGTAACATACATATACACTTAGTATATCTATCATAATGTATGTAGGAGATCCCTTATGTCGCAGACCTCTGATAATTTTCATGACATTTCTGAGAATTCTGGCTAATTACGAAATGCCAACTTGACATGATGTTACGAGTAGGACCTATATTATGTGCGCTGGCCTAGCGTAGTACCGACTCATTCTTTGAGTCTTGTATGATGCGAGCGCAAACAAACCCCAATTATCCCCACCATTTATTCTTAGCGCTCGTACCTCGTGACGGCACATATATGCGAGTATTTTATTTTAACTCTAACTTACTCTTGTTTTGGTGTACGGATAATGCTGTAAAGCTGATAATACAATACAAAACAAAATTACTTACCTACGCCTTCAATTATTCACCCCAAAGACAAACATTGCAGTGAATGAGTTTGCTCTAAGTGGCAATATCTTTGTGTTTGGAATGAGAATGAGGAGCTTCAAGGAGACAAAGTTAGTGGTAAGTAGACCTAATGATAATAGATTCATACCCCGTACTACAAAACATGGTTTAAACCAAGACTAGACCAAAATCGGACTACGAATGAAACAACTTTTAAGTCAAGGATTATCTATCTCAATGTTTTGTAAGAGGATAATGAATGAATCAATCTTATTTTATTTTTATTAAAGAGGCAATTATGTATTGGTATGCGCGTAAACTGTAAACACGAAAATGTCCAGGGACGTTTTTGTATGGTGTTTTTTTCTTTCAAGCACGTGTTTATTCTATTCATTTCCAGGAACAGATTTTGAACGTTGATTACTATGAACATAGGTAATATATCCGGTGTTACGATAAAATCGTTTATGGCAGGTTTCCTCTCCTCTTGCTTCCATTCAGTTCAAAACCATTGAATTTTTTGGTACCTAAATCAAATGCTGACTAACTGATTGACGTATTTATTCTATAAGCTGATCCTAGAGATATGAAATCGGAGGTTGTGAGCTTGTACCTATGTGAAATTTTATTGTCACGCAGGTAATAAGATAGAGGTGTGAGCTAATTTACCTATAACGTACTAGCTGTGTATTTAAACATTATTTTATGTTTTTAGATTATTTGTGTATTATACACATTTACCTACGTACAAAAAATTGTGAACAGAGGTAGTTGGGGATAGGTTGTTATTTACCAACGGGCTTTAAATAACCATATAAGCTATTTTAGTATAGGTAGATACCAATTATATATAGTTAATTTAAGCCCTGACTATACAGTAGGCATGTGTCACTTGTATGCTTTGTGTAAGTCAATGCCCTTCGTAAATAGTTGAAGAGGGCGGTTCATCTATCATCTCGTGACTTACAATTTGTACACAATTTTTTCTAATCTCATTTGAATTTAAGATTTTTGTGAATACACCAAATTTACCAAAGAAACGAAATAAAGTCACCCACTCTAGGTGTAAGTAATAATAAGCAATGTTTGTTTTTTATGTACCTACCAGTTTGTTAAGGTACAAAACTTACCTACGTAGGCAAGTATTTATGTTGCTTTAATTTGTGTTTATCAATTTTGTTGGGTATTATTTTAATTTGGTTAGGAAAAGGGAGTGAATTTATAAATTACTGTAGATAGGTGGGAACGTACCTAAAACAGAACAAGATCTTATTTAGTTAGTTAGTAAGCTATCTATTAATTTGATGCTCTTGAATAATTAAAGGTTATCTTTAGAAAAAAAGCTCGTTACCAAAACAAACTTATTCGCAAATTATTGTTGTTGTTAAAATAGTCACAGCAAAGTTATCCGGACTCATTTCGTCACTATAATGAAATCCTTACTAATTAATTAGTGCCTTTCGTGTTCCCTTGTGTGGGAGGAACCTTTCTTCCTGTTTTCCGCAGGAAAGAAAGTTAGATTAAACGCGACTCATTGTTCGGCCACTGTAATACGTAAGTGCAAGCACGATCAGCAATCACACTGGTACGGGAAGGGAGCCAAGAAATTTATTATACTGACCTTTGACTACGCATTTTATCTAAAATGGATTTTCGCGTTCTTCCAGACACATTGGTATGGTGTTCTTACAATTCAATATTACATACATACGTACATATGCTCACGCCTGTTTTCCCCGAAGGGGTAGACAGAGGTGTTGTAATAACAACACCCACTTTTCACCGAAGATGATTAAGTGCCAACGTGACAGATGGTGAGTCCATTGCCGTCTCAGACACTTTACATACGTCATTGAATTACTTTTCAGAAATATGCAAGTTTTCTCACGATGTTTTCCTTCACCGTAAAGCACGTGGTGTGAAATCACTGTACATATATTTTTTTAAAACTTATTGGTACAGGCCCCGCAGGGATTCGAACTTGCGTCGCTTGCGTAGCAGGCGACTGCTCAAATTTCAAGGCCACCACGGTTCTTTCAATGTTATTGATATTGAATGGAAAATTAAATTTGAATAAAGCCTAAGGAGAAGACCTATAAACAGATTCCAGCAATCTGCAATGTTGTGTTATTTGCCAAGGTGGAACGAAATAATTCTCGAAAAAGCAATTTGTATTCGGCCTCAAAGGGCCAAATCTCGCCACGGCACCAAGAGCCCTCTATTAAAATTTGAAACTTCATTTAAGCGGATAAATTGCTTCTTGACTTTGACTATCTTCAAGATAAATACAGTCCCGTAATCTGGACCGCTAAAGTAAATACATTCTAAAGCTGTTTCCTTGTTGGTTTGGCAATTTGGTTCTTATACCTATAAAATAAATTTGACAGAGTGTACCTGCAATTATAGAGTATACAGGATTTCAAAACAAATAACTTTTTACGTACTACTTACCTACTCACCTACTGAAGTAGAAACTGAGAAGGTTACATACAGATGTTTAGTAGTCCAGTAACATACCTAAGTTCCATAGTCACAAAATTACCGCAGCCCCTGCGTGTTATTAATTAAATATGGAACATTTGATATAGAAAAACAGTGGGATAATTATGAAAAAAATATTGTACCTACTTACCGTTTGTATACTCAATAAGTTCCCTATTTTTTGTATACGGTTCAGGTACCAATAAATGAAAAGCTTTGTTCTAACACCGAGAACCATGTGTTTCCCATGTACATATACTTCAATTAAAAACCTTTTTAATTTTACGTATGGGTACTTCTGTAGGTAAGTAAGTAAGTACGTAAAAAGTACCGTAAAATTAAAGTAAAAGTACTTAAACCTGATTTACTTTGTAGTCCTGTATACTCGATAATTTCTCCAAGTTGTCTGTCCTGCTTTCTTGCTAGTTGTGTTGGTAACCAAAGGTCAGATATCAGAGAGCTCTCTATTGAACGCACCTCTGAGGTTTCCCATCTTGATTTCAAACACAAAGGATTTGAATCATTCGATTGATATAGATTGGGATATTGATTAATTGTGTAGGACCTAATTAGTGGATTTCTTTATAAGTTGTAAGTATTTTTAATTGGTGTAGGTAGACTCGGAAGCCAATTAGCTATTAATATTATGAAGGCGACTTAGTTATATGCTATCGATTGTAAGTAGGTACTAAACATAATGGCAATAAGAATATGGCAGAAACGGGGACTGTAGAAAGATAGAAATAATTAATTTTAGTGTTGAATGAAAGTGACTAATACGTTTATTGTCGATAGCTAAGCTCATCAGGCCGGTATAAACCGACTGTTGAAGAATGTTGTTTCTTATAAGTAATGCTCTGTTTCCAGAATTTTCCTACTCATAATTCAAACACCAGCTCCGTTTTGGTATGAAATTTCGCAGTTCTTGCGATAACAATTCGGATTTGTAACATGGCCGATAAATAAATTATAAATACATTTAGCGGCGCACGTTTCGAACCATTTCTCTTGTTACTCGCCTAGCCCATTTGCAGATCTGGAAACGGTGCCATTACTCAGCAATAAATTGGCATTTGCCACGTCATACATAAATTACGCAGCCACAGAAAACCAACTTCTTAAGCACTCACTTTTTGCACGTTATGGTAAATGGTTTAATTTATTATATTTACTTTACTTAGTTATATTTGTTTGGCAAGGCTTTTAATTAGGATGACTAGAATGAGCTTTAGAAATAGTTTAAGTGGTCTTGATTGATTAATTTTAGACGCTTACGAAGTGCTTGCCGTTGATTGATTTTACATTATTATTCTGAATATGGTCAGAGTAGATGGAATGTTTAAGTTCTAAAGCATAATGTATTTTTGTTTTCAAATGTATTTTTTAGTGGATTAAAACTCATATCTCAAAAAAACAGTTGAATTTAAACACTACGTTAATTGATACTGATGCATTCAAACGTTGACTAACGACAACATTATACAATGTTCTTTTTAACAAGGCGTTTGTTGCTTTTCCATGGTACTACTAAAGGAAAATGAATAAAAGTTTTTATTTCTAGACTACCGTGAAATTTATGTGGTTAATCCACTACTATTTGGACGTGATAGATTTATCGTCAGGCGGCTCCTTTTGCAGAGTCGACGACGTCCAGCAAAAGACAAATTGACTTTTCTCTACGTAATATATGTACTAGTTTAGTAATTGCAGGTAAATAGAACATAGTTCCATTTGTACATTTAATAGGCCAATAATACGTACTGAATTCCATGCATAGTTAATGTATATAACATAGCTTTCCAAAAGGTATTCGTATAAAAATTGTTTGTGGTGGCGATTAAGTTTTACGTTGGCTTCTCGCATATATCTCGACTATCTATTTTACGAGTGTGTGCTATGTGCGTTCACTTACGTCCGATAAAGTGACTTTTACGTGCATCTAAATCACGTTTTACTGTATTTTTCAAAGCATTTCAAGCCAAAGTTCATACATGTTCTTTACTTGCGACAATCACGCGATATGTTTGAATAATTCATGTTACGTTTAGATACACGTTTTATTGGTTAACAGCTACCATCCAAATGTTGTTTGCTCAACAAAAGTGATGTTACTGTGAACGAATCCCAGAAGATGATGATGATTATATAATGATGATTATAACAATAGCAGAAAAGCTAGAGCTACATAATTATAGCACCTCGCGTTTAGATATCAAGCAATTTTCAAAACAATCACGTCGCTGTTAATAAAGGCACGTTCTAACATGAATCTTTTGCGGTAACAGTACTAATGAAACTCATAAGCATGTTCTAATACTGGGCCATTAACACTTCTCAATTGCCATTCGAAGGGAGAGAAAAACTCCCCCTCTGTAAGCCATGACGCGTCTTAAGGTCCCATTAAATTTTGTACACAAATTAAACCAAACGCTCCCTTCGCGTACGAACCGAAAAGGATTCGCCTTGTTGTAGTAATTTATTTATACTCAAGAGCCGCCTTTGCGTTATAGATACTCAATTTCATATAGTTCCAATGAATTTTCACCCTTATTTAATGTTCAGTAATAGCGTAAACGTAGGTAATAAAATGTTTATTGGATAACGTAAATTGGAATTTGAGTTGAGCAGCCCACGCAGTGCATCAATCGACTTGAAGTGGGTTCTTTTGACGTCACCGACTTGATTTTTTATTTTAATCGGAGAATTAATTGTTTTGAGTTGAATATTTCTAAGTGAACGTCCTTTTAAACAAATCTCAATGTAGCGTTTCTCAGCTTCAAAGTTAGCTTAATACTTTAAACTGGTAATGAAGGCATTAAGGCGCGCTGAATGCATAAGAAATGAGGTGCCACCACAAACTCCAATATAATTAGACCGTTTATTAACTTACATATTTTTACGTGGCAAGGTTTTGTGTAAATTTTCTTAAAATATTGCACCATGGCAAGTTTACTGTTGAAACTTAATATCTTATATTAATTAGCATTATTATAGGATACTAAAGATATTCTGCCCACCGCCAATTATGTATAATAATGCAGGCTTGTAATTGGAGGACAAAAGAGAATAGGCCAACTAACACCTATGTTTCCTGTAGATACATAGGTGTTACTTATAAAGAGACCACCATTGAGATACTTGGTGCTTTGCAACAAAAAATATCATTAAATCCTTTTCAATTGTGTTATTAAATTTGTGTCAAAAATTATTATTCGGATGGAGATTTAATAATATTGTACTGTAATTCAAATATTAAAATACTGTAGACAGTTACACCCATTTACAGACAGAGAGTTGTTATAATAAACGTAGGTAGGTAGTACCCATGATTCACAGCAATGTAATAATTTCGAAGTGGATTGGTATTGCATCATTGTTTGTGACTCTATTGTAAGCATTGAGGCGTGATGCCCACTTCGGTGAATGGTTAGAACAGGGAAAGTAACGAAGTGCTGGGTTGAGTGAATTTAGTTGGTTGTAGTAATCCTGTAATATATAAGGATTATTGACCCAGAGACTTGTATCTTAATCTCGTAGTCTTTAAACAAAAATATACAATAATTTTGTAGATCTACATTAGAGTAAAATTATGTCTTAAGATTATTTAACACAGCTTACAAGACAATTAAAGTACGAGAACTAGGAACGCTTCGATTTTTTAATATCTTTGCCTCGAAGCCTGCCTCGTTGGTCTAGTGGTCGAAACACGTGGTCCTCTTATTTCCCATCAGCAGCCCACAGTCTAGATTAGTGGTCGGCAATAGGCTCGCCCACTATTACATGGGACTTCAACATAACTAGCGAAATGTGGGTGTGGCTACTATAAGTAGTACCCACTAAGCTCTGCCTACCATCCGGGGAATACAGGCGTATGCATTATGTACTACGAATGTACAAAGTGTACTTATAGTAAGCGGCTACCACAGTCCGCCAGTGTCCATTATTAACTTCGACGTACTATTATATATTATACATTTCTGAAACACACGTGCCCCTGGAAACTTTTATACTAAAATACCTAGAGCCTAAGTTCTTACTAAACTAATTCCATAAAGTAATCGACAAGGTTTCCTGATTTCCGTATCGTCTTGTTTAATCTCCATTCATTGCCCTACCCTCTCGTGAAACAACAATTTTGACGTGTTAATAGCCAAAGTTTATTTACGCCTATATTGAACAAGCCAAATGAACATTTAATTTATTATTTCAGCGGAAAACTCTATTAGAATAGTCTTTTTCAGAACCGACAGTTTGCACGTGTAGCGCAATTAGTCACTCGTAAGAGATTTTTTGTAGTAAGTTGGCCTATTTTCGGCGTTATTCAAAACAGAAGTCCACATAAATTTTAAAGAAAAATAATTAGTCTAAAAATATTTTTCCGTTTCTTACATTAAAAACATCAAGCTTTCAGGCCTTTGAATGATGCGGATGAATTCATCAAAAAATATTTTGCGAAACCCATTCATTAGGTTCTATAGATATAAGGCATCATTACAGCACTAATTGACCGTGATTCATTATCTGTCAGCCAGTTTGTTTGTATACAGGTAATTGTGAAGTGTGCTGAGGCTTGGTTTGCTTTGCCTCAGTTCACAATCGGACCTCATTAATAGACGGCACAAATTATGTTGTTATTTGTGATGCATTATGCCTCTGAAAAGCTTTGTACCTTTTACATTATTTATTTACACTACTTTGCATGATATAATGAAGTCAGGCTAAATTACGTAGGGGAATCAACACTCACTTTTTGGACAAAATTTGTTTTAGTTGCAAGGTATCGTTATTGATAAGACTGAGTTTACCTTCGTTTGTCAAGCACATTTCTATTCCTAACTATGTGTTTGCTGTACTCGTATATGTATAACAGTGTTCTATAACTATTTGCGTTACTACGAATGCTAGCTTAGCATCATAAGAAGCGGTCGCACTAGACTTTTATAAAATACTTTTACGTTCCATATTGATCAAACATGAGCCAAGACTAAAGAAGTACATTTACTAACATAAATAAACACGTTACGCACATGCGTTTAAAATACAAGGGATATAAAAAACGTGAATACCCCGCGGTCCTGTAACAAAAGACGATAAATAACCTCATTTCGATCGCGTATCGTGTATTCGGCGTGACATAGACATAACATACCATCGATAAAAATAAACAAACGTCTATTGAGATAACGTGTACTACGAATATACGAATGTTAAATGTTTGAAAAAAGGGATTTGTACAAGCAATGAGGTAAATCCTTTGGTGGGTCCATAGAAGGATCAAGCAGCCTGTCAGAAGATCCTGTCTGATAGCCGTGCGTTAATAGGATCAAACCGGGCTTTATTTGAACGTGTCCACGCGATTTCACCTAACTTATCGAATTTGCAAATCGGCTTACACCTCGTTAACTCGTCCTATATCTACCTGCAAAGCTGCGGCCTAATTTTTATTTCACCCAAACACAATGTTTGACGACAGAATGAGTTAGTTCAAACAATGCTGGAAATTTGCGCAGGCAGCCTTTTATCCGACTTAATCTATACATTTATAAGGATAAATAAAATTGAAGTGTCTGTTTGTAATTCCAAATTAACAGGTGTTCACTAAATGTATATGAAAGTATATAACGTCCTTATATAAAACATAAATTTAAAAAGTCTTTCACAGGCAGATATATATTTTAGAAAAAATAATGCTAGTAAAATAGTTTTTATTGCTAATCCTACGCGGGTAAAATCTCGGGGCACAGCATACTAATATTATAAAGATTATAATATGATTTAAATATATATAAGTTAATCGAATTAAATTCTTATGAAAACTCCTATATTGTATCTTTGTCTATCTCCAAATGTAAAAAAATACCTAATCAGTAAACTCAAAATTAAAATTAATATCAAAGTCAAAGTCAAAATTTAATAGTCTGTAAAATACGTAAATGACGTATACTCGATCGGTCACGAAGTGACACCCCTTGCTGACATTACGCGAATACCACTTATTAGTGTGAGTGTGTCATTTTCAACGAATAGTTTCTAGATTCCGTACTGCTTGCAGTAAGCTTACATTTATTCTTTGGCCTCTACGTTGACTTTTGAATATCTAATACAAGTACAACGTGCAATTTATTGCAAAGAGTAAACGTAGAAGGATGATGATGGTTTATTTTAATGTCAATATCGGTCATCAGTTTCTTCATAGGTAAAAGTTATGAATTAAGTGTTATACCCACTTGTTCGCGTTTATGCACAGCACAAAGGTAAGATGATGTATTGCTTTTTCATTGTGCGGACACGAGTCAATCAATCTAGCCGGTGAATAAATATTTGAAGCGAGCTTTATATTGAACGGATTCAGCATGTTTTGAACAAAGAATTGAGCGGGCCTATTATTCCGTTCGTGGTTATACATAATTCATGAGGATTGCAGTGATGGAAACAAAACAATTTTAGTTAAAGTAGAAAATAGGCAGAGAGCTATCCCGCTTAGTCTTTTAAATTATTAAGCTATGTGAGGGCAATACGAACGAAGAAAGGTTCTGTCTTGTTTACGCGTTAAGGGAGACAGGGAAGGGAACTTAATACCCTATATCACTGTCGGGGTGATACAAACTAGCAGGGTCGCAACCTTTTCCACTAAATTACGTATCGGCACATGGGATAATCCCAACTAAGTTGAATTACATGGAAAATCGCCCTTAATTCCATAATAAGTGCATTCAATTAAGTTTCATAATACCACATTACAATAGGACTGATGTTCAGAGACGCGTCATGATAATATCGGGCATATTCAATGCCCAGAAAGTAAAGGAAAGGAATGTAAGTAGATATGTGTAATTATAACTAAACAAGCTAGCATAACTAGTACCCGGCGGTAAGCGGTTACTGCGTAGTCTGAGAATTCATAATATGAGTACATCCCAGAATAACAAAGAGAGCCGTGGTGGCCGTGGGGTTTGAGTAGTCGTCTGCTACGCAAGCGACGCAAGTTCGAATCCCAGCGGAGCCTGTAGCAATGATATTTTCTAAATACTTATGTGCAGTGATTTCACCTCACATTATATACAAATAAATAAAATAAATATGCTCACGCCATCCCAGAAGGGTCCCCAAAGGGGTAAGCAGAGGTGTTGTAACAACACCCACATTTCACCGAATATGATCAAGTGCCAACGTGACAGAGGGTGAGTTACCATACAAACCTGCATATAGCTGAGAAGTAATTCTCTTTGAATTACTTCTCAGATATATGCAGGTTTCCTCAGGTAACTGCACATAAGTTTTTTAGAAAAACTCATTGGTACAGGCCCCGCTGGGATTCGAACTTGGCGACTGCTCTAACTCCAAGGCCGCCACCGCTTATTATATCTGAGAAGTAATTCAAAGACGTATGTAATAATCTTTAGTGAAAAGCGAGTCTTGTTATTGCTAACTAAGTTTAATTAATTATTTGCAATACCGTTACAGACGCTATTTGCACTTTGAGCATAAGTTATATTTTTCCTGCCGCTATATGAATTTTGAGCAACGATAACATTTACAAAAAATAACACCAAAGTAACACTAACAAAATAAAACTGTGTACGCCACAGTGTTAATACCGACTCTATCGATAAAATCATTGTTGTTTGGTATAGGTGTGATCTCTAATCATTGTCAATGTATCTAATGCATAAATTATGAGCTTATCTATTTCCAAGTCTCGGGAGATGTCTTCGAGCGTAATGTGCGACATACGACCCCCCGCCTTGCGTTAATAATCCATCAGATTGACACCGACAGAATCTTTGCATTCAAGACAATTTTGTAACTACATTTTACCCTACGCATGGCTTTTGTTCTCTAAGGACATCTTTTATGACGTCACGATAAGGTTTATCAGGCAGTTAAAATGAAAAGGGTTCCCGAATGAAATAGGTTTCTGGATAAGGAATTATCTAATTACTTGCATGTAATTGCTTATAATATTGTACGACAATACGTTTATGCTGAATGGTCATGTTTAATAGATTTGATTCTTGGAATGAACAATTTGTCACTTGTGCTTAAAATTAATAATAAAATTTGCTAAAAATCTAATTTAAGCAAATGTAAGGTTTACATTTTAATCAACTTGCGCAATCTCTAATCCAATATTTGAAACAATTAAATTTTCTCTACTTAGTATCCATAACATTAATATAGTATTGATGCATAGTTATTAAATGTTAAGCCTGCAATAACATTTAAATATGAATAATCTAACCCTGAATTCCAAAAAAACATTCTGTTTAAAAGTGAATTGAAATTCAGAGGTCTTTTTTATTTAAAATTAACATGTCGCTATTGCCACCAACGCAGAAGAACCTTGCCTACATATAAATCCATTGCAAAAACTTTTCACGAGAAAGTAATGATGTTTTATAACCTTGTGAAACACAGATTCTTCGAGACACGTAATGTACAGATTAAAAATTAATTTCACGAAATAAAATTCCACCGAATGTGCTTTTCCCCATCGGAGTGGCGCGCGCAGATTCATCCCCGCGCTCTCGGGGTGACCGTAACGCGTGAGTGCCACTTACCTGTTACAACTCACTGAATTATTTATGAAACTATCCGCCTTATTGGATTGAAATATCGCGGGCCAACGGCTTATTCGGCAAACAATACCATTACCACGGCCCTAGGCGACAATTTAAAACCGTAATGCTATCCAATTACTGAAATATACACTGAATGTTATTTCGTCGCTTTGATATGGAGGTATAAAAGTGTGTTTTATCGCTATTAACGATGGAATAAGTATGTCGTGTTAGTGAAGTATATTAATATAATTGATGCTGTTATTGACTCGTAGCAACTAAGAAAGTTGGCAAATACACGCACCGTATACAAGTAGTTGGGGAATAAAGTTATATCGGCCAATGTGTAAGAATACTTATTCCAGTTTATTGCTCTTCGCCCGTTCATCTCCAGAGCCATTAAATTCGTTAGTAATGTCACATAAAATGCTGGAATCGATTTCGCATAAACTATAGACGTGACCAACCGAAAGGCACATAGCGCCTAATTTGAATCGGATGCGGAATGTATTTCATTCGATTTTCAACATGGCATGCTCACTCATTGCCTATAAATATTAATCTAATAAGGCTAGTTAGTCGGACGCCTGATTTAAGCATACCTATATTTACCAACGTCCTGGTAAACTTTCACTTCATTTTGAATAACGTAACGCAAATTGTTGTGCTGTAGGGGTTAAACCTATGTGATTATCTATATCTATAAATGTAAGCATATTTTTTTATCAAGTTCTCTAATTTACTTGTAACATCAGCTACTTTCTAGACCCGTTAAAGTCTAGCTGTTTCAGAGATTACCCGGAACAAACAGACAAAATTTAAATAAAATGATTCTTTTATGTATGTAAGTACCATAATATATACTTTTATATTATGTCAGTGAAGAGCAAAAAAAATAAATTCCAAGCAGACACTTCAATTTTATTTATCTGTATGCGTATATGTCTGCGGCGTATACGGTACTTACATTACAAAAGCAATTTTAATTATTTTATCTGTATGTCCGTCTGAGCGTCTTACTGTCTACCGGACTCTCTGATACTCTGAAAAAACTGGACCGATTTTAATGGGACTTTTACTGACTGATAACGAGTAACTTAGGCTAATTTTATTAGGAAGCAACACTAAATACCAGCGATAGTTCTCACAGCTAGAAGGTACCAAAATACTTGTATAAGTGCCATATTCCTATTTAAATAATCCATATTTTTTTTAAGATGGGTAAAAAATTCTGTTTAATATTTTGTAACAATAAAATCTACTGCACGTGAATTGCGAAATATTTTTAATGCTGATAGTTTGTACTATATAAAAAAAGCATCTTGCTTGCAAAAGTTTTCGTACCCTAGCACCAGTAATGCCATACTGCGATGGGAAAGTTGGTGAATATTCCAAAACTGAAATTCAATTACAAGTTCTGGGCGCGAGTGACCATCAGATTAAGGGGTGGAACCCAGATCGAAATTAATTGGCTCATCCAGATATTGTTTAGCCAAGAACCCTCATCTCCAAGGATTTATGTCCAAATGAGAGACAGGGAAACCTTATCAGTGAGCTCATATTTACCTACTAAAAACATATTATCTGTTCCTTACAACATTTGTATCGAGATTTTATTTGTCACCTAATTGCTCTTTGTGACGAGATAAATACTATATTTCTCGGTATCAGTTGCTTACGTATGCAAATAATTTAATAGACTTAACGATGTTATATGTCGATATGAACCTTGAGAACGTCTTTCCCAGAATCTCACAATTTGTCCGAATTACCTAGAGCCAAACAACAATATTTTACGTAATCTTCATCGATATCATTTATTATAGTATAGTATAGTTATAGAATACATATATAGTATAGTTAATAATAACTACATTGATTGTAAATATAAACGCTACAATCTATAACCTAAGAAGGTATAGAGCCGTGGTGGCCTTGAGGTTTGAGCAGTCTCCTGCTAGGCAAGCGACGCAAGTTCGAATCCCAGCAGGGCCTGTACCAATGAGTTTTTCTAAAAAACTTATGTACAGTGATTTCACACCACGTCCTTTACGGTGAAGGAAAACATCGTGAGGAAACCTGCATATTTCTGAGAAGCAATTCAATGACTTATATAAAGTGTCTTCGGTGAAAAGTGGGTGCTGTGATTACAACACCTCTGCCTACCCCTTCGGGAAATACAGGCGTGATCATATATATGTATGTATGTAAGAAGGTAAACCTACGTATGAGTGTGACAATAATCGATGTAACGGACAGACATTTAACATGAAAAAGTGCTTTGTGTTCACTTACAAAGGGAAAAAATAATCTCAAGAATCAATACTTGGGGCTTTGGCACAACCAACTGTCGAGTTAATTTTAGATTATATGTTAGCGTTTTAATAACAAACAAGATTTTTTTCTTTATTCTAACCCGTCGAGCGATTTAGGTAACAGTGAACACTATTGGTATTTTAAATTGAACAAGGATTTTTCTTTGTGAATAATGGTATTTTATTGTTTGCCTCTATGAAACATTTTTCTTTTTATTGTACTAAGTAACTTTCCTTCGAAAAAAAAACATACAGTCGAATTGATAACCTCCTCCTTTTTTAAAGTCGGTTAAAACTTCTGTCAGCAAAATTATGTTCGTGTAACGTGATATTCCACTATTCTAGAAGGATCTCAAGGGGTAGGTAAGAAGAGGTGTTACAATACCCACTTTTCACTGAAGATGATTAAGTACCAAAGTTACAGATGTGATAAACGTCGCACGCAGTAAACATACGTCTTTGCATATCGTTTCGGGAAAATTATTATTATATTATTATATAGATCAATATTTTCCTTCATTGACAAGCTTGTGAAATCACTACGTACTAAGTGCTAGCTTCCTTAAAAAATAAATTATTTTTTAAAAGTTAAAAAAAGATGCGAAAATGTATAAGAAGACAAGGTCATAAAATCATTAAGATAACGAGAATATAAAAGCATGCGTGTAGGCGTCTATTGTGAGATAGGCATATAACACCCATAAAACGTAACGGCTCACATAATTACAGAGGTCCAACCGCCCTCCTGTCAAACAATTAGTGCTGATGGTATCGGACGTTTACTATTATTCACCTGAGGTGGTAGATCGCCCCTATAGCCAAATCGCTCTGCACTGACAAATGCGGCTCGCTTAACGCCAGCGTTTATAATTAAATCTACGGTAATTTAGTACGCATTTAGTTGTTTTAATAGTTGCGTTCACGCGAAGTTTTACAAGATAAATTGTCAATAAGTTAAGTTTCGTTGCGTCAAATAACGCAAAGTTTGAGCCAACTTGAGGCGCACGGTATGGTAAAACTTAGCACTAGGGTAGTGATAAGTCATTTATAAGCATACTTACTTTAGAGCACTGACATCCATAAAATATGATATAAATTTGATAGAAACTGCGTAAAATATGATAACTGTTAGCACCCTCCGTAGCGTGTCTAATTAGACTCCTCAAAAAAGTTTAATGATCCTTAAAGTCTCAAAAGTGAGTAACGCTGGAGATTCACGAGTCAAGTGGCACATCTGTTACCAGTTTGTCCGCTCCTCTGACTTGTAATAATAGAATCAACGAGCTGGTTATGAACAAACGGCGTCTTCATTTCCAGGGTCACGTTTATACGTCCTTTGCCCTATTTCACTGCCTCGCCATTAAACTGAATGAAATAATAGACTCAATATTGCGAGCGCTTGCAAGGGACGTCGACGGAATGTATCTTAAGGTGTTTATAACGGGACTTTCTCTTATGTTACGAAGTTTTCACACAGGCTTTCCGGCTAATTCATTCCGGATTAATTACGTATATTACTCGACAACTGATCGAATGTATGTTGTGACGTACAAAATCCATTCACTAAATAGCCTCATCCCGTGTAATAGGGAGAGGCTGCGCAATCCAATTAATTAGCACTGTAACTATATGCTAGTTGCATGATATGGCCTGGCAATGACCTCCTCTTGCATAACATAACCACCGAAGGAATCCGTTTTGATTAATAAGGAAACCTATGCTAGGTACTTAACTTATTGGAAAAAGTGGATAGACTCATAAATTACCCACCCTCCTCTATCACTATCGTCAAGGGATAGAGTAAAGACATCAACCAAAATGAGTAGGTACCTAATTACAATCCAATGCAGGCAGTAAATTACGATTTAATATCATTAAATCACAATACACGTTCTCGAATAGATCGCTTGCATTAGGGAGAGAAGAACAAATAAAATAAGATGTACATAATTAGTTAAGAAATATATTCGCAGTCGAAATCAGTTTAAGGTCAGTAACTCTCATTTCAGAGAGCAGTTCGTCATCCTTCAGGTATAGTGGGAAAAACTTGGCATATTTTTCGAACTCCTCTCGATGTTTAATAAGACCTTGTTATTTTAACAAGATGGGAACTATTTGATGGATGACTTTTCTCGGTCGGGTCCAGCGCTTTCCGAGTTTTACTTAACGTTAAGACTAGGCGGCAAACTTTATCTGCACTTAGACTTCTTAAGTGTTAATCGATCATCCCCGGCCAATGATCTGTGAACGATTTCATAATACCTAGATTTTACGTAGCTTATTATACATCACACTTAAATTTATAGTCTCATAACTTTGGCTACCTATCAAAAGATTCAGCTTTTGTGGGCGGAAGTTATAGTATAGCGATCTGTAGGAACGCAGTGCGCCTCAATATATACAATGTCCGAGAAAGTTATTACCTATTATCACAGTTTTCTCTGGCATTTTAGGAAAAATGGCGTGACACAGGCTTTTTTGGTGTACATAGTGCAAAATGGAATGTGCAATATTTTGTGTTAACTGCATTCTTGGCTGAAATATTGCGGGTAGGTATTGTGCGGAAGGAAGTTTGTGTCGAACCCTTAATATTCATGGAAGCGTTGTTCACGGTTCATTAGTCAGGATCGGAAGCAGGGTGCAGCTACTACAAACAGATGCATGTACGCTATGTTATATGCAACTTTGATATCATCATACGACTATACCGAAGTAGGTTCAAGCTAACGCACTGTAGATGTTAATAGTTACATTTACAATTATTATGCACACTTGATTAATGGGTATAATGGAGTAAGAATATAATGTTATTGTTGAACTGAGTACCTTTGTAATCAAACTACACAGATAAGAGGTTAACTAAGCTAATAATCATTTTTTATAAACTTTATCGACCTAGCAGTTTCTTTATGTTTTTTTAAAACACATCCAATAATACAAAATGTAAACCTAACCGACTACAAGAAAATAAAATACAACTCTCGGAAAAACTTGGTAATTATTACGTGAAGTGTTTTATCGCTACACATACAAGTTCATTGTTTTGATAAAAAAGTATCATACTGGTTAATATACTATTATTATTTAGTATGTGAATCTATGTTACAATAAACATGATGGATTATTTATTCGGGTACTGGTAAAAATATTGATCACAACTGTGTCTACTCTGGAGTGTTGGAAACGAAATTTCAATACATAATACAGTAAGTATTATGACATTTTTATAACTCTGCGATATGGGCAGGGATTTGGAGGGTGTCAGTCCGTGATTGTAGGCATATGGGAGCCATTTCGCAGGCTGTGTAACCGTCAGAGAGCCACGTTAAAGCCGTCGGCTTACTGGATTTATTTTATTACGTTTACTTATTCAGCGTTTAGATCGGGTATGATGGCCGTCTGGTGGCATTAACAGTACTTTAGTTAATTAAATGTGACTCGAATGGACGGCGTCGCCCGAGCAAAGCAATGCAATTATTATGTGATGGACTTTAAACGATTTAGCTGATTACTCATTTGATTTATTAATTAGAGTCCTCACGCGACTTAAGCATCGTGGGATTTGTGAATGTTTTATGAGATCTCCATATTCTTCAACAATCCATTAATTCAGTTGCTTGACTAGTTTAGTGATTATACCTTAAATAGGTTAAAAATCTTTTATTCTATTGCAAAATAAACAAACTGCTGCTGTGTTGTTATCCGTAACTTAAAGAACCTTAGCTATCACAGCTCTGCCTGCTCATAGTGTGAAAATAATTAGGCTTGGGTAATGACACATAGCATCTGATGTGCTCCATATTCGCAGTATCTAAGGTACTCGGCGATTACTAACGACTGGGGTTCCCGTACCTTGCTACGATTAAACGATTCAATTTTGGAAGTGGCATCCATTAATTATCTACCAGTTTCCAGGTTCATTTAGCACTTGCGGTGGAAATTTAAACTTCAAAGTCCTGTGTCCTTACTGAGTTCCTTTTATATTGATATAAAGAAGATTCTTAAGTACTTCTAACTAAGATGAAGAATTATTTCCGAGTTTTTTAAAGTGAGACGTAACACACCTAACTTCTTTTAATTTGAAATTGTACGATTGATGCTATATTAAAGATAGTTTCGGTACAATGAAAAGTGCTTTTGGGAGTACTGTAGGAAAATAATTGAAATATTTTAATAAAGGTTCAAGTGTTCAAAGGAAATTCAAGTCTAATGATACTTTTACATCAACAAAAGCTATTTACATCTTTCTTACAGAAGTTGTTCACGCAAGACAAATCGTCAGTACCAAAACCTGAGGCTGTTTCGCTATTTGAAATCCTCTGTCTAACAATTTTCGAGGTATATTTGCACAACGTCTGATCATTGCTCCCGATGGATTAACCGGGGCTGACTACTATCCCACAGGAAAAAATATCCGGGATAAAAGTAGCCAATGGCAGTCGCCGACCCTTTATCTATCTCTGTGCAAAAATCACATCGATCCGATGCTCCGTTACTGCGTGAGAAAATACAAAGAACACTCCCTAGTACTATAAATAAGTTAAGTATGTACTTAAGGCATAGTAGTATGAGTATAATGAGACGTTATACCCAGGTATGTGATTGTAATGTATACACGTTAGTTTGAAGACTTTCTTAACACAGATGTCGACTTATAAAGGTGCAACCTGATGTAAGCCGCTCGACGCTCGTTTCCAGCGACAAATGTGGTCACGTGATATGTAGCGATACGTGATTGGAACGGCTGCATGACGTAGTTCCTTTTTGAGTCGCGGGAAATTTAAAATGGGGTCACGTGACCACATTTGTCGCGAAACGAGCGTTGGGCGGCTGCATGTGGCACCTTACGATAAGGAACAAAATTGTAGGTCGAAATTTAACCGTTCTGAGTGACGTTTTACACTTCAACATTATTCTGTTAGAAGATTAAACACACACATAAACATCTTCCTTCAAAATTCTTGCAAAGATAATCAAATATTTCTGAGACGAAAATGTAATGTCATTAGTCTAACAAAAGCAATTTTTGAATTTGGGAAATAAAGCTTTTCCACAATTAAGTCAAACGCCTGTTTAACTCGATTTCTGTGTAAGAAACCTATTACCTGCCGCAGGGATATTCCAAGAGCGGCCACGAGCTAAATTGCTCCGAGGTGAAACAGTCAATTTAAATGGTAAAAAGAGTCTTTATAAAAATTACAATGTAAATGATTCTCCTAAGATTTTAAAACTATCGTGCGCTTTCTACACCGACAAAATGTTCAAAGGATATTAATTAGATTTAAGGCGAGTTCTCCAGATTTATCCAAAAGTTGGTTAAATTATATCTGAATTATTATTCCTCCCGCTATGCTGATAAATGCTCCACCGAAGCCTGAGACAAATTCAAATAAACAGAAGCTGTTTATTCCGAGTGTTTGTCCTATTACAAAGTAATTTTAGGCAAAAGGTAAGAAATTATGATAATCCAAATCGTACTGAATTAATAAAGACATTTTATGGGATAGGGGAGGGAGGATGGGATGTTTTAGAAGGAATTACTTAGCTTAAAACCTGGTTATATACAATATACCTAGGAGTTAGTATACATTTTTTGTTCCTTTTCTCTTTACATAGCTTGATGATATATTAATGACTTCGTCTCCAGATACTTTCCTACTTCTTGAGAACAGTAATGAAAAAGCTAATTACTATTTTTTGGCTCTGATAATTTTATCTCAATTTGAAAATTACTTTTGAGTGTGACAGTGTGTAGAAAGGTGGCTTTGTGTATATTGTTGGTATTTGGGCAGTATCAACGTCGTGGGTGGCAGTGAATTTATTAAAATGCGGAGCTGATACATACAAACATACATATGCTCACGCCTGCATTCCCCAAAGGGGTAGGCAGAGGTGTTATAGTCACAACACCCACTTTTCACCGAAGATGAGTAAGTGCCAACGTGACAGATGGTGAGTCCATCGCCATCTCAGACGCCATGCGTAGCTGATGATAAACGTATATTCTAAGCAACATAGTTTCGTTGCAAGAAAGGGTTGCCACATGCAATACTAAAAAGTATAACAAATAAAAGTTGTGTTGCCAACACAGAGCCATATTTATATTTGTCATATACATTTGTTTCATACCTCATTATAAGTCGAACTATCATTATATAAGAGCACATGTATTGTTTTCTTTTGAATTGGCCTATCGATGTCAGTAATCTATGCTAATATAAAAAGCTGAAGAGTTCGTTTGCTTGATTGAACGCGCTACTCCTTGGAACTACTGGTACAAAAAATTCTTCAGTGTTAGATGGCCTATTTATATAGCAAGGCTTTCGGTATCTAAATGTCAACAAGCAAAGCACAATAATGGGTTAAGCTTAGCGTTACCACAAAGTACTTAACTATTTCTACGCGGACAAAGTCTTGGCCAATAATATGTACTAAACTGATTTTGGTAACTAGAGTCAGTCTCGAAGAGGCAAAAACTAGTATATAAATTGTAAGTAGTAATTGTATACATATAAATATGTATATTTAAATAATTCGTAAGTAATTTGCTATTAGTAACATTTAGTATTAGTGTTCATTAACAGGAAACCTAGATGGGGATGGGGATGGGGAACCAGATGAAAATTGGGTATCGTGAGAAAAGTAAACCAAAAAGTATGGGAATATGCACGTAAGTATATTGTATATATTCGTCGTTAAAGTAAATACATAATATTTTCAGATAAAGTTGTAGAGCGAAGGTTATATGGGCCATTTAATATCAGTCCAACATTTCCCTGAGTTGTCGTCGTAGTACTTTGCCCCGGGAGTTTCTTGGAATCTCTTCAATAAACCTGACTCCGCCTCTTAATTGCATACAAGGTGGAACCTGAAAGAAACCCATCATAATGATTTAAATAATGATTTCGTAGAAATCCGAGGACCAGGATATAAATAGCACCTATTTTTATTGTACACGAACGAATCGCGGGGCACACCGCGATTTCACCCGCGTTGACTTAGTTACATGGATTTTTCACGGAACCTATGTTTTTAGAAAATAAAGCCTTAGTTACCATGAGCATTAGCTATCAGTAAAGGTCCCGATAAATCGATTTTTTTTAATATTATAAATTAAATTTGTTTTTTTTTTGGGAACCGTATCGCATACGCATGTAGTGAAATGTGTTTAATTTGGAACAAAAATACACTTCAATTGTATTTATCTACTAACTGTGCCTAGCCGTTTCACCCGCGCAGATTTAATTTAATTCTCGCGGAACCATAAATGTTTTTCTTAATAATAGGTAACCTAAGTTTATCCTTGTAACATTAGCTATCTGCCAGTGAAAGTTCCCGTTAAAATCGGTCCAGCCGTTTTAGAGATTACCCGTAACAAGCAAACAGACAGACAGGCAGATAGACAAAAAAATTAATGATTTTTTAAGTCAGTTCCATATATACTTTCATATGCATTTACTGAAAAGCTGTTATTTTCGAATAACGAACAGACACTTATACACGCTTATTCTGGATACCTCAAGAGCAACATAGTCTATCAGTTGTTGCTCAGTGACGTCAGAGCCGGGTTGTTTCACCACAAAAGCAGTAGGATCTTCTCCGTACACTGGCACCGGCTTGCCCACGACGCCGGCTTCACGAACTGCTGGATGTAGTTGGAGAATCGCCTCTAATTCTAACGGAGGTACCTGAATAAAATAAAATTAAGTGCGCCCTGCGGTTTCTTGTAGACAAAAGTTTACACGTTGCGTAGAATTTCTTATAAAATCCATACTTAGAAAATTATTGTATCTGCTTACTGCCAGTAACAGGTTGGTGACAAAAAGAGTTTTTTTTTTTTTTTCATATAACTACAACAGACATTAATATTTTATTTACTCGTAATAATGCTAAAGTAACTTAACCAACAGTCTTCAGTATTTTAATAATAATAAGATTGATGAAAAACTTTAAGATTGCATAATATGTGTATACCCTACTTACATTATAACCGTTGTGCATGATAATATCCTTTAGTCTGTCAACTATGTAGAAGTATTTGTCCTCATCATAGTACCCCAGATCACCAGTCTTGAGGAAACCTTCCTCGTCCATGTAGGTTGATGGGTCCACTCCAATATAACCCTTCATAATGACCGGCCCCTTCAGGCAAATTTCACCTCGCTGATCTGGTCCCAGAATTTTGCGGGTTTCAGTGTTGACAACCTAAAAAAATGTTGATATTTGTATGTTCTGAATAATCAAAGTTAAAAATAACTTTATTGATCGCTCGAATTTTTTGGAGATCACACGTAAGATCGGCTAATTACTACTGAGCCAATCGTTTTTTTTTATAAATGACTAGTTTCCACCCGCCTGTGTAGAATTAAGATTTCACATAAAAACTTTCATACCCATTTTCTCCATAGGAGTAGAATTTAGAATAAAATAGAAAAAGCCGTCGCCTGCTATGCAAGCGACGCAAGTTCGAATCCCAGCGGGGCCTGTACCAATGAGTTTTTCTAAAAAACTTATGTACAGTGATTTCAGACCACGTGCTTTACGGTGAAGGAAACATCGTGAGGAAACCTGCATATTTCTGAGAAGTAATTCAATGACGTATGTAAAGTGTCTGAGACGGGGACGGACTCACCATCTGTCACGTTGGCACTTAATCATCTTCGGTGAAAAGTGGGTGTTGTGATTACGACACCTCTGCCTACCCCTTCGGGGAATACAGGCGTGAGCATATGTAGGAACTTACACCTCGCAAAGAACATACCCTCCAAATTTTGTCGGCTTAAGCTATGCGTTGATATTACTTATTATATCCTATCAGTCATTTTGTCTTTTATTTTACCTTTAAACGATTTTAATATTGGAAACGGCTTTAGCGATTCTGATGAAATGTTGTATGCAGTGAGTTTCGGTGGCGAAAAATCGATCTAGCTATCTTTCATTTTTGGAATACTAGCAAAGCTCGGTCATTCAGGTAAGTATTTATCAGGTAGTTATTTATGTTATAATATAAGTGCGTTTCAAATACCTTTATAGTCAAAGTTGGACTAGCCATTCCAACACTTCCGTCTTTAGGCCCCTTTGTACCCCAGCATTCTGAAGTAGGTTCTCCAGCTTCAGTCATGCCGTATCCTTGCAAAACTTTTCTCAGCATCGGAAGCCTACAATTACGTCTGACAGTAGTTACAAATTCTAATATATAGGTTTAAAAATACAGAGCTATATGTGAGTCTCAGAATGCTATTCTTATAAACTATCGTGTCGCTCAGATACATATTTACACATAACAGTGATATTTTTCCACACAATAAAGGCGTTTGAAAATCCTATGCAATAGCCTAGGGGCAGATATAATGGCGGAACTTACCTCTGTTTGACTGCTTTTATTGTTTTGCTATGAAGAGGTGACGAGCGAGAGTATGCAATTTTTAGAGAATTTAGATCATGATTCTGCAAATCCAGCGCTTTCGAAAGGTAAATAATATAGGAAGGAATTAAAAATGCTATGTCAACCTGAAACAGTCGATTATCAAATAATTGAAATAAGTATAATATATTTTTTTTGTGAATTATAAACAATATTGTATATTAGGTAGGTACTAACAGCACAGTCTTCAACACATTTTAAAAATAAATGCGGATCAGGTTCATTCATATAAACCATTTTCAGGCCGGCCACGAGAAGTTTATAAGTTATAAATGTATCGTAATTGTGAAACCATTCCCCAAAAATGAACGCAGTTTTTAAAGACCCCTCATTAATTCTGAAAAATATATAAATTTTATGTTAGTCTATATTAAATGGATAGCAATTTATATTTTAGTATCTACTTACTCATTTGGGATACTGCTAAGAATGCAATTTAGATGTGTCAACTGTACTCCCTTTGGCATTCCAGTAGTGCCCGAGGAATACAAAATGACCGCTGTATCCGATTGTCCCTGAACCGTGGCTGGTTGAAATCGATTCACGTCCACATCGACGGATATCAACGATTTTATTGATATCATTGACTCTAGGGCGTCGTCAAATGTCAAATATTGTTTAATACAGTCGATTTTTTTTAAAATATCGCTGTATTGGTTCCAAAATAGATTTGAAGTTATGAAATACTTTGGTTGACTAATGCTCAACTTGTGTTTAAGGACAGCTGAAAAATGAATTGTTTTCAAAACTTATAACGACAACCCTTTGAAATTTATGATGAGCATTTTTTTTCTCTTCTAATTATACCTACCTCTGCCACTAATTATGTCATATGGGGTGTAAGCTGCTCCTGAAAATAGGATCGCAAGAAGGGTTGGGACAAATTCAATACGCCTTTCTGCTCCCACTGCAACTACGTCGCCACGTCCAACTCCTAACTTAGTGAGAGCAATGCTCAGGTTGACTGCATTTTGTGTGAGTGCCTTGTATGTCAACTTCTCGCCGGTCGTATGACATTCCTGCGCAATCATTTGAGTTATAGGTGGCAACATCACGTTAATTGCAAATGTTGATTGTTGTTTATCCGAACGAATATAAAATTGTTACAGGAATAAGCTTGGTGATAGAAATTGTAATTGATAAAAAACGTTCCAAACCCGGCGACATTTATAATTCTGTTCCTCGTACCTTTATAATATAAGGGTTATAATTATTGGTTATTATTATTATATTATAATGGAAAAAATATAAAGAGCGTATAATTTTAATTTCAAATCTACCTGCCACTTTTTAGACTTTCCTCGCTTGGTATGTTTTCTATCACCGTAAAACATCATTATCAAATCGATAAAACATTATTACCATTGTATTACAGGCGACTGCTCAAAATCAACCAATAACAATTCTCGAGTGACACCATGCATAACATTTTCGGTTATTTGTTTCTTGAAAATATTAATAATATCTGAAAATTACTTACCAGAGCCACTTCAGCGTTTTTGAGTTTTATTTCGTCAAAAATATACTGTCCGAAGTTTAAGTGAGCTGGCACCTGAACATGTCGTTCACCGTGAACATACCCCTCTTCATACAGCATTTTTTTAATTCTTTCGTAAAAACTTTGTCAATTGAAATAGTTGACACCTATTGAAAGTAGGATAGCTACTGTGGCTGTCGAGAAGAAACTATTCTTAAGTAATTTGAAGTAATTGCTTATTTATGTTGTACATAACACTAATAGTATATGACGGTAATTGATTGTTTGCTACATTATGAGAGTGAATAAACGCTTAATTACTTTAAATTGGGGTTAATTAACAGTTTGTTTTTATATGATCGTTACAAATATTAAAACATCGATAATAATTTCATAATGGTCTTGTTGATTATAGTATTATTGATATAATGACAATATGGACTTGATAGCCCAGTGGTAGAAGGCGCAGACTGCTAGACTTGCTACTTGTCACGGGTATAATACAAAAGAAATATTTCATATTTAACAAACATATATTATTGCCTTATTCAAAACTATTACATTATATGAAAAAATCGTAAGCCTAGCCTAGTGCCTAGAGTGATATAATATGGCGGTAGTTTTCAACTTTAAGAACTTGAAGAACCTTGCCCTGGGCGTTTCTTGGGATCTCTTCGATGAATATAACTCCGCCTTTTAATTTCATATAAGGTGGTACCTAAAAATATTTGATAGCATAAAATTTACTGTATCCATTTTTCTTGAAAATCATCTTAATAGGACACACATTTTTTGTGAATAATATAAAATATAAAGCCTTACACGGTAACCAAAGCCTTAGTATTAGGACAGTGATGGAAGAATTACAAGAACATTTTATAGAAATTAAAGAAAAAATTATCACAGCGCGATATGCGGGACCATCCTGTAGAAAAAAATATTTTGAAGAAAAGAAGTACAGGGGTCACCGGAATATCTTTATCCTGAAAGACGGACATGGAATAAAAGTGAGTAAAAGTTAGTGTGAACACACGGAGACTCGATATTTTGTATCAAAATCATAAATAAATTGTTTACAATCCTAATACGATTATCTGATCTAAAACGATACCTAGTCTATGTTATCTTACTCATATGAGATTCGTTTTTATTCTGGATACTTACTTCGAGAGCAACATAGCCAATCAGTTGTTTCTCAGTGACTTCACAGCCGGGTTGCTTCACCACAAAAGCAGTAGGATGTTCTCCGTACACTGGCACCGGTTTGCCCACAACGCCGGCTTCACGAACTGCTGGATGTAGTTGCAGAATCGCCTCGAGTTCCATCGGAGCCACCGGCACCATGATAAGTGTTTACCCTTTTAAAGCGCTACATGTACAGCGCCTCAATTATTATAACTATAAACTCGTCACCCTCCAGCCTTTATTGCATGTTCTTTGGGAACGATGCAATGTTTTTTCTCTTCCATCCTCTCTGTCAGTCGTCACATGTGTATTCACACCCTTTCGAGCCATATTTTCTTTTATACATTTCATATTAATTTTTAGAGCCGTGGTGGCCTCGGGGTTTGTGTATGTAAGTAACGATGTAATGCATAAAATGACAAATTAAACTGTATTCAACTCGTTATAAACATGTTGTTTGCCGTATTTGTCATTTTGACCTAACTGATATTTACATACATCTATACATGTATACATATATCTATATAGATAAATAAATTGAAATGCCTGTTTGAAATTCCAAATCAACTATTTTCACTAAATGCATTGCATAGCAATAAAATAATGTATTCCCCGAAGGGGTAGGCAGAGGTGTTGTAATCACAACACCCTCTTTTCACCGAAGATGATTAAGTGCCAACGTGACGTCACAACGTCTCAGACACTTTACATACTTCATTGTGTCTGGGGACACACGGGACCCCGGGGATGTGTCCCGGCAAAGTGTGGGGGGATACCGGTGCGTTCTATTAGAGTACCCGGAGTCCCCCTTGAGCACTGAGGATGGCCACCGGGGAGGTTTTAGTGCGGTACGAATCCCACATACCTCGACCTGCCTCTCCCAGGGCGGTCGGGGCCTTTTGAAGGTTTCCCCCTCGTGAACAAAAAAAAATAGGCTCTGCAGGGATTCGAACTTGCGTCGCTTACGTAACAGGCGACTGCTCAAACCTCAAGACCACCACGGCACTCACATATTAAAAGACAGACAATCACACATTATTTTCTTAATTTCGTTTTTGTACACAGACATTCCAGGCAGTATATTGTATAGGTAGGCTGGGTATTGGAACTTTTTCGGATGACTGCCGGCGTGCTATATTATATAATTTAAGCCTTTGTTAATCAGCGAATATGTAGTATATCGGTTGTTTTTAATACAAACTGATGAAAAACAATAATTCTTTTTCTATAGTTCAGAATCAGTTTATTACCTGGATTACACGTCTTTCTCACATTATCGCAATAATGTTTATCAACTTGAAAACTTTTTTACTGTAGCGGTTGGCATGTGTGCATGCTCGATACCTAAAATCGAGCCTGTCAAAAATGTCACAAAGTCCTTAACATTTTTTCCTAATATTCCGTCGTTTTATTTTATAAAATATTGAGTCATTATTGTTTATAGAATTTCATTTGACAACAAACATAAGTACTGTCTTATGTCCCACATACTCGTATCATCCAATAAGCAGCGAGCCTATAATAACTTCTAACAAATACTCTTTGCCACAAAAAATAACAACGAAATAATAAAAAAAAGTTATGGGATTTTTATTTGATTTTTAAATTGATAATATTTACCACCAGCCGATGCTCAGTGACAAAAATGTGCGTCTAAAAATCTTGGCTTTCACTGGCGCATACCCCGAAGGAGTCAGCAGAGGTGTTGTGACAACAACACCCTCATATGTGTGAACATATAGATTTAGCACTTCCTGCAAATGATTTGCACAGGTGGACATAATAAAGAAGATAGTTTGTTTATTTAAGTTTATTTGTAATTCGATCGTATTTTTATCCAATCTTCAGGCCAACATTTCCCTAAGCTGTCGCCGAAGAATTTTTCCCTGAGAATTTCTTGGAATCTTTTCAATGAATATGACTCCGCCTTTTAATTGCATCCAGGGTGGCACCTGTAAAACAAAAAACTCGCCTAAAAACATCTATTTTTAGAGATTTACAACCAACAGTGTTCTTAGTAATGGTTTGAGATGATGCTTTCGGCTTTACGCATCATTTTTGGAAAGATCTTACCCATTCTCCTGATCATACATTATGTGGCATAATACTGTTTCTCATGAGATTGGTTCCCCAAATAATTAGGCTGTGGAACGATTTGCCTAACACAGCTTTTCCAATCAAATACAATGCAAGGTTCTTCAAGATGAGCTAAGAACAAGGCTACCTTCCGATTTCAGATTTCAAATGGTAAAGACCATTAAGTGTACATACTTTATACAAAAGAATGGATATATTAATACTTATATGGATACTTACCTCAAGAGCAACATAGTCTATCAGTTGTTGCTCAGTGACGTCACAGCCGGCTTGCTTCACAACAAAAGCAGCAGGATCTTCTCCGTACACTGGGACTGGCTTGCCCACGACGCTGGCTTCTCGAACTGCTGGGTGTAGTTGGAGAATAGCCTCGAGTTCCATCGGAGCCACCTATACCATGATACATACTTGCCTATTCAATGCTCTACATACAGAAAGTCTTCATGAATATACTGGCATTCAAAACACCTTTATGAAATTTAAAGTCCTTATGGACTAACTGACCATCTTATTTACCTACGTACGGCCTAAGCCTATACTGTTCTTAGAGTTATGAAATCCGAAGATTGTATTCTTGGTGGGATAAAAGTCTTGGTAAACCTCTTTCGAAATTCGACCATTAAGGGTTGAATGTGTGCTTGTTTTTTAATTATTTGTTTAAACTTTGACTAGCGCTTGTCTAAACATTATTATTAACATTTGTTGAATTGAAGAGCCTACAACTTACATTATTTCCGTTGTGTATGATGATATCTGTCAATCTGTCGACTATGTAAAAGTATTTGTCCTTATCATAGTACCCCAGATCACCAGACTTGTAGAAACCTTCCTCGTCCATATAGGTAGATGGGTCCACTCCAATATAACCCTTCATATTCACCGGGCCTCTCACGCAAATTTCGCCTCGACATTCCGGACCCAGAACTTTACGCGTTTCAATGTCGACAACCTTGGAATATTATTCAATATTTTAATTAATAACTTTAACCGTAGTAATAGCCCATGATGGGTTTGTTCCCGTGGCTTAAATTATTATTATGTAAATGGGTAATTTCATATTTTTTTATTTACCTACCTTTAAGGTCAGACCTGGAGAAGCCATTCCAACACTTCCGTCTTTGAGGCCCTTCGTACTCCAGCACTCTGAAGTGGGTTCCCCTGCTTCAGATATGCCGTAACCTTGAAAAATGTTCTTCAGCTTCGGAAGTCTTTAAAATAAATTAATAAGACAATTACGTTGAAAATGAGTTGTATTGGATTACTGACTATTCGGAAGAGTACAATATCATGAAAACCTTTGAAATTCCAACGACCACAAATAAGTAATAGTCACTGCATCTTACCTCTGTTTGATTGATTTGATAGTTTTGCTATGAAGAGGCGCTGACCGAGAGTATAATATTTTTAAAGAATCTAAATTATGATTTTCCAATTTCGCCTTTGATAAATAAACAAGAAAGCACGGATTCAAAAATGCTATGTCGACCTAAAACATTTTACAGTTAATAATCAGTGTTTATGTTCTGTGGGTTTAATAAACCAAGTAGGTTAAACTTATTGAAAAATACTAACATTACAGTCTTCAACGCATTTTATGAACAGACGTGGCTCACTTTCATTGACATAAACGCTTTTCAGGCCGGCTACAAGATATTGGTAAATTACAAAAGAACTATAATTATGATGCCATTTACCACAAGCGAAAGCAGTTTTTATGGACTCTTCATTAAAACTGAAAAAAGAATAAGAGATATTATAGGTAAGGTTTATGAAATATTGCGCAAGATGTTATTTTCATGGATTTGGCACTAACTTTTTAGGAATACTATTAAGAATGCAGTTTAGATGTGTCAACTGTACTGCCTTTGGCATTCCAGTGGTGCCCGAGGAATACAAAATGACCGCTGTATCCGATTGTCCCTGAACCGTCGCTGGTTGAAATCGATTCACGTCCACATCGACGGATATCAACGATTTTATTGAGATCACTGAATCTTGTGCGTCGTCGAGTGTCAAATGTTGTATAATACAATCGAAACTTTTTAATATGTCGCTGTACTGACTCCAAAACGAATTGGAAGCAATTACATATTTTGGTCGACTAATGCTCAGCTGATGTTTGAGGACAGCTGAAAAAAGGATTATTTGTGATCATTTTGAGCGAATTAATTTTAATCGTATTTCTCTGGTCTTAAAAATCATACCTTTACCAACTTCTACATCATAGACAGTGTAGGTTGCTCCCGTAAATAGGATCGCAAGCAAGGTGGGATATATATCTTGTCGTTTTTCCGCTCCCACTGCAACTACGTCACCACATCCAACACCTAGATTAGCGAGAGCGATGCTAACATTGACTGCGTGCTGTGTAAGGGCCTTGTAAGTCAACTTCTCGCCGGTTGTATGATTTTCCTGCGTAATTTACAGGTATTTTAAATATTTAGCTCGCTAATTTTGTAATGAAATATAAGCTTGTGTACCCTAAAGGAAGGCTGTTGTGATTATAGTACTAACACCCAAGTTTCGCCAGTAATGTTTAAGTTCCAAGTAATAGGGGGCGAGCCGACTACCGCTATTTGGACACTTATCTAACTCCTAAATATTTTTTATGCAATCTAGACTTAAATCGGTTAAGTAAAATGATAAACAGTAATATTTCATAAACTTTGGTTTGTCAAGCGGACAAACAAAACAAAGATCTTTCGCGTTTAATATGTTATCATAAAGTGAATTTATACATTGCAGTAACTAACCTTGCTTGTAAAGTACGATTTTCTCAAAAATATATCATACTTTATATGGAAAACAGCTCTATGAGTAAATAATTAAGAGTACTAAAAGGGGTCGGCCGTTTTGGTACTGAACATATTGCAAACTGAATGGTTAAATGCAATTAGTAAATATAAAACAAACGACAATATGGCGTGACTCACATTAAACACCCTGTAAAATAAGGAAATTTTATTGTACTTCAAAACTCACCAGAGCCACTTCATCGCCTTTCAGTTTAATTTTGTCAAAAACAAATTGACCGAAGTTCAAATGTGCTGGCACCTGAACATGTTGTTCGCCGTGAACGTACTTCTCATCATAAAGCATTATTATTGAAATGGTTATCAGAAACACGTTAATAAAGAGAGAACCAACGTTTGTCGCTGGTTGCTTATCAACTGACGCATTTTCAAGACTGTAATGATAATTTATATTCCCACCTTGTCATGTTTGTTTCGGGGTTATAAACAGTGTCACTCGTTTAGAGTAAGTAATTACGAACGTTTTTTTAAGCACTGGATGCTTTTATATTCTTGCTAGTCTTTAACTTTACGTATTACCGTGGTTTATCACCTGCACGCATCTAAAAGATACAAAATTCACACTGCGATGGCTCGCGTTTTGGCTTTAATTAGATTTTCCATCATCGCCGTCACTGTTGGGACAATGTGGGACTCTTTGGTCACCTTTAGTTGGTGGTGTATATCGTCATTCTTCAATCAGCGCGGCTTGTAGAGCCTGTTCATCTCAAGCTGATAAATCATCGTTTAATATTATTAATTGTAGGCGCCATTCACATACAACATTATTTTGTCTTCTTGAACACATCGTTCTTCTTAACTGCGTTACGGATTTTGGGTTGAACTCCGGATCCGGCTAAATAATTACGTGTACTAGATAGTAGAGATAAGTAATTTACAAGGAAGAAACTATTATTTGTCTGTGCCTGTTTGTTTAGGCTAATCTCTGAAACGGTTGGAGTAATTTTAAAAGGCCCTCACTGGCATATATCTGATGTTACATTAGCTACTGTAAAAAAAATGGTTTTCCGCTAAACCACCCATGAAATTAAGTCAACATAAATTAAAATCAACTGCCGAATGTTCGATCACGCATAGCTTCGTATTGTCCAGCGCGATATAATTAATAATAATTGTCGCGAGCAGTTGCGGCGCGAATGTACCCCTGTGCAGCTTGAATTTCGATGTCTTAAAAATAATTTGTTTATCTAACTTGTTATAATAGGTGTACTATATTCTCGAACTACTTATGCTTTTTGCTGTGACAACTGGGACCGCGGTTCCAGTTATGTTCTCATCATCGGGCCTACCTTCTTAACTCGCAATGCGTAAACGATCACAGTTGGCCCCCTGTTATGTTATCATATGTTCTAGTAGCCTAAATCCTCGAAATTATTAGGTGAGTAAAAAATCTTCGTAAAAAGCGTGTTAGACATCATACTCTCATTAAATTCGTGAGTGAAACCGCGGGGATAACTTTAAGAAAATATTTCTCATACTCACTACGTCACGCGTTTAAACTAAATGCTTATGTGTTTACACAGTTGCGCAGAATGACTTTGAAGACAATTATATTTACATGTGTTTAATTTTAAGGTTCAATTTAATTTATTCTATTTTAAACTAGATAATACTTCTGCCAGTAACTGATGTTTCAAGGGGTAACTAAGAATACTTTTATTCTGAATAAATTATGAGGCTACGGTGTAATAAAGTATGAAACTAGATCTATGCAGATGAAACACAGGGCACAGCTAATACTATAATACTGTTCATTCTAATTACGCTATTGATACCAGTTTCTTAAATGAAAACAAAGTACTGTAAGTAATTACCGTCCATCGTAATATCACTTACCTACTTAAAAATATTATTTCGCGACGTGAAGTAAGTGTTTATTCCAACAGGTTCTATTATTGAATAGGGCAAATGATAGGAGGATACACAGATATTGCAGTTATTAAAACTGAAACATTGGTACTTAGTTTAATATTCATTTGCACACACATAGAAACTACCGATATGTTGCCGGAGAATCGCCTCCGCTCAGTCTTCTTATTATGAATGCGCATCACACTGCACTCAAAGTGAAGTTGGGTGCAAGCTTATTCTAACAGGACAATATTTTGTATTGAATTTAATTTAAATATTATTTATTAATATGCTCACGCCATCCCAGAGGTGTTGTAACAACAACATCCACATTTCACCGACTATGATAATAAGTGCCAACGGGACAGAGGGTGAGTCCATCTCTGTCATAGGCTATATATATAGCCTTTAAATAACTTCTGACAGACATTCGCCGGTTACCTAAAGATCGACTTTTGTAAAATGTTACGCCAGTAAAGTAAAGTAAAGTAAAGAATTTACCTTATAACCTGCATTCACTCTATATATTATAACGATGTAACAAAGAAGCCACTCACTGCAATTGAATCAATTTATTTCAGGTTAATTTCCACAAAAAATATTTTTTCTTAATTCTAGCAAAAGAGCTGTACTCTTGGTAGAAGTTACTTTATTTGAGTTATCTTATCTTATTTGTGTTTGTAATATGTAACTCATTTGCATTTTTTATCAATCTTCAGGCCAATATTTCCTTAAGCTGCCTGCGTAGAATTTTGCCCTGAGAATTTCTTGGAATCTTCTCAATGAATATGACGCCTTTTAATCGCATGACGGGTGGGACCTGCAACACGTTAGACGCATCTGAAAAATCTGATTTCAGAGTGTGTTTCATTGTTTACATTACTGAAAGTGTTCTTAGAGATGGCTTGAGGCGATGCCCTCGTAATTTTTGGGACGTCATCATAAATAGTGTGACATTATACTGTTTCCAATGGGATTCCGTTTACGATTGCTTAGACTGTAGAGCCTTTTGATGGGTTAACAACGCAAGTGTTTCCTCTTGATTTGTTGTCCATAAGCTAAAAAACGCTTACTATTAAGTGTACATGCCTACTTTATATAAAATGGCGGCAAACATAATATAACATATTTTTATTTAAATACTTACCTGAAGAGCAACAAAGTCGATCAATTGTTTCTCAGTGACGTCACAGCCCGGTTCCTTCACCACAAAAGCAACAGGATCTTCTTCGTACACTGGCACTGGTTTGCCCACAACGCCGGCTTCACGAACTGCTGGATGCAGTTGGAGAATTGCCTCGAGTTCCATCGGTGCCACCTGTGCCATGATACATTCTTCCCTATTCAACGAGCTTCTTTCAATATATAATCTCTCAAAGTAGGTTTTCATATGAATGTACTGGCATTCCTTAACTAATCTCTATATATTTGAAAGTAATGATTGGCTAACCGACTGACTGACTGATCTTAGAGTCATCGAGTATGGAGCGTGTGTTCTTGGTAATGTATAGTTAGGTATATTTACGCTAAGAAAGAGGTTTTTGAAATATCACTCTTATGCCTGTTAAATGGTGGTTGAATGTTGCAATGTGAAAATCTTCGAAACAATCTTAGGTTACCACGCAGGTGAAGCAGCAGGCGCAAGGTAGTATATAATATTGTTAGGATGTAACCCTTACTAATTCTTGTTCAAGCATTATTATTTACAAAGTATATTCAAATAGATAACAGCTTACATTGTAACCGTCGTGCAAGATGATATCTTTCAATCTGTCGACTATGTAGAAGTATTTGTCTTTGTCATAGTACCCCAGATCACCAGTTTTGAAGAAACCTTCTTCGTCCATGTAGGTAGTTGGGTCCACTCCAATATAACCCTTCATAATGGCCGGGCCGCTAACGCAAATTTCTCCTCTCTCTTCCGGACCCAGAATTGTACGCGTTTCAATGTCCACAACCTTGAAATATTATGATATTTTAATCAAAGACTTTGGTCGTAGTAAGGGCACATGTTTTCTTTGCCTTCATGGTTTCAATAATTCCCATGTCATGTCATTCCGTATTTTTGTATAACCTACCTACCTTTATGGTTAAATCTGGAGCAGCCATTCCAACACTTCCGTCTTTCAGGCCCTTTGTACTCCAGCACTCTGAAGTGGGTTCTCCTGCTTCAGACATGCCGTAACCTTGAAAAATTTTCTTCAGCTTCGGAAGTCTTAAAAATAATAATTACTTAATAAGATAATTTAGTTGCAAATTATTATTATACCAGCTGTGCCCCTCGGTTTCACTCGTGTTGACTAAGTTACTCCATGCATGCCAGTGAAAGTCCAGTGCAAATAAGTCCATCCCTTTACGATTTGATTCCATACAGCTTGTAGTTTACATATATGCATATTGTGCCTCCGTTATGGTTTACGTGAAATATAATAAGGATTATCATGTATCATAAAGGCCCTTGAAATTCCAACGAAAAAAAAATTAAATAGTCTGTGGTACCTACTTACCTCTGTTTGACTGATTCGATAGTTTTGGTATGAAGAGGCGCCGACCGAGAGTATATTATTTTTAGAGAATCTAGATTGTGATCCTCCAATTCCGCCTTTGACAAATAAACAAGATAGGACGAAACTAAATAAGCTATATCAACCTAAAACATATTACGATAAATAATTAGTTTTTACGTTCTGTGGGTTTCAGATACCATGTAGGTTAATTTGTTGAAAAATAATAACAGCACAGTCTTCAACGCATTTAATGAACAGGCGTGGCTCAATTTCATTGAAATAAACGTTTTTCAGGCCGGCTATGAGGTATTGGTAAATTATAAAAGAACCGTAATTATGATGCCATGGTCCACAAGCGAAAGCAGTTTTTATCGTGTCATCGTTGAAACTGAAAAAAAACACAACAGATATTATAGTTAAGTAATACTTTACACCTAATGGCGTGAGATGTTATTTGCATAGATTTACACTCACTTATTTTTAATACTATTAAGAATGCAATTCAGATGTGTCAACTGTACTCCCTTTGGCATTCCAGTGGTGCCCGAGGAATACAAAATGACCGCTGTATCCGTTTGTCCTTGAACCATCGCTGGTTGAAATCGATTCACGTCCACATCGACGGATATCGACGATTTTATTGATATCACTGACTCTAGAGCGTCGTCAAATGTCAAACATTGTTTTATACAATCGAAACTTTTTAATATGTCGCTGTACAAGTTCCAAAACGAATCAGAAGTAATGACATATTTTGGTCGACTAATGCTCAGTTGATGTTTGAGGATAGCTGAAAAATTTTATTGCTCATTTGATTTGGAACTCTAAAGACATTTATTGAAATAATATATTATTATATATACAAAGCATAGTACTTCAAACTAAGTACAAGTAGAAAACTTGGCTCAAATCGGTGTCTCTCAAAATCATGCCAAGAAGGCTGGCAGCAATTCTCTGAGCGAGAAAAACCCCAGCCTGCTTGTCACGAGTGGTTTCTACAACCTCTTTAAAAAGTTGATAAGCATCCGGACCCCAAGGCCCTAGAGTTTCAACCGCAAACGCAGAAAATGTGTATCCGTGACCAATGCAAGCATATCACCGGCGCTTGAGGCACTCCTGCTGAGCAGCAGCAGCAGCACCGGCCGCTAAAGCAGTGCCGGGAAGCTGGGACGGAGCCAACGTATCGACACATTTGGCATTCCACACCGAGGCCGCCCCGATCTCCACGGCAGCAGCGACATACCATCCGGCCTCCGCCGCTCGCCAAACCGACTGGTTCCAATACAGATTGTAATTTATCGTGCGGGTGACCAAAGCCCGACGTATTAGGTCATTGATGGAAGAATGACGAAATCGCTGACCGGCGCTGCTGACACGTGACAGACCATGGTGCTTAAAGATGCCCACACTATCTCCTCAAGTATATCAAAAATCATACCTTTACCACATTCTATTTCAAAGGAAGTTTAAGTTGCTCCTGTGAATAGAATCGCAAGCAAAGTGGGATATATATCTTGTCGTTTTTCTGCTCCCAGTGCAACTACGTCACCACGTCCAACACCTAGCTTAGCGAGAGCGATGCTAACGTTGACTGCGTGCTGTGTGAGGGCCTTGTAGGTCAACTTTTCACCGGTTGTATGATTTTCCTGTGCAATTTATAGCTAGGTATTTTTAACATATAATTTAACTCGTGCATTGCATAGTAGATTTAAATCGGTTTATTGCAAATAATTCAGTAACCTAAACTTAAAATTCAGACGATTTGATTTGATTCGTCACGGTAAAGTACCTACATGATACACATCGCTGAATAACCTAACTTTGTTTTGTAAACTTAAATTCTCTCGATTTGTCAAAAAATACTGTTTTTCTACGTGGAGAGGAGGTTTATATTAGTGGAATATTTACCAGCGCTAAATATCTAGGTACTGTTTTACTACAAAACCCATTGTAAAGTGATGATAAATGCAATTAGTTTTGTATTGAATACAATGAAGGGGTGTATATAATACCCATTTTTATGTGATCCAAATTAAAAAATATCTATCACTATTCTATTTTTAGAACTCACCAGAGCCACTTCATCACCTTTCAGTTTAATTTTGTCGAAAATAAATTGACCGAAGTTCAAATGTGATGGCACCTGAGCATGTTGTTCACCGTGAACGTAGTTTTCATCATACAGCATTATTAATCAAAACGATGTATTTTAAATACTTGCAATTAATATAGAGACTTGTATATTTTTTCGCAGGCTGCGTATCAACTGACGTATTTTTAAGACTGCAATAATAATATATACATTTACTGTATCGTTTGTTTCAAGGTTAATTGCAGCGCTAGTTTAGATTTCGTGATTACCGTCCGACTGTTCAAGTATTACCGTCCTTTATCATTGGCACTATTCTAAACGATAGAACATCGTACGTATGGCATTCGTATATTGGTGTAAAATTGATTTTCCTTCATCGTAGTCACTTTGAAAATGACACTTGGGGACAATGTGAGCCCTTTATTTATAAACTAGCATAGGAGCTATGCCCATGACCTTATATTTATTATAGCTGTGCCCCGCGGTTTCACCTGCGTAGACACAAACAGATACTTACATTTTTTATCTGTATGTATATATAGAGCTACTATCTACTTCACACGTATTAACTACGGTGATACTTAGGTATATGCTTACACAGTTGCGCAGAATGACTTTGAAGACGTCTTCAAAGTCATTCTGTCATTTATAATATTTAATGTAATATAAATTAAATATATGTTTTGTGTATTGTTTGGCGATGTGCAATTAATGTACTGATGTATATGAGTTAAATGTGATTATGCAGTTGTGCAGAATGACTTTGAGGACAATTTTTCATATACTATAGGTAGGTACTATGACTAAATTTCGTGGATGGCTTAATTAACAGAACTCTATTTTCTTTTAATAAACGTCTAGTTACTCCTGTAACATCAGCTATCTGCCAACGAAAGTCCCGCAAAAATTTGTTCATCAGTTACAGAGATTACATACCTACAGACATACAGAAGGACAGGCAGAGAAAAATAAAAAAAGTTTTTTTTTATTTTCGTGCCGCATATACTTTCGTATCCATTTCGTGAGAAGCTGTTTATTTAGAATTCCACACACATTTCAGTATTATTTATATGTAATAGTTATTAGATGTTATTAATGCAATATTGCCACAGATGGCTAGACACAATGCTACAATTCCACCAAATGCGCACTATATCATCGCCCTGGCCTTATTGAATTAAATGCCGACCCCAACAATGTATGGGACATTGTTGGGGTCGGCATTTAATTCAACCTGATGTAGCTGATCACCTGATTTTTATACGAAGTGACTGCCATCTGATCTACGCAACCCCTTTAACGAGGAAAATTTGTGATCTGGGTTAAACCAGTTGTCAGACTATTTTAGGCCTCCGACCGACCTGTAACGACTGCCAAAGATGATAAATTGGCAACCGGGACCGACGGCTTACGTGCTCTCTGAGGCACGGAGGGAACTCGGCACCCATCCAATTACTGGCTAGACTTAGGGTTGCTTAACTTCGCGGATCGAATGATATGCGCAATAGCAACTGTGCCACAAGCTCCTCCAACTCAATGCGCACTATATCTACAGCTTCTACTATATTCTGAATTAGCTGTGTCTCGTGGTTTTACCTGCGTAGACATAATTTAATGACCCATTATATAATTTTTAAATAAAAGGAGCCTAAGTTACTCCTTGTAACGTTAGTTATCTGCCATTGAAAGTTCACTAAAATTCGGTCCAACTGTTTCAGAGATAAGCTGGAACAAACAAACAGAGAGGCAAGCAGACTGACTGAGATTTTTTTTTATTGGTTTTTTATTTGAATGTCGTATATACTTTCATGTGCATTTAGTGAAAAGCTTTTAATTTGGAATTACAAACATGCACTTCAATTTTATTTATCAGTATAGATGTATAGATGTGCTTAGCATTTAGTACTCATATAACATGATAGTGTGTAAGGAAGAAACACAACGAGAGTATAGAAATAAGTTCAAATAAATATCCTCTCAGACTAGTCTCTCTTATTGAACTACAACATTAAGTAGAAATATTCAAACAAAATTAAAAAAAAGTATCGTTGTTCATACAAGCAGTTATTCAACTTTATCTACCAAAACGTTTCGGGCTAGATAAACTTCTGAGATTGATATACAATTCTCAAGCTACAAACTTTAGTTTTCCTTCACAATGTTCATAAATAATCGAAGCATTTGGTTGTAGGAAATGAAAGATGTTAGATATTTTAAGCTGTGTTTTATTTCCACTGTAGGTGGCACCTACACATTTATTTGGCTGATTCATTTCGATGCGTTTGATACACAATACACAAAAACTTGCCTGTCATAATTATAATATTTACTATCCAAGTATATTGCTGCGTAAAGGAATACTGCGTATATTTAAAAATACTTGAATATTAGTAAAAAATAAACATTATAATATGATACAGAAAAAACACGCAAAGCAGTTCTGTGTCACAAAAAAAATCTACGACATTAGCGCATATGTGTTCTAGACTATAATTATTATTCATTCATGTACCCTTACCAGACTCCTTATGTTCTGGCGAACTATCATAGTTTAAGCAGCACGTACCTATTAAGAACTTCTTTGCTTTGACGTTTAATTATACGTTAGCAAATGAAGCTCTAAAACTAACTAGTTGGTAAGACGTCACTACTATAACGATGATAGTAGGCCCCCTGGCCAAGCATCCATTGTAGAAGATAAGTAATCAATATTCAATCTACAAAGCACTTGTTTTCTTATAAATTGGGCTCATTATAAATTATAAAGGTCTTTGTATATAGTAAACATACGATATCTAAGTAGGCTTTAATATAAAATCGTTGTAGAAAATGTACCTTTACAAAAATTAAGTCTGAACGCAAATGACAGTTTTCGGTTTACATACATAAGCGATAGGTACTATTAACCTGTAATACGTAACATTCTAATTACATTTACCGATATCGTTTTCTATAAATAAATAACTAACTACTAACGGAGTCTAATGTTAACATAATATCACTTACTAAAAATATTATAAAACTATAACATTCTGTTAAATAAAACTTTATAACTTTAAATCCGTGAGCGATATAAATGCAATTTAACGTCTCTTGTATTAAAGATGTCATGAGTTTTTATTGCCAGGATAGTTTGACTCGCATTATGAGACAGAATAATAATATGATGTGTATAAATCTGTCACTGTCACACAAATGAACTATCATTGCAATTAGAACTCATGTAGGTTAGACCCCAGGACCTGTAGACAAAGTAACATTATCCTCACGCTTCGCTTGGTAGAAACGATTAAAAATAATTCACAATTCAAAACGATTGACAATGACATATGCCAAGTGACTGATTTATGTCATTTCCATACATTATTTATCGTTTCTAAGCGCGAGAGAATGCTACTGTGTGTAGGCCTACTGGTGTTCAACCTTTGGTAGCATTCAATGACTTGTTCTTGAGAAAAGGTGACATACGTATTTGACACGTTATATATTATCTTCCGCGAAAGTTGTTGTTACTGCCTACCGCAGCGGAGACAATTGCGATGCGGCGTGAAGAAAAGGTGACAACACGATGTCGTAAGGGCAAACATTAGGTAACGCACAACACCATTCTTTATTCATAAAGATATCGTAACGCATTGTGTTACATACTTATTTAAATGTTCATATCGAATGGCCCTGCACACCTACGTAGGCCAAGAGAAAATGTTGTCACTCCCTCCATTCTTCTTTCCCCAAACATTTGAGGGTTAAAATCGATCGACAATCACTTTGGATTGAACGCTGTTGCGGTCAGAAGAATTTTCTCCCCCTTCAATAATCCGCACAGCATCTTCTCTGCACTGATTGCTACTTTTATATCGACATTACACTTAAATTCGTGCACAATTTGTATTTTACACATATTCCCATGATTCTATTTAAAAAAAATCAGACTGAATTATTGTCTGGTCAGCTTTAAAAATAAAGATAAAAATTAACTTCAGCGAATGTAAAAACTATTGTACACAATAAAGTTATTGATTTACCATCAAGATGATAGATGGTATCTTGCAATCACATAACACGACACTATGGAAATTAATAATATAGTGTTGGCTTTAGTCGGATTTGCTGAACTATCCTCTTCATCAAAATCTGAAACAAGGGAGCATGGTTACTGGTATGGTATGATATTTATTTGGCACAATCCGACACCGATTCTGGCCAAGTTTCTCATATATATATTTATGTTTATTAAAAAAATGTGATGAATGGGAAAATTTAATGAGGTTTCACAAGTGTCATGTCAAAGTCGTTTCAACGGAACAAGTCACTTTACATTTTGAAACGCCTATTATATAGGAATACTTACTTTTTTTACAAGTCGGGATTATTCCAAACTATAAAATATATAAAGTAAAAAAAAAACAGTTCCTCACCAAAGTCTCTTATTTGCTCTCCATAAACCTCGCCTTTGAAATTGGAACTCACTGCGTCACTGCTTTGAATGACCTGTGCGTGACCTGTTTAGGGGTTAAAATCATACATTATTCCAACGCTCAAAAACTTTTCACTAGTTATAGATAACACAATAAGTTTCTACCTTTTTTCCTGATAGTTTGATTATCTAATACGGTTTTCTGGGTTGTCGTGAAAGCTGAAGGTGGGGCTGGTATTTCTGCAAACAGAAACGAATGTTTAATTACTTTACAACGTATACATCCTACGTATCATTTACGATCCGTAGATTAACTGATCAAAAAACCATGTTAGAAGAAACAAAAATATTCAGATATTCATTCCAAAAAATAATTTGACTGCCATATTAATAAGAGACTGGTAGGTTGCAAACAGGTGTGTATACTTCTCTATTTACGAGTATATATCCATTCAGCTTGGAATGAACTATCTTTACCGACTTCCTTTTTTATAGTAGTACATTTGGTTAATTGATCATTTTTAAGGGATTTTATTTGCAAATTGACATCGCGAAAAAATGCAAAATAATATGACTAGCTTCCGTCCGCGGTTTTGCCCGCATGTTATAAAGACTACATAATTAACCTCGGTGAACAATATAGTCTATGTTACTCGCTGAAAGAATAGTAGCCTTCTAAGACCGAAATACTTTTTTAAATCGGTCGATGAGATAAATCGTAACAAACAATCAAATCTTTCTTCTATAATATTATATAAGTATAGATATAGATATCACGGGTGAAAAATACCGTCGAGTTTGATGATGCCGTCAGTCTCGCCGAGGGAATTCTTCGCGATGCACTTGTAGTATCCGAAATCTTCTTTTGTGATGTTGCGTATTTTCAACATCATAAATTTGTTGTAGCCGTTGTCCGTTGGGAACGCCTCATATTTCCCACCTACAATTTCCATTTCTACTTAAATATAAAACCTGCATGTTTACTATTAGCATAAAGAAAACATAACTGGAATATCAACAGTTTAAAGAAAGAACATCACAAACTGCGAAGAGTTAGCGAAATACCAAAAACAAAGCTATTTAATTCACTTCGCATTTGAAATAAATCAAAAGTATTAGAGGTATTTTATTATACAAGTATTTTGTATTCATGCTCTAGTAGATCCATTCGGAGGGTATTTGGGACTCATTCGTTGGCTCCGATACAAGGGAAACTATTTTCATTATGAAGTCATAAATCAATGATACAATAGAACGATGCTATATTTGACGGGAGCACGTGTTATTTATGCGTGTTTGATAAATGTGTTTGTCTCCAATATTCTCTTGTCTAAGTTCAATATGACAATAGAGTTGCTATTGTTTACTGTTTGAACGTTGGGTTATGTCCTATACCTACATTGAATTTAATTCGTAAAACGAATTGTGGGGGGCCAACTATGATCGTGTTAAACAGTACTGATATTTTATTAGCTTTAACGCTCGTTATACGTGTTGCTTAAAACAATCAAGTTTGATCCCCAGTATTCATTGTAACGTCTCCAAATTAAACCAATCAAGTGTGTTGGTGTGCTTTAATCTCACCGGAAATAATCATATCTCCTCGTTCTGTCGTCCAGTAGTTGATAGAGGAGGGATACGCTTCCGTATGGCACTCGAGGGTCACGTCTTGTCCAATGTATGCTCCTTCCAGCTGGTTAGGGATCGACAGCATCGGGGGAACTACGACAAAATAGGGGTAAGTACCTAAGCGCGGTAGGGCATAACAGGATCGCCCGTCCGATATTTGGAGCAGCCAATTAATTCTAGCTTTGAGGTGCTCGTGGCACAGTTGTTATTGCGCATATCATTCGATCAGCGAAGTTAAGCAACCTTATACCTAGGCAGTAATTGAATGGGTAACCGCTCGAGTTCCCTCCGTGCCTCGGAGAGCACGTTAAGCCGTCGGTCCCGGTTGCCAATTTATCATCTTTGGCAATCGTTACAGGTCAGTCGGAGGCCTAAAAATAGTCTGACAACTGGTTTAACCCAGATCACAGATTTTCCTCGTTAAAGGGGTTACGAAGGTCAGATGGCAGTCGCTTCGTATAAAAATCAGGTGATCAGCCGCATCGGGTTGAATCAAGTACCGACCCCAACAATGTATGGGTTAAGACCCGGGAGATGATGAATTAATTCTACCTTTGAGGGATGTTGTATTTCCGCGGTGATCAGCAGCTTAGCAATAGCTGTAATTATGTTGGTGCTTTCGCGATGTGCGTTCTGCCTGTAATGGTGTATAGAGCAGACATTTGGACCCTATAACAGCATGATCCATACACTTAATGCTGCTCAAAGGAAGATGGAACTGAGCGACCGAGTAAAAAACAAGATGAAGGCAGATGATATAGCCCAAGTGGTGGGTAAAAACTGAACTCAGAAGACCCAAGACAGAAATTTGTGGCATGCATACGAGGAGATCTACACTCAACAGTGGGTGATTACGGGTTGAAGAAGATGTTGATTAGGGATTATAATAAAATAAGCAACCTTGGACACTTGGTGTAACAAACAAACGTAAGCCGTAGTAGGTAGCCTGTAATGCAGTAGACTTTTTTGTCGTCTCAGTAGTATAAAAAATATATAACACATATCGCGGCTAATGTCTTTATATTACACAAGCACTTAGTATAATAATGAAAACTCTTATAAAGTTTATATTCAAATTTAGTTTCAGCATACGGTGTTGTTCCACTACAATATGGTAATACACCTTGTCGTTCATGTACGAAGGGGAATAATCCAGTAAACTCAATGTCAATACAAATAAGCTGGAGGCATTAGAAGTTCACAGTGTGGTTATATTAATATGCACTAGTTCGTGTAAGTAATCTAGATAGCAAATTAGCTATTAGATACGCTCAACTAGGTCACTATAAACATTAGCCCGTATCTGTATTATCTTATTCGTATAGACGCCAGTGTAATAACTATCCAAACTTTTCCTGTATCCAATATCGTAATTATTGATCCTGTGTATACCTACCCATAGTTCCTATAGACACCTTTTACAGTATAGATGGCAGTCTATAGAGAAGAGCTAGGTATTAAATCGTTAATACTAGCCCCATTGTATTGACCTGCGTATTATTTACATACATGAATCTGGTCTTTTTCAATGTTCTTTCGATTTCATGAGGCAGCTACCTCACTTTGTTCTGTATACATTTATCTTGTAAATTATAACTCTTCAGCTTTATTGAAAGTAAAGAGATAAGAGGGTTACCGATTTATCGATAAATCTATATCTCAGTTTATAACTTTATTCCAATAATGGATATCGATGTTAGGTGATTACATTTTACACTGCACTGCATTAATTATCTTATTCTCGCTATCTCATTTCATTTGGGGTCTCACACAATCCTTCCATCGTTTCTTAGGTCTTTAACTACATGTAGCCATCCACAATCACATACCACAGAGTAAACAATAGTTATTTGTATACTTACACTGCACCATAAGCATGATCCGTTTGCTAATCGACGGCGGGACACCGTTAGAAGCGATGCATAGGTAAGCTCCCATGTGTAGTCTGGACACCTTTGCTATTGTCAGCGTTTCCCCATCTACCACGCTCACTGTAATACGATTAAACTTATCGGGTGGGTTGCACGATAATAGCTGTTAAAACTAAAACTAATGGCAAATTTTACGATGACAATGACTTTAGCTTTCACAGCAAAATACGTTGAACGAAATAATGCAGTTTATTGACAAGTTTTGTTGTCAGGGTAATTCTTGTATGTGAAAACTTGTGACTTCAGCTATTGCCAAAGTAACATGCGCATGTTTTTCTGGTAAGAGCAATAGCTGCATAGTACCCATAGTGCTCAGTAAAAGCTAACAGTTAAAGTCATGACGTCACCTGAAAATTTTAAACTGGTTTAACAACTTTTTGCCTAACCAGTACTTTAACAATTTGTTATAGCTAACGTGAGTTGGTGCAACCCACCTATAGTATGCTAAAAATAATCTACCACGTACTCAATGTTGATATTAGACTGTTTGTTGTGTTTTGGTGTAGCTAATTTGTTTGGACTAGTATAGCTTTACAGGGTGTTGAATCATTGATTTGTTCGCATGTATATTAGTTCACTAACTAATCTAATTTGCTACTTCAGATTGTTTTTATTTAATTATACTACAAAGATAGTGAAGTACTTGTTTCTCAAATTGTTAAATCAATGCCCAATCTGAATACACAGTAGAAAATATTAAAGACATGATAAAGATATTGTTTATAATAATGGAAGTCAACTCGAAAATTACAAGTTAAAATGTTCAATTCCATATTATATTCCTTTATACTAAAGCGAATGTTTTACTTTTAGCCGTAAACAGTCCAATGGCAAATGAAGACTGATTTGTATTTCTGTTGGGTTTACGATATTAATGTTATGATTATGACTTGCATTACAAAAGTTTGCTTTATTACACTCCACGGACTGGAAATGTTAGTTTGGAAACTAAAGTATTTTAGTACACGTTAGCAAAATTATTATTGTTTTGGTTTTATTTGACTAATAAAACTAAGATGACTACTTGGTGGATGAGATGCGATGATTTCGTGACTTCATGTAGGAAAACTTTGACCCAGCGGTTTTAATAGTGCCTTGCTATGCAAGTTACGCAAATAGTGAGTTTTTGTAAAAAAAATAGATTATATTACAAGCTTTACGGTGAAGGAAAACATAGCTACGAAACCATAAAATGTCTGAGAAGATATTCAAAGAGTTACTTAAGTTACTGAGACGACATGGACTCACCATCGATCACTTTGGCACCTCATCATCTTCGGTGAAAAATGCCTGGTACAACTAGCTGTCTACGCCTTGGGGGAAGGCATATGTTTACGCAAGAATAAAATATGTATATACATATATAAATATTATAATATAACTTCGCCTACTAAGCAACTGGAAATAAATCAATGTGAAATACTTGTTTTTTCAATTTCCAAACTTTAAGCAAGTTTGATCAAGTGAATTCTAAAATTATGAACCAGCTTAGATAACAAATCGAAAAATACTTTGGCTTGTTCTAAATGTAGGTGTGATGAGATATGGCTTTACATTATATAAGTATTTCGGTAAGTATTCTTATTGCGAGTGCAGGGGGGCCTACCTTCATCGGCTTAGGCAGAGCATCTTAAGAACTTCTTAGCTTTGACGTTTTATTTTGTGATACCAAAATTAAACGCTAAGACATAACTCCTATAAAGGTCATAGTAGGCCCCCAGGTGGTCGCTTTTCAGTCTTGTATTAAACAAGCTGTGCCCCGCGGTTTCACCCATGTGAAGTTAATTCCGTAAAAAAAGTTAGTAAATTTAATGGTTAACCCGTGGAACCCAATTTTATTTATAATTTTTTAATATGTTTAATAACGTAGCCTTACTTACTCCTCCTAACGATAGCCATATGTCTGTAAAAGTCCCGTTAAAATTACAGCCGTTACGGAGATAAGCCGGAACAAAAAGATCGATAGACGGACAAACAGACAAACAGAGATTTTTTTTTTATGTTAGTGACGTATATGTACATATAAAAGTTTCATATTATGCATTTAGTTATAAGTAGTTAATTTGGAACTACAAATAGACACTTAAATTTTATTTATCTGTATATATGTATAATATATAATTAAGCTAGCCGGGATGAAGAGGCTAACCTGATTCACCGTTGTAATTAAAATCCTGACCGTCTTCTCTTCTCCACATGACGTAGGGCTCTGGATACCCGGAGGCGCGACAGACCAAGGTCACGTCGGAGGCTTCCCGGACAACCATATCCGTTGACGTCATATTATCTATGATTGATGGTGGCACTGTGTACAACAATCAATACAAACATACACATGTGTATTTTAACAGCCGACGAGGTTGTCGATTTTAAGAATGTTTCAGTTATTAAGGAATATTGCCGTGGTGGCTGAATTATTTGAATAATTGCCGGCTACGCAAGAAGCACAAGTACTAATGTCACCGGTCTTTACTAACGATTTTTCGTATAAATTTAAGTGCAGCAATGTCATTTTACGAACTTTATCGTGAGGAACCCTACATAATATGTAGAACCACCCGAGACTGCGATGGACTAACTCACTATGCGTCAACTTTGGTACGTAGTCATCTTCAGTCAAAAGTGGGTACACCTCTACCTACATGCTTGGGAACACTTCTAGGAAGGTGTGAAGGCTCAAATATTGGTTAGTTACCATCACTTACCTACGACCTGCAAGTACCCCTTTCTAGATCGCATAGGGTCGGTATTGACCTGGCACATGTACCAGCCTCGGTCAATTTCCTCAACATTCTTAATGTGCAGGTACCACGATCGGTGGTCGTTGTATGACAGACTGATGCGCTTGTTCTGTGTGATTATATTGTGGTGGATGCTCAGGATCGTCTGAGTATCCATTCGAACCCAAGCCACCTAAAAAAATATTATCTCTTAACTAAATACGTAAACGACGCCAGCCATTTGGATCCATTGAATATTCAATGTATTTAATTAATGGTGATAAAGCTTGCAAATTAAACAGACCTGCACCATTCAGCGCCATTTAAGGGATAATAAAAAATAATTTACCTTAAATCCCCTCAAGTTGTCGACGACACACGCTAATAGAGCGTCCCTGCCGACAGTGACCGTGACATTCGGAATAGGCTCGGCGAACCTCGGATACATAGATTCTGAAAAGAGTCATTTAATGAAATATTCCATTGAGCTGTAAACATGTTTACATGTTGTAAAAGTTGGTCGCAAACAAACCGGTGCCGGCGTGTCTGGTCGCGCGATCTCGCCAGGCGCCGCTGCCAAATAACTTTGATAAAAATATCTCGTGCGGGGATTTAGCGCTCGCTGCTTATTTAATTACGTACTCCACTTTATTACATACATGAGCTTATTATTTAGTATTTATAAAGTTTCATTTCATATTCATCTATTGACATAGATATAGACACGATATTAATAATGTTTCACTTATACGAGTACCGAATACATACAGTATTAGTGTATTTTAAAAAAAATGGAATTGAAGTCCAAGTCAATAAACTACTATTAACTAGTCCAGTATCCCTAAACTGAGCTTATCTGAGGGATAATCTTTTGCACAATGCCTTTTGTCCGAAATTTGTTTGCGGAGAAAATTGGATTTATGCTCCCAATACATAAGTTCCATATTGTCCATAGAAACGCTACCTTAGCCCTACATAACCCTACGGTGGGGTGATTTATACCAAGCCCGGGTACGACAAATAGCGGTTTGTCGCGGTATCGCTCTTCCACCGACAAAATAATGTATATGAGCCACAATGTTGAAAAAACCCCACTAAATCTAGAGCGGGCGACCTTTAAAAAGTTAGCGAGCACAAAGGAGCCCAGTGATTTAGGTAATATACATTGTGACGTGTTAACACTATACCGGATCTGTACTAGGATTACGTTTTGGGTAACTACACTGCGGGCTGAATCTAAGCAAAAACCAAACAACTTTTCAATAAAAAATTTAAATATACTAATGATATGTAATTGTTATACATTAGTAGTTCGTTGCCAATGATTTAAATGATCGTATTCCTCTGTGACTCAAATATGAAGCACAAACGTAATAATTATTCAAAAACACGATTGCTTTAAAAGTAAGTGCAGAGACACCTGAATTTAAAAATGTTTTTAATTATCTTCGAAATATTAATTTGAGTGATAATTTAGCATTTAGTTAATTAAAATACGATTTACATTACGACGAAAGGTTGCTTCCTCCCACACATATATTTCAGTACATACCTACGGTGAAACATAAGTGATTAAAACGTGTAATCAAGTTCTAACATGATGTTATAGTATGTCGCAACTCACAAGAGACAGAAACTAATTACTGGCATGATATTACTAAATGCATATCACGAGACATTTGTCTAGTAAGTAGGTTTCTTGGTTACCCGTAACATTACAACTTGGGATAAGAAATAGATAGAAAGTTTAAAGTGTAATCTTTTCTGCCAACTTGGTTTCAATGAGTGGGTGAAATTGTTTTTATAAACGTCGGAAAACCTTTAAAAAAACTTTTAATTGTTTCTGTAATTGTCAGTCACAAAGTATCAAAAACACACGGGTAGATACCGATGAACTCAATATATTAAATTAAGATGCCAGCCGTGAAACCTGGCACTCAAGTTACTTTACGAATTACTATTGGAAGGTAGTATTAATTCCTGCAATATGTTGAAAATATAGATTACTATGTGTTTAGATCAAACAGTTATAGGTTTTCATCCCAACTCCAAAGGACGATATTCATGGCTAAATTAAGGTAGAAGTAATACCTATAATTTAAAGGACACAGGGATAAAACTATTGGCTCATCGCTGTTTTGAATCAGTTCCTTAGGTGTATTATTCACGAGCTTTGAGCTCCCGGCGAAAATTGTGGTAAAAAGTGCGCACGTATTTAGGGCTTGGTACCTAGGTAGTCAAAATATAAAACATTTGAATGATCCTCACGGCAGAGTACTCATTTTTACATACCTACATGCAATGATATTTTGCTTACGAGGCAGATATTCATAAGCACCCATAAAGTGGGGACACAGAAACGTCCCAACTTCCACAGACCATATATAATGAAAAACGCCACTTATGAAAGAAAATAAGTAGTATCATAATACCTTATAATCTCTTCTGCCCTCAAATACGAAGAGACGGTAAATCGAGTCAGTAATATGTATAATTATGATAGCATAATTACGGTTCATGGTGAGGACTGACAGCTGGACTTTCTCATTACATCGGAGGAGTTAAATTTTACCTTACAACAAAAATGCGTAATATTTTTAAATTAAGCTTATCTATTTAATTCATGAGAAACTCGACGTTTTGAATATTATAATATATTATTCTACGTAGGTGTTAAATCCCACGATACGTAAAATAAAGAGATTGTCCACTTGGCTTACTATATTCACGAAAGCTCTGTGGGTTTTACTATTTATTTTACAGGATAGAACAGATGATACTCTTTATGAGTTCGTCTCTGTCGGTCTGTATGGCTCGACGCGAATAAAATACATGCGCAGTTGCCAGTTACTCCCTACTATTTTCGCTGAGTACTCATGTACTCATAACACCTATACGTACATGTCACATTCATGTAGAAGATTTGTAATAATTTGGATCGGTACTGCTGCACAAAGCTTGGTTTATTATTATAATTTATTAACTTACGATGAAAAGTCATAACTACATCTAGGGAAGTCAGGAAACCCTACAAAATATATTAATATTTTGGAAGAAAAGCGGGTTTGCAAACAATACCACCTGATCTTGGCATCATTTGGGATAGTCTGAATAAATGTGTCTTACTGGACAACCTGTACTTATAAGTAATTAATCTACTTTACATAAATATTTAATTATGGAATAATTAAATTATTTAATCACATTGCTATGATTATAAGATTGGACATGTGACGGAAGGGTTGTTCCACTAAAACCCATTAAAATCCCCATCAATGGGAATACGCTCAATATCGTTTATCGGTACATAATTTACCGTACCTTTGAACGTTTTATCGGTACATAATGATGTAATTAACATTTTGATATTATCTACATACTACCTTACTACAGAGTGTCTAGTACGAGTGCTTCAAATCGCTGTCATAAGTCATCGCGTTGACGTAAATTGTAAAGGATTTAAATAGTGCCACCTGAAGGGTCGACAGGTGGCGCTGATTCGATCCAATACAAATCTGCTTTTACTTGTAACGGTGGGAGTGAAAAACTCTTACTAGGCACACTGAACATTCTAATATAAGTAACGTCAACACGATTATACCTCGACTTTCGAGTATGAATCCAATGTAAATAAGTAACTTTTAAAGTTCGCAGGAAATTTGTATGTGATTATTTCCTTGATAATATCGAATTACGTTCGGGAGAAGAGTGTAGGATTTACGCTCCACAAAGGACCGGATAAGCGGGCGAAGGAAGGAACTCGTACAAAACGAACAATATTATGCTTGCCCTATACACCTCAATAGCACAAGCCGCCATAGTTTATGAAAATGCATATTTAGTAAGACTTTTGGCATACAATAAATTTGACATACGGTCGATTTTGTTCGTCCCTTGCACTGTACCTCGATTAAACGAGGTGCTTTGGTAATAAGACATTTAAGCGAGTAAGACCGTAGCGAGATATTTAATACGGTTAAAATTTTGGAGCTTCCGCCTGAGCACTGTAGGTACCACTAAGCTGTATCCCAGTCGCCTGAATCCTTCTCGCAGCAAAATAATTGAACCCCTTGGAGTAGTGTTTTGCTCGTGCGGTAAGGTCGTCAGTACTCCTTGGAGGGTAGAAAGAGGATTGTAGTCATTTAGCTAGCTACATTGAGTCTCTGCTTACCGTCCTTGATTGCTACCTTTGAAGTATAAAAATGCGCCAATAGTATTGCCTGCCAAGTGCGCCAAGCGAGAGAGAGCGATGCTCTTCTTTTGATGTTATTTTATTGAGACAACAATCCACCAATGGTGTTGATGTACGTCACATTAAATGCCTAATATCGTAAATATAAGACATATGCCGTATTTTTTAAACTCTACAAGTAATGAAAACGGGACCATACTAATTTAAGCATGTACCAAAATATGAAAAGCTTGGTGCGGTTCTATAGTACAATATTAATTTTATTTTAAACGGAATCTGCGTCGTATTAGCCGAAGATTATCCACTATTTAACATTCATCGTGAACTAATAATAGTGCATACGTTTGTTTTCTGCCACAATGATTCCATATAGCACATGAACGGATAGTAATAATGTCAAGACATATTAAATATACTTACCGTCGGGAACTTCTATAGGCGCTACAGACACTACATTTTGTCCGCTAGGTAATTCCCGACCTGTAATTAAAACGTTTTTTTACTTGGTATTTATAAAATTGAAGCTTTTTAATAACTAAGTACGAGAATGTTGTAATGAAAGACACAGGTTAATAAATAGTAATTATATCTTTACTAACTTTGCATCGACTTATCATAATATATGTGTAGTTTTCCCTTACGAAAAAAGACATAAAATATGAGTAAAAATATGGTGCTCGTCGTTTGTCCTTTTTTTCGGAGTATACGCTTTTGTACATACTTACATCAACATTTGGCAATCTATACTAATATTATAAAGCTGAAGAGCCTTTGCTTGTTTGTTTGTGTGTATGCGTTTATCGCAAGAATTAATGGTGTGAATCGAAACATCATTTTTGTGTTGGATAGTTCATTCATCGAGAAGGCGAATTTATAAAATCACGCTGTGATCAATAGGAGCGCAGCATAGATGAAAAATGTGACGAAAGCAGGAAAACTTATCATTTAATATCATACTTATTATTGTTAATCCTACGCGGGTGTCTGTTTTAATGTATATATAATGTAATATTTGTAAGGTTTTATGTAAACCAGGTTGTGACAAATCTTCTTATGACACATTTTTGAATGGACTTTTTACGAGGTAGTGGACATAATTGTTAGAGTAAACAAGTAATATTATTCCATTTTGGCCCAAGTAAAATAAATGATTCCTGTTAGATTTTCAAAGTACGCGAAGCGTTGCTATTATCATAATTCAAGTCATACAAATTAGTTACGCAGAAGTGTGTAAGGATAGCACAAGTTAAACGGTCTCTGTCTATCACAGGCGTAAGCATGTGTATGTCTGTATGATTTTTATAACTAATGCCTCCATTAAATAACCCAGTGTCCGTTTTTATCGTCCGGATGTATTCGAATTATAAAAACCATTTTTATGGAATACATTTCTATGATATAGGGTTGGTATTTTAACGGAACACGGGTAGATACTGGGTGGTATTTCTGCCTCAATTTAATAATTTTGTTTGATTCAGTTATATAATTCTAAATATAATTGGTAACCTTCGTGAATTTCTATGTCTCAGATTCCTTATAGTGAGATAAGAAGTCAAATAGCCCCGAAAATTATCAATTAAATGGTTATCGTTATAATTTTCTACAGACGTCAAGTAGAAATTTATAATTATAACTACTTAAAATATTTATATAAATAGCAACGAGAGATTCACAGTGACAGTGAAAACTGATAATATTTTTCATTATTCAGTCAATGTGTCAGATTGCATATTTAATAATAGACATTACACATGCGCTGTTTATGAATTAAATACATTGTTTGTTTCATTCAACGCTGTAAAATTAAAATGAAGGAAGTTAAGTAATTATTTAGTAAAAATAATTAATAAAGGCGTATCATTCCTAAAGCAAACGGCTTTATTTTAAAAGAAAAATATGTTTACTTAATATATAATACTTCGCTAAAAGATACCCAGTAAATAATCGTAGGCTTAATTTAATCGCTGTTCATTTATCCTTCGAAGTTTTCGACATTTATTACCGTCTGAGCCTACTTCCTGAAATGGAGAGTATTAGCCCATTATCATATTAAAACACCGTCCACTTATTGTTTATTAAATTAGTGTTATTTCAACAATAATTGAATGAAAACTTTGCAGCTTTCGGAGACTACGAACTTTTGATCGAATTCACCTTCAATAAGTTACTCACGTTATTGGTGAAGTGGTCTATTAAATTATGTATTTGTAAGCGTTGAAAACCTTATAATATATAAAGTTTTTACATATCCTTTTATTATATATTATTTTTTTAATCGTTGCATATCTCACGTTCTATGGGATCATCAATTTATGTCTAAAAATGCGACGATATTCATCTAAGCACCAGCAAACGCTAGGTTGATCAATATCAAAAGTCAGTGATGTCCGAATATTTTCACTATGAATAATGAGCTCGACATTTGATGCCAAAGATTAATGTAAAATGCATTCTCTTGCAATTACACAGCACGTTGAAGTGTTTATATTGAACAGTGCAACGTTAATTATTTCCCGTTATCCCTTTGGTACATTAGCTAAGCGAGGTTTTTGTTGGTAGGTGTCGAGAGTATATGCCATTACGTCTACCGTTGACAGGCCCACTCCGCAGCTCCGACAGGATTGTTCCATTATCGGCGAAAAGATGAATAATTGACAGCACAACTACGCTCATGGATGTGGCGTTGACGTATCGAGTGGATATATAGGTAATTTTATATTGTCTGCGACGCGACCACCCTATCTATACCCTTTATTTATATACATTTGTGTGGGTAACGAATGGAAGAATATTTTATGGTGCCATAAAATAAACACAAAAGTGATTATGGCATCCCCTTTGTTTTACGGATTCAATATCTTGCTCGTGTATTTGCGTCGCAACATTTTATTATTGTTGGAAAAGCATAAAAATGTATATTGATAAACGATGAGTGCATAAAGAAGCACGTTAATCTGCTTGCAAATAAAAACATTTTAATAATCCGATCTAAAAATGTATCAGTTTAACTTTATTGTAGTTATTTAAGTAGCAACAATTTTAGTTTGGTAAGTTAGGGAGAGTTCAGAGTAACCAATCAAATAAAAATTAAAGACGGAAATTAGCACTCGATTTTCATTACTACTCTAATTGATTGCAAGGACCAAATTCTAATCAATTTTATTTTGTAGTAAGTACTTTTTGCACCGGAGCTGTAACTCAAAAAATACAACAGGAATAACATAACTTTCAAGTAGCAAAATAATATAATAACAGAAGAATTCCAAGTATTATTTCGTAGCTCGTTGTGGGGGGATGCTCTGAAGTTCTCAAGCCGCGTTGACACGGGGTCACTGCGAGGGTAAACACGCCGGTTCCAGCCCAATTGCCAACTTACCCATAAGTGGATTGAATTCTGACGAAACTCAGAAGTCATCCCCTTTCCTTTCTCGCTATAATACCGCAGTTAATTTATTAAACGTGTCTCTATTCTGGTTTGTTTAAGCAAGACCATACGCACCAAGGTATTTAGTTTTGTTAAAATTATAGCAAATGAAATATGTAATGTTTATAATTATAGTTGTCATATCAATATTATGATTCTCGACTAATTAATTAATCATTCAATGAGCGAAACGTTTTGGCGAAATAAACAATTATTCGTGTATTTTCGGCTTTGTGTTGACGCTTTGTTTCCGATCTTTGTTCTATTATTTCGTGTTGGTTTCGCAAATTGACGCTTTTCAGTTTATTTTGTTACAAGTCGTTGTGCAAAGCCGATTGATATTTTTAGCTAATTGCTTTTTGAATTGATGTTGATCTTACTCATATAGTGATATTTTCTATTGTTAACTCATAAACTATGACTCAATCTTTTATATTCAAATATTTGAAACGATGTCCTCAAATTATAGCATAATTAAGAACTGTATCGATATTGTGTGTGTGTAACAATAAGTAAGTTTGTATTTTGTTAGCCAGCTGTCTATGCTGCTGTTACTATAAACAATATTAGTAATAGTACTTTTGTATGTAATCGTGGGATGAAACTTCAGACGACGTATTCGTCGGTACGGTATAACCTGTAACTACAAGTAGATTATTTATATACCTAGGTATATTTATTGCATGTATGATATTCTGAACGGAAATATTTTTTTTTATATTGCGCTTTTTTATTAGATTATGCTTTTTAACCTATGCCCAATAACATAAGACCATGTAGGGGACGAGCTCATACCTTATGCCACTACCCGTGCACTAATCCAAACTCTAGAAAGCTTCTGAAAAACTACAGATGGAAAAACCCAATAACGCTTTGCCCGACCCGGGATCGAACCCAGGACCACGTTTTCCGCAGTAGCGCTTGGGACCACTGAACCAACGAGTTACATACTTAGTTTTAAAGACAACACCATTAGGTACATATTAGAAACATCAACTAATGAAAACATCAGCAAGAAATACTTGATAACATAAAACAAGAGTCTTAACTTGCTTTTAAGTCGATTGAGTGGGAAATACCGCAATGCTGTTCATTGCGAGTTGTCTTATTTGTCGCTCTATTTTTTACTTGCGAATTGTGACTCAAGCAAACAAAAGACTAAGTCTAGAAGATTCAATTCCAGCGCTGGTTAGTCATTGGAATTGCTTTTGCAAGTATACCCAATTAGTTCTACGTTGTTAGCTAAGATGCTCACTAAGAATTCGAATACTTTGAGAATCTATATCAATAACTCTCTCAAGAATGGTAAGAATTAACTATATTTAGCCATTCAATATCTCTCAGCACCTACCTAAACTCTTCCAACACATAAAACGTGACAAAGTATCGAATTATGTAAAGCAAGCTTGCATTGTATTAAAATATTGTAGTATCCACTAGTATAGTATCAACTTATTTGAAAGTATATACTTAGGTTATTTATACAAAAAGTAATAATTTCGATATTTTCGAAGCGATTTAATCCAATTCAATATCTAAACCATTCAGGCAACAACGCTCCAAAACCTCATTTCGTATGCCATTGTTTATCTCCATTTGCACGAAAAATTGATAAAGCTTTGTATAAAAATATTACTCATCGCTTTATTTATTGCCAAGATAAAGTACATCTATAACTGTCAGGGTTGCCCGGGTGACGGCCACGGATATCCGACGATGCGTCAGGGTGCCCCCGTCCATTTGTTTGTGATTCTTCCCCTTGTTAACTGAATTATGTTATACGAACAAGAATTCTCGCGACCCTCCGAATACATCTTGTACTTGAACGAGCTTACGATTTCTTATCGACAAGTGTTTGTCCTTGTTCGATTTTATTCCACTTTCTCTTTTTTATCTCGAATATTATTTAAAACATTTCACATTCACATTCCAGATGACGGACACTACTTTAGCCGGTTCGAATACAAGGTTTTGAAATATTTTTTCACTAATCATAATCGAATGCAATCTATATTTTGTGTCACAAATAACAAACTGACTTATTACCAAAGCAAAGAAACCAACTTAGATATTTATTATTGAAAGAAAGAAAACATAACAAAAAAAAATTTTTAGTAAGACTTGAAACTGGACAAATTAATCTCATGTCATTCAGTTCACAATTCATTATAATGATGCCAGCAATTGGTCTAGTTAGGATCAGGGGCCCAACCATAAGTTCTTATTGCAATGATAGTTCAGCAGTGTGACAGTGACAGACGATACATGTCATCTACATCTGTCTCATAATAACAGTAAAACTATCATGGCAATAAGAGGTCATGGAAAGGCCCTAGGGAGGTTGTTAATGGAACTCTTCAGTGATTAAATATAAAAAAGAGTAAGTTAACCCTTATTACATAACGATGCATAAGAAAGTCCTTTGTCTAAAGCAGTTCTTAGTTTCTTTTTGCAATACGGATTTAAAAGAGATAGAAAGATTGAGTTCGGCTTTGTAGACCAAAGCCGAACTCTTGGTCGAAAGTCTTGGTTTAAACCATGTTTTGTAATAAGAGGGGGAGGGTAAATTTGGGTTCATGATATAAGCGACGATCCATTCATTACGTTACGCAACAAAAAAAAACTGCCGCGTTCTTAAAACATTAAATGATATCTACAGTTTAAATTGTGTTCATTTATATTTTTAACTGTTGTTATTGCCCGAGTGTAATAACATAATATTATTGCGCTTAATCGAGTAATATGATAACGGAGTCATTAGGTCAACGGGGTGATAACGATGATTATACTAAAGTACATGGTTTATTATATGAAAAAACAAAAAATTTTAGAGAATCGCCATAATATATTTCTGAGACATTAGTTTGACATTATGTTAGGTTTTAATATATGCAAATATTTAAGGAAGAAACAAATTATTACCACTTCCATAACAGGACCTACTGATATTTTTTTTATACAAGGCAGAAACTATTTTGTATTAAAAAAATGTTCCGCGAATAAGGCTCACACGTAACCTAACCTCGAGAAGAGCCCAACACAGCAATTTAATGAACCAAATAAATCCGATTTATTTAAAAATATACGCAAAGTAAATTTAATTCAAAATAAATAATAATAAAATAATTTGCTACATTGATGAATTTTCATGTCTAATCAAATGTATTAGCGAACCATGCTTCTTCAATCTTCAATCAAATATAGTCATACTACATCAATCGCACCATCATGTTAAAAGCAATATATATATAAGTGTGCATATTTCAAACAAATATAAATTTTGGCGTTATTTTATAATTCAAAAACATGAAATAAACACGTTTATGATTGTAAATAATCAAAATGTAAAATAAACAGAAAGGACATAAAAACAATCAATTTTAATACGAATGCAATATAGATATTTTATAAAAACATTCACCAATTTATTATTATTTAGGATCGCCATGTACATAACATGTATAATATTTTCATCAATGAAAAAACTGTCTTTCGAAACTGAAAGGCATAACATTCAAGACAACACATTGCAAAAATAAAACTTTTCACAAGTTTCCGGCAAACTCAACAAAAATGCAAATTTGTAGTATCGACTTACCTGTAGTGCTGCAAGCGGTTAGTAACGCTATCCATATAACACAATATAAATGTATAAAAAGAGTCATTTTGTCGTAGTCACATTAGATAATCGTCTTGAGTGTTCACCTGTGTTGGGGCAGGACGAGAGGGAGCGCGAGGGCGGCGAACGAGCGACCCATCTCTAGGCGGGCGGCTGAGGCACTGCCGCGGGGCGCCACTCCGCTAACTACCCCAGCCAGATAAACAAGACACCGGGAACCGGCAGACAAGCCGTCTCGCTACCCGACACAGCCAATACTCGATACTGACATGATAAAATAGCACCACGTATCATGCATATCACTCAACTACTCATATACGCAAATAATACAAATTCTACAAACGTAAATATAGTAAAAAAAAATTTGTAAGTCGAAATGTAAAACTTATTACGAAATAAGTAGTGTCGTATCATTCATCCTATACTGTAGGAACATCATTATTATATATATTTTAATGCATGACCCACAGATGTTTTGTTTCTATATTATTAAAAACTAGCGGACTGCTAATATAATTTTGGGGATAAATGTACAACGTAATCAACTCTAACGGGAAGGCTTAATATAAATAAACTTTTGAATTTGTTGAGAATCTTAAGTTTACTTAACTTTCATAGCAGTCCATTATTAATTTATTTGTAGTAAAGTTAATTATAATTTAGGAACGCTGCGCAAATAAGTCGAGTAACTACAATTTTTAATGTATTTAATTCATTAATAATATACCATTTTAACGTAAGTAATTCAATATTTAAACAGGTTACTATGAGCATGAGTTATTTTACAAAATTCTTCGTTACTTCATAATATGGTTAAGTTTATTTTATCCCTCCTTCGCTTTGAGTATAACCAAAGCCCCCTACTATGAAATTTTGTTAAAACCAAGGTATTTGCTTGTGTAAGGTACGAATATTTCCTCACTTTATTTTGATTTACAGGCACTTAAAAATGTAGGACAGAATAGTTAAAAAAACTAAGATTAATATGCTATTACAATAAATCGTCTATGGGTTTATTTTTAGAACTCTGTAAAAAAGTAAACTAAATCTACACTAATATTATAAAGAGGAAAGATTTGATTGTTTGCATTGAATGGGCTCCAAAACTACCTGAGCGATTTGAAAAATTCTTTCAGCAATGGATAGCTACATCATCAGTGAGTAACATAAGCTATATTTTATTTCCGTATTCCCACGGGAATGGGAACTACGTGGGTGAAACCGAATGACGTCCGCTACTAAGGAAATAAAAAGAACCATAAAAATCATGCAAGCTTAGCAAATATCCATAACATGATAAGCTTTAAACGTTAGAACCCCTTTAGGAAACGGGGGGAAAAACTATAATTGTTTCAGTGCACAGAGCTTGAGAACAAATTCCCCGTATAATGTGACAATAACGAGTGCTGTGTAGTGTTATTGCCGTATCATGCTCTAGGGTAGTGTCGTAGTGTTCCGACACCCTAGACACTGAAGCGGGACACTCAGACCGCCGCATTGCTATAATATTCTTGAATGTAACCGGCCCGGTGAACTCGAACAGAGTGCTCAAGACAAAGAAGAACATATTTAGATTTTACCTGGAAAGGATTCCGCATTTTGACGAACGAACCAATTTTTTTTAATATCAACGATACTGTCGTTCGGATGCTATATGTTTATCAAATTGGTATCTAATTTGTTTCGCTCCCTGTAAAACAAGTGATTTCCCTTAAGCATTATGTATTATGTTTTTGATGCCTAAACTACCGCTTCGGATCCGCTGTGATCAGCAGAGAATACCTACTTAAACATGTTACCAGGTGTTTAATTTTATTATACTGTTTAATTTGTATAGTTATTCAATTATGGCGGAAAATTAAAAGTTACGATATTTAGGTAGGGAAGAATTTGTATTGAAGTCATATACCAGATTATGGATAACGTATGATTAAATATTTGAATAATCCATTTATTTATTTATTCAGGCTTATTGGAGACCATTATTATAGGGGTACTATTATTTCTGCTTTGCTAATGATATGTGTTAGTTGGTTAGAGCTAAAATAAAAACATCTTACAAATAAGATTCAAAGCACGAACTGCTTGTAGGTCGATAGCATAACAAGTATATTTTCTAAGTGGAACATGGAAATTTATGAGCGTGTCATCTTATTTTTTGTGGATTGTCTCTGATCAAGTAATGGTTCGGAGGTCAGCCAAAGCGTCGCCATCCACGTCGAGGAGTCGCGCCGCTCGCAGTTTGTTGACCTCGAAATATAGAATAACGACATTTTGTTACGACTTGGCGTCAGCTCTTTAGCGTTATTTTGTGCAGCAATGGAAATTTGCAATGCGTTTAAAATAATTGCTCGTTTGAGACTTAACCATGTCTCCGTATTCCTGCCTCCACTCACTCTGCTTAAAACGACTTTCAAGACAAGTAAGTTGAGAACCATGAAACATAATATGTGTTTTGTGTGCCACAAATATTCCATGGGTACTTAATTTTCATTGCTATCCGGATCATCAATTTAATTTCCTCCTATCAAGAATCCGTTTTATCTGTTCAGCAAACAGTGTTTTATAACATGGAATTGAGCATTATTAGAGGTCAGGTGAATGCTTGCTAGTAATAGATATTAATCCTTTTAAGTTTCGGTGTCATATAACTTACCTAAATAGGTCGACAAAGTCACAGGGGCCAGTAAATTGAGCCGCTCTGAGTGAGTGATGACATTTACCACCTTTCATGGACCACATTTTTTCCTTCAGGTGCAATGTGGTTATATAACGCCCAATATAAAAAAATATGTCTTGCTCATGTCAGTAACGTCAACATTATATGAGCTAAAAACCTTATAAATATAATCTAATAACTAAAAACCTTAAAAATATATAATCATATAACTAAAATATATTATTAAAAGAAGTCCCTGTAGGCAAAGTACCGAAGATACTGGCAGCATTCCCCCTTTGGATGGCAAGACTAATTCTTTGACCGAGGTAGCTGCCAGCTCTCCGGTCTCCTGTGATGTCGACTAACCTTTCGGTTATTTCTTTAAAAAGCCTAATAGCGCTAGGACCCCACGGACCAAGGGTCTCGACTCCGAATGGGACAAAGTCATATTCGGAGCCGAGACCCCTGTATTTGCAGGCTTTGGCTTTTTCAGCCGCTTCACATGCCGCACCAACTCTGTTGTTGGTTCCATGTAGATGGGAAGGGGCCAGCGTGTCTGAACAGGTTGCATCCCATACCAGCACCCGCCCCATCTTCCATGGAATCAAGCTCATACCGTCCGGTCTCTTGCCATCGTCTCTAGCGATACCTGTCGGCTCAAGTAAACTTGGCACGTTGACGGTGGCAAGGGACCGGCGTATGATATCGTTGAGTGCGGCATGTCTTGAGAAGCGGCCTGCACTTTTTTGGCATGAAAGTCCGTGATGTCCCAGCTTGTCGACATCACTGCCACAGGGACATTTATGGGGAATGCAGACCGGAACCCCGAGCCGTAGACAGGTTGCGATTCGGAGCGTGTCAGGCTCAAGAAATGTTCCTGTGTTTGCCGACGGGTACGCGTGGAGCCAGTAGCCGGCCTCACGCGCACCCACGGCCAAAAGCCTAGCACGTGCCGAACCTGTACTACGGCTCAAAAGATTGTCAATGGTAATTTTGCAGTTTATGTCGTCCCAGCTCCTCTGAGAATTTGGAGAAACGGGAAAATTTTGACCTGGGCATGCAATTAAGAAAGCGTGTCTAGCTTCTTCCAAGCCGGCAATCTCAAAGTTTGAAGGGGATGCCTTTAAAATTTTACTTATGAGTTTTGCCGAACTATGGACCGATGATAGGAAGGCTGGTAAAGCGACACTGGAAATTTTGCGAATCCCTAAACCACCATAACGGATGGGTAGGGATGCTTGGGTCCAAGATTGCTCGTTCAGCTGCATATTAAAAATCGATTCTAAGCTAATTTTGATTAAGTCGTCCACTCGTGTCAATAGATCTGGGTGATTCCAAAAGGAGCAGCAACGGAGCACGTACGTAAATTTTGGGACGAAAAGACAGAATTTTAAGATGCAAAGGGCATAATGTGGACTAATTTCATGGAGACGGTCAGCAGAATTTTGAAATTTAGAAATTGAGTTATTAATATATTCAGGAATAGATTCATCAAAAATTGGAGACCCTAAGAGGTAAAGGGAATTACTGTTAACTATTTTTATATTTGGAGTCAAAATATTAAATCTTTGCTTTACGTCATTTAAATTTAAGCCGCGATTATTTATAAAAAGCTCGCATTTGCTAAAATTAAGCTCCAGACCAATGGCTTCAAATTTGTTTTTGATTAAAAAAAGATCTGAAAGCACAGTATCCACATCACCTCCTAGGGTTCCGTCGTCCAAATACCAAGCGTTGAATTTAGAATTTAAATTTTGTATTATCGGATTTATAGCCAAACTAAAAATTGCAGGCCCAAGGGGATCGCCCTGTTGGCAACCTACTTCCGAGGACAGTTCGTTAGAACGATATAACAATTTTGTTGGGTCAGCGTAACTGAGAAGAAGATAATTGTATACTTCCGGTATATGTTGTTTTATTTCCGTCAACAGGGTATCCCTATTTACCGAATTAAATGCATTTTTGACATCAATTTTGAGCAACACGTCAGGCTGTTCGTAACTTAGGAAAGAGCGAAGGGCATGGACGGCTGCCTCACAACCTCCTTTTACACCGAAGCCTAACTGTACGGGTTCAAATTCCGGGTTTAATTTTGGTAAAATATGTCGAACAGCAATTTTGGAGGCCAGACGTCGTAGTGTTGATCCAACAGCAATTGGTCTCACCCCTCAGTCTTTTTTGCTGAGGGCAATGAGGTTCGCGCCGAAAAGAATGGGAACAATTTCTGGGTTGACGTTACCGGAATACATAAAGTTGATTAATTTTGTGATCGAATTTACAAGTTGCTCGCCTGCATCGCCCACAGAACGCGAAGTTAAGTCTTTCAAATGTTGGGGTGAGATTCCATCCAGACCTGCAGCCGAACCTGGTTTAAAAGATAAAATGGCATCCGTAAAAATATTATAATAATAATATAATATTTATTATAATATTAGAAAAAAATTTAGGATATTCTAGAAAAAGTTTGCTTTTTTACAAAAAATAAATAAAAACAAAATACTGTTATTATAATAATCTTGATATTTTTATACCGCGAAACCAAATGTTTTTCCTTAATAGTTAAAGTAAACCGTTCTTACAATGTTCAAGCTTAGCAGCAATCATTTCGAATGCTCCTCTGTATAGCATTCTTGTGCAAGTGCGCTGTGCAGCTTGACTTGTGCCAAGATTCAAGATTATGTCGCACCACGGTGGTGTAAATGTTGCACCACGACGTAGCGTCGTGGTGCAACATTTACAAAATCGTTTGCTTGTTTCTAAGCAAAATAAGACAGTACAAAGAACTGGGGACCAACTATGATCGATTAAGCAGCACGTATTAAGAACTTCTCAGCTTCGAATATGTAACGTATGTAAATAAATAGTCAAGAAATTCTTAATGTTGAAACAAATACCTTATTTTACAACCTAAAGGGAGTTATTCGTTTTTGATGATTAGATTCAAGTAAATAAATCCATTGCATCTTCCTTAATATGCTTCAAACTTTTTTTTTGCTATACAAATGAGAATAACTGATTATATCGACATTTTCTGCTGTTCTATTTAATTGTAGTATCATATAATCATAAAGTAGGTACTAGGTAAAATGGGTAGAAGAGATTTTTACTTAGCGTATTTGAAACTCATCTATTATCTACATATTCATTACGTCCTACTTATTATACGATGATAAGTGTGAAGAATACTTTCATCCATAAAAAATTGATACTTCTCGCCATTAAATCGAACAACTGATTACCGTTATTTATAGCTTTTCCGAAGTTTAAGGGCCCAGTTACGGATTGTTTTCTTCAGGAAATTGGAAGCAATTTAAAAAGTTTGATTTATTTACGTTATTTTATATTAAATAGAAGCACACCAGTTTTATTTATTCATAATTGTATACATTATATAATTTAATTAAAATTTCCTCGTTGGTCGCTTACGCTCCTGCGGAACACAAGGTTCAGGGGCTTTACCATGCCCTATTATTGACAAGATAGTTTGACTCATATTATGAAACAGTACCCCTAACCATGGAGCACCAACCAACCACTCGTAGAGTCCTACGAGTTATATACGGGTGTGATCATAATATGAATGTATGAATGTATGGTTTAATTTAATATAGTATCTAACATAAATATAATTTAACAAATTGTTTATATTCTAATAACAAATAATAAATAAGTGGTTTAATTTAATTTCGTGTTTCTGATTACCTTATTAATATGATTACAAAACGATTTATCCTCTACTTCAAATGTAAATGCATTTAGCATTTATAATGTCGCTTACAATAACACTACGGTCAGAAATACCCGCCAATACATTCATTTGTTCTGTATGCGAGTCAAACTTGACGGACAAGTTTTAGAATTGAAAACTGTGTTAAATCACCATGCACACTTTTGAATTCACAACACTGTACACTAAAATCATTAAGTTATAGGTATTTTTTTTAAAGTGTGTTTGTAATTTTTCGCGTAATTATGAAGCGAACGACAAAGGGTGTAAGCTTAAGTATTCCAGTCACGTGGCCTGGGTCCGTTTGTAGTTAATTCAGTGCGGGTCGTGTGTGATCGAACTCACTCTTTACGATTGCGCTCATTGCCTTGCTCAGCCCCCATGTCCTCGGCTATTTATTATGACCAAGCATCATTATCCTCAACTCTTCTGAGCCGTTCATATGTCGAGCGGTTTCTGCATCGTTAGATAAGGCGTTTTACTGCGCCCTTTGACTCTGGCGGTCGGAGTAGATTAGGATAATTATTGACTGTGGACATAGCAAAAGAGGTTTGTTTTGCACCACTGCAGCGCACTGTCATATTGCTAGACCTAAGTTCCTTGTATTCGTTTACTCATTTACTGTTAATATTTATTTTGTAGGTCTTCATCATTGTAGTTTTGTTTAACTTATTAGTGTGTGGCAAATAAACGTTTTATCTATCTATCTATCTATCTATCGTATGTCTCGAATTAAACTGTGTGCTTATTTTACACTTAAAATGTGATGTCGTGATTATTGTTTTTTTATTTAAAAAAATGCGTTGATTTACATTTATTAATATCGTTCACTTAGGTGTCTGTCTTGTTCAAATAATAATGCTAAGTTACATTATGGTAAACAATAAAATAAAAATCAAATCTTAAATTTCCCTCATAAATTTCTATATCTCCGTCTGGTAAGAAATGATTTCCTCTGAATTTGGACACGAATATTGCATTGAAAATACGATCCTATGAAACCGTAGAGTAGGAACTATCTATATTGACGAGATATAAAATGCTGGAGATTTGAATATTGACTCGTAAAGTTGTACGATTTTTATTTTAAAATGTATTGTTACAGTAAATGTTCGTTCACTGCTAAATTCAAAAAACAATTAGATAGCTGACAACAATTTGAATTATATTTACCGTTATATGATCGCATGGACATATCAGATTGAAAACTAACCTGGATATGACTAACCTCCCTTTACAATCTTTTTTGAAATTATAATTAAAGGTTTTAATATAAAAGTCTATTGTAACAGTTCTAAAGATAACATCCATGCTGAGCCAAAAATATTCAATAAATGGCTAAGTGTAATAATAATTTAATGTAGCGACTCGATCGAACTCCGCCCAGGTATCTGGCGGAAAGTTCCGCTCTGTATGAAAGTTGGTAAATCAGCAAGAAAATGCAGATTGAAGGAAAGCTATTTCCAACAAAACGCTCCGAATCGGCTCAGAAATTGGTTTCTCTTGCGCCGCTCTGCTGCCCGAAGAAACTTACGCTAAGACCTATTTTTATTATTTCGTTTTACTTGTTTTCTTATAGACCTATGTTCCACTCACGACTTCGTCCGGGTGGAATTCAGTCAAATGGCAATCGGAAAAACACAATGCCAAAATTTTGTTTCAATTTTCAAATATCATTAAGAGACTATCGTTACCAAGTTGATATACACAATAACACTAGTAAATTCTCGCAGTGATGGCACACCTCAAGCTTTAAAGAGAAGATAAACATCGTAAGGAAACCTGCATTAACTAATATGGGGGCCAACTACAATCGTATAAGACTTACAATAATTTCTTAGCTTTAATTTTAAATTTAACGGTACAAAAATGAAGAGTTAAAAACTTAGAAGTACATGAATTAGATGATGGTAGGCCTCAAGTATAGTGTCAGAGAATACTGTATTGTCGGGCGCTATAAAGATGTTAATAAAACAAGAGCTGACTGAAATGCCCTACTATCTCTCACGTTGGCACCAAATCATATTTTATAAATAATGGGTGTAACACTTTTTGATGGCGTGAAGTATCGCGAGACACAAATTGTGGCAGAAATTGTTTATAATTCCACCAGTTGCTGTGCTGGTACTGCGTTGTGTGATCAATGTATTTTATTGATTCACATCCGATAAAAACAATATACATACAAAATCACAAATGGATGAGGATTAAGTCAACCCAACCAACGTTCGGTATAAATACCGATTGTTATGCTATATTACAATTAAAAAATATATATTCGTTCCTTATGAGCGTCGACATAGTACCTTCACGCTGATGTTACCTATGTGTTTATTAATATCGAATTGCTTGTCTCTTGCTTAAATAATATTACATATCGTTGATATCGAAGCTGTTTAACGTTGAGGCTAGCGTGACATTCGCCTGATGATGTTGAAGTGTTAGTTTCTCCGTCACAGTAGCGTGCAGCACAAGTGTGCGTGACACAGAACAATTCAGGTGACTAGCGTGTCACGTCACGACATTCGTCATTCAGACCCTTCTGTCATTTTGTAGCAACTTAAAAGATATGACTCTTTCTATTATACCTATCTATTTAATCTAGAGTCTAATAATGTAAAAGCCTGGTTTTCATTGAATTCAATACGTAGCATCAGTGGAGCACTAATAATTCATCCATGTTTGGCTTGAGGAAAATGAAATATAAAATTGTCCCGACTCAATTCGACTGTTCACTTCCCGTTGGAACAGACGAAAACCTTATCTCTCTACTTTTATTATTTTCCCAAGTCCGTCCGCAATATTATGCGCGACGGCACGGCAGATGGATCAGAAAACATAAATCTTACGTCTAAACATGTTTGCGCTGAAACGCTTAGATAACAACTTCAAGCGGTTTTTTACTTTTAGGTCTACCAACGTCAATTTTCAATGCTTTTATAGAATTTTGGAATACTTTCTTACTAATTAAATGTGAATTTTGTTGATTAAGTAGCGAATTGACTTATTTTCTTAAATGATATTAAGGAAATATATTCACACATTTTACTCCCAGCTTTCCAAAGTGCACCGTGAATCGCTTTCATAAAGATAACGCTTCCCGCGAGACGTGGAAAACAATGCCCCTCATTCGTATATAAGTCATGTTTAAATTAAATTAAAAATTCAACTTGATATGCATATTGTGTAGAATCAACAAAGTGTACAGCGGTACAGACATAATAGGCTTTTTGTTTCGTCACCTCGGCGCGTACGAATTTATTAGCTTTCACGGTTATCACGGGGAGCTCTCACACGGCTTTTGTAAAATTGTTCGCATTCCGTCGCGGCGCGCATACTTCCCCGCACTTCGCCGCCCGACCGATCTATCTAGATGTTGGGATATGTTGGAATGTTGGAAACACTGCTACGCGCTCATTTTTGAACTTATTTCTTTTATTGGTGTGCTCTCCAATTGGCTTTATTCTGATTGCGCGTTCTCTTTCCATCTCTGTTGTATTTACACGTTTGATTAGCTTCCTCTATGATATTGGTCGCAATAAATTGCGTATGCCTCGTATTTTATGCACAATGTATTTGCATACATTCTCCCTCGTGATATTTTATACATCTTAACATGTTGAATTGAGCATGAACGTAAATCGTTTTCTGCTGTTTCGCTGTATCCTGCATAATATTTTCTAGGAACCGTAAACAATAAAATGCAATAAAAATTTCAAAATGTCGGGACGAATATGTAGCACTTGTGAAGCGCGGAAGTATCGCCCGCCCCATCCAGGGCACTGAGTAGTAACATTCTGAATTCATGAATGTTTTATTGTGGAGGCGACGGGGTGTTAGCGAGAAAAATGCGACGTCATTCATCCACGCTCGTCACGGACACTAACTGCTTGTTCGCCGTTGTTTGGATTTAGTGCGATAAATGTGCGCGTCCCCTAACGCCCTCTAATGCCATTATTTAAGTTACTGATCTAACCACGTACACATACTCCTCTAAGATTTAATAAGTTGATTCTACAATGAAGTGGTTCACCTTGAAAAAGTCCGAATGAGAAAAGTATTTCGGAGTCATAATACTGAATGCTTATCTCCAAGCATTGCATGGACGCTTGCCCCACTATAATAGAAAATGTAGTTTTATTTTAAATTGGAGATTTCCAGAAATGTAAAAGATTTCCACCGGAGAACTTAGATTACATGCAGCATAGTATATAGTTACTTTTTTGTCTTTGATTTCTCATATACTTTAGGGCACGCTTATATTACAACGTTGGGTTTTTCGACTGAAATATTGATAATTATTATTCAATGACGTAATTATGTGATACAGTTATTCCTGAGAAAATGTAACTATTTAAATCGAGTTGTGAAATATTTTTTAATTGTACCGTTGACTATTACTCAGAGTGTGACATGGTCAACGGTGCCCAAAAAGTAGTTTAATGGCCGAGACAGTTGGGCTCCAGCTTATTACAAGAGCCTTAAGGAAGGCATGTAGGACAACAAACCCATAAAGACTTATATCACAAGCAGTAATGGGCAAAACTCGATACGTTTGCCAACTCTTTCCAAATGAACAATCTTGAATCACAGACTGCCTTTGGAACTCACAATATAAAAGATTCAAATTGCTTGATACAAAGGCAAAGTTGATGTTTAAATATATTTGAATAGAAACTAGAACCAATACAAATTAATCAACTAAATTGCCTGAAGGGAATTAAATTATACCTCTGTAATAGACTTTAATACAGTACAGTTTATATAGGTAGAACAAACCTAATTTCATGTTACCTTGTAAGCATTCCTTTGGAAGGCCTGAAATCTAATTAATGGCATAAATATATATTTTTTTGAAATGTTTCTACGGAGAAAATAAAACGAACCTTAACGAGATCGTTTAAATAAGACTTCGCTTGTAGTTATGAGAAATCTTACTTGTGTTTAATGATTCGAATATTGAGGAAATGTGAAAAAAATATTACCAAGTAAAACTGAATTATAATTTTATGTATAACTAGGTAGCTATCATTTTTGTGGCTCAGTGGTAGGTACTGTGAGTTGGTTTTGGACGTCGGTCCTTTCAGCGCAAGTCAAAACAGGTTGACCTCAGATCAAGATCATATTGTTTTTTCTTGTAATATTAAGTAATTTCGCTGTGCCCCGCGGTTTCACTCGCATAAACGTAAGTTTTTATGTGTAGCAAAATAAAAGTAGCTGAGTTACTCTCATTGTAATCAGTTTTCCCGTTAATTTCGGTTCAGCCGTTTTAGAGTATATCTGTAACAAACAGACAAACAGATTTTTTTTATACTGTTTTTTTTTTATTTTAGTAGGTACCGTATATACGGTACCTACTAAAATAAAAAAAAGAAGAGAGTATATACTCTCATATGGATTTAGTGAATAGGTAACTGTTAATTAGGAATTACAAACAGATTCTGCAATTTTATTTATCTCTATCGATTAAGACTAGCTTCAGCCCTCATGCTTCACCTGCACCACAGTAACATAGAGACAGATGAGATACGTAAATGTTGGTATTGCTAAATTTTTGTGCTATTTTGAAGTATGTAATGATTACCTATTGAAATATAAATCTCGCCAATTATTCGGTAGAAGCCGTGGTGGCCTTGGCGTTAGAGCAGTCGCCTGCTACGCAAGTTCGAATCCAAGCGGGGCATGTACCAATGAGTTTTTCTAAAAAAAATATGTACAGTGATTTCACACTACGTGCTTTACGGTGAAGGAAAACATCGTGAGGAAACCTGCATATTTCTGAGAAGTAATTCAATGAAGTATGTAAAGTGTCTGAGACGGCGATGTACTCACCATCTGCCATGTTGGCACTTAATCATCTTTGGTGAAAACTGGGGGTTGTGATTACAACACCTCTGCCTACCCCTTCGGGGAATACAGGCTTGAGCATATGTATGTATTCGGTAGACTTCTGGCAAAAAATTGTCAGAAGACAGTGTATGTCTTGTCTGTAGTAGTTTGTAAACTCTTAATAGATACGCTGAATCGTGTGTTCACTAATCCAATACAACTTCAAGTATACAAATCGAAACACCGATGGCGAATTTGATTTTTAAAACTTAGTAATTCTGATCGCATAGCGACTTGTTTGTTTCTGAAAGCGAGTAAAGTGGACAAATGCAGGGACGTAACGAGGCGGGCCCGACCGCCGCCTCTTGGCGAGCCTCCAGTGCCTTGATTTAAATGTGCTATTTATCGGGACTACTAAAACACAATTTATTCCGACCTCATTACTGGAATTACTATGTATTTGGACCGGTCCAAATTTGGATGAAGATACTTATTCTATTTGGCTAATATGCTGAGTTGATAGCACAGCATACTTTCATAAGGATTTACGAATTTATATTTTTATTTATATTTTGGTCTATCTACAAGGGCTTTTAATTAACAAAACCCAGTAAAGCACTGATATTTATTTTGCAGGAAATTAAAGCATTTCAAGAAGTTTTTGTATTTCTATTAACCCACATCAACGAGAGAGAGTCGTGGTGGCTGTGGGGTTCTAGCGATCACCTGCTACGGCAACGACGCCATTTCGAATCCCAGCGGCATGCACAGATGAGATTTTATAAAAACTTAAGTAAGTACATTAATTTCACCCCACGTGCTTTACAATGAAGCAAAATATTCGGTTTTGTTTTAATATCTATATACGCGTATAGTGCCTAAGACGGCGATAGACTCACCATCTGGTACGTTGGCAAATAATCATCTTCGAAGAAAAGTGGGTGTTGTAGTTACAATAGCTCTACCCATCTGGGGACCCACCTAGAATGGCGTGAGCACATATATATAGATATTATATCAACGGTACGAACTTCCACAACTATTATGTCTAACTCCTAAGGGGTATGGATAATTATAGACAGTTTTCTTTTCAATACAGTATTGAAGTTCTATCCGTGACATTTGAACATATTGCCAAGTTTAAGTAAGTTATTCTTTGCTAAGTACTTCGGAGCCATTAGTTTTCCCGTATTGAGCAATAAAATGAATTGCTTCATATGATTGCCCTTAGCTGGAAAATTCAATTACTCGTGAAAGTGCATTTTAAAAGCTTCATGACACTTGACACAGAACTTAATTTCTTAGAAGAATAATTCTGCAATCTGTTTCAAAAATAAAATGTAAATAGTTCATTTAATTTAATTAATAGGAAAAAAAGAGCATAGGTGGCCTTGAGGTTAGAGCAGTCGCCTGCTCCGCAAGCGACGCAAGTTTGAATCCCAGCGGGGCCTGTTCCAATAAGTTTTTCTAAAAAAACTTATGTACTGTGATTTTACACCACGTGCTTTACGGTGAAGGAAAACATCGTGAGAAAACCTGCATATTTCTAAGAATTCAATGACGTATGTAAAGTGTCTGAGACGGCGATGGACTCACCATCTGTCACGTTGGCACTTAATCATCGCGGTGAAAAGTGGGTGTTGTGATTACAACACCTCTGCCTACCCCTTCGGGGAATACAGGAGTGAGCATATGTATGTATGTAATAAGAAAAAAATCGGTAAATAGGACTCGCGCATGAAGGGTTCCGTACCATGATGTATAAAAACGAGCAAATAAAACACTTTTGCATTTTAGTATTGATTTTGAGCAGCAACAGTGAAACATCATCTAGGAAAATGTCAAGTGTCTTATTATCACGTATTACGAGTAAAACGTATTTTTTCAATCTTTTGAAATGTAGTAGTATTTTATGAAAACCTGCATAGGATGGAAGGAAAACAACTATACAGGTACATGCAAAGACAATAAAATATGCATAATCATAGACAAAGCTGATAAGATTATGTGGCGGCGCGCCAAGAGCGCATAAACTTCTTCAAAGTGTCAATAATGCGCCTGTTAAATTTTATACAGACCTTAAATTATTTTAGCGCCGTTATGTTAACAACACCAACAAATTTCTTTATAAGGAGAATCGATCGAGGGGCAGTTCCGAACTCCGCCCATTACATCGAATGCTCCAATATTTCACAAGTCTATAGCCAATGTTTTTTAAGAATCTTATTTTTGGATACCTGATTCAATTTATGTACCTCAACCTTTGGATTCTGTTGCTCAAACTTTGCGAAGAACAAAGGAGATCTACGATGGAGTTATCTTTCTAAAACAGGCGGTAAAGCATAGTAGTCATTCTTTGACATTTGTATGAAGCGAGCGTGAACATGCTTTGTTATCCCCAATATTTTTCCAAGCGCTTATAACTCGTTATAAACTACCTATTACCATTCATGCTTCTTCTATATTTCAGTAAATAATAAATTTTTAAATTTATTATTACGAATAAAGCAGAAATCCAATTAGAATACCTGTCTGCCTACATTAATTCCAAGAACCAGGATATAAATTCAATGAAATGGAAATTCATATTGAAGTGGCTCGCAGAATTAATCCGATCGTTTTTCAAGTTGTGTCCTATTCTTTTTGTTTCATAAAGGCCACCGACGGAAACCGCCTAGCACTCCAATTAATGAAATAAACCTCTTCGACAACTCTACAGCAGCGTTCACTATTGGCACGAGAAAGACAAACACACAATAAACACAAATAAACACTGCACATTGGCCGCGAATTGTAGATTTTGTTTGAGTTCTCGTCATCATTTAAATCTATAATGCCTTGTTAATTTTTTTCCCGCTTTTCAGTGACTTGAAAAGTGCACCCACACCAGTCACAACCCATCTAGGTGAACAGTTCTCATCAATACGAATGAATCAAGCCGAAACACTACGTGCTTGCTGTAAATAATTGAGGAGTTCCATCGACTGTCTTTTGGCTCCATCATCAGATCAACTCCACATGTTCATTTAATGTTGTTTCAAATGTATGCTTGTATATGTTTAAACCACGAAAGTATTAAAGGACTCCCTTCGATTTTCAAGTTTAATATTACACAATTCAACGCATTGTGGTTGTTGTGATTTAGGTACCTATTAATACTCAAAGGTGATCTTAAATATATACAAATTACCTACTTATTTCTTTCTTCCCTTCTTTCATTCCCATATTCAAATAATATTATTCTACCTAACTTTAACCTAATCAGTTTAATTTATTCAATACATACATACTTAGATAACGATCGAATTCCCCTAAAAGGTAGACAGAGTTGTTAATACATTGTACCCACATTTCGCTAGTTATGTTTAAATCCCACGTATTAAGGGCCTTTGGGGGCCTATTTTCCAGTAAACGGATACTTATTCAGACTCCGGGCTGTTACTGGGAATCTACAGATGGAAAATCCCTGTAACACTGCCCGAATTGGGGGTTGAACCCAAAATCTCGTTTTCAGCAGTAGCGTTTGACCAATGATGCAGTTTAATGAAAAAGTCTGAAATAAAAAGGATAATCCTAATTACAAAGCTTTCCCATTAGCGATTCGAACATTAACTTTCATACCCCTTTTTTCATACCTTGATTTCGAAACCTTTAATAGGACTTTAAAACTAATTACTAAGCGCTTATTATTAAAGCAAAAGTGACATTTTGACCACGCGACTGATAAAATAAACAGTTGAAATAATTCATACATTCCATTTGAATTGGATATTAACCGTCAATTGATAGGACACACAGAAAACAGTCAGTTGAACCAACGTGCTTAATCGGATTTGAAACTGCGAATGCTTTTATTAATGTAACCGATACAGCTATAAGCTGACACTGTTGGCCTCAGTTATTTGCTGGATTATATAATTGGCAATTAAGTCAGTTTCGTTCTCTCTCTCTTGTACTTAATATAAACCCATTCCAATCTAATCAGTATCAAATTGTAACTTAATAACGAATTTGGTTTGTTAATTTCATTCACGAGCTAATTTGTCTCCAGGTATAACTTTTGGGAAATGGGCAACGATGAGTGAGCACTAGTAGACTATAAACATTATTAAGTGTATGTTTTTAATAGAACTAGTAACAAATTGAGAATTCACAATGCTTTGAGAGGACATTCCTTCAATGGAAAAGTACGGAAGAGAAAAGTTTTTGGTTCATACATTTTCTCAATTCCATTAGAGAATTATACTGTAATGCTAAGAAATGTAAGCGTCCAAAGGAAAGATAATTCTGGCAGACCGGCCCCGCTTCAATAACGCAACTCGCCGACCACTATAAAGTCTGTTTGAATAACGAAGGGGTTCTTTTATGCGGACGGGGGTTTGAAAGGAAAACCATTTTTTTTAAATGATGTCATGGTTTTGAATATGCAAAGACTGTCGCATGATTCATCGCCATTTGGATGAAAAATAAGCACGGAGGTTAGGTACCTTTAATTTATATCGCGTTCAAGCAGTTTCATAATGTTTACTGCTTATTTCATCAAATAATGTGACTTTTCTAATTATTTTAATCATGAAACAGGGGAGAGTAATGTTCATAAAAACGTCTGTCTATGGTATTTTTATAGTCCAGCAAGTAAGTAATCCAATGTTTAATTGCACATAATCGTTAACAGTAATGTAGGTATGGGGGCATCAAATAAAGTAGCGCGCAATAAAATGAAGTTGTCCCGAATGGGCCGCTGGTCGGATATCTGACACGGAACTAATTCCCACTATATTTTAATCCGGCAAAATACAAAGGAGCCCAATTTGCATAAACCTCGGCTGTTTGTTTCATGCGAGGACTGTATCCGCTTCGCTGTGGGCTATTCTGTAGTCAATTTAACTGTTTGCGCGACGCGACGCAAATGACACAGGATTGCATGATTGTGAAACTATTTTACTATGTATCTACACACACCGTAGCTGGGAAAAATAACTAAAACTATGTCTAGATGTTTGCGTAGAATTTTGAAACTGTCTTCCTTGAGCGGGTTCAAAGACTGATAGATAAACGATAAGAGTTGAATTAAACACAGCGCCGCTACCGTGCAACCATGTATTCTGACTTTCTTCGAAAACCATCCATGGTGAACCATTAGGCAGATCTTCACGAGGTCTACAAATCCACGACTATTCTGCCAAAAGTAACAACAAAAGAGTTCAATGATGTTTTGTGAAGCTTTAAACTCGTATGACCGAGAGTGGAAGGAAAATATATATCGGTAATACTTATTGCCACATAATGGTATTACGTCTAGACTGATTTTATGTTCTATTTGATACTAAACAGTTATTATCGTTGTATATAGCGAGTTAAATAATAAAGTGGCAAGGAATAATACGATGTAAAACTCTTATAAGCAAGAATATAGTCCGAAACCACGGTTACTGACAGCCTTACTAAATGAAACTTTATTTATATCAAAATAATCCAATGTAGGTATATTTTTTAAACAAACACGTTATTGTAATTTGAACCTCAGACAAGCATCAATTAATATTAAATTGATTGTGATTGTGAAAGGTGCGAACCTTTTAAAATACAACTAGCATTCTCACTTTCCGGTATTTAGCATGCTATTATACGAGTTTCAGTACGTGAAGAACCCTGAGGCGCTTGTGAATATTCATAATGCTATTCAGCAAACTTGGAGAAACTTGTACACAAACTTCTGCGTATTCTCGTCTTGTTATATCACTCGTGGTCTAAAGTGCCGTTTCTAGATTACATGAGCGTAAAAATTCCAACTTTTCAACTTATATTTTCTGTTCCTCTCGTTCCCATTGACATTCAGTTCGTGAAATAAATAATGATAGGAAAAACTTCTCTAGTTCGAGTAGAAGGTACAATTTGTCGTTTCTCAAATATCACGAGATTAGAAGTCGAAACTCGCGACACGTTGCGGTACTAGCGTTTCTTGGAATACATTGGAAACGAAGCGAAATATTCGTCGTCATGCGAGCTCCAATACCATCGGAACACTCGGTGCACGTCGATGCTTGGAAATTGTGAGTCTAGTTCTCGCTGGTTTCAATTTTGTATTATGACGCAATCATATTTTTTTATTACGTAATGAAAAAGTTTAAAGAATCTCAATGATCTTTCCGATTAATGGTGAGTTTCGGTCATAATATTTAAAATTTAATTGTATAGTTGTTTGAAGCTATGGAATAAAATCTTAGTTATGTTATGTAATAAGGGGGTTAAAGTTACAACTGCAAACATAAAATATGTCTATCCAGCCATATATATTTTAAACGAAATTAGTTTGGTACTTAGTTGTACGCAGCAAAAAAATTTTGTCGTAAGGATTTTCTCGTTTACGGAACTTTAAGAGCGAACATGTAAATGTAGGCAGGTGGGTAGTAAATCCTAATAAATTGTCTAGATGTGGTAACGAGCGGTGCAGTCTCTGTGGATATGTATTTTATTAGATTTACTGGAACATTTCTCTTAGAAGGATTAACATTTATTTGAGTCTTTCCACATATTATAGCAATTTGAAAATGTTTGCATTGCTAGTAATGCTTTCATTTTAACCAACATCAACGTGAAATGGAATTGTTAAGTTATACGTGATATATTGTAGCTATACGTGAAAGAGAAGGAAGGCTTTTGGTGTTAAATTCAGGCAAATTCTCAATAAATAAGCAAATGGAGATGTATTTTATGCTTCTAAGAGTAGTCCAGGAGCTCGGAACATTGCTCAGAGTCAATTTGCGACCGTGGTCGAAGATGCAGACTTATACGGTCGGACAGTGATGCAAAGTGCAAGCATATTTATCTACTCTTTGTCTCGTTATATGTTTACAATACGGACATTTATGTAAAACATGTCTTGGAGTAACCAACATCTATACAACGCAATTGAAACGCAGATTAAATAATAGTTAGTTAGATACTTGATGCTATGAAAAAGTAACTCATGTACTCGTGCAAAACTCTAAGACCGTAGGCTTATCAGATAGATCCAGTGATTGCCGTAATTATTCAAGCCTAATGCCCTATACCCGCAAACCCGGTTCTCCCACCGACGGCTGCTGAACATTTCACATTTTCTAGGACATCTGACATCAGATACTCGGTTTTGTTAACCACCTTAATGTTTTATTTACAGAAGCTTGTATTTAATAGAAAAATTAAATATATAACGAGATTGAAACTATTACTAATTTTCTGCACAAATTAGCAGGAGTCGCGGCATATCCAAATTCAGTTGAATATCTTACCACTAAAATAGAATTGTTTTGGCAGAGTAAATTAAGTTAGCGTATGCATTTGTCAGAATTGCACCTGGACCGCTAACAAGATTTAAGGGGAATGTGGCCGGTAACGCGTCTACCTATAGGATAATTAGTACCGCTACCTCGCGGCGTCTCATTTATCCTACTCCGCAGGGAGGTGGGTCAGCCAGTAAATCTACCAACCTGAGCGCTCTTGTCTTTGTAAACTTGAAAATCTAATTACATTTACAGCTCCACTTAAGTTCTACTTTCCCGTTGAATTTGCATTTCCTTCTGATTTTTGTGCTCTGATTGTGATAAGATTTTATTCCACTGGAGTAAGTTCATCTAGAATATTCGTTTTTTATGCAAAATTTTCATTAAGCGTATTTCAACCGCTGTGGCTTTCGGAAACCTTCACGAGTGTTCATGTTAAGGGAGGTGCGTCAAAAGCGAATGTTTGCTCAACTGCCGGTTTATATGCCCGAACAGGCCCAATAAAGAGCATCTCAATGTTGTAAAGGCGTTCCTAATGCTTATTTGCATTCGAGAAGGCTCCCTGAACGGGCAAGCAAGTGTAGGGGAACGGCTCGCAGCGTCGGAGCCGGAGAGCGCGCTAGACGGAGGGCTCCCTAGGTAGTGATTAGACGATGCTAATACCATTTACTTTCCAACTTTCCTGACTCACCGACCGTTACGTGAACATTCGCTATTTATTTTAGAGTACTTTAAAATCATCTTAAGCCACCAACTTAACTCTTTTCCTTATTATACTTCGTGTGTAGTTTGAATATAAATTCAGGAACTTGTAAACGGGAATTCTTTTATATATCCAGAAGTAGTTACAGTAATACATATCCTCACTCCTGTAGTCCCCGAAGAGGTAGGCAGAGGTGTACTTATAATATACCGACATTTCACTATTTATGTTTAAAATCCCGTGTAGGGAGTGAGCCTATTGTCATTAACTGGGTACTAATCCAGACTAGTGGTGGATGCTTATGGGAAATAGCAGATGGAAAATGCAATAACACTTTTCCGACCAGTGGATCCAATCCTGTGGAACCAAAACAGTGGACCTTGCGACCTCGGGGTCTCAAATGCAACTGCGAAACACTGTTTGGTTGGTCTTGGCACCAAGAGGTAGTTTTAATATGAATGAAAAGAATTTATTTCCTAATGTATTATGAAGGTATAAAATGTATAATAATTAATGCAACTTTAGTTGCTAGCTTCACCTTTTATGTCCAAAGTGCAGTGAAGGAGTCCTGAGAGATGGCAAGGTACATTTAACACTCAGGCTCAGGCATACCATCCTCCCTTAAAGATGAAATTTCTTAATCATAATTCTTGCAAGCTAGTGTATAGTTTTATTCCTCTTAATACCATAATTATGTATATACCATTCCACTAAAGATGAACGCATCATGTAATGAAGGATAAGGAATAGGATAGGGAATATTTTTGACTATGGGGCTAACCATCATCGGTTCAAGCAGAGCGTATTAGGAATTACTGAACTTTGACGTTTCATTTTGGTACCGTAAAATTAAACGTCAAAGCTAAGAAGTTCTTAATACGAGCTGCTTAAGAGATCATAGTTGGCCCCCAGGTAATATTACATTTGTACGACTCTAATTCATATTGTTATAGTCCCCACAGACTACGTACCTGAACTTTAAAAGTAGACAAAAGAGGCTAGGTAATGGAGTCCACGGCGTGGGGACGGAGAAGTCAGAGCTTAGGCCACATTAAAACTGCAACCATAAAAGTTTGGGCGGAGTTGCGCGGTCGGGCGGGGCAACTTGCACTGCATTACTACAAGAAGTAAGCTGCAGTTAAGTGTTTACTTCGCACATTCCAAGGCATTGTGCGGCAACTTCACTAAGTTTGCCCCATAAAAACAGCCTGACTCCTGCATCCGTGTTCCTGCGGTAGTTTACTGGTAGATAATAATGTTTATCCATCATTGCTCTAGTCATAAGTTGGTCTTTTGAGTGTGCTTAATTGGCACCACATTTAGTTCTGTGCTTTTGAGGCATATACACATTATCATTATATGCAAAAATACTATCTTCAGATCGTCACAACTAACCACCATGACGGCCGGCTTAATGTGTTCGAGAGGAAGTAATACAGAAAAAATCTCTTTAAATCAATGATGAGTCTAATCTATTTAAATTTTAAATAGATAAGACCCATAATTGATAGCCCATCTAATTACTAGCCAAGAGAGCAGGGTTGTCTATAATTTATATACAATTATAATTGAATTGAAACTGAGCAAAAATATTATGCGTTTGATCCTGAAAGGTGTTTTTTTTAAAGTAAGTACGTATATTGAAAATAAATTATAATTGAAAAATAATTATTTACTTATTTAATCTCGTACACAAATTTATAAAACACACAATAAAAAAACAAATACAAATAATTTTCTTATGAGCCACGTCAGATGAAGGGCTAGCCGGGTTGCCATTGATTGCGGTAATTATTCAGTTCGCCGCCCTATGGAGTACCCTCCGACACTTGGTAAAGGCGGGACTTGATCAGACAAAGTAAGCAACGCTTTTCCTATAGGTATAGCTAATTTGCCAACTTTATTTTCGTTTAATTAAATTTGATTTACCGCGAATTCATATCTCAAAACGCTAAGCTGTAAGCAGTCGCACCGAAACGAACACTTTTCCGACTAGAAGTCCACAGACGTGGAAATTTAAGGATAAACCTTTTTACTAAATTACTAAAGCTGACAAGCAAGCCGTGACGTTTGAGCAGTCGCCTGCTACGCCAGCGACGTAAGGTCGAATCCCAGCGGGGCCAGTACCAACGAATTTTTCTAAAAACTTATGTGCAGTAATTTCGAACCACGTGTATTGCAGTGAAGAAAGACATCGTGAGGAAACCTGCATATGTCTAAGAAGTAATTTAAAGACGAATGTCTAGTGCCTGAGACGACGATAGACTCACCATCTGTCACGTTACCACTTAATCACCTTCGGTGTAAAGTGTGATAAGCAAGCTACAGTTCACCTCATGGTATACGGATTCTGCAGAGACTTGAACGCGTGTAACACCAAGATGTTCTTGTTTGCGAAAACGTAGGAAAACTCATGTAAATTCAATCGTAAAAATTCATTTCAGATGAGTAGGTGATATGGTCTACTTTTTTGCCCAGTAATATTTTGAGTAACAAGCTCTACCTAATAGAAAGTGGAACCACAGCTCTTTAATGATAAACCACTAGACAGTCATCCAGTGTCTGATTAATTCCATTCATCGTTCAATTTGCCCCTCAGCAGTCCAACACTGATCCAACAAATCTACAATGACAGGTGGTAGGTATTTGTCAAAGCTCCAGTTCAATCTGTGACGTCATTCATAACACCTTGTGGGCTTTCACGCGATGGCGTATGCAAGTCATGTTCCGTTATTTGAATAATGATCCTCTATACACATGTAGGTACCCATGGCCTAACCGAAGTCTGAGAATGATTTAACAGTATTGCTTTTTTTATCCGAATGAGGTTAATCGAAAAGGTCTTTTATTTTTAGAATTACGTAGGCTTAGCTACACTTAGGCGTGGATGCCACACTTTCGTTTGAAACTAAATGTTTAATACTGGAACTAGGGTACAATTTTCGTTGATTACATTTACAACAATTTAGAATAATGCTCTGCTGGTCTAATCATGGTAACATGGTAGTAGACGTTAAAGAAAAAATACAAAAGTTTTAAATCATACAGAGAGTAGTGATAGCCTTGAAGTTTCAGCAGTCGCCTACCACTTAAGCGACGCAAGTTCAAATCTCACCGAGGTTTGTACCCAGGAGTTTTTCTAAAACTTATGGGCAGTGATTTCACATCACGTGCTTTGTGGAAAAGAGAACATTGTGAGGAAACCTGCATATGTCTGAGAAGCAATGAAAGATGTACGTATAGTGCATGAGACGTCGACAAACTCATCTGTCTCGTTGACACTTAATAATCTTCGGTGAAAAGTGCGTGTTGTTATTACAGCACATCTGCGTACCCCCTTGGGGAATACAGGCGTGAGCATATTATGTATATATGTATGTTGAAATCAAAATCAATACTGGAAAGTGGGAAACAAAACACCACATAAAATCAACCAAGACACATTTATATGAATGTCTGATCCATAAAGTATTTTGGTACCCAGTTGTGAACAATGTAATAAAGCAACAAAGTTTCAACACTGAAGCTAAGCAACCCTCCTGTGAATGTGCTGGATAATATTACCTTTCTTTATTCGCCCATTAGAACATTATCTTAATGAGAGATATGGCTCGAGAAAGTCTCTCAGCTTTCGTACGTTTTTCTCCTTGAAAGACTTTACCTGCTTGGAATTTATTTATCGCTGACAAATGAATGAAGTTATGTTTCTTGTGATAATAAACGTTAAATTAACTTTGTTGTTATTATTAATATCTTTGTGCTTATGTGTCTGACTGCTATCTACCCTTTGGAGACTGAAACAATATAATATTGTTTTACTTTTTTTTTAAATAATATGTTATGTAACATAAGATCCAGATTTAGAACTAAAGTTATCGAATCGAGAAGAACCAACATTAAACAATAAACAACGCTGTTTCGACGATTCAAGAATTTACAGATTTTCTACCGAAGAAAAATAATATCCAGAAAAATATTTAAAGAAACAAAATGGAAAGCAAACTATACGCTTTGCAGTATTGATTGAGCTCGGGTGGCCGCAATATGGAAGATTTGTTGGGAATAACGGTTGAGCAGATAGCTCGAGTGGCCATTACAGATATCTTGAGCTGCCTGCGATCGAAAGAGTACACCTACGTCTCACTCGAGTTGCCTTTGGGCTGCAAGGCCGCACATTCTACCGAGGCGTAATACACAGGCTTTCAAAAATTCTATTGCTTGCTTTTTGAACGATTTTGAATAGAATTATGTCATGAGTAAACTTTGTCTATTCTTCGGATTTTTATAATTTTGGGAATACAAAGGCATTTGATGTGACGTCAGGTGAGGATTTTTGAACAAGTGGGCTAGTATTTTATATTTTTAAATTTTTGACTTATGAATTAATCAAATTATAAATGAAAGCAATTATCTTGGATTCACAAAACGAATTTGAGTTCCTTGTTCATGTGATCTGACACAAAGAAGCTAGGTACATAATAGATGACTAGATTGTACATGGCTTGATGGTAAGCACCACGCTCTTTTAACCCTGCCTTTTTTGTGACTATTAAACCCTGATATCTTGACCATCTTTTCACTATATGTCATCGTCAGTTATTATATTATTATTAATAACCTTCCTGTACAGGATTTAAGGCACCCGTGTGATAGGCGCCCAGCCAAGAGCATTGTCTCGCATTTTTATGATGGGCATGAACGTAAAATGATATCTATGCAACGAATGACGTCGATATTTTACTTTAACTTGAACTCAGTATTATGTACTTCAGCAATTGCAATCACATTTCTTCAGTCTTCAATGCAAAACTTCGCAAAGTATAATGAGATCTACTGAATTATGGAAAACTTGATCGATTTACATCATCACCTACAGTATCTTAGATTATAATCATGTGGTTCTTCTATCTATACCCTCATCACGAGTTTTGCACCATTTTCGTAATTTATACCTCCTTGCTATGCTATGCTTGTATGAGATATTTTAATTATTTACGTCACCGCTGCACAATTTCTTATACACATATTGAGCGGAGTCGCTAGTCAGTATAGATTAGGAATACGGCGGAAAATTAAAAAAAATATAGCGTGTATTTAACTGTACGGGGCTACTCTTAGTTGTGATATTTCTTAATTATCCAAGCAGAAAATGTAATGTTTATTTAAGCTAAGTACTTAAATATTAAAGGTACTTGCCCATCTACCTCAACTGTAGACATTAAGCATCCTGTGGGAGAAGAAACAGAGATGAAACGATGAATATCTAATTTGTACTTCTACAAACAAAATTCTCCTACTGATTTGTACCGAGATTAACAGCTTAAAGAAACATTTTCACAAACGTCCTACTTCAAAGGCGCACTATGCGTGGGATTCATATGCAAAGTCTTTTGCAATATAATTTGGTACTAAAATAATACGAGATCAAATATAATATTTTCAAACAGTTTTGAGAAATATAAACAATATCTAATTTGTTCATAGAAATCTCAAAAAACTCATCGAGATACTCGTATATCAAACTCGTATAACAAATAAAACGGTTCAATCCTATTGCTACGGCGTAGCTATTTCCGCAATGCAGTTAAAACCTCTGTAGAAAAAATAGATTTATAATAAGTGCCATTTTTGATCAAGGCTCATTTTCTCACAACGATGTCCAATATTATACAATAGTTTCCTATATTCAGCTTAAGTCTTGTAGTGGGTGTATTAATGTATGTTTTTATAGCAATACGCAAGCGACGCAAGTTCGAATCCCAGCTGGGCCTGTACAAATGAGTTCTTATAAATACTTATGTACAGTGATTTCACACCACGTGCTTTACGGTGAAGGAAAACATCGTGAGGAAACCTGCATATGTCTGAGAAGTAATTCCAAGACGAACGCTTAGTGCCCGAGACGGCGATGGACTCACCCTCTGTCACGTTGGCACGTAATCATATTTGGTGAAATGTGGGTGTTCTTGTTACCTCTGCTTACCCCTTCGGGACCCATCCGGGATGGTGTGAGTATATTCATTTTATATTATAAAGAGGAAAGGTTTGTATGTATGTTTGTAAAGAAACGGCTCAAAAAGACCGATGTAAAACATTCTTACCCCATTAGAATGCTACATTATCACTGATTAATATAACCTAGATTTTATCACCATACTCCCACGGGAACGGGAACTACACGGGTGAAACCGCGTGACGTCTGCTATTATTTAATAGAAACAGGTGTTCCTTTGCGAAATAGTATTTCATCTCAATAGAAATTTAGTTTATTTTTATGTTTTCATAATTTTTTATCCGAATATTTACACCAGGTAGAAATTCGACTAAGCTGTTGCATTTCTCACGGTTCTTTTGGTATGTTGTGTAACTATGTATATTATTGGTGTATTTGGGAAGCTTATTAAAGTCAGTGCAAATAACTCCACCAATTAAAAAGGATTTATTGCAACGTGGGACAGTCACAATTCATAGATAAAGTGAAGAAGGAAGCGTAATAATTCAATTGTAGCTTTATAGTTCACGAACTTATATACTTTATGCGATAAAATGACGCGTTATTGATAGTAAACCAGAATTTTTCGTTGTAGGGAGCTAAAAGCTTTAATAGATGTAAGCGATCTAGAGGTGACAACTTCGTTTATCAATTTATCCTCTACTGTGAGCGCATATATTCATTGTTTATTTTTGACAAGTATTGTATCATTTTTTGATTGAGTTAGTCACTCGATACGTTGGAAACCTAGAATATTAAGAAGTTAGTTGACTGTACAATATGTAATTGTATTTTGATGCATAATTATTTAATGAATAGCATACCGTGGTTATTTTATATCATATATAGTAACGACACAGATGTGGTTGACCTAAGAAATCAGCTATAATACCTTACAGGTGTGCACAATATGTACCTTTTCGGGTGTCCCTTCTAGATCGTATGTTATTTCGTGTAAACAGGTGAGCTCGCGGGAATCGCTATTTCGCTCACGTTCGACATCCGATAAAAGTTTCCGCCACAATCACCTAAGAGCTCAGCTGTCAGGGATAACCTTATATCGGTTTTGTTTCCACTATGTCCCTGCGCACCCACGCGGCTGTAGTGGCTCACATTAGAGGATATGCTACCTCTAATCTATACTAATATTATAAATGCGAAAGTGTCTCTATCTGTCTGTTTGCTGTTTTGTTCACGCCGCTGTGCCGACAAGGCTGAATTTGGAATAGACAGTTTTGACTTCAAGGAGGATAATAGATAATATAGAAGGACATAATATGCTTCCGTAAAAAATCTTTTCGGAGACGAAGATACGGGCTAATATGTATGTGTGGCAAAAGCCCTTAATTGAATTTTCCTTAAACCCATAATTCCCGTTCGTATTACTCTACTTACATTATCGTTTATTTACTAAGTTCCAACTATAATAACGCTTCAAACAAAAGACTTTCTTGAATAGAGACATACTAAAATTACGTGTTCTTGTATTACTAATATAATTGGTACAAAAAATTGGTAAAAACCATGTATCAGTTATTGGAAAGTTAGATTTGTAATTTTATATTCAGGACGAATACCTTTCTAAACATCATACATATATGCTTATACCTGTATTCCCCGAAAGGGTAGATAGAGGTGTTGTAATCATAACACCAAGTGGGTGTCACCGAAGATGAATAAGTACCAACGTGACAGATGGTGAGTATATCAGGTCCTATACATACGTTTTTCAGAGTCTGAGAAGTAATACAAAGTGTAATGGATATGCATTTGAACTTGCATCGCTAACGTAGCAGGCGACTTCTCCAACCCACAACCCCACGGCTTAGAACATCGCCTAATAAATCCATTGTTTAAAAGTAGTCTAGATCTCTTTTTGTGATACGAATTTCAAAAGGGATGCACAGAGTTCTAGTCAGGGTTTGGTCTAGTCTTGGTTGTGTAATAACGGAGATACGTAATAACGAACTCTATAAAGGATTGAACTTATTTAATGTAAAGAAGCAACAGCTGTTAGTAATATCGCACCGATGTTGATTCAATCCTACGCTTCCAGAGATACCTGCTATTACAATAAGCTTTTTCCCAACCCACTATTTCTAAATTAAGGGCATTTAAGTCAAGATAAACTTCTGCGTTATTGTTTCAAATCCAAACATTAAAATAACAGCTGGTACATGCTATTTCACGTAATTTGATTTTACAACCATCGGCAAAGCAAGTGTTCACAAAATTCGATTGAACTGAGATTGCCTTCATAATAAATGCTCTTTTATTGACGATACAAGCACAGTGTTAACATTTTTGAAATTGAGTTAATCTCAATAAATATTCGTAGATTGTTTAATGATTTATCTTTTTTTGATGATGACGAAAAAAATGTTTAATCTTTTAAACTTGCTTCTTCTTTAAAAACATTGTATATTTATGAAACGAAATTATTTTAAAAATGCTATATTTTGTAGTATTTGTACATACACTTTTTTATTATTTTTAAGGAAGGGTTCCTATACTGATTCTCATATTTTCAGCAATCTTGGTCTCGGAAACTTATGTTTGAAAATAATTAATATAAAGACCTCTGTGGTAGAAATACCAAAAGTTTATAACTAATTTATCAGAATAAAATATACTTGAAATTAACCGAAAATACCATCAAAGCTCTGCATTGAAACGAAATCAACAATTTATCCAACTTTTAAAGGTGGCGGACTTATATATAGAAACTAGTTTCTTTATGATGAAAGAAGTTACTTAATTCGATTAAATGCTGCGCTACGGAACTGTAGACGACCAGTTTTGGTTACTCTTTCAATAAGACAGGGTAATTTAGCTAATGAGCGCGCTCTACAGTAAATAACTTGAACAAAGTCTACGTCAGTGAGATTCAGCCAACAACCTTTGATACACGACAGGAGCCGCAGCGACTTGTTAACAGAATAAAAATATCACTTGCCTAGTTTCCTACCTGCAAATACTGAACGAATTAAGTACTTTGGAAATGACAACTACAAACAATGTATTGCTTAAAATACTCATGTTGTGGTAATTGCGATAGAAAACTATTTTTACTGCTGAACATTCGCATTTTTTACACATCATATTATAATTTCAATTTGACCTGCAACGTTTCTTTTAGCTTAATATAGAAATTTACGAAACAATTTAAAAAAACACTTCACTTCACTCAGACTCGGGCACCGACGTTTCCATACAATTAATGTACTTAACCAAAAAATTTACGGCATTCGGATTTTTTATTTTACTTGGGATTTAAGCCTGCTTCTTGCCAAATTTCATAATCGTAAATTAACCAATAGGTTTTGATTGTGAGTGTCAAAAAATGCTGAATAAACGGCCGTCAATTTTGATTGCTTTAGCTTACAATTTAGATTTTTCATAGTTCTAATGGATTGTAGACCTTTCAATGCAATTTTAAAATTGATACTTCCAGGCGTTCCCGAGAAAAAGGGTCTTCAGAGACAGAGAACGAAATTATCCTATAAGGATTTCTTTGTTTTAATCAATGGCCAAAGGTTTAATCAATGGCCAATAAAACACTTGGTCACGCTCTTCATAGTAAATCCAGGACCTTAAGATGATGATGTACGCTCAAACACCAAAAGGAGAACGTGTTGTATCGCTACAAGGTTGCAATTAAACATTGAGAGCAATGCTTATAATTTGCACGAGGCAAGCCGTTTGGTATTCCGCTCACGTCCGCCCCTTGAGATAAGTTTCAGCCACAATTACCTGACCGTTCAACCGTCAGGAAATATATTGGCACCTTCTGCAACCGCGTTCGCGAGTGCCTCGCCACCTCGCCTCCACCCGCGTGCCGATCCCATATCTACAATCTGATTTTGATCGTCCCTAGGAAAAATACCGAAGGAAAATACTAACGCGCAGATCAAATAAACCAATTTATTCATACTAAAAATCCGAGTCACGCTACGTAAAGCTATGATATCCAAGATGTGCTACTTTCTCTTCCTCAGAGTTCACCCTTCATTTGATAAATAAAATAAATCTTGAAACAAAACATTTGCATGATTAATGGTTATTTATTTTTGTTTGTAAAACGAAAGTTTCGTGAACAAAGAACTTTGTGATTATTGTTGAAGTACACAATGAAATCAAACGACAACTTTTAAAAGGTCCCTAATGGACAAGAGGCAATCGATCAAATGACAAAGAAAGTTTTTCTCAATACGAAACAATCGTTGGGATTGAACATTCGCTGGCCGAACATTTTTCTGAACAAAATATTGTCATTCTCTTTTGACCTCGTCGGATGATTTTATTGTATGATACGCCGGTTTTTTCATAAATGCTTAAGCTTGTGGATAATAAACATAAAAAGTCAACAACACAGCGGAACGTAGATTATGCAATTTAAATTTGAAAGTATTTTTACCGTAAAGAAAATCAAAGGGACGGCAGGAGGCCGTAACGGAATGTTAGTAAAGTCAGAAAGGGCTGTATCGGGCGGCCGCAATATTCGGAGCCCCTCGATTTCGGGATGGAATACTTGGGGCGGCTTTCATTCGATCGCAATCTCTATGCTAACAGCTTGCGATTCTGATCTTCGTTTAGCGAAATGACCGCAGTCACCCCAGTGCCTGTGACGCTTATTCCTTACACGTTCACCCACTGAAGTTTTTATGGACACGAGGAACACTCGCCCCTCTATTAAGATTTTCTTTTTGGATGACATAAAACCATTCAGAGTCAAAGCAAATATATAAAACATGTTGCTTTTATGTGTCCAATTTCAAATAAATTTCTCCTATAATTTGTATCTTTAAACAAAATAAACAATTCCACGTTTTTATTATTAGACATCAATCGTAAAAAAATACTCTTAAGCAAATGTTTGCAATGACTACTACGTTTGCATTCGTGGTATAAACCGTGCTGAATCAAAATGTATCGAAATAGCAAACGGACGAGTACCTAACTCAATATCATTGACAAAACGAACAGTTAACATGCAGATAGGAATGCAGATCGCAGGTGAGAGAGGAATGGTTAACAAATGCAATCGTCACTTTGAATGAATACAAATGAGTCAAGTAATTGCATGCGTGTAATGGTGCGCCTCATACATATATTTATATTGTACTGTCATTTTGCGACAATACATTTTTTTTATGTAATTGGGATTGGTGATTGTAATTCGTAGTATTTGCTATAAGCTTTGTGTCGGCTCGGTGATTGCCTAGGGCCGGCTCTATTAAACAAAGCTATTTATTTTCTGTATTATTTTGTATGTAACTTACTTTAAAAAAAATGACGCATGACCCAATAAAATTATATAAAACCCATACAATAAGAAACATATCCCCAGTATGATCATTTTCAGGAATCGGGAAAAAGTGCCCTGCAAAGTATGTGCACTGCAGCGACCTCCCGTAGGAAGTTGAGATTGTAGGAGGAGTGTAGGTATACACTTGTTGCAAGACAGTAAAATATTGCGTTGTATTGGTAGTAATAAAAAAATGCTGTTCCAATATGAATGGGTAGGATACGTGCACCGGAAAGCTTATATCCGCTGATATCTAATATTTTACTTATACAGAAATAATTCGAGAAACAAAAAGAATGAGGGGTCAAAAGCAGATGGTCCGCTTTTATAAAAATGTTGGAGGGTTGTGAAATATGACACAGTGTTATTTCTTCGCACACCCGGTCAAGAGTTATTGCATTCCATTATACGTTTTCTCTATCTAAAGGAAGCCATTTTCACTAAAGAAGAACTATGCTATCTAATTTATATTACACTTATCATTTTTATTGCTCCCAAAATAATCTTATAAAAAACCTAGGGGAACCTTCTTTTATTTTAGTCACATTACATTACATTACATTATAAATTCAGTTAGATCGTGGCTTATCTCAAATTCATATGGGACAGTAATTTTAAAACTGTGAAGCTGAAATGTTAAAACAACAGCGTTGTAATGCTCTTGTTATCAGGTTCCTTTTAACATGGCGAGCTGCGTAAGAGATTGACAATAGAGTCAGTGGCTTGGAAGGGGCACCTTATCTTTACTACATTGTGTCCCATGTCACATGAAACGCGAGTGCCTCCGGCCATGAACGGATTTCACATTCATAATGAAGATTAAGCAGATATCTAGGCAAACTCCATACCACACACAAAACATGCAATGCATCGTCTAACAAGCTATCTGGTTAAGTATTTGTTTAAATATGAGAAACTTTCTTTAATTTTCCATATAAGTAATTATTGTTTGAAAGCGATTATTCGTTTGGTATTCCATCATGAAGTGAACTTCCAAACTAGTCCAATGTTAATAATTATAATTGATGGTTAGTCACTTACAACTTAAATTTATTATGAACCTTCAAATTTTATTAACAGCGGAACTTTTTAATTTGGTATTCTATGACTTAGATACAACTTTTTGAAGAAAAACTTAATTACACACAAGGAATTGTTACAAAAGTTACAAATAAAATACTCACCCACGTCTGAATTCCTTGAGATTGTACCACGAAGGCTTCATCCTCTTGGGGGTTGATTTATTAAAAATATTGAATTATCCATTAACAACCGATTTTTCAAAAATGCTTATTTAGTGCTCACCTACGTCTTAAAGGAACCCGCATGTTGATGATCAGAATAATCAGCCGGTTATAATTTTATGTATAAAATAGAAAATAATTTGAGCGAGCTGGAAAGAGAGAGCCGTGGTGTGGTCGTGGGATTTGAGCAGTCACCTGCTACGCAAGCGACACAAGTTCGAATCCCAGCAGCCTGCATCAATAAGTTTTTCTAAAAACTTAAGTGCATTTGTTTCACCCCACTTTACGATGAAAAAACATCATGAGAAAACCTGCATATGTTAGAGAAGAATTCAAAGACGTATGTTTAGTGTCTGAGGCGACGATGGACTCATCTTCTGTCACGTTGGCACTTAATCATATTCGGTGAAATGTGAGTGTTGTTGTTGCTACAACACCTGTGTTTACCCATTCGGGAACTCTTCAGGGATGGCGTGAGAATAGACATTTATCTTATACTCTTAAACGAGCAATTCTTGTATATATGGAATCTGAATCTCGGAAACGGCCCCAACGGTTTTCATGAAATTTTGTGTGTAGGGGGTTTCAGGGGCAAATATTGATCTAGCTAGGTTTCATTTTTGGAAAACATCGTTTTGATCATGATTTCAGCTACTGTAAAATTCATAAAATATCATTTCAATACGACGGTAAATTTCGCTGACATCTGTCCAAGTTATGATAGCCCAGTTGTGAGACTTCCAGCCTACGGGGCGATAACGAAACTAGAGTACCCCGGTTCTCGAGACTGACGTTCACCGGTTCGATTTTTCTTTTTTTTCAACATACATACATTATGCTCACGTCTCTATCCCATGGGAGTAGGCAGAGACCACCGTTTGCCACATGCTAAATGTCAAGTTCTTTCTTTTGTGTGAAAAATAAACCAAGCACAGCTCGGTCAACCAGGTTCTTTTATTTAAGACGGATAGATATTATGAAAACACGATGAAAATTTTAAATGCCAAAGCGGTGAATAGTTTATATTACGGTACCATAGGAATCAGAGCCGGGCTTTCAAAGAACTACACAAAGACTTTGAAGTCCGCCCGGTATAACACATGTATTTCATAAAAGAGTTTAAAAGGGAACACCTACAATATTTCAGGCTTCAAATCTCAATAAATCGTCTAGGCGTGGTAACGAGCTCGCTGCGGCGCAGTCTCTGCGGATACGTATTTTATTGGATTCACTGAAACGTTTTTCAGGTCCAAAGGATTATTTACGAGCGTCTGTGCTGCCGATGCAGAAATGCAGATGGACACGGCTGGAACTTTCACGTGGGTATATATTAAACGCCTCGGTTTCTTTATCGATTTTGGTTGAAATCAACATTTGAATTTGTTTTAAGTACCTACACGTTTGCTTTCTATCCTTACGACTTTGTTGAAAATATCATAAATTGTTATTAGACATAGTCGTGTAAAATATGAATGCATGAATTAATTAGCTGTCGTTATATTTTTAAACAGGTTATATTTTAAAACAGGATCAACTTAGAATACAACTAACATATAAGTACAGAAATCAGCAACAATTAGGAAATTTACTATCATCCATCTAATTAAAAGACATTATTTAATTCCCGTGGAATTAATTGGCAATCAAATCTTCCCTCCGAAATCTTATTTTTCTACATACATACATAATATGCTCACGCCTGTATTCCCGGAAGGGGTAGGAAGAGGTGTTGTAAGAACAACACCCACTTTTCACCAGTCTATCGCCATCTTAGGCACTATACATACGTCTTTGAATTACTTGTTAGACATATGCAGGTATCCTCACGATGTTTTCCTTCACCGTAAAGCACGTAGTGTGCAATCACTGTACATAAGTTCTTTAGAAATACTCTTTGGTACATGCCCCGCTGGGATTCGAACTTGGATCGCTTGCGTAGCAGGCGATTGCCTTAACCCCAAGGCCACCACGGTTCTTATTTTTCCATTCGCACTCAATGTATGTTTGTTATTATAATGTGACATGACCGTATAATTCCAACACCACCAAGTAGTTGATAACAATAAAATGTTCTTGTAAATGATCCAAAGTAGACGCGAGAAGAATACTAATTGACCAATATCTCATTAGACAACACCACACGATAATGGAAGCGTATGTAATTTGCGAGCTCTGATTGGTCCCACATATTGTCCGCGTCCATAAGAGTGCAGTCACAGGTGGGCCGAGTGATTAATTGGCCCGGAGAGACGATCTTCCCAAACCTATTTATTTATACCTCACCTAAGTCTGCGATCGAAAACTTGCCAGCTCTAAATCTCCAGAGGCTCCGCCGATTTATAAGAGTTGTTATATTGCTGTTTATTTTCTTCAAGGACGATTAAAAATTTGTTTGTTTTGCTTGTGTCATACTTTTTTATTATTTTCATACTTAATTCCGATTCAAAACAAATCAAAAATATTTTTATTCGATTAAACTTTTTACAAAGTGCTTTCAAATCGTCAGAATGACACAACTATACAGGATTATACATGCTACTCCCAGGTTCGGAAAGTTGCTTTTACTGAGAAGAACGGACTGATCATCAATTCTACATTTATGACTCTCTGTCTGGGCTCTACCAAAGCTTACGGCCACATTATTAAACTATCTATCAAAAGACCATGAACGTCTTTCATGCATGTCACACAAAGGCGACAAACTCACAATCTGGCACGTGAACACATTGGACGACACCGTTGGTTTAGCGGTGAGTATTATATTATATACCTTACACGAAGTACGACACTTCGTGTAAGGTATCGATGCACGCGTCAGACAAACTTTTTATGTTATGTTTACCTTTTGTCTGGTAGACATTTTCAGAGGTGCATTTTTTTATAAGTAATAATTATATGCTTTGTATGGTACCCATAGTACAAGCTTTGGTTAGTTTGGGACTAGATGGCACTGTTTGATGATGTGCAAACAATTTATTTGTTTATAGTATTAATTTACCTTTACCTCAACCTTGGGGGCCCTAGAGTTAAGGTATTAAGATATGAGAAACAAGAGAACTTGTATAAATAAGGTTAACGTTCTTAAGGCGACATAACCGTGACACTACTATACCTATGTTAGCAGTAAAAGAAAACAAAATGAAATTTCATTACATGATTTAAATGCATTTGGACCATGAAGAAAATCTGGAAGTACATTAACATAGCACAGACGAAACTGCGGGTTGTAGGAAAAATGGGGAAAACTTAGTTACGTGACGTCACTAATCTGGTACTATGTTTTTGCTTGCATTGGATGGTGTGGCAACTCTCAGGTGGGGAGCATCGCAGGTGCTGTCCGTGATTAATCGGGGCGGGCGCTGCGCCCTATTTATAGCGTGTCGGAACGGAACCGGCCACTGCCCGGGGCGCACGTCTCCCCAACCGCAGGGGGCAACCACCGATTTTCCTACAACAATTCTAAATATTTGACCTCTGACTTTGTAGTCTACAAAGTTGACAGATATTTCTGATTTGTCGTCAAGCGTTCATGAAACCTCTACTTTGGAAATGGTTGATTAAAAATTCTCTTTTTGTGATACAGCTTTCAAAAGTGATGGACATAGATTGTCACAGTTTTGTCTAGTCTTGGTTTAAACCGAGTTTTGTAGTAAGGGTGTGTGAGTTTAAATAAGTATCAGTGGGATATTAAATTATAGATATGGCTAGCTTTATTTTATTTAGATATGAAGTAGTTATTGTTGAAAGTTAAACATTGTTGTCCTGAAATGAAAATACATTAAAAGCCTTGAAATTACGCGGCTACTTGTATTCACGAGGGACAAGTCGTAATTATAAAGCGTAAAGAAACAAAAGATTTGAAGTCCTTCCTAAATTTGAATAGGAAAAACGGCTTTCTTATTTCTCAGTAACCTATTTATTTTTGCATCGCTCTGCTAAACAAAGACTTATAATAAAGCTTTGTTCTAATAATAATATATAAACGGATATCTAACCTAACTCCAGTTAACTGCCAACGTTTACTCTAAGCCCCTATTAAAACTTATAGCAGATTTCCGCTTAGGGTTTTCAATAAACAAAAGAAGGAGATATTTAAATCACTTGCAGGTATAAACAACAGACTGTTGTTTAGTTAATTCCGACCCAATTTTATTTCAGTGGATTAAGTTGTGGCAATTAGTTTGTAGCTGGATATTTGGACAGCGGAGCCTTATTTATAGTCTGAAGTAAACCCCAGTTCGGGCACACCACTAAGCTCTTACCGAGGTAGGCACTAGTCAATAGTTATACACTGATTACTTTACTATTTACATTATAATTATGATTTCCTAACCTTTTGAGTCAGTCATTAATTATTTCTCAGCTTTCCCTTTCTTGTCACTGTGTGAAGTGTTAAGTACTAACAATGTTTATTCTGACATTCTAACTGATTCACAAAATGATTTCGAAATAACCCAGAACAACTTTCATAAATTAATTTTGCAGGGTAGGTCTTTACTTACAATATGACGGCTTTGCCAAACTATATGAGTAAGATTTTCTGCGGCTTGACTTTGAATTCTAAATGTAGGCTTTATTATTATTTTACGTCACAATCATGGACTATAGTAATTATGTATTAAGCCCTGTAATTAAGCCGTATTCTATTTCTTTTATTTATAAAAGTATTCCATTCCCACGGTGACCGTAACATATGTATATGAACGAACATACTACTTGTAGTATAGAAACTAGAACCAATACAACGAAATGAAAAGGTACTACAAGATTATGCGACCCTGGCGTAGTGTCAGTAAGGGGTGTCTATGTCATCTACATATCTATCTAACTAATCTTTAACATACATTAAAAAAAAATCAAATCGATAAATCTACATTACTTTGTTAGTGAATTTTAATATCTTTAAGAGTGATAACCCTCGCGCTGCAATGGTGAAAATGCTCAATTCAGTTTAGATTATGTACTACTAAATAAGCCTATAGATATACTGTGCCACGGCTTAGCTAAGACGACGTCGCAAGTTGGTGCATTCAAGTGATGCAATTTTTTTAAATATTGTATTTTAATTTCAACAACATTGGGGCCACTCTTATTATAAAACAAATGCGTGCATAATGTTAATTAGTGACAATCAGAAAGTATAACATCCGTCACTGTCACACAGCTGAACTATCATTGCAGTAAGAGTTCATGGTTAAGGCCCTGATTCTTTCTTCCTGATTCACATTGGCTTAATCACGTAATTGGCCACGTTCTGCCCTTACCTATCTTAGGGACGGACATATCTGTAAATTTGTACCTTACACTTTTAATATTTAGCCCTATGACAACTTATGGCCACCATTTAATTTAAACACATGTTGTCAATATTTGACCAAATTGTAAAGGCCAATGATTATATAACTAATGACCACAGAGAGCTAAATTTGGCTCGCGTTCCGTTGACCGCGGCACTAATTAGGTATGAAACTTCTAACATCGGTAATTGTGCTATTACCTGCAGTTTATAAGCAACGCTGGTTGTGTCTTTACTACCTTCTGAATTGTTTTATGAAATAATACCTAGTTATATTGCATACGTTTTTTGCGCTGTATTTTTATTTGGCTGAGGTCTGTGTAATGGCTTATTCGTGTTTACTTACATAATTGATTAAACAAACGAAATTATATCAATACTTTCATCATATCATAAAGATGAAAGGTTTGTGACATACACATATGCTCACGCCTGTAATCCCCGAAGGGGTAGGCAGAGGTGTTATAATAACAACACCCACTTTTCACCGAAGATCATTAAGTGGCAACGTGACAGATGGCGGATCCATCGCCGTCTCAGACATTTTACATACGTCATTGAATTATTTCTCAGAAATATGCAGGTTTCCTCACGATGTTTTCCTTCATCGTAAAGCATGTGGTGTGAAATCACTGTACATAAGTTTTTTAGAAAAACACATTGGTACAGGTCCCGCTGGGATTCGAACTTGCGTCGCTTGCGTAGCAGGCGAATGCTCAAACCCCAAGGCCACCACGGCTCTTAAAGGTTTGTGAGTATGTGTGTAACAAGTTCGCTCAAAAAGTACTGGACAGATTAAAAAAAATCCTTCACCATTTGGTTGCTACATTATCACTGATTAATATAGGCTATGCGTGTATATGTAAGACAGTTAGTATTTGATTTTTTTATATGTATAGATATAGCTTATGTCCATCCAGAAAGATCTTTCTTAATAAAGGTAAAGATTTTTTTTCAAATAGGATGAGTTATTATGAAGATATCTATACCTACCAAAATAAGTATTAAATCAGTCAAAGTTAGACGCTTATTATATTGTAATATACGATTGCATAAACATCAACAAAACTCATTTCATCAACATGAAATAAGAAAAAACAAAAGGTAAGAGATATTTAAATCACAGCCTAACTTTTCATTCGTAAATAAAGTTTACATGCGCAGCTGCGAAAATCCAATAATAGTAGGGGAACCTACGGGATTACCCTGAAGGGGATGGATTTCCCCAAAGTATTAGAAGTTAAGTCGCAAGAACAGTAAAGTTCAAAACATTATATTCATTGTCATTGCACTTTTTTGAAACCCTGAATAAATGTACGAACTTAACTTTAGATTGCGCCAACGAATTTTCCAAAATTTTAGTTTTTTTTAATTAAATTTTTGTGAAGAAAAATAATAATGACGTCTTGAGGAGGAGATAATAAAATTCAAAGACTTGTGAGCAATCTTATGGGCCTGAGAGATGACGGCAGACTCACCATTTGTAATTTATTCACTGAATCTTTGTAGAAATTGGGGTCCACACCTCTGCCTACCCTTAGAAGACTATATAAAACGACGTAATGGCTATTTAAAATAGTATGTAGTTTTAAGGCTATGTGTTTCATCCATTCAATTTGTATTAAACGAGGTCCTTGGCAACGTTATAGACATAAAGCGGCTCTTAAACATGTAATAAATGTTTCCTTTGGTAAAGCGGGTCGGCTGCAGCGAGCGGCGCTCGGAGCCAATTAAAACAATCTCTATTGCTAAATTATAACTTCATATCTAAAATTGTCTTTCATTAGTGTTGGAATAGTATTAAGCTCATATATATATACGTTCATGTCATGTATATACGCTGAATATTGGTCTTGTTAATTACCTACACAGTTTTAGGCTCATTGTTACAATATTTCACCTACTGAGAATAGTTATGTAGCGTAGCGTTATGTGCGTGTAATTTATATGATAATTGCCGTAATTATTATTTGGTAATTATTTGGGAACATAAGAAATTTTATTGCAGTCAAGATAGCCTGTACAGTTTCAGTTACCAATACACCCCAAGTTAATATTTAAAAAGAACGGAGACAGAATAATACTCCATACATGCAAATATCTAACCACCGTAGAATCCAATCTGAAAATGAACAATATAAACCTTTTAAACCAACCACAATCACTTTAATCTAGTTTTCCATTTCGTTATATTAAGAATCTCCATTTCATGGCGAAACGAGTTGTCGAATTAATTGACAAACAAAAGGGATTAGCTTTCTGTTTGTGTTGAGGTACGAAATTTAAATAATCACTGGCACTGAGCACTGAATACTGATGGCGGTATTCAAATTGCGTGGAATTGTCAAAACAAGAAAATTGCTCCTGGAGCGGAGGATATTCTAGATCGCTCTGCTCCCGCGTCGTCGATTACGACAATGCTAATACTAATGACATTTGTTTGCTAACTTGGCAGACTTGGCGACGCGTCCGTTACTTGTAACCCGTGCCCTTTGCAAATATTAAATACCTAATGGAAACGAATAAAACGGCTTATCTTTAGCTTCCACTCACACTACATTAATACAATTATAAATGTATTACTCGATGAGAGCTACAAAACTGAATTCGAACATTATCGTCGAATTGTAAATATCATGCTCGATATTACGCGCGCCCGTGTGTAGATAACACCAACAAACATTCTACAGAACCTATTGTTTTCTAATCGACATTTCCCATAAATTTCGTTTCCGCACATTCGTTGTAGACGCCTCGTATGTAGAATATATTATACGAGTTATGTGAACGTACATTTTAACGAATGAATGAATCGTTTGATCTTATAGGCGATATCGTAATCGCACAGCGGCTTTGTAGAAAGTTTGTTCAGGAACTTGTACAATCGATTACAGTAAACTTTTCCATGTCATAATGTTCGTCGAAACCTACCTATAGATAAATATTATTTTTTATTTCGTTACATTAGGGAAGCGATGGGATCACCGCAGCTGACGGCATAAAATGCCGCGAGTTACCTAAGTCACTTCATTCTAACTTTTGCCAATTTCAAAGAAACTTTTATTTAGATATACAAAGTTCGTAAAACCTTTTTTGGTTGTAATGATGCAGTATAATTGTGGCTAGTAATAACCTTGCTTCATAGTACTTCGGGTTCAGCACGGCTCGGGACTACAAGTCATTTAATTTACGCTGGTTGTGTTTGTCCAAATTACAGTGCGTCGAGGGGATATCCAATCTCGGGAACTCGTCTATAAGATTAAAACAAAGAAAAAGTACTAGACCGTATACCTCCACCTTTAAAGGGAGACTCGAGATTAATCTTGCACTTCGGACATTAATATCAGAAAGAAGCTCCGCACAGGCGGGTTAAATAAATGAAGTGACTAATAATTAATTGGACTTTCGCCCTATTTTCCGTTCGGTGACAATTAATTTCCGGCACTGAGGAGAAAAGAAACCCTTATCACAAGCGTTTTGCACTTTCCGCTCAGACAGAAGTGACAATTGGAACGGCATACCCGCAAAAACTCAAACCCTATTCGGGCTCTTAAAGTTAAACGCCTTCAAGTGAAGCCGTGCCGACACACATGAGGGTCACTTTCAAGTCTCACTCGATGGTGGTGAGAGAAGCTCAGCTTGCTTTTTGCGTTAAATAAAATGTTAAAACAAAAGGTAAATTTACGCAGACAGGGCGGGTTGGAACTAAACTGACTTTAAACTATAAAACTAATTATTTTATTTGTTGGCAGAGGGTCTGGCGTTGCACGAGAGCCTTTAACTTCAGGTAAGTGCTTCTTGACGAGTTTATTAACCAGCGCTTTTTGCCTTTTATTTAACGATACTGGCTCAGTTTATTTTACTTGCTGCTACGCCTTGTTAAATATTTGAAACTTTATGTAAGTTATTATTAATTGTTTTGTATATAAATACATAAATATATTACGACACAATAATTTGTCACAGTGCGAAGAGTGACGCAGCTAGGTTAGGAAGTGGGACGGTTGGGCGTCAGTAAAAACATATAAGTCGGACGAAATAACAAGTTCATAGTGAGAGTCATTTGTGCTTAAACAAAGCGTCAACTGCAGAGTTGCTGGTAGCAATAACCGAGATCATTTTTCATGTGGTTCATTCGGGCGGTCGAGGAAAGCGATACAATAAATCATCGTTGCCAGCATCACGACGTTATTATTTAGTCCGGTTGGTTTTATCCGTGCATATTATAAAACGTTTGTGTGCGTTCCAAATATTTGCTACGTATAATATAATAAAATTTTCAATATGATTTTTTTAATGATGAAAAGTATTTTTTTTTAATAAACGTTTGGTGTATTCATCTTATTTTCCTATACATAAGAATAACTAATAAGTAACTAAAAACTAATTACAAGTAGAAAACTTGGCCCAAATCGGTGTCTCTCGGGATCGTGCCAAGAATGCTGGCAGCATTGCCACGTTGAATAGCAATGCTGATTCTCTGAGCGAGAAAAGCCCCGGCCCGCTTGTCACGAGAAGCTTCTACCAGACGACGTGCAAGTATTAAAAATGAACTTAATATTTATAGTGTACCCCCACACTTTGCCTAGGGCACATCCCCGGGGCAGCTGTGACGCCGCCCCTGGAGACCTCGCTGTGCAAGGTACCCCGACCACCACCAGCAGGCCCCCTTTTAGTCCCCTCTTACGACAGGTAGGGGATACCATAGCCATATTCTAAGACCCTGGCTATTGGGTGATTTAATTTAATCTAAGTTAAGTAGGCTTTATTCCTTGATATAAAATTACCTCAAATGTTATAGTAATCGTACTGTTTTTTAATTTCCAACATATTTCTATCAGCATCTTTTTTTTCATACATACATACATATGCTCACGCCTGTGTTCCCAGAAAGGGTAGGCAGAGGTGTTGTAATAACAACACCCACTTTTCACCGAAGATGATTAAGTGCCAACGTGACAGATGGTGAGTCCATCGCCGTCTCAGGCACTATACATACGTCTTTGAATTACTTCTTAGAAATATGCAGGTTTCCTCACGATGTTTTCCTTCGCCGTTAAGCACGTGGTGTGAAATCACTGTACGTAAGTTTTTTAGAAAAACTCATTGGTGGAGGCCCCGCTGGGATTTGAACTTATGTCGCTTGCGTATCAGGCAACTGCTCAAACCTCAAGGCCACCACGGCTTATCTTTTTTCACAGTGAATTAAAGTATAAATGAAACTCTTTGTATACTTATAATATTTTTTATGCTACATAGGTGGCAAACGAGCGAGCAAACCGCCTGATGATAAGCGGCTAAAGCATCTTCGAACGTGACCAACACCAACTAAGAAGGAGACGAAGGGTCATACCATAGCTAGCACGGTATGTCATATAATTTTAAGGTAGCATTATTTGGCTGGAATCTTCTGAAAGGTGGAGGCACAGTCCTCAGACAGATAGCTCCGAATTTGGATTGAGAGATCCCGTTATGCCTATTATGTTTCTTTCTCGATAATTTGTAGGCACCTCGGTTGATTTAGTGGGTTTCCTGTATGTTTGTACAAACAAAAAAAAGTGACTTTGATTAAATAGCAGAATCAGTTTTCATTACTTATCGCTCTTGTAGATGCAGTAAGTAGCACACAAAATACTCAAAACCATACATATGCTCACGCCTGTATTCCCCGAAGAGGTAGGCAGAGGTGTTATAATCACAACACCCACTTTTCACCGAATTTGATTAAGTGCCAACGTGACAGATGGTGAGTCTATCGCCGTTTCAGGCACTATACATACGTCTTTGAATTACTTCTCAGAAATATGCAGGTTTCCTCACGATGTTTTCCTTCACCGTAAAGCACGTGGTGTGAAATCACTGTACGTAAGTTTTTTAGAAAAACTCATTGGTACACGCCCCGCTGGGATTAGAACTTGCGTCGCTTGCGTAGCAGGCGACTGCTCTAACCCCGAGGCCACCACGGCTCTTACCAAATACTCAAAACCAATCCTCGCAAATTTGAAATAACTAATGGACCACACATTTTTTTCATGTTTTACGATCCATTCATTATAGAGTAAAAAGTATCATCAAGCTACTTTGTTTGCAAGGGTAATAAGTGAGATGAAAGGTTCTGTTGTCGGTATAATATCGGTGCACGTCAAAATATAACCACATTTATATGTAACGTGACGGCGACTCGACGTAAGGTTTCGCCGTTGCTGGGCCAACCTCAATCTTCCCCGTATTATTTTATTTCACCGTTTCAGAGTCACAGTCGACCCCATTTGTCTTTGTTCTCGGTTTCCTATATTTTTGCACGCAAACTCCATTATCTAATTTAGCTTTGGCTGAATGCCAGGTCGGCATTGTTACTTTCTTTCCAGAAAAACAGTTTTTATTTCCTCACATTAAACACCTAAACACATTTATTTCAATTACTGTTGAACTAGAATGTATGTACAGATTCGATGGTAGATATCCGTCAAAAGTGATATGATTGATATGTGAATAGTACCTAAAATAAGACATTATTTGCTGTTTGTGTGTCATATTTAATATTTGTTTCGTTTGTTACAAGAAAACATCAAAAACCATTGCCAAAATGAGCATTGATTTATGACGTTTATCACCCTACGCAATTTTTTGTCAAATAAGAAGACCATCAATAGGTACTTGACCTCTCTAAAGATAACTGTCGGATTATTTGAGATTTATACTCACTAGAAACCCCTTCGGTATTCTTACGTGCAATTTAGAGGCAACGGGAACACACTTTGCCTGAGTACGTTCGGTGTGCATTTATTCCATCGCCTCTGGAAGACATCACCCGCATGAGGTAGCCAGTCCCCTACCCAGACAACATGCAAGCCTTTTGCTCTTGATACGACAGGCAGGGCCTGGAAGACACTATATCTAAATTCTTGACCCTGAATGATGGGATTTTCACTGACAGGTAGCTGATGTTAGAAGTAGTAACATAGGCTATTTTTTATATTAGAAAATTATATCACTAAATAACATAGTATTGGATAAAATATCGGATAAAACCGCGGTACACTGCTAGTTATTAAGTCAATTAAAAAATTACTTCTTCTGAAGTAATCTACATTTGATTAATTTTCCAGTTCATTCGTAACATTACATTTGCGGAATCTCGTAGCGGACTGAATAAAACATTAATTGCGAATAAAATAACAAAAAACCACTTGTTTTGAATGTATTGCAGTCACGTCCAGCCCTACATAATGTTACTGCCACAATTACCAATTTGTACTTGTACACTGGCGAGCAATTAAGTTCAATTTTAAGTTCTCTTGTTTTCACATACTTTCAATGTGTTATAGTCATAATTGTGATGTTCCTTTCAGGTCCCATTTATTTTAGATTGTTTAGCTCAACTTATAACACCTTATATATAACACCTTATATATTATATAACACCTTATATACCACCTTATATATTATAACAGACTATTGGTAGTCATTGAGAATATTACAAATTGTCTGTACCGCGTGTCAGGTATAAATACATATTTAAATTTTTTTTATTCACATTTATACACAACAGACCTTTGATTTATCCAACACGATCTTAATACTAAAACTATTTTATTCGTAAATATTATTTGTTAGTTAGTTTATTTAATACTATTTTTGGATTTTTTTAAATGCTGTACCTATCGCATAAGATATAAAACAAAGAAAAAAATAATCCTCTATTTTACAGCTGACAATTTAACATCAAGATGACGTAAATAAATTAGACTCGTCACCAGTTTTCTGATCCACTATTTACTTAATTTACTAATGCCGACGTCACGACCTATGAGCGCGCACCTAAAATAGAATAAAATTACTACTATGCATCCAAGGTACGCGTTCCTAACTCGTCACGTGACCTATGTCAGAGGTTTTAGCTCACATCAACTGTTTTACCAAGCGCAAAATTAGTCTAATTAATTCCAAAGATGGCTGGTCGAGGTCGCTCTAATCCTACGAGGGCAGTCTTTTGAAACAGTTTTAATTCGAATCTCTATTCCCAGCGCCACGTACAGTTGAACTGCAATTCAAAAGCCACGGATATCCGGCCTCCCTCGATAGTGATTAAAGTAATGCTAATGTCTGTTGATTTTGACTTTTAATTTTCATTCAGTATGCTCTACAATTTTTTTCTGCTTTGTTTAAAACGAAGGTGCGTTAAGTTTGTATAAAAGAATTTAAGCGTTATTTAGATACGGTACACTAAGAATAGGGTTCATGTTTATGTTTACACAATGCTAAGCGTTAAAGGTATTCAAGAAAGCTTTTGTTTGTACTGGGAACTAGCGTGTTCTGATTTATAGGCATGGTACAAAGTAATATTAATGAGACTAAGGGATCAAGTCCTGAGTTAAGTTTTGGCATTGGTAAGAGTCACAGTGACTTCGAATATTTACAAGGAAGAAAAGAAAGAAAATAAATAGGCTCCAGTCGCTTTGTATTTTTAAGTATTCAAATACGAAACGAACATTTGAGAGATACCGTGTTAATCCTTCGTAATGATCGTGGCTATACAGATGGGCGGAATAGGTAGAATAGTTGGGTAATTTAATTCACCTACAAAGGGTTGCGACGTATATCCGGGTAGGTCAAAGTAAGATGTTTTAATTAAGTCTTAGACCTTGCAATAAATAACTGTCCGACGATGTGCCCGGGCCGGCACTAATTGCTAGTATATTTAATCCGGCAAAATACTATATATCCGGGTCCCTGATTTCCATAAGCTCCAATTGTTTGTGCCCCTGTATGCCTGGATCCGATTCAGTTGACAATACCCATTTATGTTTATCCTCGGCCGACAAACGGGGAAGGAGTGAAATGACATTTGGATGCTGATAAGCAATAATGTGTCAACCCACAAAAAGTCAAATTCAAAGGTTTTGATATATTTTGATAATGCATCACGTATTTAACATTCTAAAAAAGTGTTTCAAGTCATCTGAAACATAAAAGTACGTAAAAAATGGATTTATGTCATAAAACAAATCTTAAATCACGTATACAATCATCTTAAGACGCCATTTTCTCAAAACCAAGTCTATGCGGGTTGACACATTATTGCTTATCTGCATCCATTTGACCTTTACTACATTATTAGCAATAGGATGGTTGTTATGAAAGGTTTACTTTGAATTTGTAATGGAATTGAAGAACAATATTCATTATTCTATTTATCTTATTCGATCTTATTAAACAATGATACATTATTATTATTGTAGGGTTGAGCTCGCAGCCAATAAAGGTCGCAAGTTCGCTTCTACCTTCCCTTATAAGGCTTACAGTTACTTTTATTCGTCCTCTTTGCAGTAACATAACATTTTCAGGAAGCCTGGAAACATTTAAGGAACTCAACAACGTACTTGTATATTCGGTGACTGAGAAACAAATTCGGTTACAAACTCACCTTACATATGTCACGTTTTCACTCAATTTCCTGCGTTCGGTGAAATGTGGGTGTTAACACTTGACCTGCCTTTTTGGAGAAGATGATTTTTATATTCGATTATGAGATTATATTTATTTATTAAAAAGCGGACCCACCGACGTTTTACTGCGGTGTTAAAAGTTTATTCGACTTACCAAAACAACTAAAAAAACCGTTATTTTTATAAAAGTAAATTAAGTACTATTACGACTACCAGGTCCAGTTGTATTGTTTAACCTACTCAAATATAGGTACACACAAATTCATCATAACAGGTTCAGTCGTTTAAGAAGAGTTAGTAGTAGTGACAAACAAACGTACAGAATAATTATATAGTAACATGTTGGCTAAACATATAACTCACTAATGAGCTTTTCAATAAAAGCAGGTATATCTTATTTATAATCCTTCGCATCGTCACTTTACCGAGACAACGAGAACCAAATTTAATTCTCAAAATAAACGTAAGACAAGAGGCCGTGATCAATTTCAATCACAAAGTTTGTACCGAAGACGGCACAATCACAAGGCACTTGAAAATGTGGCTTCGGTCGAGTGAGGGGCGGCAGTCTTTTAACTCTTCCACTCCACCTTGTTACCTTCACAAACGAGCGCGCCGCGTGAGCCGCGTACACAATCCCTTGCAAACGAGACTCGCTACATTTTACAGGCATTAACATTCCAAGAGTGTTCTACTTAATTTACTTTACTAATCACCATTGAGTATATTTTTGGAATTATTGTTTGGTTTGTTAAAACTTTCGCGAGGGTTATTGCGATTCTATGGGAATTAAACTTTTTGGGCACGAAACATTTTAAGTGGAGTTTTTAAACCACCAGGCTTACAACGCGCAGGTAAATTTGTGCAGGTGATTTGTACATCATTTTGGGATTTTTTTTGCGTTTATATTTTTTATTCTGATATTAAATAATTTTATGCATTATATAATGAAAAAAGAAACAAAATGCGTTGCACCAAATTACGCTGTCAAAATTTGGTAAGGTTACAACTAAATACACTGTCAGCAAAATTTGCCAAATGACAGCATAATTTGGTGCAACGAATTTTGTTTCTTTTTTCATCAGTGCTATACAAAAGAGCTTTTGAGTACACGCCACTCTTATTGTAACACAGATTAAACGAACGAAATGAAACTCTTAACAAAAATAAAACACGAGATCAATATTTGCGTTTGCCTTGCACCACGGCATACAACATTCTGGCATCCACCGAGTTGGGGCTTGCTATGACTATATTGCAAGTACCGGTACCGGACAAAGCCCCCTTTGGGCAAGGTTGTGTCAGCTTGGCCCCGCTCACACAAATTTGCTTTAACTTTAACTTTGACAACTCAATAGTATCGTGCAACCATGCACAAGTATTAAAATAAACCAAAACAATACTGGAAACTATTTGCCTATTTTTAACAATTCCCAAGAGCTGAAATCCTTTCATATATTCGCTCATATTTCCAGCTCCCGTCTAACAGAAGTTAGCTAAGTTTATTTCCGTTCACTAGGTATGTTTCTTGTAACGATCCATCATATTGTTGAGACTTTGCAGTGTACAATTTAGTTTCTATTAAACATAGGTACAAATTAAGTTCAATATTTAAATATTTTAAAAGTAATATGGTGACAGAGGGAAGAAAATTATATGGCTAGAAATGATGTGAATACAGTTAAGTAGGCTGATAGAGAAAAGCGATATAGATATAGCTATGCTTGTGTCTGTCGGCTGTATATGAACGTACCGTACACATTTACGTAATGCATGATTTAGTTAGGCTATAAAATATGAATTAGTAAAGCCTAATTAATAAAGCGTATCCAAATGCTCTCTCCCTAACGTAATTCAAATTAATTAACTATTCGTAGTTGAGCTGATGCTCTCGTTTTATGCATCCTGAGATATGGATATAAATTTTATTACGAAAATATTTTGACAAATGTTATGTGGTAATTAATACATTTATGTTTGATACATACTTACACTTAATGATTCATAAGTATTTTCTTTATTATTAATTATTGCATTCATCATTGACGACCACAATTAACATTAACACAACAAAACATTTTGTACCTTATCGAGTATACAAAGTAAAGTTCCAATTTAAATTAATAAGATATTATAAACATAATACCATGAAACAAATGGTTATAATTAATTAATGTACTCATGGAGATGTTTAATTAAAGGAAATTATTCACGCTGTTGTCATTACGACGACAGAAACGTATCATGTACGCGTGTAGCTTTCATTTTATGTATAAAAAACTCCATTTAAATTTGCTTGTTCAATATCTCTTAGTACAAACAACAGTACCTTTAGGTATGTAGTCCCTTATCTAAACATCTATACAGATAAATAAAATATAACTGTCTCTTTGTCATTACCAAGTAACAGTTTTCCATTAAATGCACATGAAAAGTATATACGGTACATATATAAAATCAATTAAAAAATATTTTTTTTTATTAGTCTTTCTGCCGTAGATAAACTGTTTGTTTAGGGCTGATTTTTGAAACGGCTAGACTGATTTTAACGGGAGTACCACTGGCAGATAGCTAATTTTACAAGAAGTAACTTAAGCTTAAATATATACTAATTAACATAGGTTGTATTGTAGTGTAATCTTACGCGCGTAAAACCGAGGGGTACATCGGTTTATTAATAAATATTTATAATACAGGTACGTAATGTGAAACAAGAAGAAGAGATGACGTCGTTCCAACGTTTAGATCGTGACCTACATCAAAGTGATCGAACAATCAGTTGTTTTATTTTCCTTATTGGGTATCAAAGTGAGGAGAATAAACCGCTCGATTACCACTGACGCATTCAAACCAGGCGACATGGAAACCAACATGTACGAACGCCAATATCCGAACCCGACAATTTGCTCTAAAGCAAGAGTTTAACTTGTAGATACATGGACCAGTAATGGGAGGTTGTAAATCTTCAGTCGGACAGGTCGAGCGCTCCCAACAAAACATTTTTTCCATTCACCCCACTGGGAACATCGATTCGATTTCGTACATTCAATACAATGTCGCTGACTGTATCCAATTTTTAACAGCACTACCTTACAACGAAAAATAAATTGTCGTTTTTGCGCGAACTCTCATCAAAGCTTAGCGATTTACACAAGGAAAACTTTTTGTTGAGAATTTATGAAAAACAATTCTTACGTTATATTGTCGCTAAAGCTTATATTTACTATTAACATTTCTATTAGGCACTAACTGTGCCCCGCGGCTTCACCGGCATAGACTAAATTTCATGGGTGGCTTTATTTCGCGGAGCGCTATTTTTTCAGTCGCGTTAAAATCAGTCCAGCCGTTTCAAAGATTAGCCGGAACAAACAGACAGCCGGAAAGACAAAAATTGTTTTTTTTAGTAGGTAGCGTGTGTACTTTCATAAGCAGTCAGGTAAAGCTGTTAATTTGGAATTGCAAACGGATAACCCAATTTTTTCATCTGTATTTATGTCCACATGATACAGATATAATGAACACATTTTTGAAAACCATTCGGATTGTACAATTCGGGAAATACAATTGGTGGCGGTATATTATACCGTTTACATTTCCATGTCCATAATCAGATATATTCATGGTAAACATTTAATAAATTCAATAGAACAGCAGTGTCTCTAGTAGTTCAGAGGTGTTTCGTAGTAGGTATGCCCTTATATTGCTCGTCAACATTGGCGCCGCTGAGCAAAATAACCTGACGCCGCCGTTTGTGAAATAAGGAGCTTACTAATTTACATTCTGTATACAAATTGCGCAAATGTGGGAATGAAAATAAAATTCTCGTCGTTTGTGTTTTCTTGTGGGTGGTCTTTTCTCGCATTATGTAAATTTTTATTACGAATTCTGTCAAATTAGTTTATGCACGCACATTTTTATCAAGCTTTGTATGATCCTCTTTATACACTAAAAATGTGCCTTACGCCTCATTGCCTCTGATTACTCACATAATTCAGAACTATTAAAATAAAACAAACAATGCTTACGAGTATTTTTCTGATTAATTAACCTATTAAAAAACTAACGGATTTTGATATTATTTCGAAAGATCGTTGAACGGTTGTGGCTTGCGGCTCGTGCCGATGAAATAAAGTACCACTGTTTAACTTCCCACGACAAACTTTACTCTTCACTATTTCTCTCGATTCGCATTATATGGAATGTAGTGTAGATAACTTCACCGGGAAGTCGACTTAACTTTCAATAGCATACAGAGAAACTAGATTGTGTGATATTTATTCTTATGTCTGCTTAAAGTTCGATATATATTGTAATAATTTCCGTGTTATACATATATTGTATGCTCCAGTTATTTGATATTCTTATACAGTTTTATACATTCGAAGCAACATTTCCATTCAATTCGCACAATCGCAGCTAATTTCGTGAGGGACTGACCTGGGTACGACGGGCAAGTACAAGCTAAAATATTTTTTTTGTATGTAAGTCCTACTTAAATTTGAACACTGTACCATACTATCATATTCCCGTTTAATGTGCCTCTGTATACTCACACACAAGTGCTATGAAAACATCGTTCCATCCATTGAATATTTACTCTCACAAAACGGGGCACAATCTCCCTTAAATAAACAATGTGGTTATTTTGACATCCAGCAAGCGCAGGCTCCATTCTAAATGCTATACATAATACGCTTGGAATTAAACTAATAAGAGATATTAAATAAATTCAACGCCACGAGCTGTCATTATCATTTAGCGGGTAATAAGTGTGAGGTCGCAAGGTGGCCCGTCTCGAGGGGATCAGAAGCAAAGTAATAATCGTAAAAAGTTTGAGAGTAACGCACGCAGTGTGAATTTGGAAGGTAGTCAAACGATCTCATCATTACTAAAACGAGGTCGATGCCCTCTTATCGCGTACGTGCTTTATCTCTGACTACCGATATGACCGGAATATATAAACGCCCAGAAAAACTGACTATATTTGTGTACACAGTCTATATTTGTGAACATAAGTTAAGATACAAGCAAAATACATGTTAGGGATTATTGTCATTAGATATTACTTACTACTTACTTAATTGAAGAAATTATTAAAAAAAACAATACAAAGTTAATATTAAAAGATTATAAATTTATATAAAAAAAATTCAAACAAACATTTTCCTCGTTTATTAAATTATAATCTAAACGTACACTGGTCTGAATACTCAACAAAGGGTACTTGACCCTTGAAACGCCTTAACTACATTACTTAATTGCTCAATATCTCTACTAGCCGTTTTAGCTAAGCGACTTGTGAAGCTAATAAGTTGGAGGTACGTAAGGAAATTACAACTAGAGCATATTGTCCAACAACTTTCTGCGCGGCAATTTAGTGTTAACTTAAATGACATGCTGATGAGTTTTCTTAAACAAACAGAAATAGTAACTAAACTTATATATGGTTTTGAATATTGCGTGCTTACAGAAAGGTTATCTTAACAACATAAGGTTTATACGTATAGGTGCTGTCACGAATTATGAGCGCTCAGAAAAAATAGTAGTGGTAACTGATACCTTCACCTTCATTCGGAATCTCGGAAACGGATCAAACAATTTTCGATCGACCAATGTAAATTTTTTTTAAACATAATTGGTCATCAATGTGCTGTATTTAAGTCGCGTCGCACTATATAGACTACTCATTCGAAATCAGCGGTCATAACTCGTACAGCTCGTACTCGACAGCATGTTACTTTTCAATGTTCAATTATTCAAACCTTGCACAATTATCTGTCTAAAACAACTTTGTCAGTTCTGACTGTAAGCAAAGTTTACTTTATTAACAATCGTCTGCAATGAATACATTTACGTATGAAATGTTTCTTTAAAACCACCAACAGCCCTGTTTTGCTCCCATTCGTTTGAAAGTTACAAACAACACTGCATCGGCTATTTACTTTTATTTCACCATCACTCAAGTCTTTTGAAGTACACTCATAAATATGCAAGTCGAAAGTTGTTGTGGCAACCCGTATTTTACCACTTTTAGAGCTGGTCTGGATACCTACACAATAGGCGACCACTAGCCCGCGGCATAGGGCGGTGAAGTTTCCCAGTTACAATATCCGAACGCTCATAAATATTCACTGGAATATAAGGTCTACTTCCAGGACTTCCATGAAGCCCACAGGCCAAAGTAGCTATGACCGAGTAATAGGAGCCCATTATCCGTTATACGTATTCGTTTAGATGTGTTCCCTGACTTCACACTGTCGAGACTAATTGGTAACTCTATCTAGCAAGTTTTCAGTAACAGCCAGTAAGTTGTTAATTGTCTCTGTCTTGAATATTGTAACTTGTCTTTAATTATCTTTTAACTACTTGTAACATCGCGTCACCAGCGGCAGAGGTGTTGCAACACCCTTTTTTAGGTTCTATAGTCGTAAACCTTGGTATGGGAAAATTATGACGAAAAACATTGATTCAGACTAATATTAAATTCACACACCCATGCGTTGCAAACTACTTTTAAAAATACACCGCTCCGTTGTTATATATTGCAATTCCAAACAGCAAAATGCCACACATCTACAATGATTGTATCTGTACTATGTAAATATGGAGTTGTCCTTAGTCCCACCCATTGTCGGTATGTTTTTCATGCGGATGGGTTTGGTATTTATGTGACATTATTGGCGCACTTGACATCTGCTATATTCCTTTATTTGTATGAGCACAATATGTCGTGATTATGAAGAAAGCAAGTGTGTTAAGTTCTGTATAGACGTGTTAATCTCACGGTGTCAGGAACATGTGACGATATTATTTTTCCCGGCATCATATCGAGTGATTAATAACGTTATTTCTTCTAGCGTAATGACGTCCCTTTCGATATCATACCTCACTTGTAGTGTGTTTGGGTGTGCGTTAATGGCAGCGAGCACGTTGATAGGTTGATCGTGAGATCGCTACATTATACAATCATTAATTATAATTTACTACAGCATTTTAGAATTAATCGCAGCTTGCTAGCGTTAATTAACAATTTAATGTGTCTAACTAGCTTCTACCTATAACATATTTGGTTCAACATTGAATTAAAGCGCCTATGAAAGCCGGATCACAGTGCCAACTCAAACAACGGCTAATCCCCACTAAAGATCGCATAGGTAAGGATGGTATTAAATTTGTCCAGTCAGCCAAAAGTTTATTATTATTGTTGTGTATAAAATTATTGCTAAAAGGCATGTTTAAAGTTTTTTCACTCCGCCTGGCAAGTTAGAAGTTCTTTTATAAAATATTATCGACGTGAATATTGTATATTACTAGCAACGATCACAAATTTTCACACGAACATCCTTTCACAACGATAAACCACTCCCGTACCGCAAATTCTGGATGAAGCTAAGGCTGCTAGTTTATAATTTATTTAAAACTAGCTGTGTCCCTCGGCTTCAACTGCATTAAATTGCACTCGTAATGCCATGTCATGTTATCATCAGCAATACAAAACTGTATAATGCTCAGATATTCTATTGTTTTAAAGATATTTCTTATACTACGCAGAAATAAGATGCACCTAATTATATACGGAGTTTTCATCAATATAGTTACCTAAATCTTGTGAGCACACCATATTGAGAGCTATTTAAATAAATTGCGACTGCGTGACACCGTACGGAGCAAATATAAATAATGCGACTAAAGCATGTGTAAAATAAACTATTGTATAAAAAGAAGAACCCTGTCCAATAGCTCGCGACTTATCGAAATCATATTTCAGGGACGTGCGGAGGACGGTGTAGTTTACCCTTTTCCAAGGCATCGTCCATGAAGCTTCGTTCACACCGAACTAAGTAACTGACTTACTAAACCTTTTACAGAATGCAGTAAAGTAATAGACAGAATATGGGGCCAAAAACTGCTTTTACTTGCCTTACCGTAGACTTGAAGGGGGTAAACGGAGCATCACCCTTTTCTAAAGCATTGTCTATATCACATTGTCACGGGCACGCGGCGACACACGATATTCGCCGAGATATAACTTTATTATTGTAAGGTACCTACATTTCTGCGTAATGCATGTCCTATAAAGCCAACATATACGCTCTGTATAAGAATAAATAAAATCTATAGATACAATCTATTAATTTCCATGTACTCTACCATTATTTTGCAAATTCAAAATATATTTTTTAAGTTTTATATAAAAGAAAAAATGTTATATTGCAATTTTCAAGCGCTAATATCGAAGAGTAGTGATATGCATTTTAATTAATTTAACGCCATAACAGAATTTAAATTTACTCACATTAAGCATTTTGATGCACATGAACCTACTTAAGCGCTATCGAAACTAATCTATTTAAGTTAGACAGAAACAGAACCACAGCATGATCGGGAGACTATGCAAGTTAATCCATGATTGCGGTTAGAGTCGTTGCAGGTACCCTCGCAGTTGCTTAGGTATGCCAGGTAGTCAGTCTCGAGTACTACAAACAAGATGCAAGGAAGCCAACAGTCCGCCGTCGGGTCCACTACGGCCCCTAATGAGACTCCGTCGTTAAATAAATTGGATAAAGACGTTCGTGATCTCTCAAGAACAACTTGAACCTCTTAGCAGTGACTAGCAATTAACTAAATTAAAAGATTGTTCGTACACTTACTGAAATGTCTAAGATGCTTCACAACCTTCGCTTTGAAGTGTAAAATGTGTTTTCAGAAAGGTTATATTTTTTTACTTTTACTTACTAACTTACGTAGGAAATAAATCTATAAATCAATACGTTTCTGTGATCATAACCTTCAATAACTCGTTGTAACTACTACTTTGTAATACCACTTGTCATTAATTCATTAAAGCAAACAGTTCGTGTGTTCAAAGTGTATGTATACCTTCACTCATTATTAGTAAGTATTGATTCTAGAATGAAACAATCTGTGCCCATAGGCACATCAAATGAATTATTTGTTAAGGCTTAAAATGTTTTCTTAGCTACTATCAAAGTATCAAACATGCATTTGCGTGAATGTAATATACACGTTGCAGCTCTTTTGAGCATATTGGATGAACAGTTACCCATTTTCGCTAACGAAGCCCTCTATCAGGAGTACTGGGAACCTTGCTCGCCGCAGGAACACAACACTAATTTACAACTAACTCAAACGCCTCGCTTAAAGAATTAATGTAGAGCAAATGTGATACAATTAAAATTGTAATAATATATTAAACAGAAGTGTGCACATATGACGTGACGATTTAACGCAGATCTTCACAAAGGAGCCGGTGTTCCCTGGCGTCAGCTGAGCCAGGAGCTCGCGACCCGGATCATCGGATTAACTGCCTGTAACAGTATGTCAGCCGGCCGAGCAGCCAAGATTTACGCGTCTGTTTTCATTCTCTATTAAATGGATTTGTTACATCTCGCTTTACATTACTGTCTCGCGCAATCCCACAAATATTTATCTACCTAATAAATGGTATTTCATAAAACGTGTTTTATAAAACACATTTAGCAATCAATGTGTTTTATTTTCATTATACACTCGGCTGCAGAGGGATAGAAATCCGTCGTCAAAATAACCCCTTTGATATTGACATGAGTGTCGGGTGCATGTCAGACTGGGCTCATATTGGATCTAGCCGGTTCCATATCCACAGCCACGGCGGTACGAGTGTAAGCCTTTAATCTCTGCATTGCGTCACACTGAGCGGAATGAGAGTTATCGGTTTCCCTACTGATAAACACAAACGAATGAGCTCGGCCAGCTCTATAATACCCGACCGCCGGATAAAAATTGATTATAACAATCGATCGATCAGTGATATTTTGGACCGTTTATTTGGAGTTTCGTAAAGCGAGCTAATTAATCATTGCTTTCGATTTTCTATAGGTAAATATAATAAAATTGTTGAGATGGGTTGTATTTGATGTCATCTGCGTTAGTAACATAGTTACGTGTTATTCACATGAACGATATGGGCAGTATTACTTGGAATACTTCGCGTGGAAATTTGACGTGTCAGAAAGGTTGCCGGAGTTAATCTTGCGTGTTTCATGACAAATAATTTGTTGTTTCCTACACAGATAGAATTACTGAAAAAACAGCGTGTTCACCTAACGCGGTCCTGACTAACGATGTATAAAATTTCCATTGTCATCAATCTCTGACACAACGCCGAGGATTCGCAAACTCTTCACTAATTGCAATTTGAACAAAAACTAAAAGGCAAAGTCATCGCGCGCTGCAATTTTTTACGCTTCGTTCTTTAAATAACGAGAGTAACAGTTGTATAAAGGCAAATGTTACCGTGTAATTGGATCAACAGAAGAAGTGAAACGTTGAAAACTACATTTTAAGTAACTAGTTAGTATCTATTCCGCTCTACCTTTATTTACCCTTTTACATTAATTATATTAATCTGCCAACTCTACGAGAGATTCTGTGCTGCCAGGATAAAATAGTTCATGTGATTGAAAGATCATTCAATAAGCTCATAGAAAGGTAAAACGCAGTGAATTGTTTCTGTGTGCTATGAAAATGAAAAGATATTAGCAAGATAAAATAATGTTTGCTTGCTTTCAAATGTCACCTGTACTGGGGGGCAAAATGGAACGTCAAACATCAGGAGTTCTTAATCCGTTCTGCTTAAACCGATGACGAGGGCCCCAGTTCTAGTAAAAATAATGTAATAGTTCTAATAACAAAAAAATACATATTGTATTGGGGATTTGAACCCCCTGCAATAAATTAAGTTCTCACAGCTTTTTCACCTTTTTCTTTTATTACACACGTGAGCGCAGCACACGACATCACATGACGGACTTCCAGAAAAAAACAAAAAAGAACTATCAAAATACAATTGAATTGACGTCTACACATAGACGGCGCCAGACGGCGTTACAAAATTATATTGATAAATTGACTGTATTCCCTTGAACAAAGAATTAAAGTGTGTATTAAAGGGTTTTGTTGTCCCATGCGTAGGCGGAGACTGGAAGGGTGGGCGGAATCTGCGATAAGGAGGAGTGCCCAATATATAACCTGCACCATGTCACCGACGTAATGCCCACTAAATCAAACCACAAAAAGTAATAAAAAGGTAGAGAAGGTGAGTAATTTAATGTATACCAACCTCTTTCGATGGATTCTTCAAAAATATGAAAAAAAATTATAATAATTTTATTCACTATTAGGGACTGTCTGGGAAACTCATTCAACGTAATTTTTAAGACTAAGTTAATTTACTATCAACTTAAGTCGATGAGTTACAGTGTGCAGACGGCTCAATGTCAATGCAGAAGAAATTAAAATAATATATGGACAAAATAGGCTATCGTGTTCTTCTGAAAGAAAATTATAACATCACACAAGCAACGGGTGCACCAACCAACGCTGTCAACGGGTTATTGAATTCTGTTTTTATTGTGGTGATCACCTAATAAATGTGAGTTCCAGAAGTAATCCAGAAGATTAATTATGAAGAAAAGAAAGAGACAGCAAAGTTTACTCATTACAAGATTTTGTATTCAACAATTTAATGTTTGTTTTCTGTTGTAAAAAAATGTGTTTATCTTCACCCCGCTATAAAAGTGTTAAGCAGGAACAACGTTGCCCATTTTGTACCCAACAAGTTAATTTACGCAATAATAATCTATTCTTTTTCATGCTTAAATTTTCTTCGCACCTGATCCTACAAACAAGGTCTCATCATGTAACGCCAAGTCACGTAAATTAGGTAGGATATATACTAATCCCGAGATAAAACGCTTAAGCTGCTGCCGTAATGTCGTGTGTAAGCAGCTTTATTTGCTGTAAACATTTGCGTTCTCGTTTACTTTAAATAATAAAGGAATCCTTAATACAACATTCCTTATAACTAAACTGAAGTGAAAAACTTATCTTGTCCACATTAAGTTGGCGTATGTTCAACGTATGTCTTGGAGGAGAGATGGCCGTGAGGTGATGTGTCATTATACATATCAATAGGGATATTGGTAATAAATAAGGGGATAAAATATGGCCGTTTAAGGTGGAGGGCAATTTGTAAGCTCGGTATCTTGAGTATCGGGAAGATCGGCGTCCGAAATTACCTACAACAGGTTTTTGGTCCATGATTTGTGGTGCCCCCGGGCGGTGTTTGATCCGACACGTGCTTCCCCTTGTCTGCCCAAAACAGCTTGTATTTACACAAAATTATTCTGATACGTGATCTCCAAACACAATCCAGTTAACTTCTGACGCATATTCTTCGAACAGTTGCCCGATTCATGTAAAACAATCGGATTATCGGTGAGCAATGTAAGTCGTTCGATCAAAGACCTATCAAAATGTGGTATTTACGTGTTCCAAAATCGTAGCTTTGTACGACAAGAATTCAATAGGATTTTAATTGTTTCCTTTGATATTTAGCACACGAAAATGCTGTCAACGACTAAGTCGTTACGGTTTTCGGACTTCAGATTGAACAATAACTATTTAGTAAAAATATTTTTAATAATATTCATCATGATGGTAAGCAGTACTTGTCACCCAAGATAAGTAAATAGTAGTAAAACAGTTACCATCACTTGAGAGCTACTTTATAAAATAAGCCGACCTCGGTTTTTTTTATATCAAACGTAGTGCAAGTTTACTCGAAAAACCATCCTTAGCTCGCGGGTAAATAGGTAGTATCGTTTTTATATCTCCAAGATAAAATTTAATGCGACTCAATAACCACAAAATGAAAACACGTAAACAAAACATAATCACCTAATTTGTAAGTATACGTACGTTATCTTTATACCTCTAAGAAAGTTTGCGCCGTAGAACTTTTGCAATAAATGTTTAATTTCATTTAGGTAACAACATTAAGGGACATTCGTTATGAAACGTGATGGGACGAGAATTTTGTTTCAAATTACTTAAATGCCATTAGCTTCGGAACTTCAAAATAGAAATATTAATTAATATCACGTACATAAATAAAATTTAAGTGTCTGTTTGTAATTCCAAAATAACGCTTTTCCCTAAGTACTTATGAAATTACCTATATACGGTACTGACTGTCCGTATGTTTGCATAACTGGCGATATGTACACCTCTGCCAAACTTTTCGGGGAATACAGAGCATTTACAAGTATGTATTTATATAAAGTTCAAAGTCCTGTCTGACGAAATCAACACAAAGCCAAAACCGGTGATCCTAGAGACATGAATTTGGAAAGTGTGTTTTTGGTGAGCTGTAGGTTAAATCCCAACGTTATGGATTGGAATTTAAAAGCTTTTATGTGAAATCTTACAGCCACGCAAGCGAAGCTGTTGGCGAAAGAACCTAAGTAAAGTGTGAATACAGAGTATACTCGTACTGTGTTAATTCTAAAAAAAATAGGACGGACAGGATGATGAAAAAGAAGAATTATTCCCTGAATTTTTATATGTCCGGCTATCATCTTTGGTACTTATTTTATTGAAACTTGCTCAAAAAATACCTCAGTAAATCATTCTTATCATTTCCTAAATCTGTCGAATTTGTAAACTTTTTTCTTAACAATATTTTCTGTAAACAAAGCATTTAAGTGAAAGAAAGTTCCAGGACCACAACAAGTTCATTTACTACAATAGACTTTAGATCTGTGAATGAAATATAATAGCGATCAATATTTAAAAACAGTGAAGTAGACGTTAGACATGTTAATATTTACTAAGACTTTCAACACCCTTGGAGAAACCTAGGTGCCTACTAAACCTTGCAGAAAATTTATTTCTTTCATCAAGACGGCTTCTACCCGCAGAGAAAATCAGTACAAGGCATTTAACTACTTAATTATGTAAACAATTAGGTATCCAACGAGCAACGTTGATGTATTTTGTACGCAGCTGAAATTTTCCATCACCCACGAAACTTGAATACAATGTTTTTGAGTAGGTATTCTATAAAGTAAATTAAATAGTTAAAGTGCTTTAGACTTTTTTGCTTTTACAATTACTTTGACGTAGTTTCACACTCGACATTTCGTCCATCTTGGAGATTATTATGATTTTATGAGAATAATGTTATACCTTGTTCTTAAAAATAATATGTTATGATTATTTTAATTTGATTATAGGTCGTACGAAATAAGGCTGTTACTGTTACTTTTTTTTATAGCAACATAATGCCATTAAATTTATTGGAACAATTCCACTGCCATTAATACAATCAAAGGAACATCAAGTTCCATAGAAAGATATAAATGGATTCCATTTTCTGATCGTATTTCTCAGAAATCGAAATAAATACAATGATAAAATTGCTATTTTCCGATCCACCCGGCCGCGGTCGGAGGTACTTTAGCAGCAGCAACAAGGTGGGCATAAATTCACAGAAAGCGCAATTTTCGCACGTTATGCAAAACCTTTACCGTTGCCGTGCGAATAATTTGTGATAGGAAAATGGAATTGTATGCAGAATAATAAAATCCTTCGACCCTTCCAATTGTACCCATAATAAATCTAACCTTAGCCTCTGGTATACTTACTAAACGTAGCAATGCTTGACCAGTTAGGAAATATGCTATTTATTGTAATTTTTCGGATTATTGTAGACATTTTGCGATTGCAATTTATTTCTGTAGTTTAGAGAGCCTCCGGGTAGCAGTATTGTAAATGAGTCTAGAAACAAAAATTGTGGTGTTTCTTATCAACATTGCGCGCACGTTCGAAAACTTTCTGCCACAATTACCTGAGAGCTCAAGTGTCGGAAAATATATTGGTTTTGTTCGTCTCAGTCACAACTACCTGGAGAATCGATTTCTTAGCGAATAATCTATTGACAATTGAGACACGTTCCAATCTCAGAATACGTATGCTAAAATTCGATATCATGTAATTGAAAAAAAAAATTATGGATAACCAGCTTACAGATATAAGTTTTTATATATTAAGATATAAGTACTCACATGAGTACTTATATCTTTTGAAAAATAGTTTTTTTGTCAAACTTAATATTATCAGTTTGATTTTGTCTGAAAATATTAACCTAACGAAAACAATATAACATACTTTTAGACCAAAAACGTACCAGACTTAAACGTCTTTGAAATACACAACTACTATGTGAAATATACAACTATCAAAATTCCAAACATAAGATCTGGCTCGAGAAAACTCTTGATTGACCAACATTCATACTTTACGCGAAGTAAGGTAACTTTCACATACAACAAACCATCAACGATTCGGTAATCTTCATTAAACGTTACTAGCGTTCAAACATGTAGCTAATCAAACGTATATAGAAACTGGCACAAGTCACGTGCTCTTTATTATTACGAGTTGATAAATATAATAATATGTGACACGGAAGGCTCGCATCCGGTCCGCAGTTAATTAATAATACGTCGGGACCGCGGGGGGCAGAAAACCTCCACCGAAGAAAAAATATATTTCAGCCCAGCTTTGGTTAGTTAGCAGAAAATACTCGTACTGTATAACCCGAAATAATAAGCCGCAACCCACCGCACCAGTGATTTATTGTTTTGGCTTTGCGAAACCTCACTCGGAACTCTGATAAAAAATGATCGCACTTATTAACACCAACCACTGAACCCGACTTTAATACGCTTTGACGATTTCTGTGACGTGCAAACATCCTTTTGTTTAGCTCTCTATATAACCACATAATTACAGATAACTAATATCTACCAAAACTTATTTAATTATATTTTCACTGCGTTTTTACCCTGTTGGCATTCGTTTCTATAGCCTGAAGTTGTGCCTTCTAAATTGTAGTGCAGGCACTGTTTCTTATGAATCTATCTCAAGAGTAAATTTATTAGGAAACAATAAACTAGATCTGTCGTTACGTAAAATGATAGAGCATTCTGAGTTATTATCGGTTTTTTAAAATCACGTCTAATTAGCATTATTTCCTTGTTCTGTTGTACGACATTTTCAATTTGTGAATTGTGTTCGTCATTGATTATAAAATGTAGGTTTTCATTGTTAACATTAATTCTAGGCATTAATTCTAGTAGGTACTTCAATCTCAAAACAAGCTCTGTGTATACAGTTGATAATAGAGTATTTCGTTTCTCGTTAAACGCTCGCTTGGTAAAGTAGTCTTTATTCTTAAACAGCTCCAAGATAACGCAATTACTTATTTTGCTTGAGGTTAAAACAAATTGAAATCTCTGTATAAATTATAGTCAATTAAAAAATAAAATAGAACTCTAACCTTAAATTATATTCAACGAATTTTTATTGGAGAACTTTTAACCATTGTGGCTATTACTATAAGCAAAATTCTTTATGGTATTAGAATAGGCCCACCTCCGGAAAGTTTTCAAATATGACCACCATTATTTAACGAGATGACAGAGGTTGGGCACATATTAGCAAAGTTCGGGCCGGCTCGTTTTATGACACCCGATTCATTTTTAAAGTAATGAAATGAGAGTTTAACTCATGTTAATTAGGTTATTGGGAAGTTACTTAGGATACTTTTGAAAAAGAACTTGTTCAACCAAACCGATTTTAATTAACTTCGAACCAAATGAGATTAATTTTATGAACTTATTTTTGGGATTAGGTACCTACATATAAAAAAACTATTTTAAATATCTTATAGCTGGTTAATAAATCTTTGCTTTGCTGCAAATTCATGCCTTAATAAGTTACACAAAAACGTCTACATGTAATAAAAAATATTCAAAATGTACACTCGTCTCCAAAATACGTGTAATAAATTTAAGACCGACAAAGTGTCGTCATAAACGGTGAAATTAATTTACATTTTCGCAAATAAAATTCCGTACGTTGGTGCTCCGTGTCGTTTCGGTGGGTATGCTAATGAAATGGGAGACCTGGGTACCGATTCAGACACTAAATTACATATGATATTTATACTTTTAAAATTGCTGAGATATGCCTTACCCGACTATTGGCAAATCATTAAAAATATTGTATGTTTTTTCATTAAAGATAATAGAACGCGTTGCTATGAACATTTATGAAAAGGTAAACTGAATTGGACCTAGCAAACTACACGTATAAGTTCAAAATTGCTAAAACGTAGTCGACTAGCTAGGCGCTAATAATTTCAATTAAAACAGCTGGCTGGTAAAATTCTGCGGTTGTTAAATCACCCCGCCGTAAAATATTAACTTAACGACGGAATCGATGTCGCTCCTTTTAACTGCTTTGATTAATGTGCCGGAAATAGGTGTGTACTAGCCTGTTTGTTACCATTATAATACTTTTCCCTTGTTTCCTAAGAAAGGGAATTTTATAAGCTTTTTAGTAGCATACAATTTATGAATATAATACAAAATCCTAAATATTATCTACGGAGAAGTATAAATGATTAGGTACTTACATCATTAGATGATGATGACCCTAACCTTATCCCATGTTTTGTGGGGCTTGGCATTTGATTCAACTCGATGCGGCTGATCACCTGATTTTTATACGAAGCGACTGCATTGACATTCGTAGCCCCTTTTTACAAGGAAAATTGGTAAGCTGCCCTGTAGGGATTGCCAAAGATGTTAAATTGGCAACCCTGCACCGACGGCTTAACGTGCTCTCCGAGGCTCGGAGGGAACACGGGCGGTCTCCCATCCAACTACTGGCTTGGATAGGGTTGCTTAACTTAGCTGATCGAGTGATAAGTGCAAAAGCATCTGTGCCACGAGCTCTTCTAATATAAATGATTATATGACTGCCTGTATCTATATCAGGCCTGATATTATTATTTAACCAGTTTCCATACAACGTAACAGTTGTATCGTTCAACCTACGTATTTTAGCCGTGTGCTCGGCACCGGCCATGTTAACTTTTATTAGGAGAGTGCAATCGATATGAGCCGTATGCATTTGCCTCAAGCGTCATTAAAAGTTCGTAGCACCTGATCGGTACACAATGCAGGAAGGTATTCGCACCCTGCATTAAACAAAAACAAGTTATTATCATTCATTTCGGTAAAGTTTAGTGATAAATTGTGTTAGTTAGCAGTTTGTGTACCGCAGATGTACAATGTATTTCAAGTTAGTTTCCACCTGATAAACTTGTGAAGCAATCACTTGTGTAATGTTTGTTTTAAGGTGTTTACATTTTTTGTTTTTGTGTGTTTCTAAGGTCTACTTTAATAAAGCTCTGTTTATAGTCTTCGGAACGGCAGCGTTACGTCAAAACATTAAATAAGCAATCAAATCTTGAGTGTAGATAAAACGACAAGTTTGTCGGCCACGTCGTTTTACTGCTATTTGATGTACTCTACCTTAGTTCTAATCATCGTAAGATTTAATATCGTCAGTTTATTATTTTTTGACACAGATATTGTTCGCATAATCAAATCGCAAAGGTGACTGAGCTATCCATGCTAATACTAGCTTATATTGACAGCTCGCATCATCATCTACGTGGCAGTAACAATGATAATCTCAGCTCCTTAAGGGGTGGAATTTCAAAAAACCCATTTTAAATGCTTAGTGTGCATAAGTGTGTAATGTGTTCTTAGTGTCCCATCAATTACCTTTCAAATTTCATGTTTCTAGATCCAGTGGTTAAGGCTGATATATGCCAGTCAGTAATTCAGGACTTTGCATTTTATGTGTATAGACAGATTATAAAGAAAAAAGATTAGTAATAAATAGACTCAAAAATTTAACTTCATTATCGTTGAGTAACATAGGCTATACCTATTATCAATATTAGCGCGAAAAACCGCAACCAGCTAATATTTCATACGAACAAATGGCGCTCAAGGGCAATGCAACTCTATCTCCAAATAAATAAAGTTTAATCATGATTAGATTCTAATTCAATTGCAACCACAGACAACCGTTATAATAATTTATTCAAATAATATTTTTATATCTATTTTTACGCACATACAGTTCCGCAATATTCTGCTCATTACATATACATTATTCGTAATAAATAGTGTGAAAAGTGGAAAACAATGAGATTTACGTATTAGATTACAATGAAGATATTACAAAAGAACCATTATCCCAACGAAAATTGTATTTATGTGTTCAGCTGTTATTTATGTATCTAGACATTTTCTACATAAGGGCATAGATCTTAACACTCTCGTGTAATATTCACAAACAGAAACAAGGATGTTCGAATTGCTTGTGAGAGCGTATTCGGGGTATTTGCGTAATATGTACCTTACTGAGGACAAAGGCGAAGATAGCAATGCGTGTCAACATACGCCAAGGTCTTCATGTATTTTTATTTATACTATAAGAGCCGTGGTGGCCTCGGGGTTTGAGCGACTGCCTACTTTGCAAGCGTCGCAAGTTCGAATCCCAGCGGGGCCTGTACCAATGAATTTATCTAAAAACTTATGTGCAGTAATTTCACACCAAAACGGTGAACGAAAACATCGTGAGGAAACCTGCATATGTCTGAGAAGAATTTCAAAGGCGTATGTATAGTGCCTGAAACGGCGATGGACTCACCCTCTGTCACGTTGGCACTTATTCTTATTCGGTGAAATGTGGGTGTTGTTGTTACAATACCTCTGCTTACCCCTTCGAGGACCCTTCTGGGATGGCGTGAGTATATTTTTTATTACTATAAATATTACGTTCATGGCTAAAAGGGTGGCCCCCTTCTTGCCATGAACGTAATATTACTAGGATCGTTTTGAGAGAGCTTTAACTTTTCATTGTAAGGTACCATTCGTTGTATATATCGTGTAAAAACTAATGCCTATTGAGTATTGAGTGTATTGAGTGTACTCAATAGTCATTCGTTTATACATATGCCCCATAGTGGGCCCCTAGTTTGTACTCACGCGCTAACTGACCGGCATCAAAACATGCAATAGCCTGCCCCTCCTGCCAGGGTTGTGACCTATGTGGGCTCGCCGTCACTAATCCACTAATTACAACGACCACAATAACTATTAAAACAAATGATTCGCCGCACAGGACTAAATTATATAGATGAAATTTGGCACATATACGTATTTACCAGGTTAAAACATATCGCATAACATAAACATAATTAGTATAAAAAACATTACCATTGTATAATAATGTACTCACTACTCTCGTCCACTACGGATTTTCTTATTAAAAGTGTAGAATAATATTTTTATTTTCTTTACGGTGAAGGAAAACAGCGAATTTCTTGCACATGCACCTGCACGTGTATGAGAAGAAATTCAAAGACATACACGTCTTGGAAATAGAAAAGCTACAAACAAATGTTGTCAGGTTTAAAATACTTAACTTGTGCCCGTGACTTCGTCCGCGTGGAATTATTTGATTGGAATAACGCTAACTTTATCCCGCGATCTTAGCGTGATGATACATATCTTATAGCTTTCCTCGAGAAACGGACTATCTAACACTATAATAAATATTTTTTCAATCGGATTAAACACACAAACTCTTCATATTTGCTTTGTATATTAGTATAACTGAATAAATTTATTAATAAGTAAGTATAGATTATTGCCAACCAAGTGGTGAGAAGAAAGCTAGTTCATAATAAATCGTAAGGGCCTGAATGTTTGTTCAGTCTCAGTGAAATTAATATCGTATAATAACGGTCGATTGGATCCGATATTGTTTATTAGGCCTTTGGTTTATACAAGCGGTGTTATATTTCATGCAGATCGTACCACCAAGATTAAATTTGATAATACACTATATTAATATTCTCAAATTTGCGGCTTCCCTAGTTCAACCTTATGTTTGAGTAGGTATTAATCATTTAATAATAATTTTACGAACGTAGGGCTTATTAAGAGTTTAACAAACCGAAGTTTAACCAATATCTTATCTTATATCTTTAAACCAGCAATTCTTGTATATATATAGAATCTCAATCTTGGCAACGGCTCCAACGATTTTCATTAAATTTTGCATGTAGGGGGTTTCAGGGGCAAAAAATTGATCTAGTTGGTTTCATTTATGGAAAACATCGTTATGACCATGTTTCAGGCACTGAAAAACTCATAAAATATCATTACAATACGACAGCGAATTTCGCCGACATCTGTCATGGTAGCTCAAAGGTGAGGCTTCCAGCTTACGGGGCGATAACGAAACTAGAGTACCCCGGTTCGAGACTGACGTTCGCCGGATTTTTTTTTCTTTTTTGTGTGAAGAAGAAACCGAGCACAGCTCGGTCGACCAGATATTTTATTTTTGTCAGTAGTAAGTACTTAGTAAGTACATTGTTTATTACATATATACAATATAATACATTCTAAGCCCGCATGATGAACTACGGAGCGATAAGCAAACACAAATGAAATGGTCAAATAGACATCGAATATGATGGTAAAAAACAAGTAGAATATACAAATAAAAGTTTGGATACGTAATAGAGGTAGCTTTAACATAATATTTTCTTAGTCTCAATTTCATAACCATAATATTTTTTTTAAAATAAAAGTACTTTTGTTCTCCTTATATCATTAGTTATCTGCCAGTGAAAGTCCCATTAAAATCGGTCCAGCCATTTCAGAGATAAGCCGGAATAAGCAAACAGATAGATGGACATACAGATAGAGAAATTTTTTTTATGGTTTGTTAAGTGAAAACCTATTAATTTGAAATGACAAACAGACAAAAAATATTTGTTTAACTCTATTGATATGATTTATGAAAATATTTTTTAGCATATTCTCTTAAATACGAAATCCTTAAATATTACAAACTACTAATAATTTTCGTTAGCACTTTAAATACCGATTCACTGTATACTCTTCAGTTTTATTATAATGATCGGGCTCTCCCTTCAAACAATTAAGAATTTTTAAACTAATTTATTTTTAACCCCTTTTTCATCGAATTTCTAAAATCTTTCAAACACCTATCACGAATGAAAACTTCATCCAAATTTTAAGTCTTTACAACCAACGGCTTTCGCTCTGCGTTGATGAATAATTCAGTCAGAATAAGCATTGATTGGAAATATATTGCTAGCTATTAAAAAAATAATGCCGGTTATACACATGTACAACATTCCGTTATAGATCTTAGGCTTGCTTAGATTTAGTGTATCAATAACACACGCACGTAATACAGCGAACACGGACAGTGGCGATAAAATAGATTGTTACTTGTAACATGCGTGTAGCCACGGCAGGAACATGGCTCTTACTCAACTTGCCTCGGCTAGCCTCACTCCCTGTTTATTTTACTGGGAACTAAATTTATTAATATCTGAGTTAAATGACATTAAAATTCGTTGTTGAAATTTCATCATGATGAAAACAACTTACACTAAAGTGCCAGTAGTCCCATAAAGTGCGATGTGGGGAACTAATGTTACAATAGGAATTGTTGGTAGGCTAATTGTGGGTCACTGCAAAATATAAAAAAAATATTACCATTGGCACTGTTTTTTTACCTAGAAGTCTAATGAAGCCTAGTACGAGAAGCGAAGCACCGTCAGATAATTGAACCGTTTCTAAACATAAAAGATACAAGTTAAAAGCTGGTAATTATTTTAACAATACTTAAACAAGCGAAGCCAGTTAAACATACGTGTATAATAAATAGACTGCGAAAAATTAGAACATCACCCTAAATCGAGTTCTAAACATCTTTCGTGTACACAAAAGTAGCGATATAATGTAAATGGGCCGGTGAATGGGCGCTCGTTGCTCAATAGCCCATAAACAACGCGACAGTGAATATAAATGGAATATTAGAGCCGCGTATGTACGCACATGGCACGCAACATTATCAGCTCATGGCATGCGACATGAGCGATTATTGCTAACAGATCACATTTGGCATTTGTGTACCTTGGCACTATTGTCACGCAGCACGCACGTAAACAACACATGATTATAACCCACTTCACTAACACGACCATATTGCGGCACAAAACTCACAAATCAAATACACTCAACCGACTATGCAGTCTATACAATCCTAAAGTGGATATACATAAATATGTTTAGCATTCATAATAATTGAACTTTTATAACGATATTCAGTAACTTCAGTCCATAATTAAAAGAAGGAATCAGCACCAAAATATTTTTGTGAGAAATATTGAAAAAATATGTAAATCATAAAGATTCTCGGTTAACGGTAGGCAGAGGTGTTGTAATAACAACAACCACTATTCACCGAAGATGATCAAGTCACCATCTGTCAACTTGACAGATGGTGAGTCTATTGCGGTCTCAGACACTATGCATACTTTTTTTAGTTACTTCTCAGACATATGCAGGTTTCCTCACGATGTTTTCCTTCACCGCAAAGCACGTGGTGTGAAATTACTGAACAAACGTTTTTGGAAAAACACATTGATACAGGCCACGATGGGTTTCAAACTTGCGTCGATTCCGTTGCCTTAAACGATATGAATTATTAATTCAAATGAACAGCAAAATAATAATACTTCAAGATTTGTCCCTAAGATATATTTTACTTAAGTAAATTAAATAGTTATCATATTAACGATACATCGCTTAGGAACTTGAAGAAGCAAGAATACCTTCATTATTTTCCCCAGCAATGTGTACGAAATAGAACAACGCACCCTTGTGTTTACATTTCAAAGCAATTTTATTACCATAAGTTACTTTTCTTGCCCAAAAATACCAAAATAATACCTGAAATAAGTAACAGAACGCAATAAATATAATTTAAATCGAGATATAGTGGAAGCAGGCGGGTCGCACATCATATTACGTCGGCGAGAGAAAACAGATGGCTGGATTTCATTACAATATCTCAACGGGGCGGAAGGCGAATCGCAGCCGGGAGTTGTAATGTTCCTAGATTATACAAGACGTATGGATCTCTGTTTTTAGATTTGATAATACTCACTTAGATAAGCTGTTATTATTTGGTATATTACAGCAGATAATATAGAAAACAATAATGGACATTTTACCTGGCGATTCCATTTTATTCATATTTTACTAACATTTGTGATAACATGTTAAGATTTTGATGCAGCGTTTTACTCGTTCATCAAATCTTTTACTTATTCATAAAAAAACACTGCAGTCGTTATGATTCTTTGAGATAATACAATTCGAGAAATCATAATTCTGTGCGCAAACCGTGGCGCCTCTTTAGCAAAAATTTATTAATTACATCTTATTAAAAATTATTTCCGGAGCAACTTCAAAGAGAACTAACTTCCGAGCATACCTAGTACAGAACAGCTTCTCTCATTTCTAAGAAGTAATTTTACTGTTTCACTCAGGGTAATATTAAACGGGAGATTTCGGTCCGCTTTTTTATTCAATAAATGCATCCTGGGATCGAAATACCTACTTAAAATAAATAAATAATATAAAACTATTGTTTGTAGCATTAAATAAAGTTTATTGCACATTAGGTACACATGAGAAATAAATACAAATTGAACAGAATGGAGTAGAATAATTGCAACCGTTTTGTGAGATCAAAAGTTCGTGTCTTCGCTCCTGTGACGTAGATAAACCTCTAATAAATTGACATAAGTGACGTTTAGCAAATCAAGATCGCGGGCACGCGACCAATCAGAGGCCGCGAGCGTGGAAGAGTCTATGACAGATCACTGACTATGATAATGTTTGGAAACAACCATCGCGTACATTCTCGTTACAATAATTATTTTAAATCTTTTAAATCAATTATATAAGTAGGTTCATATTCATACCACAGAATAAATAATAATCATAATTGCCTTAGACTATTAATGCAAGGGGTAGTCAGAGTACTTATAGTACCCACATTTCGCCAGTTATGTTCCATGTTTAGTTTTTAAGTTCTATGTAACATGGGACGAGTCTGTTGCCATTTATAACCAGGCACTAATTGAGACTAAGAACTGCTACTGGGAAATTACAGATGAAAAAACCCAATAACACTGGCCGACCCGGGGATATAACCCGGGACCGCGTTTTCCGTACTACCGCTACCAACGAGATGGTCATACAACATAAGTATGTTAAATAAATCATAAATGAAAAGCGGGAAATTATACAATTAAGCAAGTTTTTTAATATGTAATATGTATAGGAATACAATTTGTGGGTTCAAGAAGTAAACTGGGATATAAAAAAAACTACCAATGTCATTATAAGACGTAACATAGTCCATTCAGTATGTAATTGTTTCATTTTTATTCTATTCGATCAATTGTGTGTACTATATGTCACACTCACACTTCACGCCTTTGCGTAACCTTCTGGGATGGCGTAAGAAGAGAAAATAGAAGAAAATCGATAAAGATATATTTCCAGAACTAACGTATTTAAACTGAGTGAAAAAAATACTTGCTGTTATAATTAGACAGAACCAAGCGAGATGTTCTGTTCGTACTTCTACCTTGCACATGTGCAGATTGATACGTATCATCAGGGCAGTGTCCCGCGGGACTGAAGATTGTTTTTTAAAAATTAAGCAAGGTTCCTGAAGATTTTAATATTTAGGAATTCTTTGTTTTGTGCATTTCAAGGAACTTGAATAAACCCTAAGCTTATTTATTAATGTTTTCGTCGGTAGTTGCAGCCAGTTGGTAAATATCAATAAAATGTGGCTAGCTTTCACTAGTAATATTATTATATTTACACAAAACAATAATATTTACAAAATTATTCATTTTGAATTAATGAATTTAATAGGAATAATGATTAACACAGAAAAACAAACAACAATCGATATTTGAACTATTTATTACTCTTAATTTAGAAGGCCAGTGATAAGTAGGTCTGATCCTTCTTGCTTCTTTCAATAAATTGACACTACTTATTTGGATTTTTTTTAATAGTTAAAATAATTTCACTTACCTACTTGTAGCAAGAAAATATATATTCATTTTGGCCCTGGTACGTAAGGTACTTATGAGTGTTTAAAACTTACCACCTTTTTTATATTTTGTGCTTAACCTATTTCTAAGTCACTTGCCTGTGTGCATCCCTGCAAAGAAATAACAATGGTCCTGCTTATTTAGATTTTTCAACATATTTTTTCAGTACTCTTAATATTTTTGTGATTCAAGTTATAAAAGGGCCATTGAGTAATTCAGTTTCTTTATAAAGATAACCAGCATTATGTTACGTCAGCGTTCATCCTCTCCTTGAATTGTCTGTCTCGAGGAGCGGAGTGCGATTATTTCATGGGCTCACATTTCTTAATTAGCATTCATTTAGGTGCACGAAATTATACCTTTCAAAAACAAACAAAGCGGCTGGTCCGTCTTTATTATTAAGTTTAAATTATAGTCATTACCTAACGAGAAAACAAGCGACCCTCTCAATTCGCTTTTAGGTTTTTAGATAACGTGTCGAGTTTCCTTGTTATTAAACCTTGGGAATTAGGTCTAGCACCGTTTATGTCCATTTTGGTTTTATAGACTGTAGGTTATTCTGCTAGCCTTCAAATTTTATTTATTCTCGATTGGTCCAAAGATTGGTATAATTTCCGCCTTTCAACAGTTGATACTATTCATAATAAATAATATGAGGTCCTTAGAAGCAGTAAGGCTTTCATTGTAGTGCTTGAACTAAAAAGGTATTTTTGTGTCTTTATTCGTTTCACTCCCTGAAGCGGAGCAAGAGAGCATATCGAGCATGCAGCAATCTCCAGAGGCATTCGAGAAACGTATTTGCATCAACAAATGCATAGCCATGTGAAAAGCATTCCGCGTCACCTGTGAAGAATGACACATCTATAAACGATTTTGAAGGGTTCCAGGCACGCAAGCAATGCAATCCCCATTTATTTTATTCACGTGATTATCTTTATATTAAGTATGATAACAATAAATAACAACCTTAAAGTCAATCTATGTATAATTAATAAATATAATGCTTTTCGCTTAACGCTCAACTCCAACCTCCAAGATATATTTACGTCCAATACGTTGGTGTTACGTGGGTGAGATTGTAAAAATGGAAACATGTATTTATAACTAATTTAATTTAAAATACGTATTTCCAGCAAACTAGGCATAATATATTACATTTGAAAGCATTACAAATGAGGTTGAATGAAAAGTGAGATTGCATACGACAATTTAAATAAATACTTAAATCCAATTCTCACCTACAGTTTGAGTAGTCTTAAAAGCAAAGCTCCTGTATAAGATTATTCATAATACACATAACGGCCTGTACAATCCGAGTAACGAAGTGACCTAGAGAGCTCCAGAGATCCCGTCAAGAGGCCATTAAGGCACCCTTCGCTGCGCCAATCTTCTTGAGTATCACGTCCAATTCTTACGACACTCACTGTCAAACTCCACCTTACTTTACATTCAAAATATATATCAACGATTGTGGATTTTATTGATTCGTATTACCTGAATTGTTTAAAGAATCAAAATTTCATATGTAGGTATTATTCAAGGCTGGAAGTGGTTAAATCATCAAATATTATAGGTATATTGCTTCTTTAAAATATGATATCACTGTGCAAGTACAATGCCATTATAACTTGTCGCTTAAGTCTTAAAGGTAAGAATAAATAATTGTGTCTAATTTAACAGGTCTTGCTCTTACTTCTAATAAAAGTTTAAGCATCAAAACTTTTCGACTTGAAAACCTTGCGACCGGAAAAGTTTGATGGCTTTATGGATAAAGGTGTTTCTTTCAAAAACTATTTCAATTATATTTATATTGATATCGACTATTCGATTCTAAAGAAAAAAAATGCCTTATTTATAATGTAACGATTATAAAAAAATCTGTTATAAATCTAAAACAAAGAACTGCGTGGAGCATTGTTACATTATCAAATTCGGTAGTGGATTAGGCGGAGAATGCGCAGATGGCGCGCACCAAGTAAGTAAAGAACGAAGTGATAGGGTCCCGATATACGTGTCTCGAGTACTGACGATCGCTTTCACATTTTTGATATTCAGATGGAGCGACCACAGGGAACAAAACCCGAGCTAACTTCACGATATTGAAAGCTTATGGATTTTCGATGTTGTCTGCGAATATGACTCGGTAATCAGCGGTAAGTGTATCCGAGATCCGCTGAACATTGATTTTACTTTTACGCAAATCTTGAAATTTGCCACCAACACACGTACCCAACTTGGATGGATAAAACCTGTTGTGTTTGCCTGACGTGTGACGAACTTATTAGAATAGGCATACGTTGGCTAAGTAGTGAGAGAAAACGTAGGAGAGCGACATCTGCCTACGCCGTTTATCCCTTTGTAAAAGGCTAGACTTTATTATATTATGAATAAAGTTTTATGTTTTTAAGATGAAAATGTTTTGAATCAACAATGAAGTGAAATGAAATAGGATACGAATGTTAACGTAGTAAGTCATATGTAATGCGAATCTAAATGTGTTGGAAAGGGTGTCCATATTGGTGGAAATGTCTAACCGTTTTGGTTGGGAGCCAATTTAAATTGAATGAAAAAATGATCGCCTATGCATTTTTTCGTTTTGGATGATGGGTTAATGGAAATTGGCAGTGGTCTCGGCTGCCACCCGTGCCAACTTTTGCGGAGCCAGCTATCGCTACGCTCCAGTTGGGGTATGGTTGAGATATATCGTTTCGATTGAATAATGGTCTCATGGCGATTGCCTCACAGTGTCCGTTCGTTCCAATTGATTATAGAAATTTGTTGATTCCGCATTTTTACACAAACTCTTAACGCAAGCTGATGCTCCACTTCAGTAATAAGTATACAAATTTTAAACATAAGGCATTCGGCACAAATTTCGCGCTTGACTGATTTCATTCATCTTTCAAATGGGAAGTCGATCGCATGTGCCCCAAATGGACTTATTGGCATGCAAAGCCTTGTGCAGTTTCTATTGAATTGTAAATTTGAGTTCTGACACTCGAGCTCTAGCGCTTGATAAAAATAAATTATTAAATCTGTTTTCGTAATATTTTTCAGTTGTGTGCTTACACATTTTATTCAAATCTTGAATTAAAACAGTACTTTGAGAAATTACTTAAAAATATCAAAATATGACAATTCAATCTTTTTAATAAAATTACAATTAATAATCATTACGGGTTGCATACATTGGGATTATGATTTTTTTAATGAAAACACCAACATTTACAAATTTAATAACTACTTAGTTCAACCGGACCGTAACTGTTTTTAGTGCATAAAAGAGTTTATTATAGGTGTTATAATAATTTGCGCGGCCGTCGTCATATATTTATCGAGGCATGATTGGATGAGAGCCCTCGCGAGCACTCCACTCTCGCGGCGCGTGATTTAATGAGTGCGAATATTTCATGTATCGTTAGGGCCAGCGTCGAAATCAATCACGATATTAACGATCTGTGAAATAAATTGAACAACCAAATAACTCGCCGGGTACATACTTTTATATCACTATGTCACTTTTAATTAATTAACCACACGCTCATCCTTAATTTTGTTGAACTCTTCATTTTTTAACTAATAATAACATTGATGTTTGGTGTCATCATTTACAAACATTTTCCATTGTTTCTCGAACACGAATTTAATGAATACATTATTTTAACATAGCTAGTAAATAAATATGTGCCGTAGTGGCCGTGGGGCAATCCCCACTGCGACGCTTGCGTAGCAGGTGACTGCTCAATAGCAGTATTATTCATAACTCGTATTAGTTAAAGATGAGACAGTAAAATATGGGTGTTGTTGTTACAACACATCTGCTTACCCCTTCGGGGACTCTTCTGGGACGGTGCATATTCCATTAATTAATTATTTAATCTAATCTAAAAAACTCACTTCAGTTACCTACTGACAACGAGTACGTGTTGATGCTTTTAAAAATATTTTTCAGGTTGAAATCAACCTGTGCCAAAATTTGGCAATATTCCACGAGCACTAAATTTGTGGAAGCCCCTTGTATTTTCGTAATTTTATCATTCACAAAATAAATATGAAATTTTTAATTCATCGTTAAGAACCTATTTCAATGAAATATTGTTTACGTTAACAATTTTGAACTTAAATATTGAACTCATAAGAAGTAAATATTGAATTATGTACAATTTCTTAACATAAAGATTTGATTTGTGAATATAAATAGATCCCTTATATTTTCATACAATGCAAAAGTCAAGTTAAGTCTTAAACGTTTGGCATTCCACAAAAGTATGCTTGAAAAATATTTTCTAATCTGGACCTAAATCAATTTAAGTGCCTGTACCCTTTATTAGATTTTCTTTTTATGAATTGTATGACAGTCAAGTAAATGTTTTATATTACAAAGTATTACGTGAAAACAATTTTTTTTAATGATTGTCATACATTTATAAAATATAAAAAAAAAACTACTGGTTCAAAGTGGATTCAAATCCAAAGAACAATAAAATAGCGTCAATGAATTGTAAATAACAGACGTAGTTTACGCTGTTAAGTTGTTACATTAAATTATTCACAGGATATTTAGGGAAATGGCCCTTTTGTGTCATTTTATAGCACTTTTAGTGCCGCCCTAAAAGAACAGTAAAACGGGCACTATTTTTAAAGTGATAAATCACAGCTAAGCTTGAATAAGAATAAACATGCTCGTCTTTTTATAATACAAATTTTGAGCAAGTAATTGTAGTAAAAAAAATTAGTTCTTCATATGTAATATAATGATAATATATAATACTGGCGACCCACTCTCGCTTCACTTAGAGTTACGATTTTTTAGAGAGCATTACGAAACGTTGACTTTTCTCTACTATCTATAAATTAAAAAATAATTTGAATTTTTTTTAAATACCTTAACGCTAAACTGTGACTATGGCAGAAAACATAGTTTTTGTACATACAATTAATGCAAAGAAATCCCAGATTTTAAAATAGATTTATATGCCATCTTATACGATCTCGATTTAATCGTGACACTTTTTCAGAGCTTTTTTGAGAGGAAGGTTGTTTTGACTTGCAGTGACACTTTATGTCTATCAAATAGTAGTGTCAGCTGAATTATTATTTTTAAATATTATTTCTTACTATTCATAAAACATTTTTTTACATCTGGGGCCCTACCATGAACTTATTGCCTTGATAGTTTAACTTTAATTTTAGACAGATGTATATGACGTGTATAAGTCTATCACTGTCACACAGTGGTACTATGTCTATAAGAACTTATGGTAAGGCCTCTAAACTATATTGTGGGCTATCCACATTATAGTTTGATACAAATTTAAAAGTATGACTAATTTCAACTTGTATTAGATTTACAAAGCGCAGTATACAATTACAACAACTGCAAATTGTATTGCAAAGGCAACAATCTGTATCTACCTACATAACAATCTGCTCACTTTCATTAAGGCATTCAATTTGTTGGGAGAAAAAATCGAAGGTCCAATCACATCTATTGGCTAATGCTTTCTAAAGAAAGGGGCCTTTTTGTGGTTGGTTGTTTTCTATTGGGAATTGAATGTTCTCAGGTAAGAGTGATTGATGTCCTTATCTTGAAATTTGCAAAGTGAGCGAGACATTTCAAATTACAACCATTTTATGCTATCCAAATAGCTACGGACATATTTTTTGTACAACATGTTTAGCTTAGTAGGTACCACTTTATTCTTAGGTGTGTATGTTATTTTCTAAATTATAAAAAATGGTTAGGTAATATATGAAGACGAGGCTTGATTTGAGCCCACAATCACTGCAAACAAGTGCAGTTACTCTGCCATCTGAGCTACTCGTGATGACACCTCATGTGGCGAATTTTTCCCTCCCTTCTTTTTGCGGTATATCTATCTTACTTTTCATATCAATACAGGGAACTCAAATGATTCTTACAGACTATTGATTTCACAGCATAATCTTCAAAAACAATAGATTTCTTTTAAATGTGTATTTATACCAGTGCTAATAATAATATCTGCGATAGTTTTTCCAAAAAAGCTTTTAAAGTTTTGAGATTATTAATTCTGTAATGCCCCAAAGAGCAATGTTTCAATTTATTATTCGATAAGTTGGTCCTATGTTTAAGTCTATCATAAATCCTTAACTGTAATGTCAGTGAGTAAGTGACAAAGTTTAAAGTAATAAGTGCAATTTCGTTCGATAAAGAAATAATGTAGTAGCGGGTAGTCATGTCTCGACCATTCTTTTTCGAAATTACCACCAGTTGTCAAACGCATTCACAGGCCCTATTTTAAAGGCGTATGTTCTCGATACCTATTATTTTATCACGTACAAACGTCATATTTTCCGTCCATATTTTCTATATGAGAATTTTACGACTTGCCGCTTTATCACGAGTCCGTTTCTATCATAAGTGTTTGTAACTATGTGCCATATTTACTACAGGGTCGGAAATTACGTAACATCCAAATAGAGGGATTATCATCAACCTTTATGTAGTGTAATCAATGTAAGTACCTGGTCACGTACGCTCTGAACGGTTAATGAGTCATTATCACAATGCAATATGTTGCTCGACTTACCAACAGCTGGTTTTTTCATAATTAATTAGCTTTTAACGCCATTTATTCACTGCAGCAAGTATTAACTCGGCTTAACACAGCGTCCACAATGGTTGAAATGTTCGGAATAAACGTGTTTTACATACAAATAGCGTTTCAAATATCCATGTAGAGCATTAAGTTATTGTGTTGTTATCTTCAAAGCTTTTACGTAAATATTTTTCGTTGAAAACAAAGGTTCTTTTCAAAAGTCTATCGTGTGTTCGCCCACAACAGATTCGTGGATCTGTCAGGCGCGCGTAACCGCAGACTACAACGGATTGGGCGGCGCGCGAGCTGCGCCCATTTCAAACGTCGCTTTTTTATTCAAATATCGTTTCCGTACATATTTTTCACAGGATCGGATATAATAGTGAAAAGAAAATATGAGCGCTTTGAATAAATATTCAAACGAAATAGTGGTTTTCATTCATAGATTTGTTCTGCTGAGTTTAAAGGTCAATATTAAGGGAGGATGACTCTTTTTAAATTTCAACATAATATCATCAATAGGTAAATAGTTGCCATTTTCACACAAAAGATGAGTTAGTGAAGGCAGTCTTAATAATAACACATTAAAGTAAGTGTGATTTTATTCAAGTACGAAATAATACGAATAGCACTTACGATTCATCTTTATCAAAGCGAAACGGCTTAAAAAAAGAAAAAAAGGTTTTTTTCACAACAATTCCATTTTATTTCAAAGGCAAAAAGCATCCAATAAAACGCATATTACCTCGCCGTATTGTAAAAGAAAATTTGAAAAGTAGGGGGGCGTCTACAGAAACGGATGGTATTACAATTCGGTGCCATTTGCTCTCACGTTGCCTCTTGTGTTCAAATACGTGCTTGTGTGTGGAAACTTTTTAGGAGACTATAAAGAAAATTCTTTTCTTTGAATTTACGATTTCCCTATCGCGCTTAAGCGGCGAATCATGGCGCTTGGATGAAATATTATCGCTGGTCCGCCACTCCGCCGGGAGCTATTTCTGGATACACACGTGCACTTTACATGCTGGACTTTTACTTTGCATTATAGTTAATGTTTTCTCCTATCAACAAAACTATATATTATTACTTTGATACTGCAAACTCATGATGTCAAAGTAGCCAACAAATTTGTTACACAGCTGATTTATGCAATATTTACTAACGTCTGCGGCGTCGTCGCCCGCCTTTTATTAGGGATTCTTGCGTATAAATTTAACTTGATTAATAATGTTATTTTCATTGATATGATATTTTCTATGATTGATATATTTTATGAACATTTTTTTTTATCTGTCCAGTTGTTTCGGAGCCTATTTGTTACAAACAAACAAATATTTCCTCTTTATGAATATTAGTATAGATGACATGTCAAAAAAGAAACCTCATACACTACCTGCTACAGGCCCGATTACCTACTTTATAAGCTGGAATGGAACCCTATATCACCCTTTAAGTAATTACAGCATCGTTACTTAGCCGTCAAATTATTCATCAATATCCAACGCCTCATTTTAAACAAAGGCCGAGGGAGAACACGAAGATTCATCATAACTTTATTGAAGCTGAAACAATACATCAAGGCGCTAAAACATCGTAATAGTCTGTTGATTGATCGTGGGGTTTGCAAGCATTATCGGCGAGACGGCAAGCATTGTTGTGCGTCCGCACCCACTGACAGTCATGCCTCTCTACGCACACAATAGCATCCGTACCAATTACATGTATTTAAACCACACTAACTGTGCCCCGCGGGTTCACCCGCGTAGTGTTGTGTAGTAAATGTTTTGGATGGCGCGCGGCACCCAATATTTCTTTGAAATTAATAGTAGCCTACGTTACTTTTTGTAACATTAGGTATAGCAATTCTTATTAAAATCGGTCCAACCGATTTGGAGATTTGCCGGAACAAACAGACGGAGAAAAATCGGAATTTGTATGTCAGTACCGTGTATACTTTCATATGGATTTAGTCAAAAGGTGCAATTATGGAATTACAACATCTTATAAGAAAATTTGAGACAATTGCAGTTCGGCTGAAATATTTCTTTAAATAAAGTTATTCTTCTTAGATATCTCATTCATATTATTTAAAATGAATGAAGTTTCTCAAGGTATATGTCTTGCCTACTTTGAGAACCCCTGGTTATACTTCGTATTTCTCCTACAACTTCACTACCACACTACACACACCCTCTTAAATTTTATAAATAAGTAAAATGCTAAGTTATTTTATGAAGCCCACTATTTATTTTTTTTTCCTTTTTTTTACTATTGCTTTTTGAAAATCTGTGCTCAATTTTTTTTTATCTTATCTATATATTTCACCTACGCACTACACCAAGTCGTTAGCGTAGGCACTATAGCGCCATTAATTTTCTGAACCTACAAGCGAATTCTAAATTATGTACTTAAGTCTCATTTGAATTTATACAACTTGTCAAATCATTAGGTAATAACATTGCTCTTTGGGCTTCAAACGATAATTGACGCGTAAAGATAAAAAAAGGCTTTGAAAAATGAACTGGCGTATTAGAAAGATTTATTTTTGTTACCTACAAACTTTCCTTCAAATATTGATTATCTAAGTTAGAATGATTCACATTTTTCAAACTTAAATGTACAAGTTTCGGTTTGCGAGGGCAAATAAAAGTTTGTTCGATCCGCCGACGATTCTTTGTTAATGCGATGAATTTAAATTCGGGTGCAATTAATTGTATGCTGTATTACTCTGTTTTTTATTCTGAAAGCTGACGGCGGAATGATTGTGTTTTAATCGCGGGTCAATAATTTGTTGTTGAATCATCCTTTGTTTGGATTAATCCGTTTTTATTTGTAAAAGGGACGTTACGGGCGTCAGTAGGCCTGGCACGTCCCATGAATGCCATCACAGGGTTCATACGCTGGCCGGCGACATCTGCACATTTCCAACGTTATCGAGTGGCAACACATTTTTATAGGAACAAATTTAATCTAAGCAGAAGAAAGGATCAGTCTCCGGAGTGCCTTGAGCGCACGTGTCCTCGCGACGTGAGCACGCTCTAACGATTTTTCACATAACATTATTATGTGTCCAATAGAAGGCTTTATCTTGATCCTGTGCCGTTGGCGTCCGAGACCTTTTTAGCATGTCATATTTATTGCCTACATAAAGTTGTTTTAATCGCTAAATATCTAGAAACCAATTTATTACTAAGGTCATACACGTATCTCGTGGAATATTTTTGCTTGAATATTGTGTCTAATTCCCGTGGTTATAACTATCTTATATAAAACTTGAAGTATGTATAGGAAGTTGTAACAGTCCTCGAAAACATCAAACTATGCTCTTTCGCGCTTCTCTACAAGATAATTAAGCGGCAAACAAACAATAAAATAACGTTCGTTGGAAGTCTATGAGACCATTAGGAGATAAAGACTCAAAGAAACCTGATACATATATTACTAGCCTGCCATTTAGAGGCAGAAAGAAAACAATACGGTTAAACAATCGGGCCACTCCGAGACGTCATTAAGTTTTTGTAACTCTTCCTCGGGGACTCAACAAGGATGTAGGGTCGTGCGAAGAAAATTTTCTTAGAAAAACAATAAATTTTCTGTGAGCTACGCTCGAGTGAGTTTCGGTGTCGGCTGAGCGCGAGCACGCTCGCCATAATATATTGAATTTGAAACGAACAAACTTTAACGCTCTCCTCGCCGCGTGTAAAAAGATTTTCTCAATATGTTTACAGTGCTATAATTTTTATTCGACAGCAAAGAACAAGCGTGTTCAATAGGAAACCGGTCAAAGGACATCCTTACACCAAAATGGTCATTTTATGTAACATTGGAAACTTCTTACGAACTTTATTAATCGGAAAACGTTCACACTTTATTTCTACCTGTATCTGTTCTCGTGGGAGGAATCCCACGTATTCTAAACTTCAGCAAAACCCATTTGGGCAGACAGAAACATTGATAGCTAAAGTACCTTTTTAATGCTCTTAAATATATATATATACCTACACATATTTTTTATACTACCAATGTGGCAAACAAGCGTGCAGTCATAGGCAGAGTGAGTGCACGCAAGGGCTCTTGTCTGCCAAAATCTAACTGCTTGTTCTACGACCTCGTATGTCATATCCGGTATTTGATTTTGTATTAGTAATATTTAATTATTTGCTTGAGAAAAGTGTACTCAGGAGTAAAGAAGCCCCAACCAGTCAACTATGATCGTTTACGCAACCAGTATTAAGAACTTCTGCGCTTTGGACGTTTCATTTTGGTACCTCTTTGGCCGCCTCTGGCTAAACAGATGATAGCAGACCCCCTGGTGTTACCTATAGATTCTGCTATTACCAGGAGCAGAACGTATTGTTGCTATACTTACGAAAAGTATTATAATTGCGTCTATAGTATTCTTCATAAAAACCGGATAAGAGCTATATCAAAGCATAATCTGTCTAACCAATTGATCGCCTAAAAACACTTTGTATCACCGCTTTACTGGCAGTTTGGCCACAAAAAATATTGGTGAAAAGGTGGGATCTTTTGGCTTAATCCCCGACGATTTGCGAAGACGGAAAAAAGGGTTGCGTGGCTAAGACGCCATGAATCCCCCATATAACCAACCCGCCTTCTGCGCTTATCGTCCTAACACCGACATATTTATTTTCCAAGATAAATATCCGTATTGAAGGGATCCTTGTCAATATGTTACTCATATTAACATCTTCTCTAAGACATATAAATACTTTGTTTGTATAGTGTACTGATTTGTTATGATCAGGTAACATATTTTTTTTATTTACGTGTGATAAAGGCGGGAGCGTGAGTGAGAGACTTTTAAATGCATATTTTTCTAAATAGCAATCTATCTTTTCATAAAAATTAAAAGTTTTTTTTTCATTTGTTAATCTCTGAAACTACTAGTCCGATTTAAAAAAAATCCATATTAATAGCCCGTTTATCGAGATAGATTATGCTATATAACGCTAAGATTCGACTCTAAGTATTAGCGCCCAAAGTAACTATTCCACGCAGACGAAATCGTGGGCAGAAGTTAGTTGGTTTATTTAAGTCTGTTTTTTTTTTAATATAAATATTTACAATAATCCCTCGTGTCAATAAAATAGTTTGATATTTATTTAGTCAGCTACTTAGTCTGGGTAAAATACCTAAAAATATATTAATTAAGTTAAGCTAAGTAGCTATTCTAAAATTGTTTCCATAAACCTAGCGCACCTAAAGCTTCAAATTACAGCCAACAGTTTGATTAGGTCGCTTGTATTGACACATTTACATATAACAAATTAATTATTCATGCCTATTGGGCTCGGAGTGGCTGAAACATTCCGATAATATTAAAGTGAGTCTCGCTAATCTTCCCTTCTGTTAATTAAAGATGTTCCGTGTTTGTTACTACATTACATGGCGTCTGTTAATTTATTCAGGTAATGATAATCATTTAGAGGAGTTTCCCCACATTCGGAAGCCTTCAACGAGCTATTTTGTATGTAATCCTTCTAGTGAGATCGAGCTCATTAATTATTGCGAGGGAAACCTCATTGATGGCGCGCCGAGCAATTAGTAAACGCTTCCGGATATGATTCGCTTAGAAAACGACTGGAAAATATTTTTCACGGCTTTCTTTAGAAAACTTTTAAGAAGGAAACTGTTTTCTATGCATAAAATATATATTCATTGAACGGACATAAATCAATTGGACATTTAATAACCAAAGAGTAACTTTTCTAACCGACTTTGAGTTTTAAAAGTTTACTTATTCTTGCAATTCAGGTAACAACCGAGTAAGTACTTAGATATTACCACCATAATTATTTGTTAACATTTATATTGCATTGATAGTATGGTGAAATGACAACATTTTGTTAAAATTAACCCCATTTTCGTTTTATTGCAAAATGAGATTGCAGCGCGAAAATGATCACGAGGCGTGAAATTCATTTTTATAACTTAACATCAATTCGTGGAATATCAGAGCTAAGTTAAAAACTCATCATAATTAACATTCATTTAAATTTGAGATTATTCATAGCAGAGAGCGAAGTTACTCTGGCTGGTGGTATTTAACGCGCACCTGCCCGAGGCGTCTTAGCGTGGTCGAAATTAATGCGACGCAAAGTCGGCAAAAGTCAATTACACTTTATTAAAACCGTCTCCATTTATATCAATTTGACGCAAACTGTTACAAATACTGGTAATGTTCCGTCCTTTCATCCGAGCGCGAGGCGGGGCTACGCAAGCGCCGGGCGCGTAGCACTCGTAGACAAAGCGGGCAGCGTAGCGCGGCCAGTACGCAGCCGGCGCCCGAGCCCGTAGCTGCCCGCGCCCGCCGCATCCACGCTACGCGCGCTACCACGCTACGACGTTACGACATTACGACAACCAACCATTCGATTCACCTTCCTATGAATATTTGATCGAGCCGAACCCAACTCGATGGCGAATGAATGAACAAACTTTCTCGCCCCTAGTTCGTTGCCAACTGACACTTGCTTCAACACTTTTGTTGACACATTTGTAGTAGTCGGAAAAGTTCCATGGATTACGATGTCGTTGGGGTAAAGTAATAAAACAACATGACCAGCCGAAGGTTAGCTACTTGTTCCGCGGCGGCGACACCTGTTCTACTTCTACTTATAATTAGCGGTTCCGTCACTTCGTCCGACGGTAAGTAAACTGTCGTACTATTTATTAACGCTAGTAAACAACTTTATGATTATTTGATGTTTGTTTTTATACAGGTTTCTGCTTTCTTTATCAAAACGAGATGGTATTAAGCTATTGCCACATAAATAATTCAAGTGTGTTTTGAATGCAAATAGACCAAAAATAAATTACATGTAGCGTGTATAATATTTTGCAAATGTGTTGAACTAAAACATTGCATACTGTGAATACAAAGTTATATCAAACTTGTATCATAGTTAACTATGTCATCTATTAGTGTGTTGCATCTGTACCGTCCCTGCGAGCAAGCTACTAATGGCGTAGTTGACACCAAACATAATTAGGCTGTATGTAAGCCAACTGAATAGAACGCAAACATAATTATTTTAGGTCACATTCTTTGTTGGACCTGAATTAATTCTGTATTGGTACTTTTTATGTTTGCAGTGTATAGAAATCATGTTTTAAAATATTTTCAACTCAGATTATTTTTTCTGTTTGCATGTGTGTTAGTTGTGCTCAATCGGCTTAATCAATTTATTTTAAACATAATATTATGTTAGCCTATATACCCTATATAGGCTACTTTTACATCAACACACATTAGGGCACAGACACATATAAAATCAAAGGTATGAATTAAATTGTAAATTGTAGTAAATATTTTACTAGTTTAACTTGTAAACTTATGGACGAGGAACGAGGGAAAACTTGTATTTAAATAAGTTATGTTTGTCGGTGTTAATGTATATTCACACATACACTGATTAATAACCGAACAGTACCAAATTAAATCAGTCAATCTTCATTTTGTTGTTATAAAATATTTTAATAAAAGATGTACGAAAGTAAAGGTAAAAATATTTTTAAACGGTAATTTATTGAAAGAGCTTCTAAATAATCTCATTATTCTATGAGTAACGATTGTAGCCTTCATTGTTTATAGTCCTAAGTCGGCCAACTTGGGGATAATTGGCTCCGGTGGGGAAAGTGGAAAGAATAGGGAAGTTAATAAAAACATGCAACAAGCGGTAACTTTATGATAATGATCTTGAACTTACCAACTGACTGGTCACGTCTGCTTTACTAATTAAGTGGGCGTTAAAAATAAATGAATAAAATATTAACGGCATTACAATTTAATTTATTCGGGTTGACTGAACATGCTATTTTAATTGTTTTTTAGCTAGAGAACTTTACGCCGACGGAAATCATTTCTGAGATAAAATTCAAAGACCTTAAACAGAGGCGGACTCACCGTCTGTCACAATGACACCTCATCGTCATCGGTGATTGATTGATTGATCCTTTTGGGAACGCGTGTAGTGAAGTTAATAAACGCCGTTAAAGAGGCGTTAGTCTCTTGCAATTGTTCAAATACTTATACTTGTATATATATCATAAAAGTTCCTAAAATCGATGTCGTAGTGTTAGGCACACCAAAAGCGTATTATTAGAGCGGTTTTTATTTTTCAATTTACATACAACTTTTTATGCAATAATACAAATACCTAATAAACAGAAAATACAACTATTACATAGTTTGTACTTATCTTTATATTTTGGACAATTCGCACAATCTTATCTACACTAATATTATAAAGAGGAAAACTTTGATTGTTTGATTGTAATGAATAGGCTCAAAAACTACGGAACCGATTTCAAAAATTCTTTCACCATTGGATAGCTACATCATCAGCAAGTAACATAGGCTCTTATTTTATCCCTGTACTTTCACAGGAACGGGAACTACGCGGGTGAAACCGCGTGAGATCCGCTAGTCTAATATATAAAATTTCCATGTCACAATGTTAGTTACCATACTCTTCCGAAACGACATGACCTTCTGAGAATCGGCCAACATCTATTTTTCATATAAATGATAAGGGTGATCCATCCCAAACAAATATATGGCAATGCAGCGTTTACAGAGCACAGCTAGTATCTTTATAAATTGCCAAATCCATTTAGTAGAGCACAAACTTTGACAAACCTTCGCATTTATATTATTATTAGTAGGATATAGCCACAACAAAACGAATGCAACTGTTCTGTTTCTGTTGTTTTTATGAGAGAGCCGCATGAGAACGTTACCTTCTAGTGTACATTTCTTGCAGCCGCTCTAATTAAGTTAGTAAATTAATTATAGCTACCTCTCATAACTTTTAGTATCTTACGTAGAAGAATCTTTTACATAATCCATATTTACACTAATATTATAATGCGGAAAGATTTGTATGTAAGTATGTTTGTTATGAATTTTCTCAAAAATTGCTTGACCGATTTAAGAAATAGTTTCAGCAATAGATAGCCACAGTATCAGCGAAAATTATACGCTATATTTTATTCCCGTACTCACACGGGAACTTGCGCTAGTGATCTTATATTATTTATATTTAAATACTAGGTGAAAGCCTTCAACCTTATCTGGAAATATACCACTATATTTTTAACTTGTTGTATGCGATAAATCGCTGCACTTCACCCTACCAAATACTAATTTAAGGGAGTGAACTCCCGTTGTTCTCTAAAAAATTCAAAGCTGCCCAACTGCAGGGACTATGCCTCCAATAATTGGATGCTGATAAGCAATAATGTGTCAACCCACAAAAAGTCAAATTCAAAGGTTTTGATATATTTTGATAATGCATCACGTATTTAACATTCTAAAAAAGTGTTTCAAGTCATCTGAAACATAAAAGTACGTAAAAAATGGATTTATGTCATAAAACAAATCTTAAATCACGTATACAATCATCTTAAGACGCCATTTTCTCAAAACCAAGTTTATGCGGGTTGACACATTATTGCTTATCTGCATCCAATTTTGACTCATTTGGATGATTCAAACGGCATTGTAATACGGGAGGTCTAGATTAAGCAGCATGGTAATATCTATAAAGATAATGCACTTCTTAATGAGAAACAAAAAAAAAGCAAATCAACTTTACTGTACTACCGCAATCGTTTAATCAGTAAGTACGGTGTACTTTACCTACATATACTGAAAAATTGAAGGCATACATTTGATTGTATGCTAATTGCTATCTTTTATAACGCCGTTCTGGGACTTGTATGTGTTTGTAATCTATGTTATATTATAAAATTCAAATTTTACTTGTCGTTCAAATTAAATTAAATCTTTTGAGAAAATAATAATATCTTAAACCATTAAGCATTGTAAGCAATACATATATCATTATTATTTTCTTGTTCATTATTAACACGTTCAGAAAATTATTTAACATGGTGTTTTTATGCCATTGGGCCAATTGGTGCGTAGTTTTAAGTATGTGAAGGCTTCCCCTCAAACATCTCTATTTGTGTGGGTACAAACAGCACCCTATTTTGCACCGAAAGGTCAACGATTCATCGGAAATAGGGTAACCTGTCTCCCAAACCGATTAACCTCCTACTCCATACAGAAGGTTTGAGACGAAATACCAGTTTTTTTACATTACTTGTATGTATGCAAATATTTTAGATCTAATATATTTATTTTATTATTTATTTACACTTTATGCACAGAAGTACATAAGGTAATACCATTTTCTACCAGTAGACTAATTATAATAGAATATGACATATAGGAGCTGTCTTAATTGAATAACTATATGACATTTTCATTATTAACCATGTTATACAATTTCTCAGTCATAAAGAGTTATTATTGCCAAAAGTTATTATCATAAATTATAAAACATATAAAGATCTCCAATTCAATCAAAATTCTGAACGTTCAATAAAATTGTAATAAAATAATAAAAACAAATGAAAAGCACAATGTGATTGTTTGAATGGCGTTATTAATGCCGTAAATTCATGCAACGGCTGACAATTGACATATTTTTTCGTCACGCCTGCTCCGCCGTTGATATCTATAACCCCATTATTCAGCGGATTAGCTTTTTGCTGGATGAGTCGTAGAATATTCAAAAGGGACTTATTGGATTATGTTAAATCTGCACGAGCGTCACTAAAATCGACCCAATCTTCTCACTCTTTATTCTATTATTATAGCAGTCATTTGTTCTGTTACATTTAAGCAATGCTCGTTTTATAATATAATGATTTTTATACACTCATACGTTCTCTGAACTTCGATGGGCTTCTATAGCTTAAAAGTCCACATTATATTACGTAGATAGTAGAGAAAAGTCAAAGTATTGTCTACAAAAAATCGAGTCAAGGTACGCTTAATGATGACCACACACATAATTAAAGAATATATGTTTGATACTACTGGACAAGAGCTGTTTATTCTTTTTTTTAGGAACTCAGTATTTATATAAAATATAAATGAAGAAAATGAGGTATCTGGACCTTATAATAAATACTCCCCTTTGTTTACCCCGTCGTATACGAAATTATAGATACTTTATTATTATGTCACAAAACTCTTGATGTTGTGGTTGTGTGGTAGTCAGTTTTTGACGTTCATGAGTCATATAACCAGGACCATTTTAACTTTTCACTTAATATGCATCCAAAATATGAGAGACTATCAAACCCAAATCAACAAACTAATTGGTAAATTGAGCTGCACGTTGAAATCAAACCAAAATTGCATTGATCAATGTAGCATCGATTAGTGCAATTATCACAGCACTATTTCATTCCAAATGCAAAGCTTTAATAGCAAAGCTGAGCTTAGCTTACTAAATACAGCTAAAGGCAATCCGACATGTCATGGTAAACCCTAATCCTGTCCATTTGCCTTCAAACGACTGGAAGCAATATCGAGTGTAGCTTCGTGTATAATGACTGTATCGCAGTAGAGGGTAGCAATCAAAGTCCCACAGAATCTAACGCGAAGTCAAGCAAACCTCCCGTAAATAACAGGATTAATCTTCCTTTGCAGTTTGTGTGATTCCTTATTGAAGTACTGAGATTCAACAGAACATTTTGAAATCGATTTGTGACTGAAAAATCGGATTGATTTGTTTGTGAATTCACATACAAAAGAAGATTTTAAAATTTGTTTCTTAGAAGTTTAGTCTTAAAAAACGATTTTACTTGGGAGCCTTTTTGGCAAGTCGGTAAGATAGATAAAGGCGCAATAGTAGAAAATTGGATACCTTTTATGAATAATGCGGGAGCATTGTGCTGTGGGAACAGCAAGGAAACTTTTTTACTAGCAAAAAGGTAGCAAACAATCATATAGTCCAATTAATGGTAATAGTGGATGGTACCTATGGATTTAGTTTCCGATAGATATAGATTTTGATATCTCGCGATGCGACGCTACTGGCACCAAGGCGCAATCAGAGAGCCATTCTCTGGATTTGACATCTTAATTAAACATTGCGGTTGTATGAGCTGCAAGAAGAAGAAATGCCTTGACCTAGTTAAAGCATTATGAATCCTTTGCACAACTACTTAAATTAACTTTCAGTTTTCAGAGAAATTTCATTAAATAAGTTAATTGGTCCCAGGAAGCAAGCACATATAAAAACTTCTTTAGAACAAGCGCACGTTAAAAATGTGTTCTGAAGTGGGAAAATGAATATTTTTAAGGAAGAAATGAATTTTCTTTAAGGCTAAAATAAGCTTGCATTTCATCTTGACCGTGACTGCAAACTAGATTATCTTTTGAAGCTGGAAATCGAGCGCAGAGTTCGCAAGTTGTCCACCTTGTGTATGATTATTTGCGAGTTGTCGGAGCTATGCTTCAATTTGCGACTCAGCTCGGAAGGCTTTGCTGTGAAGTTGCTCCCAGTCTTCGCTTCCCGCCAGTTCATTGCGACGCCAATTGCCACATAAACAAACCTCGCCCAAGCCACGGTCGTGATACACAAACTTCCTGGTTAACTGTTCTCACTACATATCATAAAACGTGTATACATCCCGGAGCTAACTTAAACACTCATCATACCCGACTTAGCAAGCCTCACCAAACTTTGCTGTTCGTACATTATTATTATAACGTGCATGTGAATATTTCTATTATAGTATATCCAGAAAGAGTCTTGGTGACCGTGGGGCATGAGCTGTCGCTTGCTACGCAAGTGACGCAGGTTCGAATCCCAGGTCTGTAAATTTTACACCAAGTGGTTTACGTTGAAGGAACTTGAGGAAACCTGCAATTGTCTGAGAAGTAATTCAAAGTATGTATGTATTGTGCCTGAGACGGCAATAGAGGCACCATCTGTCACGTTGGCAATTAATCATCTTCGGTGAAAAGTGGGTGTGGCCTACTCCTTCGGGGAATAGATGCGTGAGCATAATATGTTTGTGTGTATGTTTATCCAGAAAAACGGATATTACAGCAACAAAAGACTTAGTGGGAACTGCAAATTCTTCTTTTATTATCTCGATAGCAAAGATGATTTCTTAGCAAAATTTATGTTCCAGCTCTCCTCCTTCAATAGGAGGTCAATGTTCAACAATATTACAATATGTGACAAATATCTGATAATAAATTCTTAAAGTTCGAAATCCAAATGGCAATCGGCCAAACAGGTTCCTTTAAATTTTATAAGCCCCTACCTAACTGACGCATAAATAATTTAGAATATTAATTCATATCACTTTTTTCTGAAAGATTCAGAGATTTGATGCAACGTACCATCCCATCAAAAAAATAATATACAATAAATAATCTTTATATCTTCACGACGCCGTCTCAGTCTCCATCGTTATCTCAGGCATTATATATATTATTCTTAGGCTTAGAATTCCTTACGAGAAATATACAGATTATCTCCCGAATTTTCCTTCGCCACAAAGCTGTTAATATATTTTAAATTAAACCCTTTCGCACAGACCTGTAGGATTAGAACTAGCATCGATACTTTTTTTAACAAATCTGATTCTCAGATATTTCCTCAAATATAGGAAGCTTTATAATGGTACAGAACCATAAGTTAATTCATGTCCGTCACTTATTATATTTATCCAGTTATTATTCGTTGTGCCATACCTATATCGTTGCATCTTAGTATCTCTAATATTTTTCATTTCCTCGAGGTACTCTTCTTGTACCCTCGTAAAACATGTCTTAAATTTTAAATTTGTGTAAAATCATGGTTTGGTATATGAAATTTGAATAGCGTGCTGTAGGAGCGGAGGCGTGGAGGTGCTCGAACCACGACCGCACCGAAACATACGATCATTACGTTCAAAGAACATCCGCCAATACATTTATACACCTGTATACCATAATGGGAGTGACCAGAGTATCTTTAATGAAATGAATTCTACCGTATCGAAAAAATACTCGGAGTCATTTGTTTATTTTGCATATATTTAACGGTTAGCATTTATTCAGACACAGTAACAACTACATAATATTTATTTTTTTACAAGTTAGTGATAAATAGATAATATCTATGGCATTATGCTATTTACTGCCTACGTGGTCTAATGGTCGCAAGGACTACTGCGGACAATGAGATCGTTGGCTCGATCCCGGGTCGGTCAAAGTTTTATTGGGTTTCAGTATAAGAGAATTCCAAGTAGCAACCCGGAGTCTGGATTAGTGTCTGGTTGGAATGTCAACAGACTGACCTTCTATTACATGGGATTTAAACATTCGCAACTGGTGAAATATCGTTGTTCGGGAAATACAGGTGTGATATACATATAAGACTACTTATATAAGTAATTCAAAAAGTAATGATGCGTTCCATCCTTAGTGGCCGTGTGTGTCTGCAGCGCGCCCTCCTCGGTCCTTCTATCTAATGAAGCCAATTTTCCGCGCCCGCTCCACCTTGCTTTCCTTTTGAATTTTCTCGCGTATTTTCCTTGTCATCCATCTCCTTCCGCGTTTCCGCGCCGGCAGATTACTTTTGATTTCAAATTCCACCACCACCATTGATTTAATAAACAACAAATTGTTTGTCCAGCCAATAATTTCATAAACAGAAACGGAATTTGTTTATTTAAATCGTTCCTAAGTTCGTTTTTTTCTTTTTAATTAATAATATTTAGTAATGTATGTCTTCGGACTACTTTTTCACTCCTTTCGAAGTTATCGTAATATTTCTGCGATGCATAAATTAAATACTTATTTTAATAAAGAATTAATAAATGTCCGAATATTTACGTAGGTGTCACTAGGTAATAAGTAAGGTCCGAACGTTATTACGACATTACTCAAGCTACACAATCATACACCAATTCAATTTATCGACTTTTGTGCTTTGGAACTGTGTCCGTGCGCTTATATTTTTTGGGATTTATTTTGTATTACTTTAAAAAAAATTTTTGAAAGCCGTTACTAGTTTATGCCGGGTTTTTCTTAGTAAAAGCAACCTTCTGAAACCGTTTGTAGCATGTATAATCCTCTGTTATCATGTCGTTCTGACGATTTGAAAGTAAGTACTTTGTTAAAAGTCTAATCAAATAAAGATATTTTTATTTAATTTTTAATTCATTTAGTTTCAAAGTATTGATAACGGATATAATATTTGGGATAGATTTATTCATCAATTTAGTTAAATAAATATTCATTATATATATAAAAGGACTAGTACTTTAAATTCGTTATAAGTAGAAAACTTGGCCCTAATCGGTGGCAAATAAATAAATATATAAATTACTCATAGACTTCAATTTTCGTTCTAGTTAGTACACGATTAAGCATCGTGGTATAAAAAGATTGCAAAATAGAAGACGTCCAACTTTTCAACTAATTTTGCTAACTTCAGAGCGAAGCTCAGCCAATGTATATTTTTAAAAGAATCTCAGTCTTTATAAAGCATCCTTATTTGCCGAACACGATCTTTTCGTACCGGGGAATATTTCAAAGCAAATTTTCTCTTACTCAAAGTTTATGCTAGTTGCTTTCGAGTCAGCTGCATTGCAACTGGCATTTACTAGAACATGAACGAAATGTAGAGTACCCGCTCCTCAACGACCATTCAGAATTACCCAGCCGTGTTCCTAGCTGTTCAAGTTAGACACTGCTTTTATAAAGGTACCTGAATTGAACGTATTTGTTATTTACACACATACTTTTCAGATATAAGAAGTTTTATAGACATTAGGTAAATCTTTGATCTATAGAAAAAATGTGTAAGGCTAAATAAATAAATTTGTATAGTATACGACCTATACGAATATTTTGGCAATATCAAAACACTCAATAAAACACAAGCGATACTGCAAACTAATAAAATAACATTTATAACAGAACTAAAAGAAGAATGAAGTCAGGTACAGTCAAGCATAATAATTGTTATGGGATTGCGAGACACGGCAGCCCGGCACCGGTCGACACGGCTGTACCTCCATATATCGAATGTGCAGAACGTTCGCCCATATTTCTCAGCGTCTACGCCACCACCGGTAGCATTTCACGCGACGTTCCCCGGTTTTTCGATGTGCGGTTTCCGCACCATAATACCATTTTATTTACGGTATACATAAGGTTAGATCACGAAGTAAATTTACCTACTTTTAAACCTGTTTAGGGGTACGTTTTCATCATGTCGACCTTTAATGGTATGTTTTATGCAGATACAGAATGCAGTCATCACTATATATTATAAAAATTATACGAATATGATAGATAAATATTATAGAATAAACCGTCCGATATCATAATAAACCGACACTTACCAATTTAACATAGTTGCAATTGCAAATGCTTAATTTGATGTAAGTAAATATAAATTAATAGTGTTGTGTTGTATAAATTAAATGTGCCATATAACTTATGTATGTATGATTCAAGAAGAAAAAAATATTTTTGTGTTTTGTAGAATCAGCCACGACTGTCTTAATCAACTACTTCGACACAAACAGTAGTGTTTTTAACAGTAAAGTTTTTTATGCCTTTCTTTATTTTTTTTGTATACTATTAAGTGTAGCAGTGGTGATGTAGTAAATGTTCGTAAATGAATATAGCAGTGCGTCCCCACACCACGTAACAATGGTAGTTCGCGATTCCAATCGAGCGATATGAGCCGGAAACCAATGCCACTCGTGCTAACTGGCTACATTTAAAATCTAAGGAATATTTCTTACTCGACTGTACGCAATATTTTTCTGTCTATGATAAAGTTTATCGATAACTGATATGTTACCAAGATAATGGAACGATTGCTATTTATATCCGCATGATTTTATTTATCCCTTATTTACCCTCAGATTTTTCTTGACTAGTAATAACTAAGAAAATGGTTTCATAATATTATCTTCACGAAGTATTTTTCTCACGAAGAAATTTATCATAACTTTCCTAAAAGTTACTAGGTTTTGTCCGCTACTCCCTAAGAATTTCGGAATCACTTTGCAGCTTGTAGTACCTAAATAATTTAATATACTTAAACCATCCTCTTGAAACACTCTATTCATTACGTAACCCCAAATAAAATTCGTTCTGTAATTTCAAGATTCCAAGAAACATCGCGTAGAAAAGCGAAAGATATCGTTTTTATACTTCGTTATTCATCAAGATACGATTTGAACAGAATCTGACCTTTAGCAGTTCAATTCGACACCATGAATTTATAAGGCCGCATCTGAAGTTTTGCATTATTCTACTCACGGATATCATATAAATTGCAATCATAACGTTTTACCAATTCAAATAACCGTTAATAATAGCTCAATTAACGAAGAACATTACACCAAAAGTGGTTTCCCTGGGGTAAAACGCGTCGAGGTGATTTTATGCATCCAGGGGTGTCGCGACACGGAGTGGCACGGAGCGCTCGTGACGCCGTCGCCGTCGCCTCGCTGTTGTGGCCCTGATTTATAATACCAATATAACGCGAACCTGCCCTCGAGATATTTTTATAACCTTCGTACGAACGATATTCTACGGTACGATTCTTTCGCAACATTTGCGTTCTGATTTCCCGCTTTGGGCTGAGCGTAGGTAGGTACCTGTAGTTCAGTTCAATACGAATTATATTATTGTGCTTACAATTTTTGACATATTGTTTGTTTAAAAATTTTAGTTTTTTTGCAAATTCATTTGATACCATACTCACAAATTGAAATTTGCAATTCGCTTGGAACTTGAATTATATTGCTAACCAATATAGCTATAGCTAAATGCAATTATACGGTAATCACTGAGCCTTAGCGTTAATTGTTGAACTACATTCTCACCTATACATCTATACTCTATGTACTCTATACAGATAAATTAAATTTTCTGTTTGAATTCCACAATAACAGCTTTTCACTAAATGCATATGAAAGTTTACACGGAAATTACATAGAGAAACCTCTTTTTAATTTTTTTATCTTTCTGTCTGTCTGTTTGTTCCGGCTAATTTCGGAAACGGCTGGGCCGAACTTAGGCTACTTTTAAATCTTTTTTAAATAAGGTTCCGCGGGCCATCCATGATATTAAGTCTACGCGGGTGAAATCGCGGGCCACAGCTAGTAGTAAATATATATGAGACGCTCGTAGCCACGTCGTATTCGTAGCGGAATGCTTGTAGTAAGTGTAAGTGTAGCAAGGTGCACCATTAAAATCTTGTTATAACCTGTAATATACACCGTGAGTGTTGGGATAGCATTTAGGTACACTAATTACACCACCTATGTACGTGTTAATGTGTTCAATCCAACTCAAGTGTAACGTTGCTAGTTAGCACACACTCGTGAACATTATAAACTCGTTCACGAAAATAAACGCTTACTTATATTGCTTCCATTCCAATAAGCTTTTTGTAACAAAGTAACGGGAGCGAAGCAGACAATTCGATCATCAGTTTATTTGATAAATCTACACTTAATTAGATTTATGAAGCTCTATAACTGAGCGGCTTTATCTAACAAATGATCTACTTTATAACATTCAAATCAAGTTCAAATAATTGGACTGACTGGAAACTGTCTTCCAGATACTGTGCCCAAACTTGAAAATTAGTTAACCAACCAGAACTATTATTTGTTTGTTCATTCAGTTCGCACAATGGAATAGGCGAAACTAAAATTAAGCGCGTCTAATAATTAGCCAGTGTCAATCCAATACTGATGAAATTGGTCGTCAATTTAAAACCAAATTAAGAAATCCCTTAACTTTTTCAACAAGTCGTCGTTATATTTACTATTTATTTTTGTGGTAGTAGTTGGTAACTGTAGTTGTTAGAAGTCATACAAAGGTTCGATGCTCATTGGATGAAAATATATGGAACATATGACTGCATATATTATTTTTGTAAATTGACAATTCAATGACGTATGTAAAGTGTCTGAGACGGCGATGGACTCACTATTCGTCACGTTGGCACTTAATCATCTTCGGTGAAAAGTGGGTGTTGTGATTACAACACCTCTGCCTACCCTTTCGGGGAATACAGGCGTGAGCATATGTATGTATGTATGTGAAAATCTAAAAACTATAATGCTTCAATTATTTATGAAACAAACTACGGAAAATATAAAAAGGATGTTAAGGGTTTTTTTTATTAATATGGACCACCAGCAGATGCTCCGAAGTACTGGATAGCGTGTTGGCATGCTTAACCACTAATTATATGCCCTGTATATGCACAATTCTCTCTCTATGGGATGCGTTTCACCGGGACCCCGGTGCAATGTACAAGACCCGATACGTAGAGCAATGTAAATGCGGCGTAGATAGGTGCTTGCCACAATACGTATCGAATAGCCGACATGTTCAAGTGAATCTTGTTGCATTTTGCATAAAATCGATACTCATGAATGGCTACGGCCACGCTGAAGCCGATGTGAAGCCGAATGAGACTTGCCAACCAATTTGCCGTGAACGGTGCTATATTAGACATATTCTCTTAACTCAAGAAGTGAAAACTTGCCTTGTTTTACGAACATGACATAGTATTCAATTAGTTTTTTTGATATTTGTACTAAAATGTATTTATATCTTAGTTATTTTAATTATTAGGTAAGTAACGTGTTATAATAATTTACAACATTGTAAATATGTGTGTACCTATGTATTACACATCAAATATCAAAATTATAAAATGAAACATCACCATTTTTAACCAGATATTAAGAAATGCACAATAATCTCCTTTTATAATTATTACTGATACTCAAATATTGACCGTGTTGGACTTAATCCTCAAGCAATAATAATAACAGTGGGAATAGTCAATTAACGTTACGAAAGATGAGATACGACCAGTTAATCATCCAAGAGTAAATAACAAAATATTATCGAGTGTGTCATGTCGATCATCCCCAATATATCGGCCAGCTCCGATTAACCGTAGCTCATGATAACATCCATGCCCAACAAAGAAAAATCCGTATTCGTAATTGCAGAATGGTTCTTTGACATATATTTCAATTAGAGGCAGTCAATTTAGGGTGAAAGAGGTAAGTAAAGCGAGTCCGCTGTCCGGCGCAGCGCGGGTGGGAATCTAATTTGGCCGGGAAAGCCGGGCCGGACTTTTGTCACGGCTGTGCCAATTAGGTAAATACGTGGCAACGAGTGGCCTCGGTCCCGTCACGTGCATCCGTAAACACTTACGGCTTGATGAGCGCCCGCCCCTAATCATATTTCAAGTGGCCGCGTAATCTCGTTGTCTCGTCAACACAGACTACATTATTAACGCGTTACAATGTATTACCGCTTATTAAACTAATTAAACCCTTCGCAGGGACTTAGCAGTTCTTAGGGGTCGCCCTACTTATAGGGCTTGTTATAATGATTTATAATCTGATTGTCGCGTGATTAACATGTCAAGTGCTAATGACACTTTGTGTTTCGTGTAAGTTATACAGCTTTGAAAATTAACTTGCTGTTTATTAGGATTTCCAGTAGGATTATACTAAAATTACAAAATTTTATACATTTAAAATGTATTTAACCGTAACAGGAAACTTATGTCATATTGAATCAATATTGTTAAGTTATTTGAAAAAAACAGCTTCAGAGTATGTTGGAGTAACTCAAAAGACATTTATTTATCCCACACTAAGAAGCACATTTCACGGGCCATCTATCTTGCGAGGATATTAGAAACAACATTTTCCGATTGTTTATACGTGCTCTGTAAGCTCTTCTTTCATTAAAGACGAGGTCGCTTGCAGCGCACTGCCAAGATTGATCGTCGGTGGATGGATTTGTTCTATCCCCGCACTCATCAATCATTCGTGGATATTTTTCCGTGTCTCAGGTTGTTTAGCCTAAATAGATTGTTGCAGACCGTGAGCATCGCTCATATCGACATGTGTATCGCATTAGTATTGACGTTTACCCAGCTATGGGCTGACGAGTCGACGCACTTCCCTAGTGACGTACCGGCCTACTTACCTTGCTATCGATACCTAACTGAGCCGCTCACTTTACTAATTCATATTCATAATATCTTTATTTGATTAGACTTTTACAAAGTACTTTCAAATCGGTTCAGAAGTTTGCTTTTTTTCTGAGTAACCGGCTAAATTTTTCTAAAATATATTTGATAGTTACATAAATGGAAACAGTTTGAATTTGTTTGTTTTGCTTTCAAAATGTTTTGATTTGTGGTATACAGTGCATAAGATGTAATAGTTACATCATACATTTTATGAACATTTTTACGAGGGCAGAGTCAAAGCTGCTGTAACTTAGAAAACAGAATGCTACTGTTGTAAGTGGGAAGTAATCCAATATAACCTAATTAATAGTGACCTTTAAAGTCACAAATCAGACTGAAGCCTACCCTCTTTAATCCTAGATTACGTTAAGTAACACATAGTGCGAAATGAAATACTCTGCCTATAATATCTTAAAATTAATCGGCATTATATTGTTGTAAGAAAAACAATAGGTTCCACATTTATTGCACAAAACATTAATGAATAAAAAAACCATATGTGAAAGTAATTATAGGTTAAAAATATATTTTAAGTATTAGTATAGTATATTCGAGGAAGCATTAATAAATATTTCTTAAATAGCTCAAATGAAGACAAAGACATATATTATTAACTAGCTGTGCCCGGCAAACGTTGTATTGCTATATATATTTATTTGGGGTGGACTACCCCTAACATTTAGGGGGATGAAAAATAGATGTTGGCCGATTCTCATAGATACCGGATAAGCACAAAACATTTCATCAAAATCGGTCAAGCCGTTTCGGAGGAGTATGGTAACGAAAACTGTGACACGAGAATTTTATATATTAGATTTTCTGGCATTCGTTGCAACATGTTTCTGACCAGAAACTGTTGTATCTGCGCTTACTAACGATCCAGTTGCAAACAGAAATAGATGGCGCAATTATAAATTGCAAAAACGAGAACCTACTAAAGCCCACAAAAGCACCCCGGGCATGACATTTTTAGGTAAATGTGTAACTGCAACATTGACTTTTTCATCAACTGCGTATAAACGCGAGGAAATACGGCTTTACGACCTTTTCGCTTGTGGAGTAAAATTGTTTTTCTGCAATGGACTTTACTGCTCGTATACAGAAATGAAATAGGAAATTGAATCAAATATGTGAAGGAATCGGTCAACCTGTCTCGTTACTTTCAAACTATTGAAAGTAATTTAATAGAGAGGTTATAGTTCTCTTCGAGCGCGGTCTTGCAGCCGACTAGTGAATAAGTAAATAGAGCTTTGATACGCCCACTGAAGCCGGCTCTGAGTGATCACGACGAATCAATAAAGGTTCTCAAACTAGCTACCTGAAACACAATGTTCACTAGGGCCATATACGGACAGACGTTAATGTTCATGTCGATAGGCCCTCATATAAATGTACATTTACACCCTGCATACAACCTTGACCACATAGGTAAAGGATCGTAGATGAACATTACGAATTTGATAGGCTGATTGAAATCCAGGACAAATCCATCCTTTGATCACCGACCCGTAGGTAAAGCTTAAACTTGTAATAATAAAGAGGAGTTAATGTAATGATATGTGAGCTGCCATAACAAAATGCCAGCTGAGTTTTGAGAAGTTTTGGGCATGATATGCCGCTTCTCCTCAGACGGCTAGTTTCCAAATCGGTGGTAATTTTTCAATGTGCATAAGTGCCTTAACAGGGACTAAACTAATTAAATCATTTAAATTGTGCATTGTCAACGTCTACAAGTTTATATTTGAAACAAAATATTTTTTTGACAATTACGACAAATATTCATGCGCCTCAATAACATAAAGGATATGCCAAAATAGTTACATATTACTTCATTACAATTCGGCGCATCTATGTAGTACGTACATACGCACGAGATACAGTTCAAACTCCAGGGAATTCATATCAAAAGTCTGAATTGTTATAATAGCAATGTGATGGCATGTATAATTGTTTCAGAATCTCTATTCCCGCGTTTCGTGGAACCAGTTCCAAATGTTACCGTCACCGTCGGGCGAGACGCTCTCCTCGCCTGCGTCGTCGAGGACTTGAGAGGATATAAGGTACATAATAGCGCAACTCACACCAAAACCAAACACAGTCCATGAACTGTTAAATTATCTGAAATAATTCAAACGGAAACTTGGCTAACTCGAAATTCTACTCCAAACTATCATAATCTAATATCTGTGCTTAAATTTCTCGAAGCTACTTTAACTAATTTGTACGGATATACAGTGCTGTAGTTGCGATAGATTGTACTTGCCACAGGTAGCTATAATTTATGTTGGTGTAATGTTTGTTAAAAAGGCCAGGCATTACGTTCAATTAAGAAGGCAAACAGCCTTATATACGGCGTGAGAATGACGTGTCAAATCCCGTGATGAACGAGCACGCTGTAATTCTATGAGGGGATACGTAGCACCAGCAACTTCATACAACTTCATTCGTGCGGTGCACGGAGTAAAGTTTTAACAAGCCAACTTAATATCACTTTGCTCAGAATGCACGATTCGCCAGTTATTAATCATGCAGGACGGCTAGTTAGCCAAATTGGAGTGCTGTGTAGTTATTCCGAGATTATAACTAGATTAACGGTGTAGCCGTAACAGATTTTGCATGAATTTTTAGATCTGTTTGAAACAGCTCATATATTGGATTACATTCATTTGCTACCTTTTTCCCAATGTCCATATAAGTTGGAGCAATCAATATAATATATGTATGTAATGTTCCTATATCTTTACATAGTTTACAGATCCCAAAATAAGGCACCTGTTTGAAAATAATAACTTGTGTTGTATACGTCAGTAAAATTTGTTAAACAGGTAGCTTGGGTCCGAGTAGACACTCAGACGATCCTGAGCATTCACCACAACATCATAACACAAAACACGCGCATCAGCCTGTCGTACAACGATCATCGCTCGTGGTACCTACACATTAAGAACGTGCAGGAAGTGGACCGTGGCTGGTACATGTGCCAGGTCAATACGGACCCTATGCGATCCAGAAAGGGATACCTTCAAGTTGTTGGTAAGTAAAATACATGACCCTCCACCCTTGTATTTGACAAATTCAAATAACACATTATAACTACCTAAATAGCTTACAAAACAAAAACGAATACTTCAACCAACGCAGAACGTAATGCGAATAAAAAGTTTAATTCAATATTTACTCCTTTCGGGCTCACGAAATGAGTTGACATTTAATGTAATTAACCGTCTTATTTACTTGCTTGGAAAGGTTTATTTGCTCAGGGTATGTGATAAAGTAAAATATCAAGGAATAAAGGTTTAAGTCTACAATGTAATATTGCGAATACTGGGGCATAAGCATGAGCTCTCATTTTAATTATAGTTATGCTGTATGACACTGACAGATTCTCGTCATACACATCTGTCTCATAATAAGAGTAAAATTATTATGTCAATAAGAATCATGGCATGTCTAGGATATCATCATCACCATCTGTCTTATTGTTGATAGTGCCTCCGATGATAATAGACAACATGACTTCGACGGACATGGTGGTACGGGAAGGAACTAATGTGACCATGGTGTGTCGTGCTACGGGGTATCCAGAGCCTTATGTCATGTGGCGGAGAGAAGATGGACAAGAATTTAATTGTAATGGAGAATCAGGTACGTGAACTTTGACAATGCTCGAAATTGTGACCGAATTTGATTTGTACCCTGAAGTTCTTATAACACAAACATCCGCTTAGAGTCTTAATTCTCGTAATCCGGCCCCTTAAAATTAACGATTTCACAAAGAAAAAGCAGATGAAGTAAAAAATCCCTTGTCCGTGAAATAGACTGAGTTGGACCCACAAAAAGGACTAAAACCGAATAGTGGTCTCAAACCACGTGCGGTGGGATGAATAATGAAATGTAGGTACGCCTTACAAAACGTTCAATGAGCCTACTATAGTTAAATAATTCACCTTTAATTAAATCAAGTTTAAGAGTATAAATTCGAGTTGAAAAAGAGCTGACTTGAGAAGTAGATTGTAGTGTAAAGAGTGTTGACGAATTTTGCGATGGATATTTATTTATAATTAGATTTCATTGATAATAAGTGTATCTCCTTAACATTACTTATTAGAGGCACACAAGTATAAATAGATATCTATATAATGTCCTTTAATATTATTTCATGTGATGAGCTATATTTTGTTGCGTCTATTTAAAAATAAATCGGTGACGCTGACTTTAACCATCCTATTTCATCATCGTAAACTTAAGAGCAACAGACATGTCCGCGTAATCTCAAGTTCTCTAACTTTATACCCGCTCTTTTGCTCTTCCGACATCAAAATAATTAGCTTGAATACTAGCACCAAGTTCAAGCCATTCGACCCTTTTTACTGCTAAATGAAGTAGGTACTACAGAATGATTGTTCGCAGTGAACGTGGTGGATGGGGAGAATCTAACCATATCCAAAGTATCAAGACTGCACATGGGAGCATATTTATGCATTGCATCGAACGGAGTGCCGCCTTCGATCAGCAAACGTGTTGTATTGATGGTGCAATGTAAGTATTAAACACTAGCTACCGTCCGTGACTACGCCCATGTCTCATACTTAAGGGGACCCTATTATTATTTTCTCTCGAAATACAATATTTTTCCTTGTGTTCCTCAGTAATAATACATCATTATATTAGTATAAGAATCGGTCCAGTATTTTTAAGTTTATTCATTACCAGTACAAGTAGCAACTAAAATACAAATATTTTCTCTTTATATTAATATTAGTATAGACTAGTAGTTCTATGTGTATTTTTTTGCTCTTTTATATTATGTACATATATTTCAACGCCAACATCCATAGAATTCTTTAATGACCTTTGACTACTGAAGATAGGTAACGGTCCCAGTATTTTGGGTCGCGGAGGTGAGAAACACTGCTCCGTTTAGAGTCATATTGGTTTAGCCAGGTCTGAAGATGTACTTCATTCGTAATTACATATTAAGTATTTTTATTAATTCTACTAATTGCTTTCAAGATCCAAAGATTTCACCTTGCTCGCTGAGTAGCTTTCTTGCGGTGAAATAATTTTTGAAGTAGGTTCTATAGTTTTTGAGTTAAATCGTAACAAATAAACTTTAAAATTATTGGTAATTTTTATAGCAAGCACTTTACCAAAGAAGTCAAACCTAAACTCCCTTATTATTCGAATATATTTTATAAATGGTTCAAACGAAGTGTAGACCAAATCGGATTAAAGCTATGTCCATCCCTTTTGATATATGTATCACAAAAACAGATGGAACTACTTTTAAACCAAGGATATATATCTTAGGCTATGCTTTTTAATAAAAGGAAAAGAGTTTCCGTTAAATTTATAAGAACGACGAAAGGAAGAAGTCTTATTTTAAACATGATGCAATAAACACATTCTAGTGCAGTATTTTATGAAACACTTGGTGTGAAAATGCACTATGACTTTAATATTAATATTTTACTCGTGCTGTTATAATAGCATAAATCACACAGTAAATATTCATTTGTTTGTTAGTATACGAAATGCCGTCAAGAATTCCGTCGGCAGTCGTTCTTTTAGTTCCACAACGTGGAAGGTACTGCCAGCTGAGCAAAAAACTATTTCTTTTACATTATGATATATGATGTAATAAAGTCTCCATGGGGAAATTTATTTCTAATATTAAAGTTATGTTTCTTCTTTGTTGTTTGAAAATAATATATTTGCTCCTCTGCATTGATGAAAGCAAAAGCTTCCCGAACCGAAAGAGATGAGTAAAGTTATTTCAGATAATATGACAAGCTGAAAATACTTTAGACACCTCTAAAAAAAGTCATCGCACACTTACATGATCAATACAAGACTCATAAGTATTATATATATACGATATTGCCCAAATTTGTAAATAAATATTCATTGGAATCGATGTTGCGTTCATAACGTTTCATTGTATCGAAAAATATGCCTGTATCCCGACATATTTGACTTGACTGTTCTTTCATGAAGCTTCGAAGCTTGGCAATATGTCCGGTTGACTGGATATGGAATTAGGGATATTTTCTACTTTCTCAATCAAACGACATGGACACTTTATTCAAATTCACTATTTGATATTGGGAATTTAAGAGACAAGAGCAATAAAATTGCTGTCAACAAATAAAGTGAGATATGTATTTACTTGTGTACTTACTGTTTATTTGATGTTAAGTAAATATCGAAGAAAATTGTTGAAGCTAAGGTACACATATTTTGTGCGCGCAAAGATTAGAAGTCATAACTTCACTCACATGTAAATATTGTATTCTAAAATTGATATATTTAAATATTAATAGAAGCAACCAAAGTCCATCCCTTAGTGTTTCATATTGTGGGTATTCAAGAGCCACAAAAATTAAGAATACGAATTCTTTATTAAAGCTCCAGTCCTGGTGAACCTGTTAGAGAAACCTCCTGCAGTTTATTACTCGTTTGAGCTATTTGAACAAATTATTCTCACGCTAGATATCATTTCCTCATCAAGAAGAAAGAAAATGCCCGCACATTTCTCCCGGCCCGTTAACTTAGCCTCAAATTCTTCGTTTGGTAAGTACGTGAGCATTTTCACATCGCCGTTCCCTTGAGTCGGGAGTCAGAAATATTATTTTTGTTCGGGTGGGTGCCGTTAACGAGTATTTACGAGGACACGGCGTCTCTACCTGACGACGGCGCCTTCCGCCGGATCGGCCGTAATTGCGCCCAATTAGAGCATTATGCTGACGTGAATACGGCACGGACGCGATAATGGCGATACTATCTGTTCTCCCGCGCCCGCGTCGCAGTCTCCCGCTCTCGGCCAATCACACGCTTCTCAGCCCTAATTCACATTCCAAATCACGACGCCTTCCCAGTTCTCTTCATTTCTTATAAGATACGTGAAATGCTCACGTAACTTTCACTCGATTAACCACCAAGACTTCCTTATGAATTCACTGTCAGTTTTCATTACATTAAAGTACGTACCGAAGATTTACATCTTTATGACAACGTTCCTATACTTAATGCTATTTCCAGTTCGCGTCACAGCTCTGATGGCGGTTTTATTCATTCATAACTCTTTCAAAGTTAATATAAATACACAATACAAGGTGTTATAAGCCTATTGCTAAGAATGTTATGTCTGTAAGTAACGCGTGGAAAGCGCTCGTTGGTAAGTAGAAGAAATGTGATATGAAATACATTGGTTTTATTTATGAAACAAATATAAAGACAAAGTTTTGTGAATAGGAACATTTTTCATTCTTACCATTGCGTGATCTAACTACGTACCTGTGCGTGCGTGGTACGTTTTTTGTCTATTGTTTGAACTCATGTTCGTTGCTTAAAATTTATAAATATGTCAAACACGTGTTATATTTGCGCATATCGTGAAGGCATCTCGACAAATTGGTTAATGTATCGATTATTATCGTAGTTCCCCCGATGCTGTCAATCCCGAACCAGCTGGAAGGAGCATACATAGGACAAGACGTGACCCTCGAGTGCCACACGGAAGCGTATCCCTCCTCTATCAACTACTGGACCACGGACCGGGGCGACATGATCATATCAGGTAACAGGCTTATTCACGACCAAAGCTCCAATATCCGTAACCAACATCAACACCCACTTACCGTAAATTCCTTAATCTAACGCAGACCCTACGCAAACGTGATTTCCCCGTGAAGGTAACATTTTATCCCAACCCTCTCGTATGTAATAATTTGTAAACAATGTGTGGAATAAAGTATCACGTTAACGTAACTTGATTTAAGACTTAAAACGTGCATTAATTCATTACCGAGGAGATATTATCATGAAAATATCATACATTTATTGTGTGGATGACATTTCGCGACACATTTCTATTTATAGAGACGAGCCTGACTGAGTCTGAGCGATGTAACATACATTTTCGTTAGGGTATATCACGGTATGGTGTATCATTATATAACATATTCACCGCATGAAGTACAATCAGATAATTTAAATGTTCAGCGGTGATTCAGCAATCCGTTTGCTAATCAAAATTACTGAACCTAATTCAACATAATACTAGTTGCAATAGTTTCGGTAATCTACTCTATTTTCCAGTGATAAACTTATTAAATGCTTCTGGGTAATTGAAAAAATGTATGAACATGCTGATGCATATCGAACCGTATAACTGCTATGTTAACCGTATATGTTAGTTTTAAAATAATACTTAGTTGCTACTCCGGTGTCAGTTTCAAGGCGAACCCCTCTTACACTCATTTTGGTACTTACTTTATCGTTTTTAATACTGGCAGTCAACATAACAAGTTATTTCCATTGCTCGCTAGTGAATTTCAGTTTTAATCAACAGGCAACAAATACACTACGTCGTTGAGCGATGACAGCTACAGTAGGAAAATGAAGCTGACTATTCGCCGCGTGTCGCCGAGAGACTTCTCCTCGTACCGCTGCGTCGCCAAGAACTCGCTGGGAGAAACAGACGGACTGATCCGACTTGACGGTGCGCTCATTACCATCCATATTGAGTACCGTCGCAAGCTCAACTTGCTCAACTACTTTATAAAAGTATCATGTAATATTGAAATCACTCGAGCGGGGAGGAGAATAAAATCAATAAGTTTGAATATTGATAAACTTAATTCCAAAGTTTACGAAACAATTACTAGGTCAGCTAGAAAGACAGGTAATAGACCTTTATGAAATTACAGGATTGCGGACGTTTTGTATCGTTAAATAAGACATTAGACTAATAAATATGTATTTTCTAAAGTTGCCTCCCCTTATAACTATGCCTTAGATTCGGATGCCTTTTTATAAAATTTCAGTCAGTATTTTTCTTAGGAATTGTTTTATTCCACAGCTGACTTTTGACTTTCAGGCTGACTGTACAATTCAGTTTGAACAGTGAAACTGTGGTTGTATAATCACAGATTTAATAGTTTAATTATGGTGCTTTATGACTAATATAGGTAGATACTCAATCTTAATACCACACGCGAGGCTTTGAATAATGTATATGTGTAATAATAGTCTTGAGTTGATTTCGATATGTTATTAGTTCAGTTTTCAGGTTTTTGATTAAAAATATAACGCAAAATAGAGATCAACATCCATAACACAGGAAAGCAGCTTGATATTTTCACAAATGTCTTTTGAAAACATCCACTTAGAAATATTTTGCCTTCCATAACCATGGACATTATTTTAGATGCAATCTTGTTTTTACCTGTTACACAGACATAATACGGAGCGTATCTGTGTTGTCGCCCCTAGATCGTTACAGAGTAAATAGCTGCAAAGCCTTACGCTACCTTATAATTAAACCCGATGTCACTTAAAAAAATATACATTATTGTGTTTCGTGAAAAACGATAAAGACAAGAAACGTTGAAAAAATCTGCTAAGAAACACGCTAATAAATCAATCTCCCTGGTCAATTTAACACCAAATTGCTTTACAGAGATTCCGGCGCCTTCCACAATCAGCACTACAATCAATTACGTGCCGACGTTTCCTCAAAGGAAAAAAGGTATTACTTACTTACCGATTAGTTTAGTCCACTTTAATTATGTTATCAAGTGAATGGACTGTCCCAATTAAAGTTACTACCTTCCCAGAGTAAGCGGCGAGATATTAACGTAACACATATTCGTACAACAGAGGGATCGATGTGGAAATTGTCTACGTCAATTTTAATCGTTCATTCTGTTCCAAATAGTTCGTTCTCTATTCAATCTCTATTGTCCAGAGGGTAGGTGTATAGGTAAAATTTAATATACACACCTACACGAACCGCGATCAGTGATCACTAAAGCAAGCCCATTGTAAAGTTGAGTACGCCGCGTGCCTTTTATACATTCATCGTATTCCTCCACGCTGGCACACGGAAAGGTCGATGGTAGATTTTGTATTTATTGGTTTTGCCGCCGCGACCCAATGCTTCCGTACAATTGGGTCGTTAGTAATATTATTGTGGGAAAAGCGATTTTGTTTGCGCTTTGACTTCCAATATACCTCCTTATTGTTATATATTTAGGTTTTCCTTTACATTCTTTACGTCGTCATATATTTTGTTCACACTTGAAAGCCCATTTCCATAGCCCCTTAGCGAAGTAGGATTTTTTATGATACAATCATTTTCCGCTCCATTTTTTCTTTATCTCATACATGTTGTTTTCCGTCAGGTAAACACAAAAATCGTTGGCGGGACAGCTCTGCCGACAACAGAGTTATAGGGGATTACGAGGTAGAGGAATGGAAAGATGTTGGTAAGTGGCATCTATTCGTATTTTTACATATACGACAGTTATTTCTAAATAATAATTTTATTTGAAACTTAAATCATTTCTTTTTTTTTTCGTTGACTGTCCCAAGGAAACTTATAATCTACTTTTAAGGTGTGTCTTACAAATAAGTTGTAATAATATTTTTTCCATTAAATGAATATAACGGTGTTCAGATTACGAGTCCACCCAGTCTTCGGGCTCGACCATAATCCGCGTGTCTCTGCTCATCATACTTGCAGCCCTCGTGATCTCCAGCTGACACGAGATTATCGCCTTTCTGGGCTTATCATAGTGCCAATATCAGACACTTGTGCTAAAACTGATCACATTTTGTAGCAGTGGGATTTCTAGACAACTTCATCCACCTTGGAAATCAATAGGAGTAGAGTATAACTTAAAGAATGAATTAAGCTTGGACGTTAAAAACATCGAATAATTATATACATATATATTGTATTATTATCTGTAAATGGTTTCGTAAAAGTATATTTTATTAAAATAAGTTTAGTTCTCGATGATGACGAAAGACTGATAGTTTCATATAATAAATGTGCCATATCTATTCTCATTCTAGGCATTAGTGGCTAGGTAAGTGCTGTAAATATACAGTTTTGATAGCTAAATACCGTGTATTCGTGCTGAATTAAGCACGCGAAGTTATACAGGCATTGAGATAGTATCGCGGACCTACACTTGTTACTACCATTTACTCCGCTCATCCATTACTCTAATTAAAACACTGTTTGTGATATACATATTAGAACGTCTGAATTCTGAAAATGAATGAAAATGAAAATGATTTATTCGTGAACGTCGAAGAACTGACCAAGAAACAGCAAGAAACTGCTCATGTACATTTCATTACATAATAATTATTAACTACAATAAAATTTATATAACATTATTTAAAATAATGAAAATTGTGTCAGCATTAATGTGTAAAAAATTATAATTCAAAAAGGAAAACAAAATTCAAAACGTTTACATAATTATGTTTGCGTACCATGTCATTGCCAGAAGCTTCTTTTGCAGAGTTTTAATTCCATATGTCTTTATCATTTATGTAATCTGAAACTCAGTATTAAAGAACTATGAACATTATCACAGACTTATTGCGAAATATATTAACTAATACATGCAAAAATTAAATATTTATAGAAAATGTTTTTGTCGTGAAACGAAATTGCTAATATCATATCACAAATGGGATTTGTTTCACGCATATCATATAATATTATGTCCCACATTTTGTTCGTACCTGACATTTTTTTATTTAGTTAGGCTAAAAGAAAATATGTCTGCGCTACAATCTCATGACATCAGTAATGTAACCCTATTACGTATGATGCGTACGAGAAATCTTCCAATCATATCATGATACCTGTTATGAAGTAAGTAGGTTCGTAGAGCTTTATGTACAGCTTTAGGTACATTGAGATGATATAACATAATGTAAATATCCAAAGTACGTTGAATAATAGACTATATCATACATGTTAACATTTAAGATAGCTTCTTATAATAAACTGTTCCAAACCCTTTTGTAAATAAATCACCACATCTGCAATAAAGACAATATGGCGTGCTTTGTATTATAAATAAATAGCTGTATAGAGTAACTTAATATTTCCATTGTCCTATAACTAAAGTTAAGTAACTTCATTGTACCCGATACAATAGCGTGTATTGATTATTTAAGTTGTCGGTAGCCTACCTCTGTCCCACCAAAAGTTATAATAACATGTTAATGCATTGTTTTGTAGAGTATTTAAAATATAATATTTCCAGAAGAGTACGCGTTGAATACATTGTATAGCGATCGTTGCAGTTAGCTGTTTATGTAAAGTTACTTAATAAAGATGTTTCATAAACGAATGTGTATCACTTTCAACTAAGCGAAGCTTAATCCTTTTAAAATACTGAAACAGATTGTTCACAACTACAGCTATTTGATTCTTCCACTGCCGCTTCAATGCCGGCATTGTCATTAAATTGCCTGAAGACGAGGCGGGTACCAAAGCTCTTTTGTTCATAAAATTATAACACTAGTACCCAGGCTTATTTTACATAAAATAATGGGCATGAAAGTACCTGGCCAAACGCGGCTGGAAGCACTTTATCCACTTGTAAGAATCTCGACCAACGACGAACTAAAACTTAAAGTTTTATTTCATCTATTCAAAAACTCGTCAGCTCGACGTATGTTGGATTTTAGATATTATACTCGTACATACGGATGAATATTCTTTGTGCCATGAACATTAGACTAAGTTTCTAAGAAAACAACAATCCCAAAATTACTATCACTCGAGCTGCAAATTAATGTTTTAATTAATATAGTCGACTGCATTCTGTTAATTTCTACACTGCCGTGATATAACGTATTTTTCTTGAGTTCAACTCACGTTTAATATGACTAGAATTCTTTAATAGACTTCTTCGGACGTCGGATTAACGTGTTTGGGAAACTGACAGGTAATATTATTATATTATTAAGAATTGTTGTTTTAATTGATTATTATAACTTATTGAAAAGTATAAATTTTCCTGAGCATCAAGTATTTTTTATTTTATTGACTTTTTGCCCTTTGAACTACTTAGCAATAGTGAAATATTTATTTATTATCCAGTAAGAGTGGTTACTCTAGCGGATCTCTCCATTCTTTGTAGATGCTAGTTAAAACCCCCATTAATGTTATTCATTTGGAATCACATAAACACAGCTTATGATATTAGTTATGAACGAGCATCATGCCGCACACATTTGGAACATGTCAATAACACGCTTAAGTATCGGAATAAAGTTAATTAAGTATCAAAATTACAATGACGTTATGTTATTGACTAAAACAGCAGCCTATATAAAGACCTGATTTGCACACAATACAATAGAGCTCGGCTACGAACACCCATGATATGACGCTTTATCGATTTTATGCAAAATGCAACAAAGTTTCCGAGCAGTGTGCTCTATATTAGCCATAAACCGTGCAAAGTGTGCACGATATTATTATAAAATAAGCCATCAATTTATCCCACTTACTTAACACGCCATCTCTGGATAGACAGTGCTTTACACGGCCTGTACGTTTTAGGTGGTCTGTGCAGTCACTGCAGTCTGTCGTATCGAGTTGTACCGGTCGGATCCACATTTTTGTTCCACCGGTGGATAATGTTTTATCATAATATTACCTGTGCCCCGCGGTTTCACCCGCGTAGACTTAATTTTATGGTAATATTTTTCTTAATTAATAGTCGCCAAGTTACTCCAATGAGGATTTCTATGTCAGTACCGTGTATACTTTCATATGCATATAATCAAAAGGTGTAACGTTGGAATTACAAGCAGACACTTCAATTTTATTTATTTGTATAGATGTATGTATATAGATGCATCGATTCAGTTTGGATTTTTTTGATTTAATTAGAAGATCGCATCCAAATAATGCTACCTTTAAGTAGTGTTGTGTTCTTGCGGTGAGTAACGTGTTCTATGGAGGTGTGAAGTAGGAGTAGACTCGCTGTGCTTGCAATAGTTGTCATTATGCTAATACTATAGATTATGAATATTAGACTTTACATTCTTTATAAGGTGCGAGTGACACTTGGTGTTACAAGCATTCACACGCAGCAGTGGCCGCTTCAAGCGGAGTGTACACGTGTTTTTCGCCTTAGTAGAATAGGCAAAACATAATAGAGTAATTTTGCCACATCATCTCGGTGAAATGTTAAGGCGCTCTATTTTCCTTCCTAGTCTAATTTCTTTTTAACGATTTCTTTGCTACAAAGAAGGCAAATAAGCTTATGCAGTTTCCATAACCTTTAATAAAATGTATGTAATCCCTATAACAGAATCATACAGACAAACGAGTCCCTCAACTGCACAGCCACAACGCCTCGAGAGTTTCATAAATGGCGTCATCTGTTATATACTATACGAACCGCGCTCATTTTACTTCAAGTTACGATTTTTAAAACTTATTAAAAAAAGTTGACTTTTCCAAGTGGTATAAAATTTATCATGGATTTTTAGAGCTGGAAACTCACCGGAGTTCATCTCATACATGTAAAAAATCAAGATCCTAAAGATAGAAGGACAAAAAACGATGCATTCTAAATTCAAACAAACTAATTTTGTATGGATAAAATTGTGATTTCAATGTACACAAAAATACAAAAACATTGAACAAAATTCTAGTGCTTAATTTTTCCTTTAATATGTTTTAATGGACATCTTCAAGAATTATAAGATGCTAGAGGACCGATCACGACAAACACTCGTGCCATAACCCGTAAACTTATAACAAAAATAAGTAATGTATTTAAAAAAACATTTTCATTTATGTTTAAGTCCAATGTTGGTGAGCCTATAGTCATTAACCGGGCATTAATCCAGGCTCCGGGCTCCTACTGGGAAATTACAGATTTAAAAAACCCAATAACACTGCCCAACCCAAGGATCGAACCCAAGACCTCATGTGCCTCATTAGCGTTAATGTTTACCGTAGAATTCATAGAAGCTACAATTGCTCGTAAAATCCGTATCATGTTTATGTGACAGTAATTTTAAGCTCATTAGAATTACATAACAAGAGCAGTCTGAATTGTGAATCTGAATGTATTATATCTATGACATTTCTTAAACTTTTGAGATTTAAATTCATATTTAAAGTAGAGCGACTTCCTCAGCTCGCGGCCACGATTAACCTAATCGAAACGTCGAGGTACGTTATTTTCAAAATAACATCGTGATAAGAACGAGTAACTTTAAATATATATCTACAATACAATAATAACTTCTTTGGACTAACACCCATTACAAGTAATTATACCGCCAAAATGATCAAAATTGACAACCCTGTTGACTTGTGAAAGCAGCTAGCACTATAATATCAAGAATGAGTCGAAATAAAATAAAAATAAACAAGTAACATGAGGGTTCAATCAAGCAAGGGACATTTCTTTTTATAGCCGATATCATCGAATAAAAAAAGTATAGAAATAATAAGGAAAATAAAATATAATAGAGTACCGCCAAGTCATTGTCCAACGGGTTGAAAGGATTTAGGATATGTTGTAGGATTATTATATCTACCCACATATGCTTGAGATGGGTCCATGCTCCGTACAATTTGAATTTGGTATTGTCTCCAGTCCAATCATAAAGTACGATATCGGGGACAGTTACAATTTTGTTTACAAAGATTTATGCGGACGAGTTACACTGCACTGTATTGAAAATGGTGTCTGGAGCCTTGACAGGATTACTGGTAATTTTCGAACGAAGAACGAAGCCTTATTGGACAATTTACATCGGGATGTTACATTACTATGCAGAATGGAACTTGAAAACATATTGAACACTTTAAATTATACTACGACTACTTTAGAAAAGAAATGGGAAATTATCTTATATGAAATAAATGTGACTGCGTCAATTAGACAAATGATATCTTAGGTAGGAATAATCTTTTTAAATATGAAGAAATAAACATGATATTTGCCTTAATAGGTAATCCTCAATCAAAAACCAAAATTCTACTTGGTCCCATCTACATGGAACCAACAGAGATGGTGCGGCATGTGAAGCGGCTGAAAAAGCCAAAGCCTGCAAATACAGGGGTCTGGGCTCCGAGTAGGATTTTGTCCCATTCGGAGTCGAGACCCTTGGTCCGTGGGGTCCTAGCGTTTATAGTTTTATATTTTAGTTATAAGATTATATTTAGTAAGGTTTTTAGTTATGTTAGTTTTTAGTTATTCTATGAGTATCCCTTAGACTCTTTTGAAGCAATAAATAAAGTGTTTAGAAGTAAAACCAAAATTACTTGTAAAATACCATGTCATATCTTGACTAATATAATTTGAAGGCTTACTAAACACCTAGGTAAAAGAACTCTGATTTAATAACCATCATAACCATAAGTTTCGAATCAAATTACGAACTAATTTATAGCTATATCATTTATTATCAAATACAACCGCGTACTACGCTATGATGTGCGTTGACACTTTGATTAATCCAATTAATTGTCATTTTACGCATACAATCGTGTAATCACGAAGTCTTTGATGTGACGTGCCAGACAGTAATCATAAGTTTAATCCGTTATATCACAATATATGTATATGTACCTACTTTTCACAATTTAAACTATAGTCTTGTATTTAAACGTAGATAAAACAATGTTGTTCATTTCCATCAGAGTAAACAATTTGTGTGTCCATCTCTATAATAATGGAAGCAACGTCAACATTTTAAAAAGTCTCAGGCCCCCATTAAAATAATAACTCCGTTGTACATTTCGTGACAGCACTGGCGTAAATGTATCAGCAATTGTTTGTTTGTACACTTCTCCATTGATTTAAAAACAAAACATTTTCTGTTTTTGTATCGTGTTTATCAATTCGTTAGAAAACAGCTCTGTCTAATTAAGGAGTAAATGCAACAAACAATTCGATTTCGGTTGTTTTATTATAATTAAACGAACATTTTTGAGCTTTACGTCAAATAATAATAATATTTTATAAATATATATATAAATACCTACTGATAAGGAAAATCTAAAATATACCTCAGTAGAGTTTCTAAAGTCTATGTAAATAAAGAAGGTTAAAGAAGGTTTGAAATAAACCTAGAGAACATTAGCTCAAGTTTGCGTAAACAGAGCTGCACAAGGCAAACAAGACGACTTTATAATAAGACGGTAGTTGGTTGAAGAGCTAGGGTGCTCCTGGCACTCTCGAGGCTTTCGAAGACGACGGTTTTATTTTCATCCAACAACAGAACTCTGACCGGATTAAGGTGCCGCTCCAAAACGAGTATTCACGAAAAAGAAAAGCGCATTGTACATTTGAAAATCGTGGCTTCGGTTTCTCTCCAGTCATGCAAATCGGACGACATTATTATTTCGAATCTGGTAAGCCGAAAATCGAACAGTATACAATAAAATTTGAGTGTGTAAGCACACTTCGTGGCAGTAATGTTTTATTAAAGCGGATATTGAAGCTCTACAAACTCTATATTTAACTGGGGACCACGAGTTTTCATTTTAAATATAAATTAATATGTTGTTTAAGGTTTATCATATTTTTTGGATTGGAATTCTGCAAGAGGCATGAATCTTTAAAGGATCGTTTATACATTATGTATTGTTAAAAAGTTGTGATTCTCATTTGAATTACATTTCGATATATTTGATAGCAGTTGCCAATATATTTTCCAAAAGTTTTCCATTAATTACAATTCACTGCGTAATCTTTTTTGTGGTGTTACAAAGGTACGATATAACTGCGTATTTATGTAGCGAATCCCGACCAATATCAACACCTGGTAATATGAAATCTACCGAAAGCAAAAATGCACTTACATTCTGAAAATGAGTAGAACATAACTACCAAATAAGTGTTACACAAAAGTAACAATAATATCTAACTGATAAACCTGTTTTACTCCAAATAACCATATAAGCTTATATAGGCAAAGACGTACGCACAGCGTGAAATTGACCTTAGCGAAATCGGAATAAAGCCGAAACTAATATGTTTCTGACGAGATCAAAAACATGAAGTAGGTAAGTAGATACTTAATGAAAAATATATTAATCATACCTCACACAATTTACTAAACGAGGGTGCCCTAATTGCTCACAAACGACAGAATCTCAGGAGAGGAACCATTAATACTTGTTAGCGGGAACATAAAAGGAATTTCCGTCTTTCCAGAAAAATTATGCATTCGCGTAACATTTGCTCGTGCAAGCAATTACGGGGGAGCCACTAAACGATCATAGGGTTAAGTGACCCCTATTTATGGTTTTTATATTACAAAGGTAACAAACAAGCCCATTTGATGAAAGCGGCTGCTAAGCTGCAGCCTATAAACTCTGGCAATACCAAGTGCGTCGTGCGCTCAAACTTTCTACATGAAATCTCTAAAAGTCCTTTGTCGATACAATTAAGCGTAACGGGAAAGGCAAGAGGCACAGACTTTTGCTCCACCTGCATGAAGCATTGGCAACCTTACTCACCGCAAGAACATGACAGAGTTTTTTGGTTGCGAACATTTAAAATGTACAGCCGCAAATGCTTCTATTTGTAGACCATGAATATACCTCACCTCTACTCTGATGACTTGAAAATGTTTTTCCATAAACCGATCGATTCAAAGAGGTGTCCGCGACCTTATAACACTAATACAAGTGTATTTTAAATAAATTGCGACACCTGTACAAAGTGTTAATTATTATTACGTTTTAACAATGGGCTTAAAAAAAGTAATAGGGTTAACAGTGAGTACCAAAAACTAGTAGGTTGCATACTTACTTCGTTACTGTTCTTGTATATTTCACCAACAGTATGTATTTCTATGAAGCAACACATGGCCCAATAATGCTTACTACTACTGTGCTTGACTTACGTATGTCGCTTGCTATCAATCATATGCGCACAATAACCACCCACTTTTTGGAAGAATATAATATTTATAATTGTTTGGATGTACCAGGATTAGATAGGACGGGTTTTTTATGAGCTTATTAAAATAGTGTTTGTAGTGTTTACTTGAAAGTACTTAAAATCTTTATCTCAATAGGTAAAACATTACGAAGTATCGATTGCAAGTGTAACATATTCCAGCAGTATATAGGTAAACGCTAACACCGCAGTAAATTTTCGTAGCAGTATTTTTTCAATAGCACCTCGTATAAAACGGTGTTTTAATAAAAGCGGATCATGGCTTCGCAGCTGAATATTGTCGCAGATATTTCAATATTGGTGGGATTAGCAGCCTATTTAAACAGCACTCTCAATGCCCCAGCGACGTCATATCGAAATACAATTTCATTCAAAGCAAAGCCCTTGAAAATATTTACTGAACGTTTTTAATTTCACATCACCGGGCCCTTTATCAAATACAAATATAGCCGGCAGGCATTCGTGTCACGTGACACGCATAATAATATGCGGTAAACATGATGAAGTATTTTGAACTGAACACAATTTCAAGATATACCTACCCAAAACTACGTCATGTAACAGAGTAATAGATAATATAATACTTTCAGGGTTCCAAATAACCAGTGTTTTACACTACAAAAAAGGTACAGTTTTTGACTTGTTTCATCAACATCATCTTCCTGGCTTTATTCCATACATTATTAACGTCGGCTCCTGATTCAACCCGATGCGGCTGATCATCTGATTTTTACATAAAGCGAGTACCTTCTGACCTTTGCAACAACTATTACAAAACAATCGGTGATCTGAGTCAAACCAGCTGTCAGACTTTCTTAGGCTTCCGACTGACCCTTAATAGTCGCCAAAAATGTTAAATTGGCAACCAGGACCAAGGGCTAAATGGCGGACCAAAGCCAGAAATAGGTGGGTCTGTGCCACGTAAGGCACAGACCCACCTATTTCTGGCTTGGCCTGGGGCTGCTTAACGCTGATCGAATGATATGCGCAAAAGCAACTGTGCAACGAGCCCCTCCTTTTGACAAGTTTCAGTGTTGATTTATTTCGTTTCGCATTAGTGTTATTGCAAACGAGGGGTTATATTTTTGAAGGCAGGTTGTGGTTGATTTCCAAAGACAAACAATATCAACATTTGGAATAACTTATTTCCAGCCACATTGTAATTCACCAATATTGAAATTCACCAATATTGAAACTTTTAAAATCCTTTACATATTACTTGGGGTACTTTTTGAGTTGATTACCATATTCTACGCTGGTTGTCTGACCATCTAGATAAAATGCCATCGATTATGTTCGGGAAACACAGAGCCGGAAAAATGTTTATACCTATATTTTATGATTGGAACCGACACAGCTTACGATGCACAACGAAGTAGTTACGAGTAACTAGTCATCCAACTATCGAATAGCTACTGTGAGTTTCCTCTAGTAATCTTGCGTAAATGCTCACTAGCGCTCTTCTTGCTTCACTTCGAGCAAATAGTCATAAATAATTTTACTGGTCACGTGCCACAGCTGACAAACTAGTAACTACGCAATTCCAATGAATATTTATATTGCCCTTAGTAATATTACAAAATATCTGATCAAGTAATTACTTCATGTTAATGATGTTTTGTTTTTTAAATTCAGTGAGTAGCAGAAAATAGTGTTGTAATTCCTATTGTAACTATGCAGTGTATCTTTCCTTTGAGTAACATTTTTGAGCTTTTAATATTGTTTTCTAGGAGAAAATATGTATTCATAAACACATTTTCGATAAGACCTAGTAATCCTGCCGATGACGGTTATGCATAAATTCTTACGTCCGCCTCGAAGCGGGTAGCCATTTATCAAACCCGCCGTTTCATAAACCGTCTATCGCATTGTTATCATGTCGTGGGACATTCATTGCTACTGTTCTAGATGCCACCCTGATTAAATAATCAACGATTAAATTGCCAGCCGAAGGCATTTCTTATCCATAATTCATTCCGATCCGTAAAGCCCAATCCTTCAGTCAACACAACTTTAGACGCAATCCACTATTTATGCGACAGATAAGCATGTTATTGGTGAAGTGAGACCCTTGTATCTTACTATGTCTATAGGCAGGGTTAGTCACCGATTCGCCTTATTAATTGTTATAAAACAAAGTGTGGTCTCTGCCTATCCCCATGGGATACAGGCGTGAGCATATGTATGTATGTAAAACAAAGTGTAGTTTAGTAAATTGACTCCTTTTTCATAGTCTATACTTGACGCGTCACTGTGTAGTAATAAATGGATTTTGTACATCCACTCTAGCGGCCAATTAACGTAAAGTTAGCACAATATTTTGTGTGATGCGTACTACAAGCTTGTAACAGAAGTATTCTCATAACTCACTATAATGTGATAATATTTCATCTTATTTGATTTGTCAAACATAGCGATTCAAGTTTCAGTATGTTAGCTATCAAAGTTGGGTAGTGTGTGCTTAAGAATGTCTCGGTGTGCGTAAGGGCCACACAAAAAATATACAGTCGAATAGAAAACCTCCTCCATTTGTTGAAGTCGGGTAATAAAAAAGCGATTGTTCCTAATTTTGTGGAATGATGAGACAACTGATATTTTTAAAACGTAAATTATTTTAGATTTTTAAAGTATACCAGCATGTTTATTGGCTCGTGTTGGACGTGTGCAAATTAATATCTGTAGTAATTTTACTTTGTGGCGTGGAATACCAGAATGAATAAACAAGTAAGAAGGTCCGAACACTGCCCCACTCTAACTCCATTAATCAACTGCGGGCCCATTTCATAAAGTGACATTTTCATTGTTGCGGGCCCCGAAGTTCGTATTTACTCATTTTGTGTTCATAACATGAGATGAATTGAACCCCAGTCTGTGCTAGCCCAAAAATAAAGCTCGTTTATATCACATTTGCCGCTAATAAAATTAAATCTTTATATTTTGTTAAATAAACTGCTTAGCATTTACCTTTACCTTCGTAAAAGAAAAGAGAAATATTGGTAAGTTAGCGTGGATACAAGATGATCGGTATATTGCCCTTCACAACGAACAATTGATGTCCGCGCAAGCACGTATGGACTTCATTAATATTGTTAGCCGCCAATTTATTAAGAAACCATTGAGAATTGAGAACCATCTTCTTTTTTTAGGTCAGTTTATTAGATTGCCTCGTTGTCTTGTGATTCGATCCCTGGTTTTGGCAGAGAGAGCTACACATTATAAGTAGTACCTACTTTTAGTTTTTATATTTTTATAGACTTTTTGCTCTGGAACTGTGTCCATGGGCTTATTATTAGTATATTATATATTTTTTGAGGCTTAAATTGTAGAACTCGAAATTGTTAATTTTTTTTTAAATATAGTATAGACTGAGCTCGTGGCACAGTTGCTATTGCGCATATCATTTTATCAGCGACGTTAAGCAACCCTAAGCCTAGCCAGTAATTGAATGGGTGACCGCCCGAGTCCCTCCGTGCCTCGGAGAGCACGTTAAGCCGTCGGTCCCGGTTGCCAATTTATCATCTTTGGCAATCGTTACAGGTCAGTCGGAGGCTTAAAATAGTCTGACAACTGGTTTAACAAGATCACAGATTTTCCTCGTTAAAGGGGTTGCGGAGGTCAGATGGCAGTCGCTTCGTATAAAAATCAGGTGATCAGCCACATCGGGTTGAATCAAGTGCCGATCCCAACAATGTATGGGATAAGGCCAGGGATATGATGATAGTATAGACTGAGTTTCTTTGCAGGTTCTTCTCAGTAAAAGCAATCTCCAGAACCTGGCGGTAGCATGTATGCATGTAATCCTGTGTCATTCTGACGATTTAAAAGTACTTTGTTAAAAGTCTAATAAATTTTAATTTTGTGAGTCTGGATTAGTGGCAATATGCACGGACCCTAATACATTGGTCTTAAACAAAACTGGTGAACTATGGGTGTACCGTAATAAATACTCATCTGTGCTTATGGGAATATAATATGTAAGTTTGGGTAAAGAGGTGCTAAAATCCTAATTTTTTTTCGGATAGTCAAATCCTATAAAAAATTTATATACTAGCCTTATAATAATGTATTAATAATGTATATAGATAAACTAGCGAATAAATTAATATCATGTTTACAAGCAAATTGTTAATATAATGACATTTCTGTCCATTTTCGCGTAATTAATAGCTGACAGCGGCAACGGAATACGAGCCGATGTTTTGAGTCGGATATCCCTTAATCGGATAATTTCGGAATATAGTTACATTTAAGACATACGAATAGCTCATCTAACAGGCAAACTGTCCGATTACGGCATAATTGGATCAAAACGAGTCATTGTGATTGTAACGAATTAATTAGAATCAGTGTTTATTGCCACCATTCCATAAATCAATATGGAACAGGCGCTTCAATTTTATTTATATGTATAATAAAGTTGAAGCACTTGTTTGTAATTCCAAAATCAGCTATGTACTAAATACAAATTAAAGTAAATACGGTACTTGTATAAAAAATCCGGTTTTTAATTTATTTCTTCGTCTATCTGTAAGTATGTTCCGGCTAATCTCTGAAACGGCTGGACCAATTTTCATTGGCAGATAGCTGAGGTTATAAGGAGCAGGTAACTTAGACGACTTTTGTCTAGGGAGCTCCGCGAAATAGGTCCAGCCCTGAAATTAAGTATAAGCGGGTGAAACAGCGGGGCACAGCTAGAGCTTATTTAAAATTTGACCGGGTTTAATCGATATAAGATTAAAATTAAATACTACAAAATGTGCACTTTATATATTAGTCCGTTCATTGTGTTTACGCTAGGAAACAAATATCTCTTTCACTTGTATCACGTAAAAGTCTGATAGCTATTTCTACTTTATTTGGTAAGTTGTTTTAAATTACAATTACGCCCGGTTGTGTTTCAACTAAATTAATTCATACTGCAGAATACAATCATACTAAAGTACGAATTGTTACATGAATGATACGTTAGGAAAGTCGTTGCAAAGGAAAGACAAAATAAACCGAGCGTCATCTACAGGAAGCAATGAGGGTGTATACGTGTAGCTTTGCACAAATAAAAATGGGGTTTCTGACAATGTAGGAACCAGTTCACCTAGTGAATACATCAATGTGAGAGACGTCGGAAGCATTCAATTCTTTATTTATGCTCCACAAGTGACGAGGACGAGTAAGCGGCGTGATTGATGCTACAGCCTAGACAAGGATATATCAAATCTTTTTGTATCGCTAAAATTGCGTATTCCGTTTTCCTACCTATATGCTAAGGTAAGCCGATGCGTCAGGACTTTGTTTATGCTGAGAATAAAACTAAATTGATCCCCTTGTGCTTGAGTGGTGGCTCTCAGGAAAACACAATGGGATCCAAAATTGACAGACAATCGGGAATTTACCGCACTTCGAGTAAATCATAGAAGTGTGTGCAGAGAACAATTTCTTCTACAATTTGATTTAGGAGTATTGTTATTGCAGTGTCCTTTAATTATAGTTGAACGAATCACGAATAAACCCACCGACAAAAAGAAATGATGGTAAATATATTTGTAATGCAATACAAATTGTTTTGAATATATTTAAAACTCTGAGGAGCTCGTGGCACAGTTGCCATTGCGCATATCATTCGATCAGCAACCTTACCTCTAGCCAGTAATTGGATAGGTGACCGCCCGAGTTCCCTCCGGGCCTCGGAGAGCACGTTAAGCCGTCGGTCCCGGTTGCCAATTTATCATCTTTGGCAGTCGCTACAGGTCAATCGTAGGCCTAAAATAGTCTGACAACTGGTTTAACCTACAGATTTTCCTCGTTAAAAGGGGTTGCGAAGGTCAGATGGCAGTCGCTTCGTATAAAAATCAAGTGATCAGCCACATCGGGTTGAATCAAGTGCCGACCCTAACAGTGTATGGATAAGGCCAGGGAGATGATAAAACTCTAGAACCTAGTTATAAGACAAAGTCATTACTTCAGACATCAGAGCGTAAGGAAATAAATTGTTATCTAGTTTAGAAAACGTATTGTAACACGTACATAAAAATTCTTGTGTAACCATTTCATCTGCCGCCCAAGGCACAGGAAGCGAAATGCACCATTCCATTTTCTCAGCGGAGCAGCGCACTTCGAACAATGAAATGCTTTTAAAATTTGACGCAATCTGAGTGGAATATATAAAATTAAATTACAATATCATAAATTAAATAGATACATAACGTCAAAACTAATGAATTGAAATATAATAGTATTGTATTTAATATTAAAACCAGAGGCTTAAAAAAATCAAATAAGTAGCACCAACGAAATTGCTGTCGTAATTATGACAGTACTAAAATATATCATATGTACCTTATTAAAGTATATTCTGTGACAATTCACAAGCTTCCTAATTAATATTAAAATTACATTTATGGCTTTATAATGAACATAATGTGGTCTTTAAATGCTATGTTTCGCATTCAAAAACTTTGTCGCATTTTCCAAACCTCTACTGTGCGAGGAGTTAATGTATTAATAATCTGTGATTGCATCAATTTCATATGTGGGCTTGTTACAATGTTCGCAATCATATGAAAATCGATCACAAATACCCAGCTCAGTTTGCGCGAAACAGAAAGACGATTTGATAAATATCTACAAAGTTTGTTGTGTCGTATTCGGGACGGAGCTTTTAGAGACGTCGGTACACAATTTGAGCGCTCTCTTTTCTTGCCCGCAGCAGAATTTCACCTATTTCAATATACTGCACACACTAAAACCATACCTACAACTGATATGACGTGTTTCTTTAAGCAATTTAGTTTAATTATTATACAAGGTTTCATTGCAGACTATAAAATAAATATAGCATGGAATAAATTACTGCTTTGAAAACGCCCAAACAAATATTTTCGAGTTATCGGGGTGTAAAATATGTCAGCTGTCTTTTGAAAGCATTTTCAGAATATATTTCCCGAATTTGAAAGGCTTATTTGGCTAATAACATAAGGTCTAATAGGTGGTAGGGTCTTCATTACGAAAAAGAAAACTACCCAAGAAGAATTACTATATTTCTTAGTTCCTTTTTTCATTGTATAGTGCACTATACAAGCTGGGACCAAATCAATAAAATACAAGTGTACTTTATCCTGTTATAACCTTTTATTACTCATCCGATTCCTGTCTGGGACCCATCCCATTACTTACACTAGAGGTAAAATAACCGCAATAAAATAATATTGTAATTCATAGATGCGAAAATAATTAAGTTGAGAGCGGTAGAGACCCGACAAGGGAACGGACAGTAAATTAAAATCCCGCGTGACCACTTGACCCTCGTCGAGTGTTCATTGTGCACTAACAGGTTATTGGTGCAACGCATCAAAACAGATTTTCATGAATTCGTTTTAGCACGCTCGAGTTTTGATTGAATTTTACAGATTTTAACTGAAAAACTCTCAACCTTTTTTATACCAATAAAATGGTAAAGTTATTTTTAGTTGTATAACGCACACTATAGATACAATCATTCAAAAATAGGATGAAGAGTCATCACATAGTTACTGATTGATTAAAAATATATTCACACTGTAATTTACCGAAAAACTTTGTTTATTGAAAACTCTCATGTAAATGTACATGATGCCAGCTGAGTTTCGTGCCGGTTCTTCTCAGAAGGCTAGTTAACGAACTGGTAGTAAATTATTCTATGTTCATAAGTGCCTTACCAGGACCTAACCTGAATAAATCTCAATATTTTTATGAGATTAAATTGCTAGCCTTGAGATTTCATCGATGAAATTGATATGCAACTGTTAAAATACTACTGAATTATACCTTCAAGTAAAGTTCAATTCGATCATTAAAATGTTCTACGAAACTCTCGTTAAGATCATTAACTATTTACAGCCATCCCTTGCAACGAAGCGAAGCGAAAATTTTTTTGTTGTTAAATGTGCTTTAAGATTTCATCTGCCACTAATGTACTCTTGACCTAGTTTATCAGCTATGGCAGGATAGCAAGTAGGTACGCTGAGCGTTCCCGATGATAATTTATTCCGTTGGCTATGGTCTATTTATGTAACTTAAATATAAAGCTTGCTACGTAGGTCTTAAGACTTCTACAGAAAGTTCCGCACTTAAGAATTATTATTTGTTCTAAACGGGAGCACGGGTGATTTTCAGTTATTTGTACTATATGCGTATGCTTATAACTACATATTATTTTATTGTTGTGGGAGGATGTTTGAGTAGATTTTCTTTTTGTTTACGGATACGTTCACAAGTAAATAATACATTATAATAACATGATACCTTAAGTTCTTGGAACTAAGTATATAATGGCGTCGATACCGACTTCAAAGGGGTCGGGTAGAAAGTGGTCTCCTATTTCAAATCACTGGAAAAGCTTTTGCCATATTAGCTAACAATGTTACTACTCAAGGCTTGGCAATAATTAGTTATTTCTTCTTCATAAAGATTCGCAATACTGTCGAGAACGTGTCATCAGCGTTACTACTACTTGAGTCATCATTATGAACATTACTCTTAGTAATAACTGTTTCAAAGTCAAAGACAAAAATATCTTTATTCGATTAGACTTTTTACACTGATCATTGTTTTTTGTTGTCGGTGTAACCAATGCAACTCATTCCATTTGTCCCCATCCAGTGCCTCTATTTGACGTCCTTATACGTAATGATTGACACCTTTTTTTTATCTTTGCTCATTTATTTTATCCTTGGCCTTCTCCTTCTTCTCTTTCCATCTACCCCTCCTTCTATTATGTTTTTCAATAAGTTGTCATGTCGCACAAGGTGGTCAGTCATCTTTCCCCATCGAGTTTGGACTGTTCTCTATAGAACACTTTTTTCCCTAACTATTGTGAATACATTTTCATTTATTGCTCTCTTTCTGTCCATTTGAATTTCTCCATCCTTATCCAACACTACTTGATTGTAGCACGTATAATGCTTGAATGTAGGCGTTAATGTGCACTGACACGAGGATCTTAGCCGGTTCGAGTAACGTTTGCATATATTAATACCAATAGGCAAATCCTTAGCCGATTAATGTGTACAAACTGCATAAATAATTTGCCAATATGTCACGCTCCGCTACATTTCTCTAACACTGTTTGCTATTCACACCAATGGATTGTATTGTGTATTCAAAGCCTGATTAAGGAACTCGTTTCATAATTAATCATCAAAATTAGCATGCAATTAATATTATTAATACAAAGTATTTATATATTTTTTAGTAACTAAATATACTGCTTCTGTAAAGTGGATGGCAAATCAACCTGCCTGTTTCCACAGAACCTAACTACGTACTTAATGTAATGTATATAAATTATGCACGACATTATTCTCAGAAAGATCACATCCCATTAAGTGATTTGGTTTATTTTTTTCCTAACAATTTCATTTATACATTTTCGTATGCATGTTCAATATCGCATTGAGTAAAAAGTGCACTGTGTGTTTTTTTTATACATTCTCATTGCTCAAATATATTCACACAAAGGAAGCTGTAAAACAAATTCAAACTATCGTAGGTTTTAACAGACAACTATTCAAAGGTTTGATTGACAATCGGCATCGACGGCTAGCATATTTTTGAGACACAGAGAAAACTTTAATTTAACCACTTGCGACTAGCAATATACCTCAATCACCCTTAACCTAGCAACTAAAGCATGGCTTTTATCCTTGTAAAAGAGAATAATTTACGATGATCACCCTTAATAGCACGATTGTACTTTATAAAGGAAATGCGCCACTTTATTATGATAATTAGTTGACCTCGAATTGATATCTCACTGGGGTCGGTTTCAAAACGTGATCGAGATTTGAAGACACGAAGTCGCCCGTAATGATCTCATTAAAAACTACAAATCTTTTCAAATGCGATAAATTATATATTACTATAAATGAAACAATCGCATATAAATCAATAAATGTATACATCGCTTCCCTTTTGCTTGATCGCCCGTAGAAAGATCTCAAGTAAAAGTATCCCTGAAAAGTTAGCCGTGTCACCGCATCACTTTGGCAAATAATGTTTACACGTACGTAGGTGACGCGAGGCAAATCTGAGACTCACCTCGGGCGGGAGGGGCGGTGACTTCCTATAATCCATTTGGGCGAACAACTGGAGTCATGTCAGAGTGATTGATGTAGGTACCTACAAGGTGATCCGTGCGGCGACTTTATCTACGCCTCTTTGACACGCGCTCCTGAAAGCCTTGCCCGCTAATGTGTACACAGTATTATATCGCTAGTGAAAGGTTAGACCAACAAAGTTGGAATTTCATATTCAATCCCTTCTTTGCGTTATTTTTGGCTGTTTATTGATTATATAACTACTGCCTCTTTTGTCTAGTGCGGGTCGGGCAAACTGGTATTGGGTGTTTCCTATTGAATTAGTGCCCGGTTAATGGCAAGAGGCTCACATGGGACTTATACATAACTGGCAAAATATGGGCGTGCTGTAAGTACACCTCTGCCCTACCCCTTCGGGAATACAGTCGCGAGCATATTTATACTTACATAAAACCTTGCAGTAAATTCCTGTCAGAAAAATAAACTGAATGTTACACGATACTGTCTGAAGCGTTATGTTTTGCGACATTCGAATTAACGAACCATTAAGAATGCCGTGAATGTCAATGACAAGAGACATGGATATTTACAGTCGGTAACCACAAGGCAAATAGACAGCTAATTTGAAGCTTATTGCGTTGCTGAACACGCGACCATTGTTTCAAACATTTTGCTAATTGCCTAAAGCCTCCCTTACACAATAGAGTAAATGCCTAGTGAAGAGTTCAATCACAAAGTTCTCACAGGTATACACAAGTAAAGAAGATCTTGTAATTAATATCTCTGTAAAATTTTAATTAATGTGACGTATTAAAATGTTCGGAAACGCAGCACGATTAAGGCTCTGTGACTGTCTCCATTATTCTGGCACAGGATTTTACAGACGTCAATCAGGCGTACGTGGCTTGTTCCTTCACAGTAACGATATTCTGTATATTGATTTGAACTAAAGATTTTCATCTGAGGATACCCGGCAATTGAACTCACATATTCCATCCATACACAAATGATAGTTTATGAACACCTCGAAGTCACGATCTTTACCATTGAGCTATATTTATGTATATATATTTAGTACACTTAATAAGTTAGATAAATAGAAGCGTATTCACGTATAAAATACATACGTATATATATAATCACGCCTGTATTCCCTAAAGAGGTAGGCAGAGGTGTTGTTATAGCAACAACCGTTTTCATCGAAGGTGATGAATTGCCAACGTGATAGATCGTGAGTCTATTGCTATCTCAGGCACTACACTATATGTCTTTGATTTACTTATCAGATATATGCAGATATTCTCACGATGTTTTCCTTCACCGTAGAGCACGTGGTGTGAGATGACTGCACATGCGTTTTAGAAAACTCATTGGTACCGGCCATGCTGAGATTCGAACTTGCGTCGCTTGTGTAGCAGGCGACTGCTCGAACCACACGGTCACCACGGCTCATATAAAAAAATAAGTTAATAAAAAGTTTTTAAACGAAAAAATATATTCAATTTAGTTTGCAGTAAGAGTGTCGGGTGCAAATGAATGTCAATGTCACAATTATTTCACAGCATACTTGGAGAAGCGCTTCACAGAGAAATTATCAAGTGTCCAGGTCATCGGAAGACGAGGCTGTGAGTTGCCGGCTCATTGGAGCGGCGAGAGGATGTCGCCTGTGCCACTGCTCGCAGCCTAAATCTCCAATCTAAGTGTTATTTACTTTTATATTTCTCCCTTGGAGGCTTACTGATTTTATGCTTCGCTTTATGGCGCATCCGGTACAAGCCATAAAAATAGTCTCCCGTCTGATTGCCGCTCGACTCCAACAGTTAGAATAAATAACTATTAAAACCTGTGATTTATGATTGCAATAGAACATTCATTTGGTATTTTACCTCGCGGCCACTTTGTAAATTATTATTACTGTCGTTCGTTACGCTAATGGGTAATTGAGCCATTATGATTGTTAACTAAGTAAGGGTTAATGTACATCGATCATTTTTCTGAAAGGCATTTAATTCTATATGAGGTCATTTGATGTAATATAAAAAGACTATTTAAAGTTTTTATTTTTCATTTAAAAAGCTGAGTATACAACACCTTAATGCTTGATAAACTACATTTTAATTTAGGCTCGAATACAAACACAAATGAAACCCTATTAAGTTGGTTTAGTGGAACTATTTGCCATTAATTCTGTTTTGTTATGCCATAATTTAAATAGGTAAGAAAATATAGTATTGCCAATTACACAAGCACTATTCACGCCAAATCATAATTATCTACCGAAAACTTTTATAATTTTAAGATCCTTTTTCGAAAACAGTTCACTCTATCGAACTTAGCGTCTATTATAGTCCGTTTACTATACCTAGTTTATTATTTACTTTACGTTGTTAGCATATGTGTGAACTTCATTTATTCAGTGAGGAAAGTGCACTGGAGCCGTTAGTAGCTGCAAGAGCAGCACTAATTAACCCAGTTGCGAGACAATTACATTGAGACAGGTATATACGGACTCTACGTAATGTTTATAGTCATATAATCGTATTATTTATGTATATTTCATGTATCAAAAACTGATTTAAAGGTTTTCAAAAGAAACAGCCAAGGGGATCGACAATTATTATTTTAAATAGCACGTCTAATAAATTAATTCGTGTCGTTCTTAAAACGTCTCGCTTAAACGATCATAGTCGGCCCCCTGAACTTGTAAGGAAGAATATAATATATGCATATGTATCGAAAGTAGTATCACTAACTCTTAGCTGGAAATGTTCCAGAGATAAAGTTACAGATTCATCATTTATTACATTGGCACTTAAATATGTTCAGTGTGCCTACCTATTTCTCCTTTCAGGAAGGCTACCTAAAATATCAACTCGAGGCAAACACAAAAAAAACATAATTTGTACCAATGTATGTATGTAATTAATATTCTTATAGGTGTATGTGTAAAACAAATGTTGAATTAATGTAACAAACTTTCTAGATCAATCAAAGGTATGTTCCAGCTTTCATTTTATTTACAACGGCACTTAATCCCAAAGGACCCTTAGTAGAACATTAATGGAAAAATCGAATTTCTCTCAAGTGATCATACATATTTAAAATGAACAGGGGTCGTATAAATAATGAGAAACGTCTATAACACCCGACACCTCGTTAAAATTATTCATTTCATTGTATTATCTGTGACGTTCCTTCAGTAATATGCACAACCAGGATGCATAGAATAATATAATATCATAGTTTATATTGAGAAATATGCACGGTCATATGATTTCTGAAGAAGTTCTCTCTTTAGATTGTAATGATGATTAACTTCCTTTTGTTAGGAATCCCCTATTTAACTCAATTACCAGTTTAACCTATGTCAAGGATAATTGTAGCATTATATTGGTGAAAGATTTTTAAAACCGATTCAGTATTTTTGGAGCTTATGCGCAACTAACAAACAAATCATTCCCCTTTATAAAAATTGTATAGATAAACTGAGCTTAACCGATGATATTAGAGAATTAAATCTTTTTACACCCATAAAATTCATTATCATGAGTATCATAACATTTGAAAGGTATGAGTGAGATGTAAGTTAATGGGTTTTTTTCAGAAATTCCAGCCTTAAAGGGATTAAAATTGCTATCAATATTTCATTCATCAAAGTTTTATCACAATCAGATAATACTACTGTTAATGGTACTGTTTTAGAGTTATAAAAGATAACTTAATAATGCTATCTTAGACTGATGTTGTGTTGCCGCAGTGATTGAGGTTTCCAGTCATCAGTGTTCCATGAAGGGAGAAGAGTGAAGGCACTGTGCTACTTATAGTGAGATTCTTTCGTGTCTTATTACGTTAGCACAATGATTCCGTTCTTTATAAAGTAGGCAATCCGCGAATGACTCTCTAGTGTTGGTCACGTTCAAAAGCTGCAGAAGGCTGCTTGCCGTCAGGTCAGGCTGACTGTAGGCTTGTTTGCCAAATAGCAGCAAAAACCAAGTTAGAATATGAGGTACTTAAAACTCAAAATCCAACATTAACTTAATGTACCGAGATCTCTAATGTGCTATATCCCGCCTTCAATCGTTTTAATAAACGTGTGGTTTGGTACATTCAATATTAGATATATTAGATTCAGGCCTTAATTGAGTTCTCAATTAAAGCCTAAACAACGTATAACAAGCGAATATTATTACATTACCCGTTAATACACAAGTTAATGACTCGACGTTCCCAATTCGCAGCTCGCACTGACTAGCTGGATGAGCTTAATTAACCCTTGCATGAGAACTGTATAATATACCAGTAACGACCTTAATTTATAAAATAACAACTTTTATATTCAGTGCTATGTTTCATTAAACATTTTGTAACAATTGAAGTTCATTTAAGAATATTTCCTTCATTTTCAGGGTTCCGTATCTAAATGGTAAAACGGGACTTTATTACTAAGACTCCACTGTCCGTCCGTCCGTCTGTTTTTCTGGCTATAATTCCGCCTGTCACTAGGATGTATCTTATGAACCGCGATAGTTAGGCAGTTGAAATTTTCACAGGAGATGTATTTCTATTGCCTCTATAACATTTACAATACTATAACTTTATTTTTTATAGAGAATGATAAGGAAGCATTCCACAAAAAAAAGTATATATGCAAGTTTTATTCGTTTCTGGTACACATAATACAAGCTTGGCTTAGTCTGAGACTAAAAGGCGCTGTGTTCGAACATTATTTATTATTATTATCCGTTTGAGACGTGTGACGTCAGTGACATGTTCTGCCTTTAAGCTAAGCGCTTACGCTACGCTCAACAGCAAAATAAATGTATATGTAACATATGACACTAATCCCATAAGTATAGAGTAGTACATTGCAAACTTTGCATAGCTTGGGACTAGGTTATTTGCTCATGGCAAGGCTCACTAGCAAACCTGACTGCTACTACCTAGGTATCGAGGGTTTAAAACATTCCTCCCCGTAACTTTGCTTCGTTTAACGCTAAGTAACAAGGTCAAATCAACCAATCAATCAAAAATTTGTTTATTTGATTAGACTTCTTGCAAAGTACTTTCAAATCATCAGAAAAAATGTTTCTTACATTGAATTGAGCTACAAGGACATTGAAATGCCCGTATGTTTATTATTTGTTATATCTCAATCAAAATGTTACAGTGTCAGAGGTACAAAAGTTATTTGTTCGTCATTCAACATTCCCTTTGTACTCGTGGGCAGAAAAAGATTCGGAGCCGATGTTAGAGATTGTATCGACGACCAATAGGCAGTCCGCGTCAATGGATCCAATATTTTTGTGCCAACAATTCTTGTTTGATCTGTTATATAACATTCAAAACGTTTCCATCAAGTGTTCACATTTATTAATAAAATGTTGTAGGTTTGCTTCCAATTTCTTTTTTTCTTGCCAGTTCTTCTCAGTAGGCTAGTTTCCAAACCTATGGGTAATTTTTCTGCGTTCATGCCTTTCCTAGGACCTAATTAAATCATTTCATTTCTATTTTGAGAAAACCTATATCAAACAACAGATATTTCTAACCAAAAAAAACCATGGAATTTCTAATCTCGGCACTTTATCATACTTTGAGCTAATTTATCTATAACTATGTATGTATCCTAAACATAACCATTCTAGCCTAATCGCATCATTGTGTTTTTAAGCACTCGTTGCAACCCAATATGGTTGATCACCTGATTTGCATAACAACTGGCAAACTTATTTAGGTAGCTCACTTTTTTTATGCAACTAAGGCGTCATACAAGCGTCGCAGTCCACTAGATAGTGAACGGATACTACAGCCTATGAATGCTTGTAGCACCAAGTGTCGCTCGCGCGTTGTCAACCTTATAAAGATTAAAATCTAAAAGAACAACTAAGACAACTATTGCTAACACAGCGGTTATCTCATTCACCACAGGAAATCAAACTCAAACGATAAAATATCTTTATTCGATTAGACTTTTAACAAAGTAGTTTTAAATCGTCCGAATGATACAATTATACTGTTTATACATGCTTCGGGAAGGTTGCTTTTACTGAGAAGAACCTGGCAAGAAACTCAGTGATTACTCTTTACAAAAAGATTATACAATTTTAAAAATACAATATTATTCACCTAAGAAATGAAATGGACATAGTTCCAATGCACAAAATATGTCGATTAAAATTAACATAAAGTAAAAGTGTAGAACTACTAGACTTTTACTTATATGTAAATGTGAAGCTTAAGATGACCAGCCCCCACGAGCAGCACCAGTTCACAAGTATGACGCGAATGCCAGCCATTGACCTATTCAACCATTATAGAGGGAAGTGGATAACCTGTCACCTAGACGCCGCCGCAAGCAAAGGCATTTTAGTGAGCATGACAACTCAAGCCATTCAGAATACTAACAACACAACTTAAGGTACAGTCCCCAGTAAGTATATTGGTAGCTCCGTATATCGAACGGGAGATTTCTTTATGCCATACCTTTATTTACTTAAATAAATAAAAATAAATGTTGTGTGAATACATCCAGTATAATATAATTTAACATCAAAAATTAAAGAACTGTGCATAAACTTTACAACATTTTCATTTGAGTCCCCAGAGTTGTTGGGTGTTTTACAGCACTTTTATTTCAGTACGTACTCTTCTTTATCCTTATACAGGATCGTCGTACTGAAAGCCCAGCTAAAACGAAACCACATGATAGTATCACTGATTATAAGCCTCGTTTATTATTTATGTTTCCCAGCAGATTAATAGTTTTCGAGATATTAGCATTCAAAGACAGTTTTTCGCAAGTGCATGCTTGCCGCCAACTGTGATTTTACTGAAGGATATTTGTTTAGCGGCACTTCATGGTGCGTTATTACTTATTATTTAGGGACCTATGAAATCACGGCTGCCATTGTTTTGAAATAAAATACATGTATTTGTTTTGTTATGAAAATTCAAATATATATTTTTGAAATTTGTATCTCATATACGTGTTTCCAATATAACGTTGTAAATAATATAAAATGTTCGTTTAATATATAACACGAACAGTTTTTTTACTATTGTATACTAGCCAAAAATATAATATAAGTATAAGCCAAAAGTACCGCTACGATCGTAGCATATAAATTTCGTAGCTGTTTCGTAGCTCTCGAAGCAGTGCTACGAGTTTGTACGAGTGTTCGAAAAAAAACGGTTAAAAATATATCATGGTCACAAAAATTGTATTCACTAGGTAGGTAATTTTATTTCTGTTATACGTAGGCAAGTACTAATGACTATACGTCCTTTGGAACGCATGAGACATACGATATAGTCAGTTTCCATTGGAATAGTTGAACGGCTAGCGCTCAATCTAGCATGAACGTGTATATCAGGAACATATGCCTGCGTATGTATTGCCGTCACGCACACAACCACACGTCCTTTAAGCTCTTCTCAATTATACAAAGCAGTACGTATGCTCTTCAGTGCTAACTATTCCGCCGTATCATATTCTCAATACGAATATGATCTTCGACGGTACACATCACTAAGGCACTCAGAAATATTATATTTATCTTTTCTTTTTTTAAATATGTATAAAACAATACATTTAAATAGCTAAGTAATTTAAATTAAAACAAATACTTATCAATTCATCGTGGTAGTTATCTGGTATTGTTTTGTATAAAATGCAATGACAAAAATCTCGTTACAAACACTTGGAAATATTGTTAGTTTTTGATACGCAATGGTATTCATTTTCCATAGTGTGAATGTGAGTATGGCATGCAACCTTTTTGTCATGGCGTAGTGCTTAGTAACAAACTCTGTTAGAGCTGTGCACTGGATACGTATACGTGTACGTGGTATGTTCACATGTAGGTATTGGCACGAACACGACGCTACATCGGTGTAAATTCGGCGATCGCTGCCCACTATCTCGCAACGTGCATTCACATCTCTTTTTATTTTGAAGAAATTTTGCTAACCTCATTGCATTTTCATGTAACGCTAAGCTGAAATACAGCGTACTTTTTACGCCAACAAAACAAGTTTTATAGTCGTTGATGCATTTCCTAGTACTAACTGTCCTCTCTTGATCATCACGTAGCATATTATCAATATAGGGTATGCTTCTGTGTGTAGATAAACTAAGCAGCACTAACTAAAAATATACCTTCAGAATGTAGCATCCTTTATGGATCAATTTACAACTCAGGTATAACTATACCCACAGAATAATTAATAGGAATTTAGCAAATTTACAAGGTTCACAATTATTTCAATCTACTTATGCCATAAATTAAGTCTTTCACTTTTGTTCGAAATATATTTGTACATTGTCCACACTCACACAACAAAATTAGTAAAATTTACATAAAAGAAATTTGTATATCATTGCAACAAATGACGCACGCAGTGCACACTTACTTGAACAAGAACATCCATAGTGCGGTTTCCCGCGTTGTAGCTAACAATGCAGCGCCGAATCGCGAGGGAAGTGCGCGCTCAGCACAGACTCGGTGGTGTGCGATTAATAACAGCCGAGTTGTGTGCACAAACTGAACAACTTGCCTTGTTAAGCCTTTGTGTTTAATGTTATCTCTACTCACTTGATAACACTATCACACAACCCCCCGTAGCCTTACACTCGTGTTTTAAATCAACAACCAAATCAAATGTTCTCTCTCACTTGCCGACAGATCTTTGTGTTTCACTTAGCTCTACTTCCAAGTTTATACCGCCCTGAATTGATCTTCCGAACTATTAGTTTCAAATACGAGAGTTCGTTGATTACCATTTGCATAAGTTACACGTTTCATTTCCGTAATTACCATTTGGATCGTTACCATTAATCTCCTGATGAAATCCCACAGGACGTCAATCGTTTGACTCTAATCACGGGATTTGGTTTAAACGCGTGCCTCCGCCGAGGTCTCTCAGTGAAGCCTTTGGAGAAAAAGTTGTTAAAAAAACGGAACAAAAACAAAAGGAAATAGTCGGGGCGGTCCCGGGAGAGTCGTTGTTAGCCGTGGGACGGTACTTAAATCAAATGTTCACCATTCAAGGAAATTATAAGAACAGGGCTCGGATTTGCTCTACCCTCGGAAAGAATCACCGGGATAAAAAGGCTTAGAACAGGAACAGTGTCGTGAACAGTATCATTTTTCGTTGAATACATTTTCAGCTATTTAACTTATTATACATATAAAACTAATTAGCTTTCAAATTTATGTAATTGTGATGTCTGAAACCATCGACTCTGGTAAATGCTGAATATGTTTGTGGTGCGGTGCATGATGCAGTCTTAGCAGAAATTTAAAAATACATAAGAGGTTTCCCTTGCCTTCTTTTCTTATTTGTTCCTTGTAAATTAAATATATATTTTATAAATGAACGTATGGGTAGTCGGTCCCTATAGTAGCACCTCCTTCTCCTCTACATCGAGGAACCTTTTGGAGATGTCCATAGTTAACACATTGTTTTCAAGACAAGTAAAATTAAATACACTATGTATCCATTTCATAATTACAGGGACGTAAAATCAATTTTTTTTTTAAAAAAAACTCGAGATTGTCTTTGGGTTTGAGTTTATGTGTAAAGGTAATATCATTTTAATATTCAAGACTTATGAACTGTGAAGAAAGTATTTTCTTTTTTTGTTGTCTTCAAGAATATTACTTTACCTCGCAGCCAACTTAGGGGCCTAATCCGCTTTTCAACTCCAACTTTTACTTGCCTTATGACAGCGAGCTTAGAGCCTCGAAAGACGTTGCGGAGAAAGTTTTTAATCTTTCACATACTCAATGTACTTACATCGGAATAGAACCATTCGACTGGCTGTATATAATTATTGGCAAATAGAATACGTAAAGCGATGGAAAAATATATAAAGACCAGCTAAAGGGCTTCCGCATAGGTCCATATGTCGAGGGGAACCTGTGAGCCGTCCCCTTGCCGGATATGAATAAAATTTTCTTAGACAAATTGAGAGTTCGCGAAAACGTGTCGATTTCTTTATTTATTCAATACTTTTCTCCTTTGAAACGTTTCTCCTTGGATTCGCACGCGCTTATCTCATATTTATGAATTCTCTCAGCTTATTGATGTAAAACCACTTCCTTCAGTTGAAATAACGATAAAAATTTAAATTATTTGCAAAACACGCTTCTACTTTCTGCTTCTATCTCTAATCTGCTTTGAAAAATTCTTAAACGATATATTTATTTTCACCTTTCTTACTTTGTTGACCCTGTAGGTCAACAAAGTAAGAAGTGTGAAAACACCAACTTTTCACTTATTACATTACCAAATTAGTTTGTGAACCATAAATAAAATCAAATGCCTCTCTCAAATATCAAATACAACGAATAAACTCTGCGCTAGTATTAAAATAATTAGTTCATTATAAAAAGGTAAAGCGACTTTGAACATTACCTGAACATAAAATACGCAACCATTAATCTCTGTGCATAGCCTCCAGTACGATGTAGATCGAATTTCGTCTTTCGCAAATGTCCGGTGTTATTTATTAGTCAAACCGATATCCGGGGACTTTGTGAAAAATACTCCTCCCAGCCTCGTCGACCGCCAATATCTCCGGGAAACAGCTTAAAAACGTTTCGGTAAGTTTGGCTTTTCAAACCTTCGTTTTTTAGACCCAAAGGGATTTGGGTACGAGCGCACTTCGAAACGTAAGCGGGAGTCGCTTTTTACGGAAACGCCTGTACGCTGAGTAATGTTCCCCCAGCGGGAACTAATATGTGTTTAATTGGCGATGCTGTAAACCAGCCATAAATTATGTTGCTGTGACACTCGTGCGTAGTTATACCAGATTTCCTTACAAACATGGGTAAAGAAAATCCTATGTATATGTATTGCACACATGCAAACGTATTAGAAAACACATCACGTTCCTCTAAGCGTCAATCGCGCTAATACTGGATTATTGGTTTCAGTTCAGTAAAGCAATCTCATTTCTGTAACGGCTTACCTACACACAATGAAGTGGTAGGAATGTCCAATCGAGCCAGGGAAACAAAGTTAGTAAAGAGGATTACAGTAAAACAGCTCACAACTTTGTAACGAAACGCACTTACTGTTAGGAGTTTAAACTCTTAGTACTTGTATTGAAATAATATTCACATTCGATACTTTATAACCCTGAGATGAGACTAAATAATTTTAATATGTATTTTACAGCTAAACTAAGCTAAGTCACTATAACAGATCGGATGAATGAATAGAATCAGTACAAGCTGAAGAATAAACTGGTGACTAAAACTTAAAAAAGATTATTTAGATGGTTTGGACATATCGAAAGGATTAATGAAATAAGTTTATAGAACGAATGAGAGTGGAAGTATCTGTACAGAGCAACCAAGGAAGAAATGATCAGTCAAATGCGGAGCTCACAGCTGAATGAAGTGTTCGAAGAGATGCATGAATGTAAAACAATCGAAAGAATTTTGCAAAGATCGTAGTATATGGCGCAAAGTATGATCTGCCTACCCCCGAGGGATACATGCGTGAGCATGCAATTCATCTATATCGTATCTTCATGCCCGAGATGTGCTTTGATCCAAATTATATACATACATATATATACTCACGTCTGTATTCCCCGAGGGGGTAGGCAGAGGTCTTGTTATCATAACACCCATTTTCACCGAAGATGAATTTAGTGCCAACGTAACAGATGGTGAGTCTATACACACATCTTTGAATTCATTCTCAGACATATGCGGATTTCAGCACGTGGTGTGATCCAAATTTTCACCGAATAAGATGACCTCTTACTCCATGCTCGTACTTAACGTCGCGCTTAAAAAAATAACAATTATTTTTAACCTAACTGTTAAATTTAGCTCTAATTCCTAACGCACTTTCGGATCACACTCAATTTGATAATATCATAAAATGGGACAGTAAGAAAACCTAAGAACTAAATAACACGTTAACATACGCGCACGTACTGATCAAGCACGTAGAATCACAAAAAGTCGTTACCTTTTTTGTGGTGCGCTCTCCTCTCAAATTGGCTTCTAGATCCATTCCTGTTGACAACTTTATCGAGCGGTTTTCGATAAATTGCGGCGAGGGAAAACTAAATAAATCCGAGAGGGACTTTAGATAAGGTAATGGCTTCAGTAATGTCTAGCGACTGCCGCCGCCATAATGCAATCGGAAAACCACCGAACCGCGCTCCACACTCTAATACATAAACCACATTTTTGCACTCAATTGTGTAGTACAATGCTTCATCAAGGAATCCATTTAACCCTCTCAATGCGCGGATTAGCTACCTCCACAGCGGAGGAAGGTACACCTACTTCTAATACTTTGCATTTAAAATGTCTTTGTCAAGAAGTTTTTTCATTAAAATCTGGTCGGTTATGAAGGTGCCATAATGCATAAAAGATATCCTAGCTGTTTCTTTTCTTTTTGAATCTCGTTTTAATGATGTACCTACTACATAATACAAAATAATTTTATTTCGTTTATCATAGTAATTGAACATAAACCTACATATTTACTTACTTGATTAAGCGGGAGAAAATATCATACATACATTAACATACTTAGTTTTTTGCTTATTATTTATTTAACAGAAGCAACATTGTCAGTGGGTTTGGTTATGGGTTTCCATATGACTAAGCATAATTACAAAGAAATAGTAAACTGAGGAAATTGATGAACTTGTAACGATGCGGAAAAGATTCGTACGTCCAGAATGGGATGAGGCTCTGGTTTAAGTCTGGTTAAAGGTTTATGCGTTTAATGTGCACTATTTAATAATAATAAATAAACCAAAAAATAATTTATGAAAAAGAAGCAGAAACGAATATTTCAAACTATTCAAAATATAATGTACAGAATTTGTGCCGTTTTTCATGTATATCCTCAAAGGAGTCTCGAGCCGATTGTGATAATAACTAAAACTGCTTCGTTACATTTTTATGAATTCAATATCTATCCAGGAAACAGTTGATATTAAAAAAAACACCATTCGATAGAATCCCTATTAAGGATCAAATGGTGGAATGTAATGACATACGTGTCAAAATACTAAGCCAACGCTACAAGTTTTAAATAGTTTAAGCGTGGTCTCGAACGCATATTGAAGTCTGAAGACAAACTCATTGTCTGCATGGCAAATACCAGCAGTGAGCTCTCAATGGCAACCGAGCCGGGTAAACTTTGCGTTTCGGCTCATACTTACCAAGTTCACACAAACACTTCGGCGGCAGCGAATCACCTGTAATGTCGCGAGCTTTGGAGCTTACAAAAACAACGGAAACTCCTTACAAATACTCAACTTAACAACTTTTGAAGGGATGACAAAACAAAGTTTTCTGTACGAAGAACAACCCTTGATCAAAAAATTTGTTCGTAAAATATGCTTTGCTTCATTCTAATTGAATATCAAATCGTGTCTTACACTATTCCAAAATTGACAACCTTTAAACTTATAATTATTAACAATGAATGATTGTCAAGCGCAACTTAACACTTCTCTACCAACTTCCTGCATAGTATTAAAATAAATCTAGTTCCCTTACGGCCACTTAGTTTTATAGCAATTATAAATTCTGGTGCATGGAGTCGGAAAATCTAATAGTAAATTGAAGCGTTACGAAGGCACCGCTTCTATATAAATAAGTGAATATCTCGCAGCCGTTAAAGCAGACTAATTCAACGGCAATGCAGGCAGATTGCCGGGGATGAAGGTATGAGTCCGCGGCAAGCCGGATTAAACTTGTTTTTAAGTTTATCGTGGCTTTAATATTGTTCGCGAGGACTTAAACGCAGCGTATAAACCTTACTCAGCGGAAGTTACCTAGAAACTACATAACAATGGTGCGCTTACTAACATGTTATGATGGTTTGCAATACTATGTTATACTTTTATGAACTTATTATTTATTAGGTTATATTTATATAGGTAGGTATGCTTTATTATAATGTTGCGTTCCATCCAAGAATACCTAAGCAAGTGAAATATAATCCATTGTCCAAATACCTTGTTTGTATTGAGTGGATAAAATACAATTTAACAGTGCTAAATCAACGCTGGGAGCAAAGTTAATTAAGTCCATTGACAGATTTTCCAAATTGCAATCAAACGTACTTTCCCGAGGGGGGCAACATTTTCGGGCGTCGAATCTTGGGAATGTACAAAAACATGAACCGTAATTTGTTAAGACGAATAATGTTTGATTTAATCCAGCACGTAGAGCGCCGGCGCCACCCCGGACCCACCGATTTACTTTTATTGCTATTTCGTTTTATTTCGTTGGGCCCGATGCTGTCTGATGTGGGCCTGTTTTCGGGATCGTTAACGGCAAATGTGCTAATCTTTTTTACAGAACCGGGGCGTAACAATAAGCGAGTTTGATGGTCTCAACCGACGCCAGCCGTAACTCCCGCTAATGTGAGACGATTAAACGTTTTACATTTTTAGGAGGCGAGATCCATTAAAAAACATTCTCTCTTGTGAGTTATAATAAATGGACTGAAGTTATTGAACCCTTTATAAAATATTCGCTTTCAAAATGTGAGCGCATACATTGTACAGCTTAAGAACCTAAACCTTTTCATAGAATAATCTGATTGACCGAATGCAGAGCCATTTTCTACAGCCTATATGATCGCTTCACATTTTACTGTGTAATTAATACATTGTATGTTTTATTACTTACTCTTTGTATAAACATAAAGGTTAAATTATTAGTTATGTACCAGAAGTATAAAATATGTTAGACTAATTAACGCGGTACAAATTGACATAGGTACTGCACTCATTGTAAGAAAAACTTTATTTCATTTCTGTATTCTGATTGGTTACTAGCATTTTATTTTGAACAAGTTCCTACTTGGCCAATTCATTTTTAATGGAGTCACAGTTAACTAGAACATAATAAAAATAGGCTTCGGGCGTTCCAGCTGTAATTGATAACTAAAGGGGATCTTAAAGGGAGTTAAATCGGCGAAAGGTCCCGAGCATTTCAACTAACACAGTAACTCGGTCAAATGAAGGTACGCAACTTTGAGGGAAGTCAATTAACTGGCTTTAATATACGACACCTAACGTGAGAGTCAAAGTTAAACAAGCCAATGAATGCTTGGCGAATACTTGAACAAGAAAACTTGAGTTAAAGTCCCCTTAGAGGCTTACCCTGTAAAAGCGCCTTCAAGGAAAATATATCGTTTTTTTTAACAACATCTTGCTCAATTGGTTTTTGGTCAATGTTATAGATGGTAGGTAAGTCTGTCACTCTCAGGCACACTCGAATACTTCACCTGTCTTCTACAAAGGGATTAGTTTCCAGCATCTTATTTACTTTGTGATCTAAGTTTTCGACCTAACCTATAAGTAATGAAGTAATCATATTTGTATTGAATTTAATTTACATATATTTTGAGAATATTGGACTCAAAATCACAAGCTAAAGTCTGAGCTACGAAGTTGATAATAAATAAAAAAATATATGTGTAACAAACACATATTTATATTTTCGACTAGAATAAATATCTCACTTAAATGTAAAACAAAACGAGTCACGAATCACACACTGAGCGTTTTCAATAAAGGTGTCGTTAGAAGGCAACCCACAAAATCGACAAAGCGACTGTTTCATTTCGAAGGTGGAGCAATTCCCTTTTGTGAGATACTATTGCCGGTAAGTAGGGGGATTCTGTAAAATGTTGCCTCATATGGTAACGGGCGTATCAAACAAAGGACTGGCAAACAGGGAGGTGCGCGCTATATTGAATTGCTTAATTATTTGCTGTGTGTGACACCTTCAGGCACTTTCGTTACTTATATTGTTTTATTAAGTAGGCTGCTTCATGCATAATTTTGTATGCTTTATGAGCAGTATACTTATCAATAAATGTACTTACTGTTCTAGACTAACTACTAATTCTAAACGAACTGTCTGGTGAATATTTGCATAACAGAAGCATTAGCCAATCTGGTAACATCGCATTGAAATTCAAACTTACGTAAATAAACTGGGGTAGGGGTTCAATTGAATCACTTTCACACAATAGGCCTCATCACAGCGTGCGTGACAGCACACTGCGCCCGTTCACAGTTTATGCGATAGGAATTTATATTAATTTCCTGTGTCAGCCCGCCGGGAACCAGTTGGTTGCAGTAGATGCGGCGAGCGCAAACTGCGGTCGTCTGCCTGTCCTGACCTGCTCCAAACACTACAATAGACACGCCAGTATAAACTCACACGCTAATTTTACCTCAGTTTCGGAACTTCAATTCAAATTCAAATTGAATTATGATTTAACTAGAATAGAATTCGAGTATCTAATCACGAAAATAAGAATCGAGAATGAGATGAGAGATGTAAAAAATCTTTCACAAGCTCTCAAGTTTATAAACAAAAAATCCTAATGCCGTGCCGGTTCTTGTTAGTAAACATTCAAATAATGATGATCTGCCAATGAAGATAATTTTGATGGCTTACAAGAGGAAAAACAACATCCGTAAATACAGTCTGCACCGCTCATACCCGGCAGTTGAAATAAAAACGTTCTTAGAGATAACCGTAAATTCGGCGGATAAGAAGAAAAGTTAAATTTTTTAGCGTCTTCGTTTGATCACAGTCCTTGACTGTTTCAGGATCTGATAAGCTAAGCGGGCGCGGCATTCACGAGGCAAACTCCGTTTAATACGGAGGCATAAACTAACAAACAAGTTTTATCTCCGTGAAAGTTGGTGTCGCACCTTCATCCTTCACGTGCGATCTCTTCACAACAATAAAGTAACGCTAAACCCCGCTACACGGGGATTACACTTGTCTTCGAATATTGGACCAGAATATTTTTGATTTAAGGTCAAAGACACGCGTATATGTATACATTTTATGTGTCTACAAATTAAGAGGGAATAAGAATTAAAACCGCATACTTGTTAGTTATAATTCTACTAGTTATAACAGTACGAAAAATCATTCTATGTATTTTAATATTACTCCTGCATTCTTCATACAAATCAGTCTAAAAATGTATAAAAGACAGACTATTAAAAAGGCTTAATTTACAATAATTGAATACCTAACGAGGCATGTTGGCCACTTCCAAGCGTTTTATGAAATGAATATAACTTTTATTTCGGCGAGTGCGCGCCGTTTCGTCGGTATCAAAGTTAAATCAAGCCTATTAGCCGACACTTTATAGTGCAATAGAACGGACCGTTGTTGTAGAACCATCGAGCTTTACGACCAATGAAAACGAAGCCTCCCTGGACTGAGGTAATTATAGAGGATTACTCATATGTGTGCCACTCACACTCGCCTACTTAACCTTCTCTACCTTTACTCTACTGGCTAAACAATCTCACGTGATATCACATGCTGTGGTGAAATAAAAGGCAATTCCGCGTTACTATTTTCATTTAATCGTATATTAATAAATAATACTGAATAAACTGTGCCAGTCTAACAAAAATCAAATTAGGATTCGCTTGACATCTTGAAATACCTACTTGTTATGTGGGTGCATGACTTTTGTCCCAGAAGTGCAAAAAAGCAGCTAAAGCATGTTGGCTAAGAAAAACAATATCCTTTAAATTATCTAGTAAAACGGATGCATGGAAGGGCAAAAGGAGTCCTGAGATGCATCTTTTTATGAACTTTCTCTATTGAGTCTTTGTATAATGTAAAATTACTCATTTACTTTGATTATCAATTTTTTTTATTTCATAAATAGTAGTTATCAAAAGGTAAAGGGTAGGTTCAGTTAGTTAAGTTATACTATACCACAGTACCTATATAAAAAATATAGGTGAGCTTACTAAGGCGTACGGAAACAAAGCCTAATTTTTTAAATGAGAACGATTGCTCCATTTGAGCGTGAGGGTTATATCTCGTATTTTTTTAAATAAAGCATTAAATGTAGATTTGACGTTTTAAAAAATGTCCTGCCTCCTGTATACTGCCGTCTGATTACTAAAAGGCAGTTAAGTAACATTTTGTGGAAATAAACTTTTTATGCCATCCAAAAATACCGCTTTTCCTCTAACTGCCAATCTGGGTTATATTTTCCTATCAATTATAAATCTCTGTGATTATAAAGATCTGAATGATTTTTCCACGACTATCTACACATTTGCAGAAACATCAATTCCCAATTATTTTCCACTCAAAATTTGTTACAGTAACGGTGTTTTAACAATCGGACGACAGTATACCGGTTAGGACACGCCGTGACACCCCTTATTAATACTGCCAGTCTACTTAAGATCTCGTACATGTGCCATTTGCTCCCTTCAAACGACTCGTTCCTAGATATCTTACTGCTTTTACTAAGATATACTAATAGCACTATAAGTACGCAGATCACAGTACTGCTGTTATATAATGCATGTGGTGTTTGCCTGTAATAGGTTCTCCATATAGCTTAGCACCCCTAGAATTAAGTTTCTGTATACTGTTTATGTAAGAACTGTTGGCAAACCTAATAATAAATAAATAAATAAAAGATTGTAATGTATACTGTGGTTTTACCATCTAGGTTAATTATTTTACAAAGTTTTTACCCGAAAATACGTGACCTTAGAGTACAAAATGATATAAATATCAGTAAATGAAACACGAACTAGGAATAAGTACTTCTAAGTATTGTATGAAGTATTAATTAATACGTTTGTACAGTGGAATCATGACATCAATCGAATTAGTACCAATTTCGAGTAATAATTAAACGACCTTATAGAGTTGGTAGGTAAATCTTATAAAATATAGGAAGTTCAAAGCGGTTTATAATACCTTTAAAGATGTTGAATTATACTTAAGATCAACAAGATAATTATATTCAAAGGAGAATAAAATGAACAAATATAAAAGCAATAACGTTATATTAATTTTAACCAATGGTTTCATTGTAATAAAGAAATAGAAATAATATTTTTTCACATGAAATATGGTACAAACTAGGTCTTCTTAAGATCGATTCATTTTACCCATTTTTGAGCATATACATATTAACTTTGTTACCTACTTAAGTATTAAGTTACTGCAGTTACATTTTTATTAGTTATTTATCTATACATAGATACATATACATACAGATAAATACAATTGTAGTGTTTGTTTGGAATTTCAAATTAGCAGATTTTCGCGACATGCATATGAAAGTATATACCAATACAAACCAATTTTTCCAGCGAGTAATACTACTAACTACATAACTTTATTTTAACATAACATAAGGTGACACTCATGAAATTAAGTCTACGTGGGTGTAACCGCGGGGTACAGCTTGTATGATAAGTATATATTATAATCTTTTTTACCAATACTTATTTTGTAAAGAACAAAGGTGAACAAACACATGAATTTGTATCAATATATATATATATAGAATATATATTTGTCTGATATACTTTGTATATATATATTTTAAATTCTTTTGACGCCATTATCTATAGTGAATTTCTGATGTATGATACATGTAGTTAAATATTAGGTATTATGATACATTGTAGTTAGATACTCGTAGTTAGGTTCAGTGACCCTTATCAATCCAGCACGATATGTCCATACGTTTTGTTGAAGCCGAAATAAAACCAAACGGCACCTTTTACAGCCCTTAGTGCAATTTCCTCCTCGGATCATTTCACAACAATCTAATCGAATGACTTTTACATTCTCTGCTGCGTGAATGTTTATACCTTCTTTACGTAATACAGGAACCTTTATGGTTACATTATTAATAACGTGTTACAAAACTTGCAAATAAACGCTAATCGTCATGTAGAATTCAAGTATTTTGTTAGTTAGCGTATTAAAAAATAAGGCACGTAATTTTAATAAATAAGAATGGTATTATACGCCTTATAATAACCTTGTATCTTACACAGTATGAAAACAATTGACTTTCTCTCTTTGTTATAAAACATAGACTAAGATTCCTTGGTTTAAAATGAGCTCCATCTCTTTCTGCCATACTGATTAAAAAAGGGATGGACATAAGATTGAATCCGAGTTTAATCAAAACTAGGTTTAAACCATGTTTTGTAATAATGAGATATATTTTGAATTGTTACAAAAAAATATTAACTGAGAACTTTAAGACGATGTTTCGAGTCAACCTCATTATCTAGCACCATGTCGTTATCATAATCAACAATTGGTATACAAGTATTCAGTAAATATTTACATACATAGGTAAGCGTTTTTACTCTAGAATTATATCAAATATTTACGACTTTCGCTTCATACATTGAACAAAATTTAATGCATAGCCCGCAACTTTTGGGTACTCTTCATGTCAAATCATAATATAATAAACTTAACGAGCAGTCGAAAAAAGAGCATTAAATACACTTTTTCAGTTGCTCCATCAAAACGGCATTAGTAATCTCACAAATGGTTCTGAATTTTCACCGCCATTCAGTTGGAGTTAGCGAAAATAGAAAAGAAACGAAAATAATTTATTCTTAGGGAATCTTTTATACCATTTGCTCTAAAACCATCTTTCAGATAAGCGTCTTTTGAATGTCGAACTTATTCTGAAATAGGAAACAAATTTGGGAATTCGAATTGCATTTTAAAGGGCTGTTTGTATTATTTTTTCTTTTACGTTCTTAGTTCAAAGTTGTGACTAATAAGATTTAAAAAATATATTTACGCCCGTTACCGCAATAGAAATATAAGTAAACTATTACATCTTGTCGATAGTTAATTTGGTTTTCTGGTAATCAGTTTAATCAGTATGGAAATTACTGGAAGATTAAAGGTCTTCGACTTCTTTGTTACAAAATAATGTTATGTAACACTAAAGGGAATATAAGTAGATCAACTGGTATAATATTTATAAAACAAGAATATTGACACGCTGTTTGCAAAAAGCTTTTACGATTACTATTCATATGTACTTGTATAAGAAATATAGATCAAAAGCTTGTCATTCTTTTGTTCAGATGGCCATATACCCATGTAACATACGAACTTTTATCATTATAACTTAGAGACATTACACTTACTTACCTGTTTCGGAATCTTTATTTAACGATGCAACACTTTAGAGGTCAAAACTTTAAAGTTGCTTTATATACTTAATCATTGTGTAGAATGAAATAAAGTTTTATAGGAACTGTATCTACAAGTCATACATTAAAGCATAGTTTGTCACAACGCTTGTAATTATCTACGTTAACTGAATGTACCAGGCTACAATTAAAGTGAAAGAGATGGATCCCACCGATACATTGACAGTTTACTAAAGTTACACAATATGCATTCAATTACCAACTGACAAATTTATTTGTTTCACAGTTTCGTTTTACCGCTCCGTGCAGTTTAATTAATTACACCAATTAATAAATAATATAAACTACATGTAATTATGAAACATATTTCACAAATACGTGCAGAAAAATTCTAAACCCAGGATGAATACAGCTCAAGCACTCACAAGTCCCAAGTATGTTCGAAATCTAGAACTTATAGCCACATCTATGGACCATCAAACCAACAGTTATATTACTCACATTACAACAGTTATTTACTAAAGAGTTCAACAATCGCATATGTTGTTTTAGCCCCCAAACGCAAAAACGACGTGGTGTTATAAGTTTGACGTATGTCAAACTTATATAGCTCACGAACCGATGAACCGATTTTGATTTGGATATTTTTTTAAAGTGTCGTGTTCCAGAGTGTTATATGCTATGACAGGGTTTTTTTTTAATATCTTAACTTTTTTTGATGCCTTATATGAAATTAATGAATTTGTCATTAAATGGTATACAGTAAATCGATGAATAAATCATGCGGTAATTTAAAGTAACTTTTAACACACTGATCCCAGAGGTCTAACTAAAGGATGAGGGCGTAGAACTATTTAAATCCTTTAACTATTTGTATTTGAAGTAAATAGAAATGCTATAACTGGTTTTCTGGTAGCTCCTACTTCGGTAAGATTAATTGCTACATTGATATAATAACTATTATACGCAAACAAGCGGGCAATAAAGCCTACGACCTACCTCATGATAAGCCAGAGCTTGTGACCAAATTAAATCAAATACAGTAGCAATCGGCAAACATGCGAAGCTGGGTGAGCTAGTGTTAGATAAATTGCACTATATGCGAATAATATGACCATATTTACTCATCGTGTCGTGCCTTGTAGCAATTAATAAACGACGTCGTCGTTGAATCAACTATCACCGATGTCGTAAATCAGTTTCAGTAGCATGTGCCTCGACCCAGAGTGTGGACTACTCGATAAGCTGAACCTAGACTGACGAGACGAATTGCTACCAGCCCAGTGCTGAGCCAATCCAACTAGACCTCTCTCCTTCAGCTTTACACAATAATTGCTGGCGAAAATGCTTACTTCGTTGACATCCAGAGATCTTGTATGATTGGTCACACACACATGGCTATGTTCCCAAAGTTTGCTTGTTTACATAGTAGTTTACTTTGACAGATAGTAATCTGATGTTCCATAACACATTCAAAGCTGCTTTTTAATGTAGGTTAGGTATGGTACGTATGCAACATTACCCAGGACTTTGCGTAACATAATATACATATATTATCATCCACATGACTCTGTGGCGTGGTTTATTTAGCGCTTATAAATTCAATGTTTTAGAAATAAATATCCACCAGTAGTAGATAATAATAGTACGAAGAAGAAATTAAATCTCTTCCTCGCACCCTTGGTGTCAGAGTTGGTGGTGCGACGAAGATATTTGGAAGTAGGTACGCCACTAAACTCCTAAAGCTTGGAATTTGCACTATTCTTATAATTTTCTATCCGTTTTCGTAAGTTATATAGTGGCAACAAAATCCTTATTTCTATGTATTCATCTGATTGGAAGCACGAGACAAAATCATAATAACCTTAATTGAAACTGAACGAAAATAACATTAAAACTCTGCCGAAAATCTGATATCAGAATTTTACCAGAGCCCGATAAGGATACGTACCGTAATAAGCCAAATATGATCAATGAATGGGTATTGTTTTGGAATTTTCAAACATGTCAGCTTGTTAGGAAACTTTTAAACATACCTGAAAATTGATATGTTATGTAAAGTATCGCTTCCCAGAAATTATGGAAACTCAGTCAAGTCCCTCCCAATCAGAATTTTCATCCCACACGTATTTGTGTATATTATAATATTTTGTACACTTGTTACAATTTAATGCCTATCTAAAGACTAAATTTACTATACATCTGTGATTTTGTAACATCGCAACCTCTACGGCGAGTAATTATTTCAGAAAATAAATTCAATTCAACGACGATACATACGTTTTGTAGGTAGTTTATAGTCTCGTTACTGTGTTAATTTGACACCTAATTTGATCTTGATACAGGCGTGAGCATATGTATGTATGTATTGATCTTGATCTTGAGTAAAAAGTTGAGTAGAAACCTTTATATACGTGTTTGGGAACAGTTGTGGCGACTAAAGGCTCGAATCGGAGGCTATGACTTCTGTAACATATTAATGAACTTTTATAGGCTACAGCAATGGCGTAAAACAAGCGAGTACATTACTCGTAAGTTATCCATCAAACAAGTTAGGAACACAATGAAAACATGGAATATCTGCAGGCGGCCTTGTCACGCGTGTAGATACAAGTGCGCGTGATTTATCAGCGTTGTGTCCAACAAGTTTGTTTTATAGCTCCATCACTGTGCACAGTCCGATGCAGTCGGACAATGCCACTGCGTATATGCACATCGTTAATGTACGTACCTACTGACATTTACTACTGTGTCATACGAGTGGGTAGTAGCCGAATCAAATAAATGTTGTTCTCAGTACGCGTAGGAAGGTTTTAAATTGGACGGTACTGCATAATGTGAATGGAAGACTAAATGAAAGAAAAAAAATACTAATGACCCAGATTAAAAAATAACAACAAAAATATAAGAGGTTTTTTTTTATATGCGGTTAAAATTAGATATTTTAAATTTTGTAGCTACCAATTAAATATAATATCCTGTCTTATTTAAAGACTATTAATTTAATTTTCCCAATATCAAGGAGGCCTCCAAATCGTGTGATAATTTATATTTTAAGCCTGGCAGGAAGGCACTTTTTTAACCTGATCCCAAAGGAATCTCGTTAAATCCAATTATCCCGCATCTCAAACCTAATAGGAACATCTTAAAAATTTATTTGAGACTAACAGGATAAAATAAATTGTAAGAACATTTTCTGATATTCTTCCTTAATACGTATCGAAAATGTTTAACGAAATAATGTATGAACAGAAATAAGTTTCTAAGCATTTGTGATACGAGTGTACTTACTATTTTTTACACTTAACTAATAAACACTTAATCTGGGTACGAAATATTCTCACTTCCAGAGCATAAAAATAGTTTAGTCGCTATGGTTTCACAATGAAATTAATAGAGAGAAACCAAAATGGACAGTCTATACAGCGCAGAACACGCAACAAATTCATTTAACTGATGCTTTCAGGGGATTTAATATCCACAGACATAGCGAACTCTACTGAAATAGTGTCACGTCGCTACACTGGAACAATGCTTTGTTTTTTTTTTCAATATTTGTATAAAGCCTTTTTTTGTATAAAGTTATACCTTTATGAATTAAGCGGGTGGCGGCCGGAGGTCTCAAAAAAAACCAAAATGCTTTAACTAATTTAATTAAAGAATAAAAATTACAATAAGACTTATATTCTAACTTAAACGTGAGACCGAGTCGATGGGTGAACACGGAGTGACGCAGGTTCCCACGGAACGTGGAATCGTCCAAGGAGCTGCGTCAGCGCCTCAGGTTTCTACCGCTGCCCGTTGTTGCTGTGGTGAGTCGGGCTTGCATAGTCAGCAATATCCTTATATTAGGGGTGCGTAACACCTCCCCCCGTAGCACAGCGACTATTGAAGACTTTAGTCAGAAATGGAGCTGGAGGCTGCTCAGGATCGTCTTTAGAGCCGCTGGGGATAGCATACACTGTTCTTAGTTCGACTTGATTCTTCTCATGGTTGCTAGTAATGTTAACCCGTTTCATGCTGTATTTGCGGTACGCCAGGAACATAGCGAGTGCGCTTATGCTTAATATGATTATATATATCGGGATCGTTGTATGATAAATGCTGTAATCGATCTCTGTCTTCTTTACTTCTAGTGCCGGTTGTGTGGCTACCCTTGCGTTGACTGCATGCAATTCGTTTAGGTTTATGGTATTTAGTTTGATTACTGGAGCCTGCGACGACGTTACACGGATTTCAGGTATGTCCATAATTTTGAGTGCTTGTCCTTTTAGACGGTCATGGACGTTTGAGATGATGAAGTCCGATGTTTCTAAGTAGCAATTATGCGGAATGATGGCGAGATAGCTGCCTTGAATAACTTTATAGAGATCTTGACCGCAGGAGAGATGTACTCTGGTGAAGTTGGGGAAGCAAAGAGTGAAATGTCTGTCGTCAAGTTCTTCAAGCGCCGGTTTCTGTAGCCAGATTTTGATTGGATTGCAGGTTTCTTTCCGTTGTTGGGTAGTGATCAGATGCTGGATACAATCGTCAGGTAATCTGCTTTGCATGTTTCGGTTATTATAACATAGATACCATTTATTGATCTTCGGGCATTCAGCCTCTATGTACTTGAAATCTTGTCCGTATATTGCCAGGAAGGGGAAAGGTGGCGTTAGTATTTCAAAATTATTATTTGGGACTATGGATAATTTATACATATCATATACTTGGGCAACGACAACGGGAAACTTAAATACTATAATAATTTCATTATCCACGTAGTATGATCCTACTTGGATAATGTTATAATACTCCCTAATATCTAGATCTATTATTTTATCCTTACCATATAAGTGTTGCAATTTACTAATTAAATCTTTAATTGAATTTATTTTTAAAACCGAATGATGCATGGTAGAGGTTCTAATGAAAGCCAATACGTTCTCTAATCTGTATAACTCTTGAGAAATATAATCTACATTATCTTCTAAAATTAGAAATACTTGCGCAAGGTGCGCATACTTAACCATATCATTATTTCTAGTTGATTCGCTTTTAACAATTTGATTCATAAAATATTCTATTTTATTCTGATTTTCAACTACTGTATCCAGTATTTTGGAGTAATGAGCCATCCAGTCTTTTGTAATACTAACATGGCTATTATACTCACTTATTACCTTTTTTCCAGTGTCCTGTAGATCTTTTATGGCTTGATTATACCGTAAGGCGTCAGTATAATCAAGGTTGCCAGTAATGCTTTTCACTACAGACCCGAGACCATCTACAAGTCCTCTCTTGACGCGGTTTAATTGAAAAGATTCTAACTGGTCAGACACACTTTGAAGCTTATTCTTTAGGTAATTCATATGTGGCTCGAATAAAACAGAAGTTTTGTCGTGAATTTCAGGGCTAGCATTGCGTAGTTGTTCCGTGATTAAATACAATTTAGTTTGTAATTCTTGAAGATTTACGGCTTGTACAAATGAATGATAATGCGATACTATGCGTGTAGGGCCTAGTTTAAAGGGAAGTATGCCAGGGCCGTTTCCAAGGTTTTCAAGTATTATCTCTTGCGACAGAGCTGGGCCCAGGAGTAGGTGAATCACGAGGAGGGTCCTGCAACAAATTTGCAGTTTTGGGTACTCTCTTTAATCTAGACTTAGCAACAGGTCCGCGTTTCTTTCTAGTGTAAATATGAATCGGAAGATCCGCCATTACTTGATCATGAGTAAAACGTGGAGCTAGTTTCCTTCGCGAAGCTAGTGGATTTCTGACAAAGATTTGTTGATCCGGGGAATATTCAGCTTCTACTTCGCGATTTGTATTACGATTGTTGGTTATTTCAGTTCGTTGAGAGATGCCTGCTTCATGAATTAAGTTATAAGTTATACTCATGCGATTTTTATGATCTGTTATGTACTGTTGCAAAAGATGAGAAGAAAGATCTACGTCAAAGGGATCACGAGGATCAAAATGCCCCGTGACTACCTCTATCGGTTTGCATCGCGTGAAGCTATGAATGGAATGATTATAGGCCAGAAGGGCGTATTGCATTAAGTTGATAGTCGGTTCATTATTGCGCTCGAGTTTCAATATGCGGAGGTGCTCTAATATCGTTGAGTGGAAACGCTCTACGATCCCATTCTCATTAGGGGTATGTGGTGCAATTTTGTGGTGCTGTATTTTGTGCAACTTTACAAATTCTGCAAATAACTGATTTGTAAATTCTGGGCCATTATCGGAAACTAGAGTTACTGGAATACCATGATGAGTGGAGAATTTAAGTAAAGCTTGAACTACGCTCACGGCAGTGCCATCTCTTAGGTAGTAAGCTTGAGCATATTTAGAAAAAGCGTCAACTATTGTCAGAAATTTTTCACTCTCGATGGTTAGCAAATCTATGTGAACTAATTCAAATGGCTTACTAGCAGGTGGAACAATGCGGAATTGTTGCCTGACTGGATTGCGGTCATACTTAGCTTGACCACAAATTGTGCAATCGTTAACAAATTTTGTTATGTGCTCTCGCATTTTAGGCCAATAATATTTGCGAGACAAAGCCAAGTAGCACTCATTTATACCCCGATGGTTAGTCTTACCATCGTGATATTTGCTTATGATTTCCTGCTGTCGTAAGTATTCTCTAACATTCTCTAGTTCGCTTTTAGCCAATGTAAGATTCATTGCCGAATTTTTAAACGTGGTTTGTATAATTGGTACTATGGAACTCATAGCAGTTAGTGGATTGATTAACAAGCCGGTCTTTATTTTAGGGTTAACAAATTCCTTTATAGCATTAATGACGTCTTCCTTAAGATTGGATTCAGATACCTGAACTACAGTACGTGTATGTGTGTCGAATGGTTTGGTAGCAACTGGCCTTCCTTTGATGTCACCTACTACTGTAAGAATGATCTGTCTGGTGAATTTATTAAGAGGATGATCTGTGATCGGAATTTCCAGAATGGGGCTCTCAGCATCAGTATGAGCTGTCATGTCTCTGGAACCGTCAACACTTTCCGTTGCTGTCAAGGTTCTAGAATCATCGGGGTCTTCTTCTGAAAGGTTAACTACAATTGAAGTTGTGGTTTCATTATTTATTTCAACGCGTGATAGGGCGTCTGCATTAGTGTTGCATTTACCCTGCTTATAAATTACTGTATAGTCGTACTCTGACAATTTTAAGCGCCATCTTGTAAGTCTTGAGTTGGGTTCTTTCAAATTCATAACCCACTGTAGGGGCTTATGGTCAGTTAAAATTTTGAATTTACGGCCAAACAAATACGGTCTAAAATATTTTGTTGCCCAAACAATAGCAAGAAGTTCTTTTTCTATGGTGCTATAGTTTAGTTCACTGGAATTTAATGTTCGTGATGCGAATGCTATCGGTTTGTCGGCGCCAACGGGACCCTGTGATAAAACAGCGCCTATTGCGACATTGGAAGCGTCAGTTGTTAGCAAGAATTCTTTATTAAAATCTGGATACTGAAGTATTGGATCGTTTGTTAGTAAAGTTTTACAGTGTTCGAAACAGTTTATATAATTTTTGTCTAAAGTGATTTTATTACCCTTTTTCAGGCACTGAGTCATCGGCTTCGTTATGCGAGCGAAATCAGGGATGAACTTCCTGTAGTACCCGAGCAAACCGAGAAAACGCTTAATTTCTGTGGTAGTTTTTGGTAATGGGTATTTAGCTATGGCTTTAATTTTATTAGGATTAGGCTTTACGCCTTCTGTAGTAATGACATGCCCAAGAAATTCGGTTTCTAATTTTAAAAATTCCGATTTGTCTAGCTGAATTTTAAAATTAGAATCTCGTAACTTTTTGAATACTTTTTCTAAATTAATTATGTGTTCTTGAAGTGAAGTACTGAAGACAATTATGTCATCCAAGTAAACTAAACAAACGTCATTTTGAAGGTCTTTGAGGACATTGTCCATTACTCTCTGAAAAGTTGAAGGCGAGTTCTTAAGGCCCATTGGCATTCTTAAGAACTCGTAATGCCCATTTTCTACGTTAAATGCTGTCTTATGTATATCTGTGGGGCTCATTTCTACTTGATAGAAGCCGCTAGCCAAATCCAGCGTGCTAAAATACTGACATTTACCAAGTTTGTCAAGGACATCTGTAATATTTGGTATTGGGTATTTATCATCAACCGTTTTTTCGTTAACCTTTCGGAAATCGATGACAATGCGCCATTTAGTCTTACCGGAAGCATCAGCCTTTTTGGGCACGACCCAAATAGGAGAGCTCCACGCAGAATCTGAAGGTCGTATAATATTCTGCTCTAACATTTTGCCTATCTGATCTTTAACTTCTTGTTTATGAATGTGCGGGTATCTATAGCTCTTAGTATGGACAGGAATTTCATCCGTGGTTTTAATGCTGTGTTTTATCTTGTTAGTGAATGTGAGGGGTTCACCTTCAAGGTAAAATACATCAGCATATTGTTCACATAATGATGTTAAATTAGCAAATTCCTCCTGATTTAAATGTTCGGTTCGAAGTCGAGAAACAACTTGCTTAGCACGTTCTGACATATTACAATATTGTGTACGTTCGCATTCGACATTGAAAACTTCACATGATACTGGACGATCCATAGAAAAGATGACGTCATTAAGCGTTGGGTTTGTCACTTGTACCCAGCCCCGATTATCTTTTACGTTTGTCAAACAATCCGAAATTAAACAATTACACAAAGTCTGGTTGGGTACAAACACTTCCCCATCTTTTGAATTTATTGGCAACCGGGCTATCTTAGACGATTGAGCCGGAATAATGTCTTCGTAGAGGTTGACATTACGTGAATCATACATTTGTATTGGAACAACCGCGTTACGTGTGACTAAAGTTTTATTTTTAAGGTCAATATTCGATTCCCAATTATTCAGCAAGTCTAAGCCTATCAAACCGTCGAAATAATTATGAAATTGATAAATGAATAAAGTAATGTCAACTTCTTCGTTGAATTCTGAGAAACACGGTAAAGTGATTGAGTAATCATTTTTACTTGTGGCATGTACATTCGTTACTTCGAACGGATCATAATTTAAAGGAATGTGTCGGAAGTATTTTTCGACAGCAGAAGGGCTTATAAAAGATTGATTGGCCCCAGTATCAATTAATAGTTTTAATGAGGGGCTACTTGTCTGAATATAGACAAGTTGTCGCTGCGTATGTAAGTTCACCTCTATTTTGGCTTTTCGGATTTCGAACGTTTTTGAAAATTTTCGTTACTATCAGGCTCAGTGTTTTGGTTGACCTCCTCAACAGAAACATTTTCGGCATAATTTGGTTGGTCATAATTATAATTATAAAAAATTGGCTGTGGTTCACAGTTATAGTAGTCGTCATAATAATCATCAACATAGCCGTATTCATAGTCGGGAATGTCACATCCATAGTCAAGTTCGTTGAAATTAACTTCACGTGTTTTAAAATAGTTATTAGGCGGCGGGTTGCCAAATTTACGCCAATCATGCCCAGATGGTGGCAGAGGCTTTGTGACAAAGTGGCTCACACCGCTCATAGGACGCGGATAGTTATTAGAGGTCGATGGCTGTGGTTGTGGCCTAGGGGGTAGCCTAAATACATTGCTCTGTGGGTTATAATTTGGTGGTGGAGCTCGGAATATTTGTTGGGTCCGGCTAGGGCCACGGAACTGAGACATTAGTGTAGGCCTCCAACCTTGGTAAGGCTGGTGGTTTATGAATTGTCGCGACGGACCGGGCATATTAATATTATTTTGTAATCTTGGCACACTGAAATTTTGATGATCGACGGGTTTTGACATATGAAATTTATTCAAGGGCAAATTAAATGTACTCACAGGTGGTTGCGGTTGCCAATCTTTCTTTGAGGGTCCACCCTCGTTGCGCTGCTGTATGTAGAGGGTGTTAAGCTCCTCCTGTACGAAACACAATGCTTTTTCCATGCTTTCCGGACGCATACAACGTATTCTAGACCCTAGTGGGTCTTTGAGACCTCGCAAGTAGCACTGAAGTGTTAGTTTCTGATAAAGGGACCGCTTCGCTTCTACAGTGGTCTGAACAGGTTCATGTAATGTAATGTACGTCATTATGGTACTAAACAAGCTCTGACACCGCTCATAAAATTCCTGTGGGCTACTAGAGCCTTGAGTCTGTAAGGAAAGGTCATTATACAACGCGGTTTCGTCGCGATGATCGGCAAAATTATTTATCAGGGCATTTCGAATCCCGATCCAGTTCTCTGGAATACCATTTGAGTTAATCAATCTAGCCGCAGGTCCCGTCACTTTATTTAATATCCCATTCAATAACGCTAAGTTAGATAATTCGTGACCTTCTCCCACCTTAAAATGTGTTATCACTAATTGATCGCACAGATTTATGAATCTGGTTAATATATGTGGATTGCCATCGAATTCTGGCAATAATCGGAGGGATTTGTATATGGTATCAATCGAGTCATTAGACATGATTGTTAAAATATCTGAATTTTCTAGACTTTCTAAACCCGATAAATTCCTATGCTTATCTATACACGCGTGCCTATTAATATTACTACTACTCCTATAACTAGCACTCATAAACTCGCGTGGGTGGAAAATCTTTGAGCTTTATATTAACACTGCAACACAAAAGAATATCCCTATCTTATCGTTTTAATTTTAATTTTAGTATATAATATGTATATAATATCGCACATATAACGTGGGCGTATAAAGGATAATGAAATGTTAGGAACTAGGAATAGCAAATACTTGAAGATTCAAGGTACTCACTGCATTTTGGTATCTCTGACGATCAAGGTCCAGATCACCTCGGCTTCCTCCCGTTCTGTATACTCGATTTCGGCTTGAAAACCGGCAGCCACGCGGGCCTCGGACCGATTTTTGGTCGGAGATCTTGACACGACGCGGCTTTCGAGTATCCTACCGACTGCGCCAATTAAGCGGGTGGCGGCCGGAGGTCTCAAAAAAAACCAAAATGCTTTAACTAATTTAATTAAAGAATAAAAATTACAATAAGACTTATATTCTAACTTAAACGTGAGACCGAGTCGATGGGTGAACACGGAGTGACGCAGGTTCCCACGGAACGTGGAATCGTCCAAGGAGCTGCGTCAGCGCCTCAGGTTTCTACCGCTGCCCGTTGTTGCTGTGGTGAGTCGGGCTTGCATAGTCAGCAATATCCTTATATTAGGGGTGCGTAACATATGGAGGATCAAAAGATAACCTAAAATTACATATATTTTTGTTTACAACTTTATTACGCTATTAGATACTTGTATAAGATAATGAATAAAAAATAATGTCCCGAGCCTGAGCCGCGTTAGTGATGATTATTGTTTTTAATTCGTAAAGACAAATTACGCTTTATTTAAAATTATTATAAAATCGTATTTGCTTGCGACTTCGTCTGCGTGGAGTTGATAACACAAAAAGTATATTTGAAAAACAAACATACACTTCAATATTATTTATCTTTATGTAGATTTTCGGCCATAATACCCGTGGTCCCACTGCTATTGACCCAAAGTGGGTCCACGGGTAATATTTTTTTCCTTTAGTCCCACTGCATCTCGATGAGACTACGGGTAGTTGAACCAAACTGCTTTTTACCTATGGTCCACCCATGTTAAATTTATTATTGATTGTATATAATTATAGGTTGGATTATTACAATGTCTTTCGCTATCAATAATACTTCATTCAAAAATTATTTCTGTTCATAACAATACTTTCTAATATGTTAACCTACCTACATGCCTAGTCGTCTACAGCTTGAGACAGGATATACATATACACGCGAGTAATTAAATCGAAGAGAATGGGGAACATAGAACACAAAGTGTCATCAAAATAACACAATTGTCGCCAATTCCAGACAATAATAGGAGTATAAATTCCGAGTGTGGGTAGAACGCCTCACTCTATTGTTATTTGACGCAAATTGGTGAACAGGGATAATTTTCACTATAATTGAAGTGGAACGAAGTTTGACCCGACGCATATGTCCCCGACAGATATCTATGGCACATTGGTTGCATTTACGGCGTCCCGAAGACATTACAAAAGCCATTCCCTTATCTAATGTTCTCCTTGGATTTATTTAACTTTTCCACGCCTCAGCATCATTCGATAAACCTGTCAACAAGTATAGGTCACAATTCAGCCAACATTTTATTACTTATACAATATTACTCAAATGTTATATTTCATATTACGTCCCATTTAGAAGATTTGAGTACTCAGGACATTATATATTAAAAAGAAGCTTGTATTTGAGACTTATAAGTTTGGAATTAAAATAACCTTTATTGATACTCAAAAATCACTGCATTTGTCAAAAGGTTCCGAATCAGACTGGAGGTAATTTCTGAAATTATTTCCTGCATCAATCAAACTGATACCAAAATACACCCCTTAAACTATAAGTCGGTATATCACACGCAAACTTCACCTCTTAACCTATGAGTCGGTATATCACACGCAAACTTCACCCCTTGTAATTTAAGTCGGTATATCACATAAAAACTTCACCCACTTACATAATAAATTCAAAATATCTTTAATTGATTAGAATTTTAACAAAGTTACTTTCAAATCGCCAAAACAACATGATTATACATACAATCTTCCGCCGGGTTCGGAAAATTGCGTTTACTGAGAAAAATGTAACAAGTCCTTATATCACACACAAACTTCCTTCCTTCCCTAATACTATTAGTATAGAAATAATATAGTAGTAGAAATGAGACAGAGTTCCAATAAGATAGGGCCTTACCTTCTAAGCGAATTCTGAAGTTATCGTTACTATATTTGATGTATTTTAAACTAATATTCAGTCTTTGTAAACCCTTACAGATCCAATTTTCAGGATCTTAACGATCGCCTTTAAAAGACTAATCCATTTGATAAACTTTACGAAAAAATGCAAGATTGAGCAGTTCAAGAAATAATAAAAATTTGTTGGGCCATAAATTAACTGGCCCCGGGGGTGATGCTCGCAATCTGCATTAGCCGAGACGCACTTCTCTCTGGCGATTAAATGAAATTTCACGGCTGGTTGCCTACGGAAACTCACTGGACAAAGGTCTGGAATATTTAAATTGAATGCTTTTAATCCGGCGAACTCTTACATTTTTTCTTGGGGAAGGGTTGTATGGTATCTACCGATAAATTCAAACTATTTGGAATGTTGTGTACCCGACACATATTTATTATTTTTTCCTTGAAACTTTTTGGGATTAATCTGAAATTACTGTATGCCTTAATGTATGAAATACTAGATATATTACGTCATACTGTTAACTAACGACAGTGTATGGTGCACATGAAATATCAAAGTAATGAATTAAGCATAATTATTTTTCCCACCTCTTCGTTTAATGAAAAATCCATGTACCCCTGACGTCTTTAAATTATTAAATAGAATTCGAAAGCCTGTACTGACTGATACATGGCACTCCAACCCTTTGGGATTTATGGTTTGTTTTCTTTCAAAGTTTTCCATGAACTTTATTACACTTGAAATAATTGTAGTCTCATTGAACTTTGGCAATTTTTTCGACGTCATGGCAGTAATTTTGTTGACATAAAAGCATTTTATTTTTATAAAAGTATGTTATTTTAATACTACTAGAGTCAGCAAATATATGGTTTGTTTATTTCAAAGTTATTGTGGAGGTTAATAATTTTTTTGGAACAAATCACATATCTGTTTGTAAAGGGGTAACTGTACTGTACTGTACCTCAGAAACAGTTCTGTTAGGAATAGGAACAAAATTCGCATAAATTCGCGATGCCAAATAGCTCTATCCGCCTGTCTTAGTCTTTGGATAAGTCATAAGCTTCGTTTTGGTAGCGTGAAATCACAAACAAACAAGGTCGGACAAAGCTCAGAAGTTTTTCATACGCTCTGTTTAAGCCGACTACGGTAGGTCCCCAGTTCGACAAGTAGTTTAAATGTCAGTTTGACATTAAACTACTTCGATAAAAAATAAAAAACAAATTCAATGCAAATAAAAATATACGCTCAATGTGCGATATCTTAAAATATCGGTTTATATCTGAAGTTTCGTCTCGGTCTACGTATCGCAATCGAGGGCCCGCGTAGGTATCCCCTTTCGCACTAATCGAGCAATTTCTCCCATGTTATTAAAGGAAAATGGGAATGTTCGCAGGCCGTTGCGTTCACAGAACGAGTTTCTTATAGACGGTATTGAATTTTTAAACAAATTTTTCGACCCGCCGCCCCAGCTTGGAACCCACTTTATGTTATAAGGTTAGAACGTTATTACACCATTAAACCTTCCATGAATAATTCTCACTTACGTAGTTCCTACACTAGATTGTGATTATGATTTCATATTTACCTCATTACAAAGTAAAGAGCATGTAAATATGCTTTAAAAAACAACACGTTGATACGTAAGCAGGTAGGTAGTTAATTTAACACCCACCTTACAGAAGTCCGCAAATGACAGTGATTTATTTGTAATGTTGTGCTGCTGCGGGGAATACCAATTCCAGAGCCCCCTTATTAAGGAAACGATTGTATATGTTCCTCATGGCTCGTAGGATGATTCCGATCCACCCAAATATAAATTACAGATTTTTTTTCTCTGAGACAAGTCCGTTTTTCTGTTGACTTTAATAAGTTACTTACCTGCATTTTAATTCCAGGAACATTAGATTAAACACAACCTCCAAGGCACAGTTGTACGAAGTTAGAGACATTTTTAAAATACTAGAAAACACAAAAGATATTTCCCTAGGGCTGCGTTAATGTTCCGCTGCTGGCGTGGGCTATTCGACCGATCTCTGAAAATTAAGGTTGGGAAAAAGTCAATAAATCCAAGGAACTGGGAAAACGAATTGTGAGGGTGACTCCAAGCCACGAGGAATCTGTTCCTATCCCCCGCTAATGTGACACTAAGCCCTTTTCTGTCACTGGAAAGGGTAAGCAAAATACTTGATACTTTGCTTTGTACTGCCCTTTACCTGCGAAAATTGCTAGTGAAAATACATTCTGGTAGTTAGAAGGTTAGTAGGTCACCGTGAAGCATGTGAAGACATAACACGTGCACCACTCCAAACAGCGACCAGAAGTATTCCTTTTGGTCGCTCCAGCGGAGCTTGGTCGTTGAAAGCCCGACATAGCGCTTCCACTTCCCACACGGGGGTTGATTTATCCATATTGTTCACGTTAAAAAAAGAAGGTAGTTTTAAAAGATTATTCTATACTAGCTACTTACTATAGTAACTTTGTAAGCTATTCCTACAACAGGTGTTGTTTAAAGTTGCGTAAGTATATCCCTCTTTATTACAAATTAGATTAGCGCTAATTGGAACATACTACAATCGGATCCTTATAAATAGTTGATCATAATGTGGAAAGGAATAGCGATGATACGGAGTAGGCGGAACGTACTGCGCAATCCACCACTAAAAGTTGGTCAACTAATCCAAGTTTTCCTTTACTGGCTAATGAGACGAGTTTGATTCGAATTCCCGACGCGCTGGGAAATAGCCACTCGCTTTGAATAGCTCCCAGCCAGACGGTATTTCCACAAATGGATAAAACAGGCAGAATACAAACCAACTCGCTACTTTAGCAAGGCTTCTATGATCATTTTTAGATACAGAATCAGTGACACAATCCAAAACTTTATAATTCTATTTCAATTAGAATAGCGAAAGGATGAACGTACACAAATAGACCAAACTGAGAGTAGGTAGCAATTACAGATAGTAACTGATGTGGTTTTGCAAGATGAAACAGTTCATCCAGGCTTATTGGACTGCGCGTAGATAAACAGAACAACGTCTAGCCCTCGTAATGGAAATTACATACCCCCGAGGTCGGAAATCAAATTGACAGAAGAGGTTAAACAAACGATGCGGTCAGAGAGGCCGAGACCGTGGTCCGTCGAATATTAATCGCTCGGTAAATGCGCGTTTGTTTATTTTTTCTCTTACTGACGATGATACTTCATCTATTATCTATTTAATCTGAGTATTAATAAAATATGAGCGGATTTAAATATGAAAGAAATTATTTAATTTACTTTTATTTATATTAATATATATATATACATAAATTATCACAACAGAAACGGGGCAGCATACATAAACAGCATATAATTTAATTTAATAGTGTTATATTATTATTTTTACGTTATCATGACAAACTCACAGAACAACATAAATTAAGTACTACTCAGCTGCGGCATCTGTAGAAGACGAAGAGCTACTGTTCTGAGCCAGCGTCATGGAAAAGTGAGTACTGGAATCCTCTGATGGTATAAAAGCTTGATTCTGAACGTTCTCGTCCAGGAACTTCTTGCAGTACGGAATAAGCTGAAATATATAAAACTATTAAGTACCTGGTTATCTTAAAAAGCAGCAAATTGAACTGCATACCTTTTCATGGTGTTCTTTAACTGCCTTATTCATTCTTTTGATCTCGTGCCTTGTATGTGTATCGTATCTAAATCGTTTGTTCACGCTCCATGTATCATCGGTAAAGATCAAGGGTAACACATACGGATATCCTGGAACGATAAAATAATATGAGGTCTTAAATAGATATGTCTTAGTTCAATCTATTACACACCTTTTATAGTATCCAGTGATCCATCGCTAATGACACCCATATTACTGTAACATTTCTCTACATTCGATGAACGTGTTTTCCAAATAGCTCTCAATGTTCTGGCGAGTTCTGCAGCCTTATACAATTCGCCATACGGATTTTTGCTCAATAGGTTTCCTATCTAAAACATTGAATATTAGATATATAAGTAGGCAAGAGTCGTAAGATTGCTGTTAAATCACCACTATTCATATTGTAGAGCATAATACTTTTTCTATTAAATCCTTTTTCAGCCAGGATTCGCTGACTTGAGTGTAATCTAAATTAGCTGATTCCATCAACTCCTTGCTTATGATACCACCATCAGTGTGGCAGTCAGTTTTTATGTGATCGGAAACAATCAAAGGTTCTTCAAATTCGACATGGAATATTTTATCATTTGCAGCCCATGCAAATACATCATTAATAGCGTTACATTTAACCTGAAAGAAAAACGAAAAATGTGGGATTACGGAAATAGTTTCAAAAATATGATATTCTATCTATGTTGCTCGTTCACGATGTTTTTGTGTTTGCGCATCTATGCTGGCGTAATATTGGAAACGACTGATTGCGCACTGTGTTCTGCACTTAGACATTCTTTGCCAGCATACTTTTATACATAAAAGTGAAACCAATATAATATTACAATTTCAAATGAACCTTGAATATTTCAGCTACAACCTTCTTCGCAATAGTTGGCAAAACAGAAGGGCAGTATAGAATATCGCTTGGTAAGTTCATTGACATAGACTTGATGATGTCCAAAGCTACCAATCCATCGGCTATTATAATTGGTTTCCTTATCTCCATTAGTTCTGGAGGAAGTTTTTTCAGTGATTTCAAAGGCATTTCTAGCTCTTCCTCTTTAACCACTTTCTTAGGACATGACCAGTTACTAGCAATTTTTATTAATAAATACAATGTATCAAATTGATCATCCGTGTCAATATTTTGAAAATCAAGGCAGTTAGGGTTTGGAAACTTGGTCGTAATACAAAATACGTCAGCATCTGTAATTCTTTGAAAACATAAATGTTAACTGATTTTTCAGTACATAATATCAATAAAATTTAAGTGTCTGTTTGTTATAAGTACCTAACAAATATGCATTGGAATGTTTTGTTTCTCGTCTCTATACCTTTAAAGCAATAATTACACTAAGACCCGTACAGCAACCCACAAGCTTCCTATTCAAGGAGCTTAACGCGCAAACAAGCAATGGCAATAGGATTTCGTTCATCCGATAACGTTATTATTCTAATCATAAAAAAATATTTCATCCATGCTTCCCCGATCTAAGGTAAGCATAGAATTTGTTTCCTAGCTTTTATCTCCTTCTTCTTCCAAATTAACAGCTTTTTACTAAAGAAATATTATGTAAGTGTAGGTACGGTACTTACCTTAATAAAAGGAATATATTTTAAAAAAATGTCTGTCTGTCTATATGTTCTGATTCATCTCTGAAACGGCTGGATCTATTTTAGTGGAACTTTCACTGGCAACTTGTAGGTAACATCAAGTTAGGCGATTGTTAGACTATTGATATTTTAGAAAAATATCTTACTTTAATCCTACGCGAGTAAAATCGCGGGGAAAACCTAGTTGAGGAATGATATTCTCACCTTGGCAAGTCAGATGATATCTGTATAGAGTTAATACAACTAAGACCACAAGCAAGCAACTCTAATTTAAAGGCTTCGGCCAAACCAATTTCATTTGAATAAACTAATATTATCAAATCAACTAGTTGACCGCTTCCGAATACGGTTCCAGATAATATTTTAACAATAGTCAATTTCGCTGCTATTGTTAAAGAATTAATCATCAGAACTTTTAAAGGTTTCAGTGTTGGTGAAAATTGGAAATTCATGGTATATCTACCTATCCAATTATTTCACGTATATGGATACTAATCTCGACTAATACCTATTAAATTTCATCAGTCAAAATAAAATGCCCTTACGTCTACGTGCCGTGCCTATGTCACATTTATTGAGTTTATTATCTCATAGATACAACAATGAGAAGGGAAAAAATACTAATTGCTAACGTATTTTTTTTTATTCTGTGTTCATATTTAGTGGTTGATGGCTCCATTGACTTTGAGCGTGAGTTTCTGAAATATTTGAAATATAATTATATAATTGAACAGTTTACACAAAAAAATATATAGCCCCGCCGTCAGGTTATGATTTCTTAGAACTACTACAAAAATAATTGGCTTTTCCCTACTTTCTACGAATACCTATAATATGGATTATGAGCCGACTTCATAAAAGGGAAGAGGTTCTATTTTTATCTAACTATAAACACATTGCATTTCAACTCATACACAGTAAAAACAGTATCAATACCCGTAACATAGTTTATAGGAGCGAAGAACGATGCGTTAAATGAAACAGACAAAATAATATTGTATGGAAATGACGCCTTCAATATGATACCATTTAAACTGTGGCATTCGTAGCGCCATCTCACGTGAGAAGCTGAAAAACACTGTTTTTTTTAATATGCAAATAAACCGTTACTCATACTTACTTCTTAAAAATAAATCTTTGTTGGAAAAATTTTGTTACAATTATGAAAATATATCATTCCTTCTGAAATTATCAAATTATTTGATAGTTTAATTTTGTATTAGAATTTAAAAATAATTATCTTTATCTCTTGACATTCTTGTGTATTTGGTTTTGACATGTTTTGACAGATTTCACAAATTGACATTAGAGTGACGCGTTTATCTTTTTGCATTTGTTATTTAAATTTTAGGCTGAAATGTTTGGAAAACTGATAACGTAGGTACTGCGAATAATGGCTTCATCTAGAGATGAAGGGCAGATGTCCCCAGCCGCTTCAACAACATCGGTGAAATCCCACTTATTCGAGCGTTCTTCGTCCGTGTCGTCTACAAAGGAAGACAAATGGCCAGAACTGTTGGTATCCCGACCTTACAAATCATATTTCTACAGCTCCACGAGTAAGTATTAACATTAATCAAAACTACACTCAATTCTACAAAATTCTAAATCAAAAATATCTTTAGTCGATTAGGCTTTTCTCAAAGTACTTTCAAATAGTCAGAAGAATTTTGTTTACCCTAAAGGGAGGCTATACTGTTTATTCTATTCACAACCACAATACTGTATTAACTATGTAGACTGTGGGTTTAAATAAATAAATAAACCATGCACTGCAAACATAAACTACGGAGGAAAACAAAACACCAAAAGGTCCTTCAAATGTACCTGCTTCATGAAGCTGCTGCTAAAGTAGCTGCACATTTGACTCCCATTCTGGAAGTCTATGTCTGCTTGAAACTCTTGGTCTGAGACTTCAACGTAGTTAAGGAAATGCTATGGTGACTGTATAAAAGCATTACTGCCATAGCAAGAGGTATTTTAACAAAAAAATCCAACTTCTCCCCAAAGATATCAATGTGACAGATGGTGGTGTGAAAACACTGCTCTAAAGCTGTTGAAATAACTCATCAACCTACCTCTGGGATTTAAACTTATGAGCAGACTACTCAAACTACTTGACCACCATGGCATTATCTTTTAATATATTATGGACAAAATCTATTTTGACTAACAAATATTGAAAAACAAAATCCATATTTTCTTAAAGTTTTACTGAATGATTTTTCTAATAATGTATTACAATACCCAGTCATTGTGGAAGATATTTAGATGCAGGGGTACATAATATGGTAAATTTCATCACTGGTACACACATTATACTATGTATAAGCATACATATGCTCACACCTGTATTCCTGAAGGGGTAGGCAGAAGTGTTGTATTAACAACATCCACTTTTCACAGAAGATGATTAACACATTCACTGCTACTTCGTAAATTCTCTAACATTTGGACGCACAGGCGCGTCGTTAGCAGTGAACGCGTTAAGTGCCAATGTGCCAGATGGTGAGTCTATCGTCTTCTCAGACACTATACATATGTCTTTGAGTAAACTTTGAGTAAATCTCAGACATATGCAGGTTTCCTCATGATGTTTTCCTTCACTGTAAAGCATTTGGTGTGAAATTTATGTACATATATTTTTTTTTCAACTCTTGGTACCAGCCTTGCTGGGATTGGATCTTGTGTCGCTTGCGTAGCAGGCAACTGCTCAAACCCCAAGGCCACCACAACTCATTTCTATGTATTAGTATATTAAAACTATTTGCATACTTACACATAAAATATATTTTCTGTCACACTATGCATTATTCTAGTTAACCATGTCTACTTTTATCAAAATATTGCAAAATTAAATTGATTAAATCATGTCCAAATGATTATTAAATACTTTTGAGTTTGAAGTGTAAAAGCATTCATGAAATTATTAGTATTATTACTGGACTACCAATTAAGCACATGGTGCTTTGCGAATCTACTAAAGTTACACCATAAAAAGAAGGAAGTTCTATGTTTCGTTTTTTTTTATTAAATCTCTTGCCAGTTCAGATGGTTTGATCTAAAGAATCCATACTTTGGAAAATTACGGTAAAAAGATTTGTGAGTCTGTGAACAGTTCATCAGCATCCACATTCCTACTCCCAAGAAAATAATTGCTACAAGAAAAAAAAAATGATTATGGGAATCGAACCCAAGACCACGAAACTTCAAACTACGACAGCCACTAAGAGACGAAGTATAGAAATAATTACAAACGCATGTGTTCAAAGCAGAAAGCCGAGTGAGGGAGTTCGAACTTAAAAGTGCTTTGCTATATCTCCCATAGATGGCACCACACGGTCGGAGTATTGATTTTCTCGCCGTAGACACGTACATTCTACTGCCGGGAAATCAATATTTGTGCTGAGCGTTGTGGGAAAACCATTTCCCTCACACCCTTCTGAAGTATTTTTTCATGTGATGGTATTAACTACCCGTTGGAGTAGTTTGTTTTGCCGTCAAATATTAAATAACAACATTCGTCTTACCAAGTGATCTGTAAACACTATTCTGTTTGGCCTTCAAGTAAAGTGAAATGAATATAAGCGTGTGAACACAATTTTCGGGAGTGTGTTGATTGTTCCGCTTAATAGTTTATTTGCTAGCTTACTATGCGTTCTCTTGCCGCGGTCCATGGGGTGGATCCCTTGCCTGAACTAGGCCTCCCATCGGGAATCCAACACCAGGGCGAAAGTAATCCTGACGCCGATATGGCCGGCGCTCAGGATACCATCTACCTGTGTAATTTTCGCGTCTCCGTCGATGGAGAGTGGCTGTGCTTGCGGGAACTGCATGACATGGATATGCAAGACTCCTATATTCGTCCGTCTGACAACGGCGCAATTACATCGCCTGATGATCCCATGCATTCTCTGATGGGTAATACGATTGAATAGAGAATAAACGCAATGGCAAATATTTGGCGACAAAGATTTAGATTGTCCGTTTTGTTTTAGCTCGAGACCCAGTGGTGATTGAGCGAAGCAATCTCGTAAACATCTCCAAATTGATTGTTAAGGAGCTCATTGAACAATCACTTCGCTATGGACGAATGCTCGACAGTGACCACCTACCGTTGCATCATTTCTTTATTGTCCTTGAGCACGTCATGCGTCATGGACTCAAGCCCAAAAAGGTAACATAATCATGCTTTTAATATACCTATCTTAAACAATTACCTACGTCAAATATGTTGGGTCTTTGGGATGAAAGATTTTTATTTTCAGGGACTTCTGGGCCCGAAAAAAGAACTTTGGGACATTGTGCAAATGGTTGAGAAATATTCCCCAGAGGCAGCTGATATCACCGCTAGTGTAAGGGATCTGCCTACTGTCAAGTGAGTTTTAATGTCATTTATCATATAATTTTGCGTTCCTATGTTTCAAGATTTATGAATAGTAATCTTGACGTAATATTTTAGGACTGCAATGGGTCGTGCCAGAGCTTGGTTACGATTAGCTCTGATGCAGAAACGTCTCGCCGATTACCTAAGGATCCTTCTAGAACACCGTGAGGAGACATTAGAGGAGTACTTCGAGCCACATGCGCTGATGCTGAACGAAGAAGCAGTCATTATCACCGGTCTGCTGGTCGGCCTTAACGTGGTCGATTGCAACCTCTGTGTCAAGGTAAGTCAGATCCTCTCGCCAACTGTTGATATTATGGAAACGCTTTGAAAATAGTCTATGACGTAAAGTATTTTGTAATCACGTGCTTGCCGCTTCGGTTGGTTTCATTTCTCGTTCTTGACGTTCATTACAGCTTAGGGACATGGATCCAGCTATTACAGTTACAGCAGGTATAGTTTTATTGTTTTATTATACAGCAGGGCATTGTTTTATTATATTTTTTCTAAATACCTACATTGTCATGGTATTACATGGTGTACTTATATTTAAAACTACAAAATCATAACTCATCTCGATTCAATAATTATACTAGCTGTGCCTGGAAAATCATATATTTTTTTGGGCTGGTACAACCTTATCTTTCAAAATAGATGTTGGTCGATTCTCAGACCTACCCGACGCCAGAATGTATATGTATAAGTATTAGATTTCGCTGCGAACACAGGATTGGTGTTTCAAGGAGTTCTACTTATACTTAGCAAATCTATGCAATTACGTATTAAAAATGGTATACTGATATACCAAGTGGTGGTAATGATTATTATCTCCATTGTCATAGGAAGAAGATTTGGACAGCCAACAAGGCGTGATAGATTTCTCGCTATACTTGCGCGGAAGCAACTCATCCAACGACATAGCGGGCAATGGAAACAATACGAACAATGAACCAAAACAACGCCACATCAACACAATGTTAGACCAAAAGAATTACATCGAGGAGCTGAATAGACATCTCAAGTGAGTCGAACGCACGAGTTTCGAATATTACATTGTGTTGAGAACACTCACACGCGATCTAATCTAACAATAGTGAGGAAATTGGTCACTGCGAAAAAGTTAATGTGAATAAGAAAAACACATGGCTTGTTATAAAATTTGCAGACTTTTAAATACCATCAACTATCATTATTGCTTAGGTGTTAATTCCGAAAGAGTTTCGAAAAAGTCATATTCTCGTAAAAAATATTTTCATCTCGCCTTCCTACAAGGGCTCTCAAGGAGGTAGGTAGGGTTGTTATATACAACACTCATACAATATAAAAAACCCAAAAGGGGAGTTCTTAGCACGTTCTGGTATAACATTATTATTACAACTGTTAATTATAGCTATTATTATCATTATAACATTTTGATGTGTTTGAATTTCTTCCGAGTCAAGCAAGTTTCCTTCACCATGAAACTCATTCGCCATTTAATTTAGCGATGATGCAAGCTTGCTGTTTAAAAAAAATATCTTCGCTGTTGTCGCAGATTATTATTTCGTCCATAGCGACAATTTTCAGCTCTAATTTAAATGTTAATTCCGATAAGAATGCATGAAAGTGCCATCGTTGTGTTAATTACAGCGCTACGGTGGCAAATTTGCAAGCGAAAGTGGAGAGTTTGACTACCACCAACGCCCTCATGAAGGAAGACTTGGCGATCTCTAAGAACACCATGATCCAACTCGTTGAAGAGAACAACCAACTGAAACACGCTTTGGGTAAGTATCTTCACATATCTTGTTATTCAACCTTTTCTGCTCTAGGTATAGGACTTGAGCTGACTAGAGGCTGTTTGGTATTCCATATTCGCTTTACTCACACATCATTGTGGAGATCGCAACTAAATACATCACTGACTTATAAATCACCGTAATACGGCTTATTTGTGACAAGCTGTGCCCTGAGGTTTAATTTCACGGAATTATATTTTTTGTTGAAATAATAGTAGATAGCTATATATAAGTATACGTTCATATGCATTAAGTGAAAATTAATTTTGAATTATAAATAGACACTTCAATTTTATATATCTGTTTAAACAATGGGACCATTCGTAGTGGCGAATAAAAAATTACAAGAAGCTAGAAAAATCTTAACGATGTTGAAAACCAATTATATGCTTAGGTTTATTTCAATTAGTTGTCTGCGTAGGTTATACTATGTATATTGAACGTGCGTGGCATTATAAAGCGCAACCATGTCTCCCGCCGATGTAGGTTAATACATAACATGCCTACTACGGGGTTACTATCTCAATACATGTACCTACATTCCATAATTTATTATACTTACAATCGTTGTACTATGATGACGTAAACATTACACATTCAGTGCTAGCTCAGTTAATATATATATTAAAATATACGGAATGTAGTGTAGAGTGAGATATATATATTCGTTTCGGGACCTATATATATATATATATATATATATATATATATATATATATATATGTGTATATATATATATATATATATATATATAAGTATTATACTTACAATCGTGGTACTATGATGACGTAAACATTACACATTCAGTGCTAGCTCAGTTAATATATATATTAAAATATACGGAATCTAGTGTAGAGTGAGATATATATATTCGTTACTACGAATTAATAATTAGTAGGTATGACAACGAATGCGCAGTAATCATTTTAAAATAATGTCTCTGTCTATATATTTGTATGGTGCGAGGCGTATAAAAATATGCATAGTATCCCCACTATATTTCGCTCCGCGTTCGTTACTCGTCACAGGACCTCTTCGTACATACCTGCATAAGGGTTTTTTTCAATAAGTTTATATGTCTATATTATGTAATAAGTTTTGGCACGAGTTATGAGCGCTGACCTTGAATGCGCAGTACCCTGTTATTTTATCGGTCTTGTATGGCGCGATGCGAGCATGTCAAATACATGCGCTTTTTTGACGGCCTAAGTACCTACATGAATAAATGAAGAACTTAGGTCTCTCAAATACTTTGCGCGATACACGTAAGTTTACTAGATAAAAGGTTCAAGCTCTTAATACAATTTCATAGGCTATTAATAAAACAGTGGCTTTTTAATGCCGTTTCACCGTGATTGAGTGAGACTTCCATGTTTATAAATGCGGAAAACCTTTTATTTTACTAGTCGTATTTATCTGTCCAAAACAAAACAACCGTGCTGCTAGATGCGAGTTACAAGCATTTTTATTCAGTGCAAACAACTAACTGACCCCAGCGAAAAATGAAACCTCTCATGGTCATAATTGTTTACAATCAAAATCGCGGCCCGCAAATAATAGAGAGTAGATAAGACACCTAGCGATGACGACTGATGAGTCACACTACTATAGCACTCAGTTAGCATTAGCATGCCGGCGGTGTCACTCGCGCGTTCATGTCCTCGTAATAAATTAAATTCAATCGCTACCCCGTTATGCACTTTAGGTCAACATTAATGGGTAATTCTACTGCGAAAAGTCACAAACAAAGTCTCTGGATCAGAAGTTGTGAGTTATTTTGATACCGGTGTATAAATATAACGTCTGTCCGTGTTTATTTATGTATCAAGACGTGTGATTTTTATACAGGTCAGGACATTACCAAAGACACTAGGATGAAAGTCACCGAACTGCAGGCTGATGAGGAGGTAATCGTATATAAATACACTTTAACCAACTTCAAACTAATATGTTCAGCAAAAGATGAAGAAATATGTAGTTAGAAATAATGACTTATCATTTTAAATGGAGAGTGTTAGGAAATATGATAAATAATTTAAATTAACATATTTTATTTTCATCACTTAGTTTTTATAACTTTAACATTTTGTAAAAAAAAAAGTGTTCTTAAACAGTAAGAATAAAGCATTATTAATCCTAGAAAATAATAATCATAATGTCGACATTTTCCGATAAAATATGTAGAGTCATATGTTTACAGGAAAAACGTAGCGTAAAGAGCACAACGTCCGATAAGTCTAAACATGAACGGGACACTGAATCGGGCAAAATATTGGAGGAAGAGAGAAAGAAGAATTTCGAGCTACAGAAGGAGTTGGATTTACAGGTAACACCTGTAATCTATATAATCGCGCAATACAAAATGTATGTAGACTTACACGAAGGACGCATAATGTATGAAGCAACGGAACTCACTCGAAGCTATTTCCGTTCTAGATTTTGTCATGTAATAGTCCTTATGTTAGTTCATTTACCCCACAGTGTCTAGTATAATCAACAACAAAAGTTTATTTCACACATTGTACGTAACATATGTTACAGATTTCATTGAAAGCCGAAATGGAGGTAGCTATGAAGTTACTAGAGAAAGACATCCACGATAAACAAGACACGATCATATCATTGAGACGGCAGCTAGACGACATAAAATTGATCAATTTAGAAATGTACAAGAAACTACAGGTAAGTCATCAAATCTGTCTAAGTGAATATAGTTTTTACATTGGAACAGAATAACGATTTTGTACCCTTACCAACTAACCTAGTTGACCAATCCCCCGCTCATTGCGACAACTATTGCCGAGGCTTATTTTCTAACTTTGTGGGTTCATGGTCTACTGTTTATACAATACGATTCGGTCACCGTTCACTCGAATGTAAACTCTAACACCTGACATTACTGTTTATTTAATTCTGTGTGTGTTTGTAACTTGATGATACTGAATATCCGAGTTAACAAAAAATCACTTTTTGTGTTTACTGTCAAGGAGAAGTAACAAAGACATTGGCAAGCGAAGGTCGGTCACTGCGTAGGCGCCCCATATAACGCTGCGTTTACCGCCCATGCATTTGTTGCCTCAACGATTAATTACCCTTTATACAATACATACAATACTTGAGTTATAACTTGTGACGTCATCATTGTTTATTTATATTCGCATTTTCATATTTATTTATGTTTCTAAATTATCTATCTATTCCGTACATTGGTTCATTCTTATATGTATATAATATACTTATTTATTCATGGCTTTTAGTATCACAACAAATACTAATAAGTATATACTTAACTGGATTGATCTTTATAATTAGTATTGATATCTATATATATATATATACATGTTATAATACTAATGCAATGCTGTATTCACCAATGCCGCGATTATCGTACGGAAGGAATGCGAGACGGATCTGACGCAGAAGGGTGAAATGGTGTCAAGGCTTCAAGGGAAGGCCGAACAAATTGGCAAAATACTCCACAACCTTGAGAAATATAACCACTTCCTAGGACCCGACCACGATCTAGTCAAAGCCTTACGCTCTCCCACCACTAATGAAAACAATCTAGGCGAAAAGTTAGAGAGACTCAGGGCACAAAGTCTCGCCGCTCAAAAGGGCACAAAGTCTAAGGATGAAGGCCCACCCAACAAAAAGATCAACTTACAGGAGATACCACCTTTTAGGAAACCTAATAACGACAAAACAGTAGGTCGCGCAGGACAATAAATTAGACTAGTTGCCCCCCTTTTTGTATATAATCTATATTAATTACTATATCCAAACTTACACTGTTCTTGGTGGTATTTCCTCAGAAAAATTATATCAATGTATATAGCTTTTACTAACATTATTACCATAATATTGTATTACTAAATATGCTAATATCGAGGATAATATGATGGTAACAAAAGCACAAGGGCTGGCTTATTACCATTTTACTCACCAAGCCATTTTTACCTCGTACAAGTATGCAACTAACGCTTCATATAGATTTCTGGATGTATATGTTTGGTGCTAACATATCTTCCACACAATTATATATCTTATAATACAGCTAAATTGTATTGACTTTTTTAGGAATGTGAAAGTTCCTTGAAACATAAAACAGAGCTAATAGCCAAATTGGAAGCAAAGACTGAGTCAATGGGCAGCACGATACATCAACTCGATGAGAAGTAGGTTTTTATATTATTACTTTACATCGCATTGGACGACGCATGCGCTCGTCCACAAGGATCGAAAGAGTGCCTGGATATTATATAATCGCTGTTAATTGTAACTAAACGCTTAACATACCAGTTATGAAACTCGCACCTAGGTGTGGCAATGCACGGCTTGCGAACAACTTGACCAAATGTATCGGTTACTCTTTCTATTCGCTCGATATTGGCAAACCTCACAATTACCTAGAGATAAAGACTCGGAAATATTTTGATATGGAATAAAGATTCATTGTTATATGATAACGCTACTGTTGCTTTGGCTTTATCGTTGCTGTCGTATACAGACAACTTGTGGTTGTAATATTGTGTTAACTTGTGCTAAGATTATTTTAGGTTTATTTCACTTCAAAATAAGGTTGTTTATCTGTTGATCACAAATGATGATATTAGTATAAGTAATTTCTTATTATAGTAATTTATTTGCTCTCAAATGAAAGTAAGACTAATTTTAAGTAACCAAAGCTGAATTGAAGTACCTGTGCCTACAATCTAGTAGACCCACGGAGTTGTGTTAGAAAACTATTTGTTTAGAGAAATTGAAGTATTTTGTATGCTTTTCTAGTGATGAACGAAGTATTAATACTATTAAGGAGGTATACATTTGTATTCTATTATCTGTATTTTAAATTGATCTCGAAATACCTACTTATTTGCAGTTTATATTTGAGTAACTCGAATGTATTTGTTATTGTATATATATATCGGCATTTAGTATGTGTAAAGTATTAATTTGACCCTTTGAATAGTTTTGTAAAGAGAGGGAAGTAGCTACAGCCTTGTTTACAATAAAGCATATTCATCCGCATTCTGTATTTTATTGAAGCCGAGACCACAGTGCTCTTGCTTGTTTTCATTTTGTGTTTGTTGTGTAGGTTTGCCATTATCAAACAGCCTATTAGTAGTTATTGTGTTTGCATGGCCCTTTGATAAAAAACCGTTCCAGTCCAAATTATTTGTCAACTGATTATTATGATGACTTAATCACTCGACTTTTGTGTTCATAATCTAAAATAAATTTGGTTCCTTTATTTGCCCTTTAGGATCAATCAAGATTGTTTATTTAATAATATATACATAAATGCTTGTTTATGATTGTTTAACGTAGGTAATGCTAGATTTTTAAATGTATAGGTAGACCCGAGAAATATATAGGTACACTTTTTTCCAGTAATTAAGTAGTAATAGCTTCCTGAATATTATAATTTTATCAAAAGTTCATAATTACATAGAGTGATCTAACCGCGAAATAATTTAATTAAAATAAGTGGGCGATACAACATCCACTTTTCCTAAAATTGAGTCTCAAAATGGTATCTATTTTGACACCTGCTAAACTATAATTTGGTTATCAACATTTTATTTGCTACTAGCTGTGCCCCGCGGTTTCACCGCGGGGCCGCGAAACCCTAATAGTTTTCTTAATTAATAGCCTAAGTTATTCCTTGTAAAATTTGCTAACAGTCAGTGAAAGTCCCGTCAAAATCGGTCCAGCCGTTTCGAAGATTAGTCGGAACAAACAGACAGATCGGCAGATTTTTTTTTTAGAAATAGGTTTTTCTATGTCGTACTGACATACCGTGTATACTTTCATATGCATTTAGTTAAAAGGTGTAATATTGGAATTAAAAACAGACACTTCAGTTTTATTTATCTGTATAGATATAGATTATGAATTAGGTCGATATATTATTTCGACATATAGCGTGGTTTTACAGCAGTTTCCACGAAATACGTCATATATGTCTTCATCTTCTTAAAAAGTAGTATAAAAACTCATCATCATGCCCAAAATACTTTTGGTTTTTATTTTATGAAGGATTGATATGAAGGATATTGAAGGATTATGTTATTATATGTTTTTAAACGGTGAATATAAACAGATTACAGGAAGATATGTTAGCAAGAAAGAGTCTCGAGGAGAGTTCTCGTTCGTTAGGCCAAATGGCTGCGGCCGCTGAGACCAGAGCAGTCGCTGCAGAGGGCGACCTACGGATAGAACGGGAGTGGAGGATATCTTTGCAAGTAAGTATTATATTCATTTATATCTACACATCTTCCTGAAATGGTTAGCAGAGGTGTAAGGATGTGTTTCCACCAGGGATGTGTGAGGATGCGTAGCAAGAGATGTGTATATTAACAACAGTAAACAGTAGAATCGCTTAATTTAGGTACCTAGCCTCGGTCGGTGCAGTGATTATTATTACCATACACATCCCTCGCTACCCATCTTCGTCCATTTCTTGTGGAAACGCACCCTAAAATACCGTATTTTTACACAAGATATAACATTAAGTGCTAAAGAAAGAGATGGTGGAACCCTCAGGCACATATCCAGGTCCTATGTATATATACATATTATTATAAATGTGATTGTGTCCTGTCTATCCGTACGACCAGACACTGGACCGAATAAGTAGAAATTTGGTTAGGGATAACTTTAAACCCAAGGACGGAGTTATGGCACTATAAAACGCGAACGTTTGTTATGTATGACAAACCAGAAATATCAGAGCTTTCCGCTCTGAAATAAGGTACGTACGAGCTGAAGAGAGGCCCCTGCTGATTGCTTTCAACAAAAAGCTTGATTTGTTCACAAAAATTTGTAAGAAATAAAATACAGTATTAAGTTAGAAGTTAAATGTAGGTGTACTAAATCTAATTGTAAATCTAATCTTGAGAACTACTTGAATCATCGCACTTAGCTCTAAGTAAATATGGCCACGCTGTTTCATAGGAGTCGATGATGCGGGACCGTGATAAGATATCTATGCTGACACAGGAAGTAGAATCACTGAAATCAATAGGACATGTAAGTATTTTGCATTTTAATCAATATGTAGCTAATTAATTTTCCATTTTCGCTTCGTATCGGCTTCATAAGGATAAAATCATTTTCGCTTCGTATCGGTTACACCGACAACAGTTATTACTCTTAAATTCATGCTGATGACCGAAGAGATAACTATTATAATTTGATTTGAGTTGAGCTTCAACGGGATCCATTTCGAACTAACTCAGTCACTGGGGATTTTATTACAAGAGTTCAATCCAGCTTTATCTATCTTATACCATTAGACGAGTAATTATTGTATACATGTATATTGTTTAATCTGAATCTCGGTAACGGCTCAAACGAATTTCATGAATTTTTTTTTCACAATGCATACAAAATTTCGTTTCGAGCTTAAAATCGATCCAGCTGGGTTTCATTTACAACATAATATTGAGCATTCATCTCCCCTCCATAATATATATTTGTTATTTTACCGTAAGGTATATATTGTTAGATTCGTGACTCATCTGAAGATAATATAAATTAATGAAAATTTTCCTTCAAAAACATACCACCTTCCATTAAAGCACCGTATTTCAATCGACAGAAATACCTAGCCCTTCAGGAGGAACAGCACGCCCTTAAAACTCAGTACAGTGAAGCTCAGAAGACTTTAGAGGAAGTAGGGGCGACTTTGAGCGAGAACAAACTGCAGCTGGCAGAGTTACTAGAGAAGGAAGCTCAGGCCACCACCACTGAGGAGACGCCCACTTGGACCAGCGACAAGGATGCCACTGCTTGTACTGCCTGTATCAAAGAGTTCACTATTGCCAGGAGAAAGGTGATTACCCACATTATTTTTATTGAATCAGTTAGTCTGATTGCTAAGCCATTGCCACGCTCAGGTAAAGCACTGCGGGCTTACCATAAGCTTTTATTGCCATCATAGTTCCATCGTGCGAGAGTGACAAACGTATCCACGTCATATGCATCTGTCTCATAATAAGAGTTAAACTATCATGTCAATAAAATGTCATGCTAGGGCCACTATTATAGGTTGTTTGTGGTGATATTGAGCTACAATCAGTCTTTATGAATCTAGGTGTATGTTTTGTGAGATTTTGAACATTTTAAAATATAATAAATAATTTATGATGATAAATGCTGTCCTGATATTCACGTGGGTTCGCATTCCCCTCGTTCTACATAGACTTGATGCCCTAGGTATAATTGATGTAGGTAAAACTTGACTTAATCTATGCTTTGCTGATTTGTATAAATTCAGACAATATTGAGGTATTTACCCACACACATGCTTACAATACACAATACTGAACTAAAAAACTGTTATTTTTATTGTATTACAGCATCACTGCCGTCGTTGTGGCCATATATTTTGCAGCGCTTGCAGTGAGAAAACAGTCGCGTTAGCTGGCAATACCAAACCAGTGCGCGTTTGTGACGCATGTTACGCAGAAGTGAGACTCACATAGTAGTAAGATTATTTTGTTTTACTCTATGCATATTAGTTCAAATGTACATCTGTTAAGAAACTATAAAATGTATTTGAAAGCATTACAAAGCGACAGTGGATTTCGATCTGAAATATACATACTCTAATGTGGCTGTACCATGAACTCTCATTGTAAAGTTAGTGTGACTCAGTAAGGAACAGATGTAAAGTCGACCAAGAAAGTGCTTCAACAGTCTAAACGATTTTTTAGACTAGCTGTACCCCGCGGTATCACCCGCGTTGATCAAAATCTTTTTTTTTTGATGAAAGTAGTATTATTCAGACAGCGAAACATTTTGAAAAGATTTTTTATCTGTACCGTCTCATTTATTAAAAATATGTAAATATGAAATTAGAAACAGACACTTCAATTTCATTAATCTGGATAGATTGATTGAGGCTCAAATTTACGAGTACGTCACAGCACCGATTTTCACAATAGACCATAGCCTATATGAGGTATTCGATCTTAAGGTGGTAAACGACTTTCTTTGTCAACTCTACCTGACCAAGTTTCAAAATTTTATTCTATATGGTTCATCTATTTGTAAGTGACATTTATGAGATTGGCGTATTCGTTATTGGATTTTGAACCTTAGGAACCAGAATTGGTCTCCAATAATAAAATGCAACAATTGAAGAAGTACGATAATAATTTAGGATAACGAAATTGTTATAGTTTGTAATTATGAAGTTTGTCTTTAAGACTGAAGTTAACTTATAGTACAGATCTATTACTGTGTCGTTATGCAAAGTTAATGTATAGTGAGAACAAAATAAAATGTAGGTTTAAATGAACATCGCTTTTTTGATGGAGTATTTAGCTAAAACATATAGAGCGCCTGAAATTATTATGCCATGGCAAAATGGCTTTTTTTATTTATTTTGTTAAACTTTGCCCGATGAGATTGATTTCTCCTTTAAAAACATATTCAATTTAGAAATTTTTGCGCAGACTATTCATTTATAATATTCACTGTATATAAATCGGTTTCATTAGCCTGCGATCGATTTTTGATTAAAACTGTTGTCACACCATTATTGTATTTAAAATAACTTAAAATAGATAAATTTGTATTTTATTAAATTTATACAAGGACGCGATTTACCGAAAATTCTTCGGTACAGATGGAGAACAAAAGGAAAAATTAATTCAGGGCACTTTGCCCTCCAACGAGGGTTTCGACCAACCTATATATTGTTAATCTTCAAATGGCTACTAAAAATTTAAATAATAATTTTATTTGGTTGGTGCTCGATCGTAATTAATACGTTTATTGAATTATTGGTATACACAAATAATTTTGTAAATATAATATCTATACATATTGTAACCATCAATTTAAATCAAGTATAAAAATAAATGATATTTATAAATATTTGCGTTTATTGATTTCTGAAGTGACTTTTGCATTTAATTTACTTACATTAACCTTAATTTACAATTATTTAAATATGTATAATAAACATTAAATTGTATAAAATGTAATAGGTTGTTGAATATGTTCTTAATGAGTTAAATAGTGTAGTATGTGTGCCATCGCCTCGGGGTTGTCTTCTGGCACCTAAAATGAACGTTACACAGTTTACATAGGTATCTTTTTACTTTGGATAATATCCAACAACATAGCTACGTATGATTGCTTTTATCATTATATAAATAGCATATAAGTTATTGAATTTCGGGACATTGAGCGGTTATTTTGATTTAATTTAAAAAACACACGCAAATAGAAGTACCGAGATAAGGCTACATAAATATAGGTAGCCTTTTCTCGGTACTGGGTGGAAATATGTTTAGTATCCATATCTATAGTAATATAATATATATATGCGAAAGTGTCACTGTCAGTCCGTCAATTGCCTTTCACAGACAGAGCTGATTTGGCTCAAATCAGGAATATATTCAGTTTTGACTGATGGACATAACGTACTTTAAAAGTCACATGCGGACATCATTTCCCTGGACTTATCCGTTACTTGTTGGGACCTGATTCAACCTGATGTGGCCAATCACCTTACTTATACGAAGCCACTGTCATCTAACCTTCGTAGCCCCTTTTACGTGTTTTTTTACCAATTCTAAATATCTTTATTTGATTAAACTACTTACTTTAAAATCGTTAGAAGGACACAAAAAATATATTATACAGGATTATAAATGTTACCACCGGGTTCGGAAGGTTGCTTTTGTTGAGAATAAATTCAACAATTACTCGTTTCAAAAAAAATTTACAATGCTTAATGGTGTGGCGTCCTCGTAACTGTGTCCGTGGGCACAGTTCCAATGCTTAATTGTCAAAAATAATAACTAATCTAGGTAAAACTCTATGCTTATATAAAGGCAGTTAAGAGCTAGTATTAAATGATAATATTGTCCTCACCCAATGTCCTGCTCCGAAGACAGACCAGAAACTAAGATGTTTATACTCTTTATAATAGCCGTTTCTCTTCCCTGGTATTTTCACTCTACTAATGTTATTGAAATTTTCAGCACCGTACCAATTCAATTTATGTACCCAATTAGATGCACCTGAAAATTTATGATGAAATTAATACAAAAATAAATCACACAGCCTTTAGGATTAGGTATCTCTGGTCATCGCCATCTCATACCTATTATCTCGTCTCTCTCTCATACTATCATCTCATACATACATTTTTTTCTCCGATCTAGTACTGGAAAATTACGGATGGTAAAACCCAATATCAATTTGCCAACCCGGGGATCAGACCCAGGACATTAGAGGCCTTGCGAGCAATATTCCCAGAGCTCATTTCCCTTAAAATGTATTTATCCTAAAAATGTCTATCTAAAACGTTCTTACCTGATAGGGGTGTTATGACGTCATAGTTCCCGTTATATACAACCACTTTTAAACTCGTATTATTCAAAAGCGCTTCTACTGTAATAGAAGAATAACTTATTAATACCTACAGCTTAATCATCAAGTAATGTTCACTGACATGAAAGTATTGACTGTCAAGTTATTTCCATTTGGTACTTAGGTATAGGTACTTACAAAATGAGACTGTTGGCACGAGAAAATTGGCCTTGAGACTGTCATACGGGGCGTTAGAGAGGTAGACCCACTGCAACGATTGGTTAACTTCTGTTAAAGTGGGCTTCACGTAGCGGTTTATTTTGAATGTAAGCTCCTCTAAGGCTGGGTAAGGGCTGTCAGCGTTGACGTTGTTGAAGTTGATGTCGTTTCCCTCGTTGATTGTCGAAAATAAAAGTTCGTCGAGCAAGCTCGCCCTCGCGAAGTCCCACATGTCTAAACTGTGGCCCAGTTTCTTTACCAACGCCTTCAGAGTTAAGTATGACCGCCGATCTATTGCGCCCTGCAAAGAAATTGTACCTAATTATTCATCTTTGCACCTTACCTTCCCACGGAAGGATGTTAAGTGCCGATCGCCGATCTGTTAGGCAGACAAGGCTTAACGTAATTCGCAGTTGTGCTTCTTTACGTTTCTTCACATAAATAACAAATCAACTGCTTACGTTTCTGAACATCGTTCAGTAGCCGATTATTGAACCGTAAACCACAGCATAGGCAACAGTCACCGGTGATCAGCAATTCACACGATTTTTCACGCGTAGCGAGTGACCGGTGATGGCCAAACGTTTGCGGCGAATATCTACAAAATTCATGAAAAAGCCCGTTTACAGCCTTGATCATCTTTTGTCGTCCCACTGCTTGGCATAGATCTCCTCTCCAACGCGCCTATATTAATACATTGATTTACTAAAAAAAATATGTGGATAATACATTCAGTGGTTCATTGCTTAGGTCTCTACTTACCATACTGTATAAAAATTCTGGCTGCATGATACTACTTTCCTTTGGGTTGACCCACCCGCCGCCTATTGCCAGGCCTTTGAAATTCATGCGAAGACTTCTCTTTTTAATTGCCTGAAAAAATTAAGTATTTTCATTTTATATTGTCTTGATTCCTCTATTATAACACCTGATATCCATTAGCTAAAAATGCATTTGCGAAGAAAGATATTCTTAAAAAATTATGCAAAGAACTGTATGCACTTACCGTTTGTAAGTAGAATCCTAATCGCGGAGTAATTTTTCCTCCATAACTTTGACCCACTAGGTAAACCGGGGTTTTCCGGAACTCTTTATGTCTTCTGAAGAACAATTTTATGGCTCTTGATAAATCCATTGCTATGAATGACATAAGTAACAATTCCATTACCAGAATAAGAAGACAAGGTAACAAATACATTTGAGTAAGTAGATAAGGTAAATAGAGCCCGTGTGTCCGTGTGGTTTGTGTAGTAATCTTACGAAACCGTCAACGTGAAAACTTATGTGCCTTATAACGAGCTTAACGGTGAAGCAAAACATTACGAGGAAATCAGCATGCATAGGTATGTCTGAGAATTAATTCAAAGACATCACATTTGCATATATGTAGGTAATTGTACCTATTCGGTGCAAGTGTTCCGTTAGCAGAATACTGTAACAGATAAACGACATCCAAGGACCTACCTATATTTTACTATCTTAACTTACTTAGATACTATATTAAATATATTGTATTCAACATATTATCTAAGGAATTGGGATACTCATAGAATAACTATAATATAATATCTTAGATACTTATGTGTGTAGTTATTCCATTTCAATGTGGTTTCGAAAACGGTGGTTTCATAGGTCACCTACTCGACGCGTGCAGGCTTGGTGGAAGCTGTGTGTTTGACAATTCTTACCCATTTCTCGATCAGAAGAAACAAACAGTGATGTGTTGGTAGCATAACTAAAACCAGTTCCTACAGGGTGGTCTATGAACAACACGTTTTTTCCCTTCACCTAAAACAAACATAGGTATGTAAGTAGGTATGTTGGATCGTGAGTAACCTTCACTTTCACATTCCGACCCAGATAGGTTCATAATTTGACTTCCTGATCCTGTTCAGGTTGTCAAAAACAGGTTATATTACGATAATTGATTCGCTATCTCCGCCACCTGCTCAGCGTTTCGTGCCTCTTGGAGTGGCAGGTACTTTTTTCACAAAGAGCAAAAATGTATCGAAATTAATACATCAAGTCCAACAATACGTATAAGTATCACCTACGTGGCTCTGCCCAGAACCTGGTCAGAAATGGTAACTTTGTGAATTTACGGTTATTTTATTCTTTAGCCCATATGAGTGGATACCTAAGGACAATCCCCCTTATTACAAAACATAGACTAAGCTAGTCTTTGGTTTAAAAGCAGCTCCATGTCTTTATGTGATACAGATTTAAAAAAGGATGGACACTGATGGATACTTTTAGTCAGAGTTTGATCTAGTCTACATGTAAACCATGGTGCGTCGCTATCGCGTGTCATCACATAATATTTGTAGGTAGGTAAATATGACTAGTGTCCAGCGCCCCTACGTACACCATAGTTAACTCATGACTCAGAAGGATTCCTACAGGGATAATAAAGGAAGCAATCGTTACCGGTAACGTACCCACGTGTGATTTCTTGGTTCCATATTCATATTGAATGGTCCTAATTCAGCGAAGTTTCCCAACCCACTCGCCGCAAAGCCGGGTCCACCTTGTATCCATATAATTAACGGCTTAGTTATAGCCCCTTCCTTCGAACCATCGGCGAAGTAAAACCAGTAGAAGAGATGAACTCCAGGGCGCACGTGCAAATACCCGTGCACGTTCTCCCAAGGCCAGCGAAGACAAACTTGCTCGTATGGGTTGAACTCGTTAGTTTTCTCTTGCATATTATTTCGGTTCAGATACCTTCTAGGGTCCCCGCCTGCATCTGTGAGACATTGCATCTATTCATTGAACGGTATGAAAAAATAAATAGTTAGTATCGATATTTAACGGTTATTATGTGTCCCATATGATAGTGTAGAGAGAGGAGAAGAGCTGGGCTGAGCTGATCTGCCATCATCGGTTTAAGCAGAGAGTATTAAGAACTTATAAACCTTGACGTTTCATTTAGGTATCTTAAAATTAAACGTTAAAGCTAAGAATTTAGTAGGACGTCACTGCTTTACCGATGATAGCAGGTCCCTGAAGTGAAAAATAGTCACTATGCTTATGGGGCTTTCGGCTATGCAGCTATACTGCAAGAATGGTGTGAAGATTTTTTACATGAATGGCAAAGCATGTTTCGATTGGACCAGCCAAAATCAAAATTATAATTTGCTTAAAATAGATTTTTTCTCGTTTTGAATTTTCTCAAATCGGACCGGTATTTCCTCGTTTGCTACATTAGCGCTAAAAAGTACATTAACATAACATTTTATAAAATAGAACATTACCTCCACATATTATTCCAGTCAATAAGGGCACTATTGCTATCCAAATGAGAATCCTTGTCATTTTTATTTTCACAATAATAATAATTTGCACAACACTTACACTCGCTCATAACGTGCGAACTTTTTGATCACATGAATGCTATTAACAACATTTTTAAATACCATGCTGTGGTGATATCATCATGCGTCTATTACACTAATTAATTAATGAGTCAAATCAACTAAAATATTTTTGTTATATATATGGCAAGAATTCCCGTGTTTAGAAGCTATTGTCACGCGCTCTACGTTCGCGAATTCAAGTCGTCGTGACTCGTAGGTCGTACATTATGGGTACACTCTTCAACTTCCCAAATACTTAATGAACTGTACTAGCGAGTAAATTAATTCTTCGCAATATGGGACCAGTGTACTGAAACGCACTAGCTCCTGACCTTTGACTGCGCGAATGACTATTGCAGATTAACGTGATATTCTCAGCAAAGGTTTGGGTTTGATATTTCTGTATAGTTCGCCCGTTATGACGAAACAAACAATAAAAGGTCAAATTGTTTATAGTCTTGTGGTAACAACAGACACGAAGTAGGCATTTTTAATAAAACAACATTTAAATTCCTTTCTTTATTTAAATAGTAAATCAACGAATGATTTTAATATGCCGCTGTTATTGTTCAAACTTCTAGGTCTCGGTTGTCTGGTTTGGTATACTGGGTACTGTGTGGTTGTTTGGTACCGAGTGGGGTAATAATTCGGTGTCCTTATAGAGGTAGGGTCCGAATTAGCGAATGTCGGTCGTACCGGCGATACACCGACCACGTGACTCAGTGGGCCACCGACTACATTGGGGCGATAGGTCACGTGCGACTCGGAATCACTCTCGAACACAGGCTTCACGTAATCTGCAATAAAACATATTTATAAAATTTTATAAATATGCTCACGCCATCCCAGAAGTTTCCGAAGGGGAGAGCAGAGGTATCACATCACCCAATTTTTACCGAAGATGGTTAATTGCCAACGTGGCAGATGGTTCACAAACGTCATTGAATTTCTTCTCAGACATGTGCAGGTTTTCTCACGATGTTTTTCTTCACCGTAATGCATATGGTATGACAGCTGGGATTCGAACTTGCGTAGGTATCGGGCGAGTACCTATTAATAAACCGCTGGGCACCACGGCGGCGCTTATAAATTATTAAAAAAATTCATAAGCTGGATCTACTTTCTCATGAGGCCCCGACACTTTGACGACAATTGCTATATAAGGAGTTACGTTAATTTACAACTCTATGCAACTCTATTGAGTCTTGCGAAATTTGCCAAACTGCTTTAAGAACTAAGTGTGTGGCACACTTTACTTTTTAAATTTTGGATGTGTAAATTACGCCACTTTTACGGTTATAAAAGTATACCAAGTTTGGCAATACGTATCTGAATGTGTACCTACCTCTGTCTTCTTAAATCAACATGCGAAACTTTGTATAGGGTACGATTTTTTATGGCCAATACAGGCTATTCCATATATAAAAATTGAGAACTAGTTATCTACTCGTTAGCGGCGAACCTAGTAATCATTATTGAACAAACAGTGCTATACTGGTACCTGAGGGATATTCATGATGTTGTGGTTGGTAGCCATTGGTGCCGAACAGACCACCTGACCAATATGGTGATCTTGTTGATAGCCTATTTGTAGTGTGACTAGGCCTATTTGTACTGTAACTAGGCCTATTAGAATCGTAATAAGGTCTATTAGGATCGTAGTTAGGTCTATTAGGATCGTAATTAGGTCTATTTGGAGAATAATTAGGCCTATTTGGAGAATAATTAGGCCTATTTGGAGAGTAATTAGGCCTATTGGGGGAGTAACTAGGCCTATCGGGAGAGTAAGTAGGCCTGTTTGTAGTGTAAGGAGGTCTCTGTGGCCTGTTAGGAGGAGTAGGTGAATCATTCGACCCAAATATCTCATACGGGAAATCACCAAAGAGGATACGCTTCTTTCTGTGTCCTTCTCTCCTCTGACCTTGTGGTGTTACTGCAACAGAACATAATCGTAGTTCAATATTTCATAAAGTTTAAGTCCTCCAGTGGATGGTCATGACGGAAAATAATGTGGATGAAGCCGACGAAACGTTACTATCTACTAAGCTTTGACTTATTTTTATTAGAACCACAAAGTTGGAAACCCTATGTTATTAAAATTGTCGGTTAAACTTACTGGAACTAAGATCATATTCGTCGTAATCGTCTATTTCTCCGCAATCATCTGGATCGTCTTCTTGAGGTTTCTCTTGCAGGTCGTTCGGTGCATCGTTTAGAGGACCAGGGTTGTTCGGTCCAAGTAAATCGTAAAACGCACCAAAAGTGCGTGCTCTATTACTTTGCCAGCTCTCCACACGTCGATGCGGCGCTATTTTATTCGTCGGACATAAATTAGGATTTACCGTCACTGCCTTCAGTGGAATTGTTGTAAATAGGATCTGTAACAAAAAATGCAGTAAAATTTCTGACTAGCTACCATTACCTATTTTGAGCTCTTTATTACGAGCATTGCACCGTTTTCGTCACCATTACAGATATTTTAGTTCTTTTCCTTAATGCTAGGAGGTGCTACACTTTCTCATACACACATTATACTCACCGCATCTAGGTACCTAGTGTAAAATTAAGCACTACGTAGATTCCTTTCTTTATGTAAGTATCTACTAAGCGATATGTAGGTACCTACCTAGCACAGAAAAGCTAGCGTTGCGCAGATAGAGGGGAATACTGACTAATAAATCTATCCACTCTAACAAGGTATAATAATCTCTCATATAGATTGAGCACCAGGCAATTCCATTAAAGTCCAGTTACCAATTTCAAACACTTAAATATTTCGAATGCGATAGCGTCTGTTTTAATTTATTTTTAAACAAAAAAAATATTATAAAACTAAACGCTAATTCGGAAGCACAAATGTTAATATTTAGGTTTGTTTACACTTATATTTTGCTACATACCAAAGTAAGGCAGAATATTTCGTGTATTATCACCATGTTGTTACTTATGGAAATCTTATTAATTCCAGACTAAAAATATAAGTTTTAAATATGATTTTGTTTACTTTTCACTGAGAAGTCAAACACTTGACTGGCTACAGAAGCCCAGGCTCTTACGAATACAGGTCGGGATCACCCACGCAGTTAAAATGAACTCACGTCTTGAGCAATATCTCTTTTTTTGAGACAACAAAATAACGAAATTAGCCTAAAACGCATCAGTTCCAAAGAAAGCATGTGTCCTTGATATTACCATTTCTTACAGTTTGATAGTATATTTTGCGTAATATTATAACGAAGTTTGGATAGGAACAAAGTGATTAGACTACCAGCTGTGCCCCGCGGACTTATTAGAATACTAGCTGGTTGGGTACCAGGGCTCCAAGGTAACATGTCCTGCCTGCTTCCAGGTAAATTATGCGAAGGTGTAGTCTAGGGATGCAGGTTTTCTCATGATATTTTCGTCGACTGGACCTAAAGCTCGAGGTGCAGGTAATCAGTGTCCTCAATTATAGTTTTTACGTTGGCGATATCGCCTACATACCTACATATTTTCCTCTTTTTCTATGGGAACGTTAAAAAGCCCCCAAAAGAGTATACGAAAATGAACGTCCCATACAAAAAGCGTAAAACGCAAGGTTAAGTGATGACGTTCGAACGAGTCTAAACCCATACCTGGCTTGGGGGCACAGTTTTTAGAAAAGCTTTTTGTACCAGTGGAATTTGAACCCCTGAAAGCGATTAGGTATTGACGAAAGGAAATTGGAACTTGCGTCCTTTGCGCTGCATGCGATTACCTCACAAGTTATAATCCTAAATAGTTGAAATATTTTGCAACTGGGGTTTTTCTTAAAGGATTTAAACTGTATGTTGTGAAAGTGGCAGGCAATATCATGAATAATGTTTGGGTTACGTTCAACACAGATTTAAAAAAAATGATTTCTCAATAGTAACATAATAGTAACAGTGGGTAGAATCATAGCAGAACAAAATAAATTAGATTATCAAGGTTAATTTGCTTGCCTTCTTATTAGATAATGTCATATTTATTCATATGGAATTTATCAATTAACTAACAACATAGATCAAACTCCATGACCTTTGCTGGACTCAATGCATTAGGCATGAAAGAGGTCATGCTTATTTCAAATTGAACCTACTTACCTACCTACCTTTAATAGTTTATCTACAGTAAACAAGTACTATATAATGTACGTGCTACTATATGTAAAAACCGTCTATTACTTATTATAAATGCACATAGTTTAATACCAACTTTTATTCGGAAAGTGGCCATTAACACAGCAGCTAGAAATTTCATTGCTAGAATAATATTTAAAACAAACAGTATAAGTAAGTATAACTTAATATTAGATTAATGTTTATCCAAAAATAAAAGATACTAAATTGTTATAATCTTGAAAAACTTGGCAGAATGAGTTTGATTACTGTGCCTGACAGTTAGTATCGGTAGTAAAAAAATTAAAAGTGACATTTCGCACATTTTCAATTTCATCGATCTTTTTGTGTGCATAAAAAAATGGCAAAACAATACGGTAAAGTTTATTTAGGATATGAAGAGGAAACAATTGGTGATAAATCACTGTCGCTTACAAACTACACGGTCAATAAGATTGGTGGATTGCCTGTAAGTAATATTATGTCGACCAAGAATCCCTAAAATCAGTTTGATAAACCTATTTTGTAAAATAACATTTTTGATTTAAAAAAGGACTGGCCACCGATACCAAACCTACAGTTCTCTGCTAAGTGCCCATTATGTGGATTGCACAGGCTCCTGGTAGTGCAATGTTACGCCCCACTCGAAAATTCGCCGTATCATCGCACATTATATGTGTTTGCTTGTATCAGTCCAAACTGCTGGACACAATCTGAGAGGTAAGCTTTATCGTATTTATACAACTTCGGTGTTTTCAGATGACATTTTTAACTTTAAATTGTGATCAATGTAATTCTTTTGATAGTTGGCTATGCATTCGGTGCCAATTCCAAGACAATTCATCGGAAACCAGTACAATAGTTGCCATGCCAAACACTGAGACTAATCTAGCCTGGTGCAACGGTGCTGAAGAGTGGGATGAGAATGACAATGGTGACTCTGCTAATGGGAACATCATGAATGTGGATAATGCACCAAGTCCTAATAATGCTGTGCTGAGGTATTTTTTCCTAAACAACCACTTTTACAAGTATTATGCCTTGGATAAATGAAAGCTTTTATTTTATGATTTGGTATAGACAGCAACAAAACTAACTTTTAAAATCAAAATTATCATACCAATATTGCTTAATAAAAATATGAGCATGGGAGTTGAACCCACAACCTCTGCAAATCATGCAGTTGCTCTGCCAACTGAGCTACTCATGATCCTATCTCATGTGTGGAATTTCTCCTTCCCTTGTATTGCGGTTTAAGAAATCTGATCAATGTTTCTGTTATCAAGAAGTTTCCATTACATGAACTTCTACTGTATTCTGATGCATGTGATTAAAAGGTCCTATTTCATAGAAATGAATATTCATTCTATTAACTATCTATTTTAATGTGTCAAGTACAATCAAAATAAGTTCTCCATCTATTATAACAGTGTATCATTAAAATAAATTGTACTTTGTTTTTTAATTGCTTTTGTTTAGAGTGTTATTATAAAAACATGTAATATTTATTCAGGAATTCCGATGAGGATGATGAGAGTAATTCTTTTGAACTTGAATCAGTGGAACAGGCATTTGGGAACCTGCAGGTGTTTGATGCCCATAATGCCAACATGTCTCCTGTACAAGGTATATTCACTTCATAGTAGATTTTTATTGATACTGTGTGTAAATACAGAAATAAAAATTATTTGTGATGAATATATTTCATGTTTATTTGCTTAATAGGTACAACTGCAGCATCCTCTTAATTTGTATGTCTTCTGGGGTAAAACACAAAGCCTGTGTCTGCCTAACACCCTTACTTGTTACTCATTATGCAAATAAATCATTCATATTCATATTTAACTGCAATAACCATTTATAAAAAAAACTGGATTGAAAAATGGGAATGAAGGCACAATACAGAAATTTGTGGCGTGTATATGAGGAGACCTACACCCAACTGTGGGTGATTACAGGTTGAAAAAAGTAGAAGAAGAACCATTTATAATCTGAAATAGGTTTATGTCAACCTTTTTTTAATAGGAGCCATAGGTGCTGTTGGAGCTCCAGTGGCGGCTGCTGAATTGGAAGGAGGAGACGAGCCCGGCCTGGTGACTGTAGACACACCCACCGCACCTACCAACGATGTTGAGGCTTTGTTGAACCAAGTAATTGTTTTTTTTTTATTCCATCATTGTTGTAGTCTTGCAATTCTCAATGCTGGCAACATATGCTATGAAAAAACTTTGAAGGCTATAAATATTGGGTTATCAGCCCAATGCTTTGAGACCAAATAGTACAAATTTTACCAATTTAAAAACTAGATGGTTCAAATTGAGAGAACTTTTATTTGATTAGTAATTGTTAATGTATTGTTTTACAGACTGCAGAACTTCCGCAAGACATAATGGCTCGATTGAGAAATGGACCTTCACAGTTTATTCCAAAGTTTATTTTTGTTGAGCAAGAGTGGAATAAGTCAGCCAAGAATGATGACAGAGTCAATGAGTTGCTCAATAAATATAAAACAGAGAATGGTTAGTTATTTAATTTATTACAAATACTTTCCTACAATTTCTCTGATCATTATTAATTATACATTTTTCTATCAGACCCTAGACAAAGAAGTATATAGTATAGCACTGACTTTTGGACATATTACTAAAGTCATTTGCTTGGGCAAAACTTAACTTATTTTGAAAATAAAATATTTATCTTATGTTTTACATTCTGCTAAGAAGTTGGGTTGAGATTTTCTTAGAATTTTTAAACATACAGTGTCTCCGAAGGGATAAGCAGAGGGTTATAATAACAACACCCACTTTTCGTCAAAGATGGTTAAGTGCCAACGTGGCTTACGTGACAAATGGCGAGGCCATTGGCATTTCAGTATACATACGTCTTTGACATATGCAGTTACCTCACGATATTTTGCCTCACCATAAAGCTTGTGGTGTGAAATCACTGCAAAATTTTTATTTGTACAGTGACTCTCAAACTTTATTGCGGGCACTCGTAGCGTAACAAATCACTGTATAGTTTAGAAGTCATTATACTGCCACTGCTCTTTAACTTGCCCTATAATGTACAGAGGTGGAGGTATGTGGTGGGGACGAAGAACCATATGAAGATTCGGTGCCCTTACACGGAGATAAAATGTTCCATACTTTCATCACACGCCTCCGCGAACATCCGGGACAAATTCTCAGGTGAGTCAGCTCAGTTATACTTCCCCTGCAAATTAATTAAGATTATTTTTTATAATTGTAAGGTACAGTTTGTCTGATGATAGACAACTACTGTAACCTATAAATGTAACCAAGAAGAGTGTCAATCGCGCATTGCCTACCTTGTAAAAAAGGAATCACTGCGCCTTCTTAGTAATACTTATATAATCATTTTATTGCACTGTACCCAGTGGCAGTAGTGGGATCCGATCTCTTATTCAACAAGCAATTGAACTGCTTTAGACTATAATGTTGACACATGAAATGAGTCAAGATTAGCCATGTGATTGGATATGTTGTGTCAGGTACTCTCGCGATGAGCCCCCTATGCTCGGTTCACCGTTAGCGAAGGTAGTCGGCACTCCTGACTCCCCGGCCGAGCCTACAATATGTCTACGATGCGGCTCCAGAATGCTCTGCGAATTGCAACTGGTCCCGGAGTTCGCCGAATCCTTACGCCTGCTTCCTACAAACACCACATTGTCACATTTGCACTTCCTCTCTGTCCTTATATTCACGTGCTCTCAAAGTTGCTGGCAGCCATCGGACACCCTTGTCCAAGAAACTGTTATCTTCCAAGCTGAAGTTGTCTAAAATGGTAGAAATTCAATTCAACTCTTATTCACATGAATTATTCTTAGTAGGTATTTATCTATCAGCAATATTAAAATATGAACTTAGTATTTGTTGTAGATGTTTTTTCTAAGTTAAGCTATGGTTCAGACAGATAGGTATTTGAAAAACACCCTGACTGAGTGAGATAAATGTATAGAAGTAGGGTATTCTTCCATGTATCGTGTTAGCTTGCAACAAACATTGTAGAATAGGGCTATGTGCAACTGACTCGTGTCAAATTATTTATTATTTACTAAGAGAAACTCCAACCAGCTCCACGATTTCTGTAAAATAGTTATGCAGGATACCTAATGTTCATGTTTACTGAACTCTATATTTTTATGTTATTTAGAAAACTTATCATTAAGTATATGCATTTAAAACGAATAAATTTAAAGAGGTCAGCACCTCAGCGTAAGCATACAAGAAAATCTTAAATGCATCGGCTAATACTTTAAAAAGTAGACACGTTTTCCTCTTTTCTTACAGACTTGTGCGCGCTAGACTTCCCTCTAAAGTACCTTTACCTTTTTACTTATAGAGCGTGTAGTGTTATTTACCTAATTTGTTTGTGGTTGTTCACTATTAATAGTCATATCTTTATTAATAGGAGTAGATACGTAAAAAATATTTATTTCAAATATTTAATTATTTGTCTCATTACGTCTGTAGTAAAAGTAGATCATGATGACATAAAAAATAGCCTTTATTCAAGAATTACATAATATAAGTGTACCGATTGAAAATAAATGAATTGATGAATACGCAATGAACTGATTTGTATACTGAGCTAGGAAAGGAATTTAAAATGTCCATGAATAACTGCCAGATAGGTATAAGTAAAAGTAATGATAAAGTAAGTTATTATTAGCTATGTTCTATCCAAACTAAAATGTTTCTTTGATATTATATCTTCCAGGGATTTTTATCGTGGTCTTAGACCTTCTAATTATTAGTATTATTATTGAAAAGACCTGTTGAATATCAGAGGTACCCTTATCACTAGTTTTCCGTTTTCCTAATGTATATTCGCTAGCGCCTGGGCCGAATATTTGTATGAGAAATTGTACCTCCTAGCGGTGACGTAAATAACTAAAATATCTCATGCAAATAGTGTGGGTCACGCTTTCGAGCATGAATTGGAAACGGTGCGTCTGTATTTTCAAAATTCCGCCGCTGGAGATAAGGTGCTGCATTTTCCGGCAATATAAATATTTTCTAGGCAGTTTGCCTGGGTGTACTCATTAGTGAAGAGGATATCGTTTTCTGATGACGTCATCAGCAGAAATAACGGTTAGTGCCGACCAAGAGCCAGCTATACGAGAAAAATCAATAGAATGTAAAAAAAAATAGGTCCTACTAGGATTATCAGTTAACCGGAATCGGATTGTGCAGCGCGGGTACATGATTTTACTTATGGCAAGCAAAATTTTATCCATAAAAAATGTTCCAAGCACTACACCTCGTTCATGAGAGTTCGGGCGAATTTTTTATTATTATTGTATTATTAATCAAGTTATAAATAAAATCTCTAAAAACTCAGTATCCTAATCATTTACATATTTAATGTATGTGGGTGGTACTTCCTTACTTTAAAGTTTGATTAATAGTTGTTCTATTTTAGACTTGATAGTGTTTAACTTTAAGGGCCCTTCTACTTATCTCTTTAAATTGTTGTAACTGTCTACTTAAATTCTTTAATCATATTTTATGTACTGTATAAAAATGTGTTATTATTAAAATATATTTTCCCCGAATCATATAAATGTTTCATTAGTCCTATTCATTGTCTCAACACATATTTCACGACGTCCTCCCTCACACTAGATGTGTTTCATATTATATAATGATTTACAAATTGATGTATAGTATTTTACTCTAACTGTAGAAAATATAATGATGGGAATTGTTTGTTATCTGTGGTGACATATTGTATGTCTGCAAGTTAATATTATATTATCTGTGGTATTGCTCTGTTATGATATTGGTGACGTATTGTACGTCTGTGTAATGCCATTTTAGTAACTGCAGTAAGTATGGAATGCGGCAAATGCTACGCTATGCACCATACTATATTGATATATGGAACAAAGTTCCCCGCGCACGGCGACCAATGAGTGTGCGGCATTTAAATTTGAATCCGCGCGCCAAAGGAGTCGGGCCGTGGCTGTTGTTGAGTAAACAAGTGAAAAGAAGCGCGTTCTGAATCGCTCCCGTTCCCGCGGTTTTTACCTTTTCTTGCCGTAACTTTATTTGTACCATACTTAGTTTCTTTATCGTGATTGTGTGTGCCTGATTGTATATAATCCCTTCTTGTGACTGAACTAACTGTGTGTGTGTGAATAAACTGATTTGTATATAGTGTACAAAGACTTTCAGTGCTACCATCATCTCCTCGTCTGTGCTGCATATTACCCTGCGCCGAATTCTTTATATTTTGGTCCTTCTGAGTCGCATACTTGTAGTACAGAGGTATGGAGACGGACACCACACAGATTACGGGTTGTGTTACCCGCCAACGAAAAGCGTTGTTACAAGAAACACGCCGGGTAGCACGCCAAAGCACAAGCAGTGGCACTAAAGAGTCGCGAGCAAGGTGTCCAAGGTCTAGTAAAACCATGAGACTCCGAGCTGAGTATGAGGCGGAGCAAGAGATAGCCAAGGTACAGAAGCAGCTCATCATGACGAAGCTGGCTTTAAGAATCGCGGAGATTGACGAGCGGGAGCTAGAGAAAAGAGGAAGTATTGAGGGCGGAATTGTAGAGCATCCGCTTGGTGACCGTGTGGAGGAGTGGCTGGAGTCGAAGGTAAAATCGACAGCTTTGCCGCCACTTTCCGAAAAGCCCGCGAAGCACCAGGCAGCGTCCCCGCCGTATGCCAATACAAAATGTCCCGCGCATGCGCACTCCGTCAGCAGCGCGCCGATTCCCGCCAACACGAATATAGAAGTCTATCAAAAGGATATATTCGATGGATTGGTCAGAGCAACGAGCAACCCGGGATATATGAAAGCGGTACCTAGTATACCCAGGAACATAATATGCCAGCTGCCGAAGTTTATATTACGCCCTTTACCCGGTAGTAATTGTGTGAACTACACATACAACAGGATAAGATATCGAGACGCTCATCGTGTACACACAAGTGTAGAATTATCCGAGGAGTGGCCGTTACCGATGCTTAGTTCCCGAACGCTACCGCCGCCGCCGCCGTCGCTGCAACAGCTGCACAGAGTGCAACCGCCCTTATCGCCGAGGTCAACGACGTCATCCGTGTGTGAAGTCTTGTGTGTGTTACCACAGTGCGTAAATTGCCGCGCGAAACGATGTGATAAGTGTTATTTTTCACATCACAATCTGCTGCATTGCAAGAGAGTGAGTGCCGACGCGCGCGCTTTCGCACCGTCCGCGCCGTCGCCACAGCTGGCCGCCTCCACCCGCTTGACCTCCACGACCTTACCCGCCGCGGACGACCCGCTGGCAGCGCCGCTACGATCACCGCGCTCGGTCTCCGAGGACGACGCCGCCGCCACAGAGTCAGTAATCGACATGGGTGAGCGAACACCCAAAACATTTTTAAAAGAATTGCCTGCTGACGTAATTAGTGCCGGTGGTGTATATGGTTTTGTTACTTACACACTGTTGGACTACAACACAGTGTCGCTAACACACAGTAAAATCAGTGAAAGCATTAGTGGTCCGAATTACCCGCTGAACGTTATCAGTGCGCGGGGTCATATTGTTACTGATATTGATTCATGTAAGGTAACTGCATCAATTCGCGGATCTAACCGTATTTATCGAAGTGTATGGAAACCTGGCATAGCATCTCGTGCATGCCAGTTAGGCCCCTTTTGGCGCGTCTTAGACGCTAGAGTAGTTAGGTAACATAGGCTCAGGAACAATAACCGTGTAGTAGTTATGTGTGCCTACATGAGTGCCACATTTTAATGTAGAGTGCCTGAGCCACGATGGCCAATTTTACTCATATTATATATTATTGTTTTGTTTTTTATTGGTCAGATGTTTTGTTGTTATTGTTACCTACGTGTGTGTTGTATTCCAAGAGGAAAGACTTTTGTTTCTGTTATTGTGTTGCAAGCTAACAAATGATATATTTTGTTATTGACTGTGTTGCCGTAGTAGGCAAATCATATTTGTGTGATTTTCTGTATTGCCTACTTACAAATTTAGCCAATATTTTGTGTTAATTTTATTTATGTTATGTGTAGTGCTGCCTATTTACAATTTGATGACTGTAATTAGGACTACTTAGTAGTACTTTAAATTAGTTCTGCAACTGAGGTCATTGTATTCTCTACGTGACAGTATTGTTGTCGGCTTAAGCCTTAACAAGGGGGTGGTATGTAGAAAATATAATGATGGGAATTGTTTGTTATCTGTGGTGACATATTGTATGTCTGCAAGTTAATATTATATTATCTGTGGTATTGCTCTGTTATGATATTGGTGACGTATTGTACGTCTGTGTAATGCCATTTTAGTAACTGCAGTAAGTATGGAATGCGGCAAATGCTACGCTATGCACCATACTATATTGATATATGGAACAAAGTTCCCCGCGCACGGCGACCAATGAGTGTGCGGCATTTAAATTTGAATCCGCGCGCCAAAGGAGTCGGGCCGTGGCTGTTGTTGAGTGAACAAGTGAAAAGAAGTGCGTTCTGAATCGCTCCCGTTCCCGCGATTTTTACTTTTTCTTGCCGTAACTTTATTTGTACCATACTTATGTTATTTATCGTGATTGTGTGTGCCTGATTGTATATAATCCCTTCTTGTGACTGAACTAACTGTGTGTGTGTGAATAAACTGATTTGTATATAGTGTACAAAGACTTTCAGTGCTACCATCATCTCCTCGTCTGTACTGCATATTACCCTGCGCCGAATTCTTTATACTAACATTTGACCATAAACCTATAAATAATTTAAGCGACAGATTCAACGATGAACCTGTAGTCTGGCAACGGAGGAGTAGTATGAAGATACTAGACCAATTTCCGCCGAAATCCGAATGATGGTGTGGTCGTAAATCGTAAACAAAGAAAAGAGCGAGACGGTGCGACTGCTATAACGCACACATGACAACCTCACAGTTATAATATTAACCGCTTATTTAGGTTCATCGGTACAGAAATAATGTGCTAAAGTGAATGTAGAGCTGTTCAGAAAGAGAACCGTCAATAACCAAAATCGGTTTCTGATTTTTCGATGTAATTTACCGGTTTTTGTAAACTAATAATAATATAATTTGATTTATCAAGGAATGTAATAAAATATAATATTTACTTGCGCCGTCTGTGGTCCCCTTACATAAATTATAATTTGGTAATTCGAGGGATATGGATGGATAGTTAACTATTTAAAAAAAATACAGTTGACCAAAAGTATAATGTGATTTTTTTATTTATTCCTTAAATATATAAATAATTCACGTAAATTATTATATTTTCACTATAGTTTCGTCTGCTCTTCATGCTAGATACGATTTACAAACTACTATATCAAGCCCATATTTTTGTCTTTGATTTAACAACATATTTATTTTTATTCTACTGTTTTGCAACCTCATTTTCGTTCGTTATCTGTTCTCGCGGAACATTTTTCCATCCAATCGACTTCAAACTTCCATTCCTTCCAAATTTTACCATAACCAAAGAACAGAAAAGAAAGAATCATCGGTGCGGCAAAGCTGACTTCGGAAGCGGTTTAATAATTAAACTGAATTCGTGAGTTGTTCTGTGATTACCTACTAGAACTGCGTTTCCATTGCTGATTTAAACATCCTTACTGTTGATATATATTTGAGATTAGCCATTCATTATGTCTAACGAACCCGCCGTGCCTCCTCCCGTTTTATGGGCTCAGCGCAAAGAAGACGTCTTCCTCACATTCAATGTCGAATCCAAAGACCCGACAATTAAAATAGAAAAAGATTCTGTGTACTTCAAAGGTGTTAGCACTCCAGACAAAAAAATGCACGAAGTGACCATACCATTATACGATTCAGTGATCCCCGATAGTAGTGCCTTCGTTAATAAAGGCAGATGTATAGAAATGATACTTCGTAAAGAGAAAAAAGATGCGCCTTACTGGTCTTCTTTAACAAAAGACAAAAAGAAACCCCACTACCTAAAAATAGATTTCAACAAATGGAAAGATGAGGACGATGAGGAGGAAGACGGTGGTAGCAACGCGTACGACATAGAGGAGATGCTCCGGTCCATGGGCGGCGCTGGAGGCGGAGCCGGCGACAAGGCTGAGAAACCCTCCTTTGATGATTTGGAAGAAGACTCTGATGATGAAAACTTACCAGATCTTGAATGAAACCTTCACAGTGATGATATTTTACAGTACATTATGTATAAGGTTTTTACAGTTATAATAAAATCATTGGTAAAAGGAATATGTCAACCTAATTTTATTCATATATTATTTTATATTTGAATAGAACAATTTTAAATCTAGTTAATGAGTGTCAGTGCTAAACCAAACAACCTCGATTGATCAATATAGTTAAATTGTTTGAACAGTATATTGTGATTTACTAGATAAAGTAAACTATATAAACTTGATGTGCATTTGTTTATCATAGTACAGTATTATAGCTGGAAACCATTGATAGGCCTTTACTTACTCAAAGTCGTGGTTTTGGTAGCTTACTTACTTTAAGAACCTAGTTTATTCTCATCTGCTAGCAACCCATACCTTATGCATGGACAATTTTCACCATAATATGTTTTCCTACACAGTTTGTTTTGTGCCAGTTTAGTTTAAAGATTGAGAGAGCTTGTTGTTATTCTATAATTTGAAAAGTACAATATAATTTTTTTTATCACAATTCCATCTTTTATTTACAGACTTGAGTACTATAAAATTTAATTTAATGTTAGGTAGGTATCTTCAGATCATGAAAGAACCTGGTCAAATCATTGTTTACTTAGTCATGAAATAAAGTATTGTGGAAGCTATGTGCGCAAACTTATATCTACTTACTAATCTAGAAATATGAATGTTTGTACATGACTTGCTGTCCCTGCGTTTTCACCTCATTTTCATAGGTGTTTTTATTTCACAGAATCCAAATTTCTAATAAAAGTAGCCTATGTTACTCCTTGTTATAACATAAATAAATATGCTCCCTAAATAGGGTCCCCGAAGGGGTAAGTAGAGGTGTTGTATTAACAACACCCATATTTCAGGGAATATGATTAAGTGCCCATGTGACAGAGAGAAAATCCATCGCTGTCTCAGGCAATATACATATATATATGCTCACGCCTGTATTCCCCGAAGGGGTAGGCAGAGGTGTTATAATCACAACACCCACTTTTCACCGAATTTGATTAAATGCCAACGTGACAGATGGTGAGTCTATACATATGTCTTTGAATTACTTCTCAGACATATGCAGGTTTCCTCACGATGTTTTCCTTCACTATAAAGCATGTGGTGTGAAATTGCTGTACATAAGTTTTAAAAAAAACTTATTGGTACAGGCCCCACTAAGTTGTTGAGCCCGGTGACAAATTTCACAAAAAAATTCCCTCTTGTTAATTTGGAATTACAAATGGACACATCAATTGTATTTATCTGTAATTGATTAGGATGTTCATTACTCAGGTACAGAAAATAGGTGAATATATTTGGCTGGATGCAGATATAGTTCATTTCCTGAATGAAGACCATGGGATAATTTTTAGCATTCTAAAGTCAATGCAGCTGAAGTAGTGGTCAGAAACTAATAGATAAGAGATAATTGTTGAGTTTCTTGCCGGGTTCTTCTCATCAAAAGCAACCTTCCGAACCTGGTGGTAACATTTATAATCATACATCCATGATTTTTGTGTCATTCTGACCATTTGAAAGTACTTTGTAAGAAGTGTAATCAAAGATATTTTAACTTGAACTTGATAGTAATCTAGCCTAAACATTTTTTTTCTTATGTTTTTTTTACCTTTGAATGTTATGTTAATTATTTCAATCACTTATATAATGTATGGTCTAAAGATTTTTTTAAGGTACATATACCTTCTTGCATTCATAACAAAGCTTCGGCCCCATAGCAATCATAAAATTATATTGTCATTGCATAACAATGATTGCATATCATTAAAAGTTACAATATGTGATTTCACTGTCACAATGAGGACGACTCCTTAAGGCCTTCGACCTAGGATATTAATGTGTCAAACAAATAGACATACATAGGTTTAGATGACAAGCGACGCAACCTTCTGGCTTCAACTAACAAAAAAAATACATCAATAAGCTTTGTCTGACCATATTCCACATCATCCAAAAAGGATCGAACCTCTAGCAACTACACATACCTAGCAACCACAAAAAAATAATGTCAAATTGATCACCTCCTTTTTTTGAAGTTGGTTAAAATAAATAGTAAGTATAACGGCGAAGATTTTTCTTTAAACTTATATTTAGTTGTAGGTACCACCAGCCAATGCTATGTCTCAAAAGCCTTGACTCTGTAGGTATATTTAATAAGGTTAAGAAAACATAATTTTATGAAAGATTACATTTATTGATTACTTAGCTTTTTCGGACAGGGATATGGTTATATTAAATAAGTGAAATTGCTGATCATGCCGCCTCATGTTCAAAGTCAGTGTCATACAGTATATAAGTCTGTTGAGACTTTCACATTTCAGCATATAAGCCCCTCCTTGTCCAGGAGAGAACACGGGTGCACCGTAACTCTGACAGTCAAACATAAAATATGAGTTATCAGCTTTTCCAAAGGCCAAATTTTTTGTAGGACAAGTTAGTATACCAAGTTTATTTTTTTCAAAAAAGTAAGACAATGCTTTACTCAAATTGAAACGATCTGGTTGGATATTATATACGAAACCAAATATTACATTTTCATGTTTAAATGAGAATGAATATGGGTACATGTCAAATTTACTATCCAAATCTGAAAGTGTTATTTCATGATTTTTCTTGCTGCCAATTTTTCCGAGACATTTTTTGTGATATTTGTCACCGGCCTCAACAATTCCGTCTAGAAAACTGCCCGTCCAGGCACTCAGTTTGCATGCTTGAGTCATGACAAGTGCACAAACAGATGTTGCCAAATATTGTTTCCCGCGATGTTTTTCGTCAAACTTTTTGTCAAGCGGGTGTACAGTACCCCAAAGGGAATATAGATCTCCAGGAAATTCAATGTCCCAATCTTTCCACATGGTTCTTGGCGTTTTTCGATCAAAACCTAAATCATTGTAAGGATTCATCCGCGACCAGGGAATACCGTCTATATTCAACCAATACATTTTTTCGTCAACTATGGGTCGAACCTTCCTGCGTTTTAAATATGGCACATTTGGATTTTCGTCCGGAGAGAACATTGGACTTAACTTGTAATTAATTGCTGATCTATTGGGCACAGTTTTCACAGACGTTAATTCAAAGGTATAGAATTCGGGAGAATTAACCGATTTTCCTACTACTTTAGTAATCCTGCGAATAATTGCCTCCAGTGAAGGATATAAAGTCCAAGATGCAACTGCTTTTGACTTTTTCTTGTCCTTTTTTTCTTTTTTCTTTTCAGTGTCCTTGTCCGGCTCTTCTTTCTTGTCCTTATCCTTATCTTTTTTCTTGTCTTTATCTTTGCCCTTTCCTTTGTCACTATCTTTGTCTGATGGTGGTTCTTCTTTGGGTTTATCTTCACTAGGCGGTGGATACGGGTCGAAAACGTGGTAGTAACCTTCAGTGCGGCATATCACCATACTGCACTCTGGGAACCGAATGATAACATAACGGAGCCTGCGCAACACAGCTTTCAAGTACTGTTCCAGACGTTTTTCAGGATTTTCGTTGACTACAAGTATTTTCTTAATGTTAATATTGATGAATTTTCCATCCAGTATTATATTCTTAATCACCCTCTTTTCACAAACGTTGAAGTTGTTCGCCTTTTCGTATATTTCGAGACCTTTCTCGATGCAATTATCAACCATCATGTGATCCCATGTCCTTATAGGATGCATCGCGGCCGTGAGCATGGCAATCAGACACACAAAATGGCATGACTTGATATCTTTCTTCGCTTTCCTGTCTTTCAGTGCTGTTGTCCCCTCTATTTTGTAAACAGTATCATGCAGTTGATATCCAATAGCAGTTTTACTTTTCTCTTCAACAACGTCAATGACACTTTTTTTCTCGACTTGCTTTCCAGGCAGTATAGAAGGTTTCGATTTTTTTGACTTAGGCTTCCCTGTTTTATAGTCATAATCTTCTGGAAGTTTTAGTCGAGGCTCCGTCAAAAGCCTTCTCACTACTACTCTACTTAAAATAAATTGTTGATCTTCAGTTTTCCCGTCTTTGTTATACAAAACTCTGAAAGCCACACAAGAAAGTGATTATTACGGCGTAAGCCATATCAAGGAGTGAAATTACGAGAATTTACATCATTTGAAAAAAAAATCTAAAAACCGAATGAAAGTTAAGATAAAAATTTGGAGCTGCCCATCTGGGCTTCACCCTACTGAAGATTGCAGCAATATAATAATTATATTTCTGCGGTGAATAAAGTTTGCAGTGGTCCTTTATGAGGTCACTTGGGTGTACCCCGTTACTAGCGTTCATAGACTAGCAGTCTGGTGACCACTAGACGGGCTAAAGATATGCTTGTTTGAAATCTTTGAGGAAAAATCCATATAGTTTGAAATTTCAATTTACCTGCTTACAAGATCGTGTAAGTTACGAAACCGCAAGAAGCACGCTTTGCCTTTATCGTCTCTTAAGCCCATAGCGTTGCAAGTGCTTCCATCATACAAATAATAAAGTCCTCCTCTTAGGAAGAACGCACAACTGTAATTGGATGTGGTGATCATGCCTCTGTCGTATCTGGGGAAGAACTTATTCTCCAGCACATCTTCTAGCTTCCACGTAGCGCCTTCGCCAGCCACATCCACATTAGCGTTATAAGCCTGAAAATACACTAAAGTGGCAAACGAGCACAAAAACAAGCTTGTTAGTAACCTGCTAATCTTTGCAATACCAAAAGTGAAAATCGCGCGATACCAATTATCCAACTATCCAAATGCTCCTTAAGGTGTGTTCTACACACATTGCAAATAGAAAAGTATTTGGGCTGTAATCTCCTAATGGGCAAGGGCAGTTACAATTTTCTAGTTTATCTCACCCGAAGTACCCTAATCAAGGATCACACTATAAGCATAGGGTTTATTGTATAGAGCTTCAATGTACCTGATGTCCGATTCTGATTTTTGGTATTATATGCATAGGGGCTAGTTGAAACTTTTCTTTTTTATTTTGATATAACTTCTTGGCAGTGTCTACTATGAAACTGACAATTCCGCTAGTCCAGGTGTTGATAGCATATTTGTACGATGTAACAACAGCCATGATGGCTGCGAAAGGTAATGTGTCTATGGCATTCGCATCTGAAATGCCCATTGAACCCCTCACTATCTGTGTGCGGTCGGGTAGGTCTTTAAAGTTGCTGGGCTTAGCTAGTTCCTGGGAGGGTGACTCTTCAAGGTAGCCAGTCTCTGTGAGTGGAAGAGTCATTTTCTTTCTGATCTGTCTCAGTTTGAAGCGATAGCGAGCGTCTTCCGTGAGGAGAATTCGGCGGTCGACATTGACTGGTTGCATTGTTTGTACTTCATCTTCAGCCACTTGGAGCGGAGCGAGCTAGAGAAGTGAAGTTCATTTCAATTACGGAAATATCTAAGAGTCTTAAAATGAATATTTGGATTGTAAATGGTAGGTTCTTGACCCCAACCCTGTATTACAAACGTTATCTGCAGTGTATTATGAATATTGTTTGTTTGACGATAAGTATTCGTCTAGTTGCGCAGATAACGCGTTAATATTATCGATCTCGGGTGACTTACGGAATGATATACCGTATGATGAAACGAGTTATATTATGAAAAAAAAAGAATCTGATTAAAGTTTCTGGCGTCATCCTAGGTAAAGTGAAGGTACTAAAAGGTTTTACTAAGCATTGACATTAAGTTAAGGCAAATTCAGCCTGCACAAAATACGGCATGCAGAAAAGGGCAACCGACTACGTAGGGGATAAAAATCTAAAATAGCTAGGTAGTTTTTATCCACGACTTTGTCCGATTTTTCAAGTAAGTACTCTATCTCCTTGAAACATTCCAATTCCAAATTTCAGCCAAATGAAGAGAGAAAGAATGGTAAAAGACGGAAACACTTTCATTCATAATGTTACTAGTATTGAAGTAATAGACGACGGAATGGGACAACCAATGACTGTTACCACGGAATAGAAAATGTATAGCCGCCAATACGAGCTGCAAATATACATGTGTTAGTCGGGAGACTATGTAGTAATATTGTTGCTCTCCTAACGTCAGCTAGGTGTGTATGTATAGCGTACCGGCACTTCAAGCTCGGATTGCGGTGTGGGCGGCGGCGGCGGCATGGCTGGTGGCAGTTCCTCAGCCTTACGACGAGCCTCCTCCTCCTCAGCCTTGCGAGCCGCTTCTTCTTCCTTCTTCCTCTGCATCGTCTCCTCGTCTTCTTCTTCTACCACCTCTTCTTCCTCCTAAACATTGTTTATGAAAAAGTTATGAAGGCAAACCAAAATATTGGAATGGGATCAACTGATAAACACTTACCTCTTCTACACCGCCCTCTGGTGGCTGAAAAAAAACAAATGATTAAAAAACTTTAAAAAAAAACACATCATATTAAAATAACTTTAATGTTTGTAAGGTAAGTAGTTATCGCAGGGCTTCTAGGGGGTCAAATTAATGCCGCAATAAGCGGCGATAGCGGGTGATGAAATAATTGCTGTATAACGTATGCTATAGTACCGGCAGCGGGGGTGGCGTTGGGGGCGGCGTGGGTTCGGGGTCCGGGTCGGGGTCGGGCAGCTCGTTGCTCTTGTCGCGCGGCTTGGGCCACGGCGGTACCACTTGCGTCACCGACACCGTCGGCGAGTCCAGGTTCACTGGCGGAACATATGTCACCATCACTCTCTACTACCTACTGCATTATTGCATGATAGGCCTATCTTTGCCGCCAGTCACCACCTGACATTATAAGCAGGAGAGGGCGCCATTGAAAAGCCTGCTCTGTCTGTCAGCCTGACTTGTCAATAGCCTGAGGTATTCAAGTGGTTTCTAATCTAGTTGTGCTTTTCCTTACCGACTTTAGGCTCCAATTCTTCAGGCCCCATTTTTTTATATTTCATTGGTATCGAGGGTATATAATCTTCTTGAATACTGTCTACCAGCGACACGATGTCACCCATTTGCTCCTCGTCTACCGCTTTCTATAACAAATTTAAAATTAAAAAAAAAAAATACATAAAAAAAAAATTATAGACGGACTGACACGAAACGGATCAATATTCCATTAGAACAATCTCCATCTATCCCTAAATTCTTGAAAGTTTAAAGTTCGAAGTTTGAAATTTAAAAGTCTACTAACTACAAATATAGCGAAAATCGCTTATGACCAGTTGAATTAAATAATAAAGCGTCTCGTAATTCTGAAAGAAAAAGTGGTGGATATTTAGTTGTTACCCCGCTAGCTTGTTTATCGTCGAAAGGTTCAGCAGGCATAATGTCGTGAAATATCTCCTTGCCGTCGCCGTGTGCCTGACTCATGGGCAGTACTTTACGCTTAGCTTTCTTCATACCAGGCAGTTGTTCGTCGCTCAACGTACACACGATTTTCATCTAAAACAGTAACAAAAGCACAAATTTAATTTAATAACATTGGAAAATAGATGGAGATTTGTTGGACGTGACAAGAATCTTAAAAATATGCAATTGGGCTTTCACAGTGGAAACCAAATACTAATGTTCAATTCAGTGATTCAAATGCTGATTGAAACAATGTAAGGGATAAGGCCAGGGAGACGGTGATGTTCAATTCAATGATTTTGTATTGTGATGCCATCAACAAGATTTCGATACCTACCTTTGGTTCCCGTTTCTTCAACTTGAGCACCTTGAAAGCGTGTATGTGGAACTGTGTTGTTGTTGGTAGATGGTCCCAGTTCTTAGTAAACACTGACGCCAGTGTGTCCGTGTTCAGAAGCATGAAGCAACACGCCCTACCCGTTTTGATCGACCTCAACCCATCATTGGTTCGAGGATATGGATCAAACAAATAGAACATATCCTTTTGACGCCAAATGGGCAGCGTATAATTATTAAACTCCAATATACCACTATTGTACTCGTGGCTAAAGAATTCTTCCAAGCCTGTCCTGATATTAAACAAGCATTCCTTGGTAGTAAACAGTTGGCCTTTGACCCTTTCCCTGTATATGATAATCTCGCATGCGTATGGCCCCACAATGATCTCGTTAGGTATGTTGTCAATGGTGAGGTCAATCAAGACTCTTGGGTGCATACAGTCCACAAAGAGCTTGTTACCTATGCGTAGAATTTTATCTAATGTCTTCGTAATCCAAGTGTTGGGAGGCGATATCTTCGCGTACGTCATTGCCGCTACAGCAATGGGCAATGCTTGTCGGAACTTAGCTTCTTCAAAACATCTATCGCCTAAATGCATGTTAGCATTAACGATGGCACAGTTTTCATTGAGAATTCTGTACCCCATCATAGCTTTTTCCGCTTGTGTCAGTTCCTTGTCTGATTCTATGTCTTCTTCGCTCTTCTCGTCAATCATTTTGAGGACTTTTATGGGAGATAGGACGAACTTCTGGTCTTCTAAGACCGTTCGAGCGAGGAGTACTTCGGCGACTGACTCCAGGTCTTTAACGTTAATGAGGGCAGCGCAACCGTTGGTGAAGTTCGAGTATGCTCGGGAATCCCTGCCCGCTGGGTCAAATATGTAATAGCATACCTTATCCTTCCAAATCACTACCTTCAAAACCCTATTGAGGATACAACACATTAATATCAAATGTTTTAAGGAATTAATTAACATATTGTAATTATCCTGAATATTACTTACCTGGTTAACAAAATACCAGCGCGGTTTTCTTTGAAGAAAGCTTTCAGACCTCTACACAAATTGTATACGGTAGGGTCTAGAGACATCGTGTAACCAACAATGTCGGGTTCCGCCAGTAATATTTGCATTCGCTTAGCATTCAGTGTTATAGTATGCTTCTTTCCGAAGGGCAATACTTCACATATCCCCTGAATAGCAGAGTGATCGTGGACTTTCTCTAAACTTTGCAAGTAACTGTAACAGAGAATAATGGGAGCTGTGAAGCAGAGTTTCAGAGTAGAACCAATTACGGTTTTGCCTGTATTTTGAATACTCTCTTTGTCTATAAATAGACTATGAGAGCAGAAGAGACTACAATATGCCTATGAGGCGGTAGGAAGTTGCAAACTTGTAATTTACTATTTCCCAATTAAAACAGATGAAGGTAGCTTGATAACATAAATACATACATGATAATATGCTCTCGCCTATGTCACTGTTGGGCTTGTATATGTACACCCAAATTTCGCCAGTTGTTTTATGTCCCACGCAATAGGAATTGAGACCGGGAAATTGAATGAATAAACCAATAGCACTATGCCCTACCCAGGGATTTTGTTTTGTAGGAGCGCTTGCGACTATTTCAAAAAGGCAGTCATTGAAGTTTCATCTAGTTCAAACGTATTTAGAGAATACATACACATAGTCGCCAGCGTCAACTATATTGTCGATGAGTTTCATAGTCCACTGCTTGGGATGGTAGTGGAACGCCATGCAGTAGGCCATCACGCTCATCGTCAAAGCTTGCCGGCCCTTTGATCTGCCACCTGTTATCATTAACACAATATAAGATCCCAGTGTAGCAATACTTCTCCGCCTGCTACATAGATGGCGCTACTCGCTAGTAATCGCAAATTAGTGTACAAATAGACGACAACCTAAATCGCACTATGAGTTTTGAGCGATTTGGAGTACATATTCTAGTTTCCAATGGGCTGGCTGAAAAATCGGCCACTTGCTGGAGTGAATCACTCGCTCCAACGTGGTCCAACAAAAAATATCTTAAAAAACCTTAGTCTTAACTTTAAGAAGTTGTCTACTGTAACTCTCAAAACAATGTATGACAATGAGGATAATACAAAAATATTGTTTATATATAAATATAATTAGTAAATGGTTTTACAAGGGGAGAGGAAGACCTAAAAAACTATGAATAGACTGCGTGAAAGATGATTCAGCTAGAAAGGGAGTGATTACAAATATAACAGCCGAGAGAGAGAAATAGAAGAAATAATCAATTGTGCCGACCACAGATAATATGGGAGGAGTGAAAATTATTCGTAAGGGCCTAAAGTTGAAAGCAGTGTTGTGTACTCACTAAATTTGTTGTCATACATATTGTATGAGCCTGTCAAAATGCCGTAATGGATCTCGGGTTTCCTTTCTTTAGTGCAAGGAAGGACTGTCAATGAGTGCGTTTGTAAAGTGCCCCTTTTGAGATTCGCTGGTATATGGACCTGCAGATTAGGCACATTTTTGTAAATTAATCATCTTTTTTAAGACATAACTTTTATTTATAAACTGTGTCCCGCGTAGACAAAATTTCATGGGTGGTCTGCGGAAACCTAATGTTCTTTTGAATAAAGTATGTTTGAATATAGTAGCAAGTTGCTCCTTGTATCATTAACTATCTGCCAGTGAAAGTCCCTTTCAAATCGATTCAGCCGATTCGGAGATTAGTCGGAACAAACAGACAGATATTTTTATGTTAGTACAGTATATACGTTCATATGCATTTAGTTAAAAGCTGCTAATTTTAAATTACATACAGACATATCTGTATAGATGTATATATTGATTGGAAACTGGCTTACAAATCTCGCTTACTACTCTAAGACAAGAGTTATCAGGTTGCAAGCTACCAGTAAGGGGTAGCTAATAGACCATTTAGAACTCTGAAAGGTCCCTAAGGGCCAATTATGATTGTTCCAGCAGAAGCTGGAAAGTTTCAATTTGAGAAGTCAAAGCTAAAACCAGAATTCACGCTGTTCAAAACGATCAAAGTTGGTCTCCCATTTTTAAAACTGGGGAAAGTAATGTGACTCACATGTTCCGGTTTAGGTATCTCATCCAAGCCACATATTTCTTGGTCATCATCTTTGTTGTATTTTCGTGCTGATCTAGCTCTGGGTTTGCCATCGGTCACTCCGGATCTTGCTTTGCTATCACACGTCTGTTGCGAACCCGATCTACCCAAATAGAAAACGATATTATATACATTTTTTTACAACACATACTCTATAACTATATAGGTCATAATAATACCTCCTCGCTTGCTTAGCTAGTTGACGTTTTCTCATAGCAGCGTATTTTCTGTAAACCAAATGCATGAAATGATGTAACATTTGTTCAATTAACGGATGCTAATTCCAAAATTCAACTTACCGACATTTCTTTCTGGGACAAGTTTTTCTGTTACATATCCTAGAAAAACAAGATTTGAAATAATTGGTATCAATTGTTTATGAAATAGGGTCATCATTAGTAGTTCAAAGTTCAATATGACGATAATTAATTCTAATAACTACTAACCTACTAGCGATAATTACAGAAAATAATCGTAAAGAAAAGAACTTCAGTGATTGCTTACATCTTGGACTTTAACTACCTAATATAGTCCCAACGAGAAATATAATACTTAATTGAAATTGCTAAATTAAATAACCAATAACTCACCCTCCTTTATGACACGGTTTCCGTTTCTTACCGCTGCAATAAATAAAATAATATATATCACCTAAAAATACTTTTATTTGGTAAATAAACGATTCGTCATGTTACGTAATAAAAGCCGTGGTGGCTGTGGAGTTGAGCCGTCGCCTGCTACGCAACCGACGCAAGTTCGAATCGCAGCGGGGCTTGTACCATTCACGCCACATGCTTTACGGTGAAGGAAAACCTCGTGAGGAAACCTGCATACCTATGTCTGAGAAGTCATTCAAAGACGTTATATAGTGGCTGACACGGCGATAGACTCACCATCTGTCACGAAGACACTTTATCCTTTCGGTGAAAAGTGAGTGTTGTTATTACAATACCTGTGCCTACCCCATCGGGAAATACATGCATGAGCATATTTATGTTTACATAATAGTTCAGAAAGGGCGAATGAAAGATAATATACTTTACCCCGACGTTGGACCAGGAGCGTATGCAAGATCTGGAACAAAATCTTTCTCTCTATTGATTACAATCCCACTATGTGGTTTGAACAAACTGAAACAAAGAAATGAGTAAGCAATAAGTAGGTGGTTTAGTAATAACAATAAGTGGTGCTTTGCCTGAAATTTGGTGGTATTGAAACATTACCCGAATCCAGACTTAGGCGGTAAAGGAGGCTTGTGGTCGACCGCCCTAACCTTCGCCCTCTGGGCTTGAACAATTTCCCCACTTATCTTAGGACTTGCCACCTTAAAAAAACACAGTGTACATAATATTATCTGATAATTAAATTGCACTGCCTATCTATTTACGTAGGTACTATCAGCTAAGGATTTATTGACATTCTACTCCCAATGTAACGTATGTTCGTCTAAATATGTCGATTTAGCTACCAGTTATGGATCTCTTTAGTGACAGAGCAAAATGAGCTATCGCTCAATGATTTTTTTGTAAACGAACACAAAATTATTTTCTTTCTTTTTGCTTACAACTCTCAATTCATTATTTTGTATTTTTTAAATTATATAATATTTTTGAAAAGAGTAATTACTGACTTTCTTTCCAGGTTCTTCTCAGTAAAAGCAACCTTCCTTACCTGGCGGTAGCATGTATAATCCTGAATAATTGTCATTCTGAAGATTTGAAAGTACTTTGTAAAAAGTCTAATCGAATAAAGATATTTTTGACTTTGACTTTAACTCTACATTCATAAACGTATAATTTGAGCCTGTAAGTGTTAAAGCCACGCACACTTTTTCCATACAGGAAAAGTAAACTTACATTCAACATAGATTTGTCCGATGCCGTGTGCTTCACGACGGGCATAGGAACTGGAAAAAATATGTCGCCTGGCTGGAGATCAGAGTAGCGAACTGACTTCTTCCTGTCCCTCTTTTTTTGTTTTTTCTTTAAAATTCCACTGGCATCATCACTCTCCGACGATGACTTGAATTGAAAGCCAGCGAATGCCTTCCTGTGATTAAAATTATCTTTAAATAACTGTAGATATAAATAATTTTGTTCCAATAGACTTAAACGCTAGTATCTTTTTAATTAAAATAATGTAGGTAAGTTTTTACTTTGATTTGACGTCAGCTCTCGGCGGGTCTACCGCACAATGCCCGATGTATCGCAATCTGAAACACATTGAACGAGAGCAATCATTCATTCATGTTTAATACTAACTGTACCCCGCGGAACCCTAAATGTTTTTTTGAATAAAAGTAAACGGCCCGTGGAACCCTAATGTTATTTTGAATAAAATATAGTCTATGTTACTCCTTGTAACATTAGCTATCTGCCACAGAAAGTCCCGTTAAAATCGGTCCTGCCGTTTTAAAGATTACCCGGAACAAACGAACAGAAAAATATAAGAAATTTGTTTTTTTATGTCTGTATCGTAGGATACTTTCATATGCATTTAGAGAGCAAAAGCTGTTATTTTGGAATTACAAACAAACACTTCAATATTTTTTATGTGTATAAATTTATTTTTTGTAATAATTTGGCCAGTAAAAGACGAAACATGTCAGCGACATAAAACAACTGCTAATTTAAGCAGCCGGCTGCAGTCTCCTCGTTTTGTGGTCCTGAGTATTTGAAAGCATAACACACTTGCATGTAGCTGTTTATAGAACAAATTCAACTATCAAAAGTGTTTCGTGACATTGGACGCGTTCGTCTTTGATGGCATTGCGATTATAAGGTAGCACGAGTAACACTCGGTGTTGCAAGCGTCTATAGGCCAACCGACACTAACCGAATCGATAACCAATTAAGTTTTTTTTTAGTTTTTGAACATCGACGAATTTACTGACTGACTCGTATGTGTTGATCCGCCATCTAACATCTTCCTCCGTTTAGGGTGAGTATACTTTGAGTAGTTACGTACATAATGCTTCTGTATCCCCTTTGCACAATAAATAAGTGCAGCAAAAATATTTAGAGGAATTACCTTGTTCGCATGGGTGGATCCATAGGGATACATGGCGAGGTATCCCTGTATGGCCTTGGTCTGTACTGTTTGGTTTTGAACCTTGGAGGTGTATTTTTCTTCTTCTTCATTCTCGCGACTGTAAAACGCAGTCGATACGTCTTATTAGCTTAGGGATAAGTATTCTATGATAATATAATGTTGCGAGAATGATGAAATTAAACCACATATATATATATATATATACCCTCCCAGATGGGTCCCCGAATAATAACAACACCCAGTTTTCACCGACTATGTGATCAGGAGTGGCAACGTGTCAGATGGTGAGTCCATCGTCGTCTCAGGCACTATACTTTAAATTACTTCTCAGACATATGCAGGGTTCCTCACGATGTTTTCTTCACCGTAAAGCCTCCGTGTCCAACAGTAGGTAAAATATTATTTTGTTAATTTCGCTGTTGCCTACCTACAGAGTAGGCAGTCGTATGGCGCTTACAGATTTGAACGATTTAAAAAGTTCCTCCGTATTATGATGTCCGTAAAAGTAGGCTAGTTTGTTTTTTTTATGCCTATACATAGCACTTACCAGAGACTACCTTTATAGTCATAGAAAGAGACTTATATCCATAAAATTGGCAAGTAAGTTGGTATGTATTTATTAATATCTCAACCAACAAAACTGCCATTGTTATTGATTATTATTTTCGTTTAGAACAAGTCGACCTAACGTGAACCTGGGGGCTGACCATCATCAGCTTTAATTTTTGTACCTGTAGGGGGTAGATGCTTTGCCGATTACCACCCTACTGTTTGCTACTTTATACTGTTGATCGGAATCGCGTGAATATGAACAACATGCTAAAATTGTTCAGTTTAATTAATACTAAAGTTACAATATCGTTAGTTGCTAATACTCGCGCAGCGACAGCAATTTAGCTCCATCTTTATCTTTATCTCCGCTAAACTAATGTTATTGTACGGGTTGGCCCGTACACTGCCGTAAAATTAAATATCAAAGTGAAGAAGTTCTTAATACGCGCTGCTTAAACGATAATAAGTAGTAAGCGTAGCACCCAGGTGTTGCTTGCTATTTGTACCTATTGCAAAAGTTAATAATTTGGTAACTAACAAACTACAATAAATTTGTAGCCATGAATACATACTCGCATCTTCGAAAGTGAGAGCTTCGATTATTTCGGCTACATTCTTACATTCAGGTACCTTCGATCGTTTGCACACATTTTGTAGTTTTGGAGGGCATTTACAGGGTCTGTAAACATATTTTTTTAATCTATAACGTGTCAAATAGTCGCTATAGTTATACAGATACACGAAGACACACGATTCTAAATATAATAGGCAAATGTAAAAAATGAAAATGTTTTTGTCAGTTTTGGCCCTGGTAAGGCACTTATGTACGTCGAAAAATTTATCATCGATTCGGAAACTAGCCTTCTGAGAAGAACCGGTAAGAAACTCTTAAAGCTGTATCGTATCGGTTACCGAGAAATAATTAATAAGCAATATTAGTTCATACTTACAGCCTTTTTGAGTTCATGTTTATTTTTATATTTATATAAAATTTTTCATTTTATTACGAAAAGAAACAAATAATTTGATTGATTATGACATCATTAGACATAATATTACATTCCAAATTTATGAAATTGATTGACTAGATCAAGTAGGTTCAGCCTGTAGTAAAACGGGCCTTCTTTGTGACGTTGACAAATTAATCAAAGGAGTGCGTTCAGAAAGAGAACCATCGCAGGATAGGAGTACGCTACTGAACTTATTAATTCCATTTTTTGTCTACACAATGTCTGTAAAGGTGCCGTCACGAGCTATGAGTGCTGACCTTGAATGCGCAGTAGTAATTTAATGTGTCTGTCTCTGAGTGTATATATGGCGCGAAGTGAATAAAACATATTATGCACAGCTACCCCTAGTAATTTCTCTGAGTGCTCATAACTAGTGAAGCGCTTTGTATCTTCATAACCTTATTTGATTTTAGTGAATAAAAGGTAACCATCCGCGTTATTCACTCACGTTTCACAGCGTCGAACTCGACGACGAGCGTTGGTTTCAATCATAGGAAATTGATACATAAATTATTGAGATAAAATTCAATTTCGTTTCTTTCAAACCGACACTCGACGATGAGAAACCTTAGAGGATAACGCGGCAGACATGGGTTCCAATATGATAATCGTAACGATAGCAAATTTTTTGGCCGCGTTTGCTCTCATTCTGAACATAATTTATCAATATGTCTTAACAACAACGATATAATTTTATAATATAATAATAATCATATAATAATAGTATTCGCTGCATGCACTGTGATGTAATTTCCGTGAGTTATCCTTCTCCAAATAAAGCTTTCTGATTTAAAACTGTGCTGTCAACTATGCATACTAATCAGATGTAGGTAGCTATGTATATTTTTATTACTTTCTATATAAGCCTGTACTACTCATTGAAATAACAAAACCTGTCCTATTTTATTCAAGTAAATGTTGAATAACAATATCATAGGAATTAATTAATGATTTCAGGTTTCGCCTAGCACCATACATACAGACAGTACTTAAATCATACACATATAACTTATATTTGATAACTTTATTTAATAGTAAGTACTTAGGTAACAAAATAGTACATAATATCATTGGAATAATATAAATATGAAAATTAACAGAGCTTATAGAGATACTATGGAATGTAACAAATATTGTGTGATGAGCACAACTGTAGAACAATCCATTACAGGAACATGGATTATTTTACACATTTCCATGCAGAGTTATTTTGGATGATAGCCTTTGTACATTGAAGATTATAAGTAAGAAAGGGTGCTACGGATTTCACCACCAAAAGAGTAAAACGGATGGTAAGTACAACTATCTACTAACCAATAACCATTACCCAAATTCCATTTAAATTTCTGTAAGCATCATTGTTGAGCTAACTAGATATATGGAAGAAGGTACTATCTACTAATTCTTTTCAAATAACCATTACCACAAGTACATAATGTTTAGGATCAACTAAACATGGAGTTGTGAAGTGTATCCAAGTCTTCTTGTCTATGTTCGGATCGTTTTTTCTCCTTTTTGAAGGCTTCATAGGCTTCGTCATCAGTAGGCAACTCATGACGACAGAACGGACAGGAATTGGTCTGAAAATAAAAGCTTCATATAGTAAAAGTAAGACTTTTTTCATATTTTCGTTGCACCTAAGTTAAAAATAACAGGTGTACCCCACCTCGTTTTTTTAAAATCATCTTTGAACAATCTAGTTTAAAGATATTCTAAGATTATTTCTTCTACCAAGATTTCTTATAACACAATGTTATAATAATGTAATTTCAAGAATTCAATACACAAATATGAAAATAAATACATTCCATAATTCTATTTTTGTTTAGTTCTTATTGATTTATATACATACATATAAGTATATGGACACTAGCTGTAATTAATATATTCAAATTATAAATAAATAAGCCCTAACTTTGGGGACCACAAAATAGCTATTCTAAGTGTCCTCCAACATGCATGACTTTCAGGAAGACAGTCTGTGCAGGATTTCATACAGAAAATAACATTTAAAGGTCCTTGTGGAGGCGGTAAGGTGGCTAAAAGTATTGTACTCACTCTGTCTAACCATTTTAGTATACAACTTCCATGGAAAACATGATGGCAAGGCATTTCTTTTGCCTTATCTCCAATGCGGAATTTTTTCAGACATATGGGACAGTTTTTACTATCACTGTCAATTATGCTTTCAGGTAAGCTTTTGACCGCTTCTTTGGATGCTGGCGGTGGTAATCTGAAATTGAAGCAAAAATAACCACATTAAAATAAATGTATGCTTTATAGATAAATAAAATTTAAGTGTCTTTGTAATTCCAGATTAACATTCCACTAAATGTATATGAAAGTGGGTGTATACCCGACCAATTTCAACAGAACTTTATTGTGCAGATAACTGATTGTATGAGGAGTAACTGAGGCTACTTTAATATATATTTTAAATTTGAGTAGCGCTGTATAAAGGCACCCATCAAATTAAGTATATGGTGAGAAGATAATATTTATTTAAGGCTACTGCCAGAAAAAAAATTAAAAAGAAAGATATGAATGAAGAATGTCTTCTCCTGAACTAACCTCGGCCATTCTCCAGAAAAATAATCTTCATACACTCCAGCATCAATGAGATATCTAGCCATATGTAAGAGATGATTTGGCTGTTCACCATCTTCTAACTCCCTCCACCCCATTTCCTCAAAATATCCAGCCATAGCTAAGTGGTGTGATGACTTAATTTTATATAAATATCACCAACTACACTGAAAAATCGTATTTTTTCTATGTTAGTACTTAGGTCGTACCTATTACCTAATTAGTTTCTGGTTTCATTTAACTACTTTCCTAATGCAAACAATAAATGAATGAAATAATGGCTACTTGATACATCTGTCTTAGAAGCAATCGTTTCCTGTGATAGTGTCCTTTGTGGAGCCCTACAGCTTGTATTGGTAAGTGAAATACCAAATAGCATTTTTTATTATATGTGCTTGACTTTAATGACTACTTATAACTTACCAAAGTAATAGCACAAAATGTATTTAAATTAGACACGACACGAATAAACACTTATTTATAAAAACAGTTAATTATAAAAAAATTATACATATATCTTGAAAATAAATATTAACTAAAAGTTACTGAATCACTGACTGAATTAATTGATGGATGGATGGATGTAATGACATGACATTACTTTCTTTATGTATATGATATGACAGAGCTGAACCTGACAGATGACATTCTGGTTTTAGAGGTTTTTATAAAAAAAAAAAAATTTTCTTGATAACAAATGCAAAGACACCGCTTTTATTACAGCCGAACGTACAGTATTAAAAAATCTTACTTCATTTATGATACAGTAAATTAAACAATCCTGACTCTCTGGAGAAGATCCTAAGCTAGATACCTACTATAGTTTTAGGCTTTAATATAATCATTGGCATTAAGGTCTAACCTGACTAGTCACTTGTGGTTCTCACCAAAAACTTGCATATTCAAACATACATGTCCAGAAAAGTAATAGACCTAAATGGTTATTGATCGCAGATCGATAAAAACAAGGTAGGTAATCACTTCGATCGACAGTGAAAGGTATAAAATTTTATAATACGATGGTAGGTACCTATTTATTTTTATATTAGGTAAGTACCTAAGTATTGCTTACCTTGTAGTCCATTACTATTAAAATGTTAACCAGTTACCTACCTGTTTAATCGGCAGTCAAAAGTCCTCGATCTTTCTAGTAAAAGTCCCATAGTCCCATCAACATTCGGGTCAGCAATTCAGCCAATCCCATTCCATGATCATTCTGTATAAACAAACAACTAAGCTAAACAGGTAGGTATTGAAGCTAGTCTTTAATTTATTCTAGGTAAGTAGTAGCTTCGCTAACAAAATTGAGACTTCAGCAATAAGGTGCATACAAATTAGTCACGCAAATAATTTACTCGATGACCTAACGTGCAGTCTTCGTTGAATGCACAAAATTCAATTGAGTGAGTAATAGTAGGTACGTTCTAGTAGTAGTACCTAGTAGTGAGTGAGCGAGCGTGAGTGACCACATTCCGTTCCGTCACCCAGATAAGGGTTTGTGTGGGCTCTCGAGGCACTGTTTGTTATGCTGCTCAAGGCATAGGTACATCACAAGTCAGTCTAGTTGTGGAAAGTGGCGCGGCAAGTCGACTCGTTTGTTTGTTTGTGCTATAGCTGTATACGTTTCCAAAACCGGTAAGACGATTTGTGTACACGTTCTATTTCAAAAGTTACTCAACGAACAAACCTTGGTTAGCTTATTAGACGTGTTAGTGTGTTCGTGCGACCTGTTTTCAATTTTATTATTTCGGTGATATCATACACTGAAGACTATTTTTATGTTTTACTCGTAATATGACGTGGTTTGTGGACAATTGAATCTCAAGGAGATAATGTACAATGACGTTAAATAAAAATGTTACTACATGGTTAATGCACTAAATCCACCTACCTTGTCGGATATCTTGAAATTGATAGGTACTCCAGTTGTAAGACTTTTGATATTCACATACACAAAATTACTTCTAAGAGTCTTAAAATTCTTGGATTTGTTATACGCAACAGTAAAGAATTTAAGAAATCATCCACCAGAATCAAAATTTACAACTCATTTGTTCTCCCTATCCTCGAATATTGTAGCATAGTCTGGAATCCCCACTACGAAGTGTATACTAAGCGATTGGAAAGCGTACAAAAACGGTTCTTATATCATCTCTCTTTTAAGGATCACGTTGCAAAAGCATTGCCTAGTTACTCAAGTAGACTTTCTCACTATAACATGCAGTCACTTGCCACACGCAGGAAATTTAATGACCTGCTCTTCTTACACAAATTATTTAATGGCGCCATTGACTGTAGTCACTTACTGAATACTCTGCGTATCAATGCACCGTCAAGACTCCCACGAAAACGTGTTTTTAACTTCTTCGACATTAAGTATTCAAGCTCTAACCTCGGTCATAACGCCGCTGTTCCAAGGGTATGTAGGCAGTATAACTCCTTGTCTAAGTTACATGAGCTTGATATTTGCGACCGATTTCCAATGTTCAAGAAGAAACTAGCAAATATATTATATTCTTAAGCTCTTTGTTAACTCTCATATTTATTTATATTTTTGTTTTTTTATATTGATATGTATTCAAATAACTTCAAAATTTTAATTTTTCTGTTACATAATTGCATTATGTTTTGTTCTTGTTGCTATAAATTATATTTTAATGCATGCTGTGGTCTCCTGTAATTGAAGGGACACGCTTACTTAGAACCCTAAGAACTGTATCTGTATATTTACGTGTATCCTTTGTTGGAGATCCATAAATAAATAAATAAAAAAATAAATAAATAAATAAGACAGATAGGTAAGTAGGTTCAAACCCGCTGAGTTTGTTATGAAATAGTATCAGCATAGGTATTCCCTGTGATTTATCCTAATATACAATTACTCATTATATTTTTTACAGCAAGTCAGAGTTAAAGGTAGCATAAAACAATTAATATGAAATGGTTATGTGTAAGGACAGTTCTAACATATAGTTTCGGAAAAGATTACCTAATTGCTTATGCTTATTTTAATTAATGCTATAAGTATGCTAGCTCAGATGACAAGATAAGCGAGTGCGCCAGGAAGATACCTATGTGTGTTTATAAACAACTAGTGCTCCTCGGTTTCACTCGCGTAGACTTAATTACATGGGTGACTTTATTGCGTGAAAATCTATTTACAAAAATAGACTAAGTTAGGAACCTACTCCTTGTAACATCAGCTCTCTGCCGGTGATTGTGACAGAACATTAAATGAAAAGCTGTTAATTTGGAGTTACAAGCAGACAATTCAATAGTATTTACATACATACATAAATATGCTAACGCCTGAATCCCATGGGGGTAGGCAGAGACCACCGTTTGCCAGATGCTACGATCCTTACATACTTCTTTCGCTTCATCCACATTCATGCATCGCTTCATACACTTTCTTCGGTAACGAGTGCTCCGAATTTGATCTTTCCAATGACCAATAGTATTTATCTGTATATATATATATCTCTCTATATATATATACCAAGGTTTGGTACACAAAAATCGATGTAGGTAGAAGATTTTGAACTTAACGGCTACTCATAGTTAACTTAAAAAGCAATTGATTAAATAATTATTATAATAAGCCCTGTCACATTTACCTAGTACCCACCTACATCATTCCTGTATGCAGGTATGTACGTAACCTTTAAGTAATTATGTGTTACCTATGTTATGTAGCCAGCAAGTAAGTAATCAATATACCTTGTTACTACGAACGAAGTTTCAGTGACATCATCAATTTTATTATTCAACCTACTTGTTGGTTGGTAGGTACAGAGTTGTATGCTTACACCTACATTTTGATAAATTGCATTGGTGATAGGAGGTTGATTGATGGCATACAGACTAGCCATGTTCGTAGCGATACTTAATCAGGCAACTGTGCTTTCCCATGCACTTTTTGATAGCACATAAGTAGTTAGTTAGGTAGGAACCTTGATCACAATTGATAATGTCATCGCTTCCTTCGTCACTCCTAAATAGGTATTGAAAACCTTTATAGACTTACATTATATTATATTAAGTTCCTAAGGATCACAATAGCGACGTATTACAATGAGAAGAATCTCTGCTATAAAAACTAAAAAACTTTATTACTCATTTCGATTTTAACTGAGAAAATGGTCTACAGAGTAAAGGCTACATATATGGACTCTCTCATAATTTACGATTTGAGTGCCCCCAAACCGAAAAAAAGCATTAACAACCTGACCCATCCCAAAGGGTTGGGTTAAGGAGACGACAATCGTTTCATGTTTGAATGGTCCAAATTTTATAAAAAAAAAGTCTGTATAATTATTTGAAAAACATATGGGATAGCCGATATGGGATTTGTCCAAGCGAATATTTATAAATAAGATACTTTCGCTAATTTTACAAGAGGTTACTTAGGCTTCAGTTTTTTTTTTAATTGAGAATTCTGAAGGCCAAAATTAAGTCTACACGGGTGAAATCGCGGGACACAGCTATCTTGAATATTATAAATAGACCAATCGTGGGACAATTTCACATAAGTAAGCCGACTAAACAACGCATAGGTAGGTACTTACTTACACTATTGTATTTATAAGTCCATGACATTGCATTACTCGTTACACATAATCAATGATATATGTATACAGATAAATAAAATTCAAATGTCTTTTTATAATTCCAAATTAACAGCTTTTCACTAAATGCATATGAAATAAATATCTGCGATACTTACATAAAAAAAAACAATTCTTCTTCAGCAACAATCCGTCTGTCAGTTCAAGCTAAATCTCTGAAAAGGCTCGACCGACATTAAGGAACTTTCTCTAGCAGATAGTTGATGTTACAAGAAGTAACTTGGCTACTATTATTCTCGAAAAAAAATGGGTGCCGTGACATAATGCCACCGATTTAAGTCTACGCCGGTGTAACTGCAGGGCGCAGCTCTTATCTCATAAAATTTACTTACAATTTATCATAGCCATCCATTGGTTATCTGAATATATACTTTTATAAATATTTTTAGATCATAGCAATAAAATCTGTACAGTACATTTAATACCCACTGGACCTAGCCGGAACAAAACCTGCGACCTACCCTGCAGCTCACTCAACCATGAGCTTTGATAGTTGGGATGTGTGCCAATAAAATACCTCTTAAATCATAATACCTAATATAAAATAAAGCTACAAATTATTATTCAAACAATAGAGACCAGGTGAGGCCTCTGACGATCTTGTCGAATACGAATACAAACTAACATTTATAAACTAAGAATAAGTAGCAGGATGTCCAATGTAGGTGTTCTTAGTTCTTGGTAATTTTTTAGATACTTACTTGTAATCCTGCACAATATAGTTTAAGTTTAACGTAAACGTGTTACGTAACTTGCGTGCGCGTTACCTACGGAGATGTGTGGCAGGAGTGTTTATGTAAAACTTATACCTACTTAGATAAAATAATGTAAACTTGATCCCACGAAACAGGTACTTTTACGAGTTATAAATAATTCAATAACCCCAAAAGGTCACGGATACTGCGTAGGCACATCTGGCAACTAACTCCAAACCGACTTTCACATACCAATGAATTCGACTCTATACGTCCCATAACAAACACGCCTACCCAAACCTAGCCTATACGTACCTAAATACCTACTTATTTTGAGAAATTTTACAACACATGAGACGTGAAGTTAGTAGTATACGGAATAATGAATAGTAGTACCATTATACGTACATTGTAGGTACTACGTGAATACCTTAATTATCAGCTAGGTAGGTAAGTACCTTCACTTTACCTACTTACCAAGCATGCCATCCCGCCGATAGGTAATGAGAGCGTGAGGTGTGAGATGAGAGCGAACATTGCACTGTGACCCAATCAGTTTGGAATGGTATAGGTACCCCTATTTCCCTAACTAAGAACTGAAAATTTAATTGATTTACATATTCAGAGTAGGCCCTGGTAAGGCTCTTGAGAACATCAATTGACAGTGAGCCGTGGCTCACGGCTTCGATACCCCAACCAAAGACTGATATCACTGATAGTGATATCAGCCCTCCTTCCCATCACGGACATGATATGAGTCACGCCGTGTGATATTTTCTACTCTATTAACGAGCGATAGCGCTAATCGACATTGCATATATTTATGGGGTTTTCATAACAAGGCGTTTAAGACACGTAGTCATTACCTGACTGAGGCGCTTGAAGGAGAATAAAGTTAAGATACGGCTGTGAGGTCACATGGGATTGCACCTCATGTATCTTTCAGTATAATCTACACTTACTAGGTAAGGTACCATAAAGCCGAGAATTGTTCTATACTGTTTACTTTGAATTGATAGAGGAAGGCTCTAGGCTTCAGAATATCACAATTGGAATAGAAAAATAGGAGTCAAGCATCAATAGAAAATGTTACAAAAATTGGAAAAATATATCACTGAGTAATTTAGTTTTTATTCTTAACAATAGGATTAATCCTACCCGGGTAAAACCGCGAGGCACAATTAGTATATCATTTAAAACCTAAGCGAACGAACCCAGGATCTTGATGTCGCATGCCAAGCGCTCCAATAAACACCGTAAAATTTAGGTTTGTCGCCTCATTGGTACGCACGATTAGATTAACCGATAGGTAGGGGTCGAGCCTAACATTGATAAGATTAGGTGTAAAAACCAACCAACTTCCAATATGCCTTTGAAATAGCCAAACTTCTAATGCTTTATTAACAACTTTCTTAGGTGAGAAAATGTAATAGATAATATACAGTGTCATTTTGTTTCAGAAAATGGGCAATGTAATATATTCTCTTATCTGGTTAATAATCCTGATATTCTTGGGCTGGTGGGCAGCTGGTATTGGAGCGTTCTTTTATATAATTTTACTTCCCTTCACCGTGTGCATACAAGGTTTAACGGTAAGTACCTACCTACATATTTGGAATCGTAGCTGGTTTATTAACCGGCACCTAGCTACATCTATCTATAGAAGGTACTTACAGACACGACAGACCGTCTGTCCTCCGACTCCGACTAGTTCGCAATTATTAACACTTTAAATCAGGTGGTACTTACCTTCTACGTAGTATATTTATTTTATTTGAGTGATTTCAGCTCAATTAAAGTAAATATGTAGTACGTAAGTTACTTACCCACCTGCTTATGTCCCTAGATGAAAATAATTTTTTTTTTGAAAATTGTCTTTTATTGCTTAAATTATGGTTAATTATTAAAGTTTCAAACGCGTGTACCTACACATAGAAAATATTCTAATGTTTAATTCCTGACTCTTTCTTTTCAGGGTTTAACGGACTTCCTCCTGCAAGTGGTACAATTCCCAAGATACTGTGCAGAAGGAGTCATGGAAGGCAGAGGATTCTAAAGTGTTCGCTATGTTGATAGACCCCTTCGTCTGTGAACGTCGTTAAACAATATCTATGTAAATTAATACATATCTCATTACATTAACAATGTATATGCCAAAAATGCTTCAATTATACCTACCACGCACATACCTATAATATTTGTAGAGAGATTATAGAAACTACAAACATATGAACAATATGCGACTAACTAATCGTAAAAACTGAATAATCAGACATCGTTTGAAATGATATTGTAATTAGGTAAATCTAAGTTCATTCATAGTAGTTATTAGTTAATTTCTATGAGCTAGTGACACGGATCGGTATCCCATGGCAGTCGAACGTTTGTTTCGTAAAAATAAGAAGGCCTTGAAGTTGTAACTTGTAATGATTCACTAAAATCGGGATATTATTGCTGCGGCTGCAACCAATCGTGTCATGCCAGTCATGTGTGATGTGAAGTCATTATGTATGGATTAATTTAACGTGGTGTTTGTTTTAAGTTATGAGGTTATGTAGATACCCCAAGACATTGTACCTAACTGTTAAAGTCATGTCCCAGTATGAGTGTATGTTGTATGGTTTAGTAGGTCTTTGGTATGAACGTAAATTTATTATTCAAACTATATGTTTGTAAATACCTTAGTTAAAGAGACGAAGCTGGACATTATGAAGTATTCAAAAAAGATTCAACAAGATTATTTCGTACTTACACGTATAAAATGTACCTAATATTGTTTGCTGTTGTATACATATTTTATAGGTTTCTGTAAGTAACTTCTACAAGTTTCATTAAAAAAACTTTGTTGAAAAGAAAAAAGTTGTTACGTATATCAGGTAGGTACGTAGGTACCTTAACTATCCATGTTATTAAGGCTATTCTAATATATATCTATCTTTCAAATAAAGATCCGTTAGTTTTAGAACTGCGTTTTTATAAAAATCATTTCTTGTTTGTTCACATCAAACTACTCACCTACGTAGCACATATCAAGCATTTAACATGGGAAAGTCGATAACTATGTAGGTAAAATGTACTGTCCTAATAAAATGGTACCTACATGTGTAGCCAGTTTTTGATTAGGGAAAGGAACTTATTTAATTGTTGAAAATATAATTTTATCAAAATACTTAAGCATAGTCACCATAGATAAAAATGTTATCTCGAGTTTTTTTTAAAAGAAAGACATTTTTTCCTGTCAGTGTCGGTTAGTTGTTAATTTACAAGGCTTCATCTAAAATGTTAGCTTCGTGATCACGCTGAGAATACCGAGTATACAATTGATTTATAAATAGGTAAGTGGCATGGCGCTCTATCTCTTTGATTACCTACGAATACCTCGTGAGGGGCACAACAAGTGGGTACATACGCCTGATGGCAAGCGGTTACTGCAGCCTGTGATATTTTGCATCCAAAATTTCACTTGCGTTTCACGTACTAAGTAACTTATCTATATCTATACATTTATATGTATATAATAACAGTGTACACAGATTATCTGTCTTGTCTGTTTGTTCCGACTAATCTCCGAAACGGCTGGACCGATTTTAACGGGACTTTCACTGGCTGATAGCTAACGTTATAGGAGTAACTTAGGCTACTATTAATTAACGAATTATAGGGTTCCGAGGGCCACCCATAAAATTAAGTCTACGCTGGTGAAACCGCGGGGCACAGCTATTACTAAAAATGCTGCTGTGTTAAAATTATGACAATATCCTTGTCGAACACTGCTGCAGCATAGCGACTCCACTACTTCATCCTCCTAAGGGTTGAAATTTACTCTCACGCTACATAATTTTGGAATAAGGAGAGATTAACATCGCCCGGTGTTGATTTAACTCCTGTCATGATAAGATATTTTTATAAAATTCATTTCACAACAATACTCTCGAGTGTTGGTACCTACGCCACAGCGCTGGAAACCACTTCGGGGATCTTCGTGCACTTTGTAGGAAGGTGTCAAAATAATGTATGTATGGGTAAGATGCCTAGCTATAATATATACATTTTTATTGTTTCAGACCATGGGTAATATTATTGTTTCCTTGATATGGTTGTTAATTCTGATTTTTATATCATGGTGGTTGGCAATTTTAGCATCTTATTTGTACATATTTTTAATTCCATTCGCGGTGTGTATAGAACCTTTACAAGTAAGTATCTGCGTGTGTGTAAGTATAACTTGATAGTATGTCGTAGAAACCTTGTTAATGTAGAATATTACTTTGGTGAATCAAAAACCCTTGTATCCCCCTACTTACATAGTCATCATATTATGTGTAGGTACTAAACAGACTTTTACTTTAATTTCAGGATATAACTGATTTTATATTAAAAGTTGTTCAATTTCCAAAATACTGCACTGAAGCAATGATTGCTGGTTGATGACACGTGTTTGGAGTATTTATATAAATTTAACTACTGCAATGTTTACCATACAATTGATATTCAATACAATATCAAAGATGGTACAAACATACCGTAGTTTATAGAGGCCAAAAGGCCATACATGAAAAGCTGACAAATGAATGTATTTATAATGTTATGTAACCTATTTATAACTCCATTATTAAATATTATGTCATTTCTTTAAGTATGTGTATAAATTATAGTTTTTAATAATAAACTAGATTTTTTGTAAAATATTTATTAAATTTTTAAAACACACGCGTTGCGTGTCCCGCTTATAGGTTTTAACATGTTTTAACTTTGACAATATTGACTGCGTACATTCCTCATTTGGTATGTGAACCTAAAACTTCCTACTCTCGGCGCTAGGGGCCCTTTTCGTTCCCATATAAAATGAGGAAAATACACAGGAACGTTAAAACATATAATACTTATATTTGGGGAACAGTCACATGTTACTATGGCCATAAATGTTCTTGGTATCTAGAAATACATATTTTAATAACATAAGCGTAAAAAATTACAAGACTTTGTTATAGCCTACGAATCTTAAATTACATACCGAGATCTCATTTTTACATTTGACAAGAATAAAATGTAGCATTCCATTTCTCCATCCTCGAGATGCTAAATTACATTTAAATTACAATTAAAAAACTATATAATAAAATGGGCACGAGATAATAAACCGCCGATATATATATCCTTAACTATAGTAGCTAGGACAGTAAAAGCACAATATTTGTGTGGATATCGTACGGAGCAAAATTCGTAATAGGGTAACGATAATAAATAGTGACTTAACTGGACATTCGCGCAATGGACTTTCGAAGATTAATTCACGGTATAGTATAGACGTTCGCATAAATGTACGCAACAGACACTTTGACATATCAGGGCCTGTAGACAAAGTAACATTATCCTTAAGCTTCAGTAAAATCTTACATAAATCAGGCACGTGCCATAATATGTCATTCCCATAAATTTTGTATCGTTTCTATTACCGAAGCGTGAGGACAATGTTACTTTGTTTAGGCCTGCAGGAATTGGACCTAATAGACCGAAAGGAACTTATAGACACTTTATTTCTATTCATCAGCTGTCGCGCCTTCCGACCGTTTTGCTGATTCACATAAGTGGACTGTCAACTGTCAAGGATTAACAAAATCTTGTTCCAAACTTGTTTCGATCAACGATCGGTCGACTTCAACTGATTAAACAAAGAACAATATTAAAATACTTCAAAAAATAACAATATCCATAAAGTATCTATGTATTATACATTAGAAGGATTACATTCTAAAGAAAGACTCCACCAGATGCTTTCCGTGACTAGTTAAGTTGTACTTAAAATAAATCTCACTGACGATAAAATACTTTCAGCTTGTTCCTTACATTTCGCAACCATATTCCTGGAAAAGACGATCAAATATTGTAACTTTTACATAATTAAACAATATCACGAAATCTTGATTACAAAACTACAAAGGATATTTAATAAGCAAACCTAAGTAATGACCTAGGTTTGCTTATTAAATATCCCTAGGAATTTTCTTATTAAGATAGCTATTATGTTAAGATATCCTTTATTTAGTAAGTTTAGTAGTACTGACCACTACACAACATGATGCTAACGTAATTCTCTAACTCACTCTTTCGCGCTTACGCTAATAGATGCTATTCAAAATGTATAGAAATGACATATACACATTCCCATACATTTTGTATCATTTCTATAAAGGAAGCGCGAGGATGATGTTACTATGTCTACAGGCCCTGGTGCTCAGAAGTAAAGAGTCAAAGCACGACACTGAAGGGAATTTTATTCGTAATTAAAAACTTTATACTTATAATTTAAAAAAATTTAAGCCATGCATAAAATTCATATTATTTATTTATGATGTAGAAATTGTAGGCACGACTATAAACCATAGATCAAACTAGCATGAAAAATAATGCCCTCACCTGTATTCTAAGCTCATATCTTCGTCGAGTACAAAATCAATGTCAGCAATTTTGATGAGGTTTTGAATTCCACCTTCGGCATTCTCCTCTCGTCGCAGTATGCTGCAATATTATATACTTTATGGAAGAACAATTTACAAATATTATTGACTTCAAGTGTCTGCGAAGCGGTTATGACATCAAAGTCCAAAAAGTTGTCCTTTATATAGTTTGTTGTACCTACAAACATTTTTTTCACTCGACATCCATTCAGTCTATCAAAAATAATAAGCTGTGAATATTGACGGCTGCACATCCAACAATGTCAATGGCGCTTTACCTAACTTATAAAGAATAGAATAGCTGTTAGCAAATACAAAACTAAATAGTTCCCAATATAGCTACCATACCACAGCCACTCTTCTCCATGGGGCGCTTGCTTTACTTATCCTATAGTATATACTTTTATTTACATATCCTATAATATAACTTAACATTGCCCTAAGGCAGCGTTATTTGAGTGCAATATTCTGGCTATTCGAAGGGGTAATTATTTATGCAGGGGTTATTTTTTATAAAAGCAACCTTCCGAACCTGGCGGTATCATGTATAATCCTGTATAGTTATGTCATTGTGACGATTTGAAAGTACTTTGGCATTCTCGTCATACTTGTGAACAGGTGCTGCTTGTGGGGGCTGGTCTTCTCAAGCTACACAATTATACGTAGTTTACTTTCAGTATTTATCATTATTTTCATTGACTTTTGTGCACTGGAACTGTGTCCATGGGCTTATATATATTTTTTTTGATTTATATTGTATTACTCAAAATTGTAAAATTGCTTTTTTTTAAAGAGTAATTACGGAGTTTCTTGCCAGGTTCTTCACAGTAAAAGCAACCTTCCGAACCTGGCGATAGTATGTATAATCCTGTGTAATCTTGTCGTTCTGACGATTTGAAAGTACTTTACTTAAAAGTCTAATCAAAAAAGATATTTTGAATTGAATTGACTTGAACTTTGTAAAAAGTCTAATCGAATAAAGATATTTTTGACTTTGACTTGCCCCACCCCTCTATACTCTTAAATGATGTTTTGGACGTTGGTTCTTCTATAGGCATATGATGTGATAAGAGCATATTTACCTATTTAACGATTCGCACAAGCCTTCCATGTGCGTCTGCGCCTGTTTGGCTTTTGCTCGCATCTCGTCTCTCTTCTCTCCTTCCAACTGATGATTTTTTACAACACCATAATACTTTTCACTGCAACATTCAATCAATAATGTCAAGTTATCAAATGTACTCTCTATTGTGCATATCACTTAAGAATTTTGCATACTTGTAACCAGAAAAACACGTTAATATGACATGACCAAATCAAAATAGGTTTGATGGGTGAAGAACGGCGATGGACCCACCATATGCCACGTTGGCACTTAATCATCTTCGGTGAAAAGTGGGTGCTGTGATTACAACACCTCTGCCTACCTCTTCGGAGAATACAGGCGTGAGCTTATATATGTATGGGTGAAGAACTATTAAATCATTGCCTAAGAATTATCATGCTATTTCAAACCTTGGTTTAAAATTTCCAACTTTTTTTGTGATAAAGATTTGGAAAGGAATGTACACAGTTTTAGTCCGGGTTTAGTTTAGCCTTGATTTAAGCCATGGTTAGTAGTGAGGTGGATGTCGAACATGTATTTCGGACGAAGGCCAATAGAAAACTAATCATTATACCAACTTACCACATGTCTTGCACGGTTAAGAAAGTGCTACTAATATGTTTGATGAAAACTCCAATGAAGTATTTGAGTTTTTGGTCAGTAACTTTGGCAGGTTTTATTAGTGGCTCTTCAACTTCATCAACATCTCCTTGTGTTGGACAAAATGTCTTTATATCATTATTATCATATTCATCCCCGGAGAAGTATTCTCCTTCTCCATATTCTTCATCTTCACAGTCTTCTTCGTAATCTAATTCATTTTCATTGTCATAGTAACAATTAAGTTCGCTATTTGTAGCTCCCTTCGATCTAGTCTCATTGTCTTGAGGTAGTCTAGTCTCAGTTTCGCGCGGTATTTTTTGAAGCTTTAACGTATCGAAAAACGAATACTGAATATCGATATTCCTTACGAATGTGACTTGTTGCGATTTCTCTTCATTCTAAAATTTTAATATTACATGTAATTTTTTTTTTTGTATTTTGTGTTAAAAAGACTCGATACAAAATGTGCCCGAAGTTTAGGTTAAAGGTGTTTTAACGTTGACTATATCGACTGCGTATTTTCCTCGGTTTGTATGGAAAAGTTAAAAAGCGCCCCTATAGGAGGTTTTACGAATCCATACAAAATAGCGACGACGTTCAAACCAGTCAAAACATATTCTTGGGACACTGCTTAAAGTTTGTTTCCACTCATGCAAAAGTTAATAAAGGTGTACTTATTACAAATAAGCTATGTTAATGTTAAACATAGGCTTGGTTTCACCATACTACGAATGTGTGTCAAATTTGAAGATAACAGAAACCTTATTCCTTGGCATAGCTAAAATTTACAAATTTTGCTGTCATTGTCAGTAGTTATGTGTAATGCTATGTTGCGTTAACTGTAGATTTAATCAGCGAAGCACGGGCGGTTACGGTAAAAAATTATAGTTATGGCGTCATTTAATAATTTTCAAATGTCGCACTATTTTCTTAACCTACTTTATTTGTTAAAGCTAGTTGATGACCAACCATTACATTTCCAGGAAAAACATTTGTATAAAAATAACTGTTTAATAATAAATTAAAAAATAAAATAAGAGATATACAGTCTGAGTTCTCACTCTGTGGGTTAAAGGTTCTTGAGCAATGTCACAAACAGCACGCCCGTAGTATGGAACGTTATATGTGTGAGTATGTATGCATTACCTACCTTTTTAGTCATATTTTTACTGGACCGGAGATTATACTTGTTGATCATTGATATCGTCTCTAACTTTATATCTTCATCATCCATAGATTTATGGTGGACTTCCTCTGAACCTAAATTAAGATCACATTATAAGAAAGACATTTTCTTAAGGTATTATACCTACTGCTACAGTAATATTTTTGTAAACAGACCTCATTCACAATGTAAACTTTACTGGAAATAGAGCTATTAATAAAAAACTCACTCTTAATGTGCGAAGAATCCCGAATATCTGTAAATGTGTCATTGTGACCAACATCTTGTATAGGGTTCTGGATATCATTCAGTAACTTGTTCAGAGATTCGACAGCAACTTGTAAATCATCGTGATTACACACAGCCTAAAATAAAAATGATTGTTACATTCCTCCACAAGGAAAATAATTTATTTAAAAAGATCACAAGTAAAGAAGGAATTAAATTTATTTTAATTAAAGTTAATGATTAGCAGTTATTACAAGGACGGTGAACAAGGAGCCAACTATGATCGTTTTAAGCAGCGCGTCCTAATGGTCCTAATGGTACCATGTTACCAGGTAAATGAAACGTGAAAGGTGCGACTTAAGACACTGCTTTAATTCCAATAAATTATATTCCTGCTATAATAAAAACTAAACCTAAATCTAATAACTGAATTAAATCATCAGTCTCGGGACGGCGGAAATGATTGAATCTATGAAATATTGTCTCGAGTAAATGTTCAAACAAGATGTTCAATTTAAAATCAAATATACTCAAACCTGTAATGCACCAACCAAATGCACTCCATAACTATACATTTCCATATATTCAGATGGGTTTACATGCTTATTGATTCCACCTGAAATTGTTTAAATTATGACATTTATTCCACTAGCTTAATAAGGATTTATAAGTAAGGATGTTTATATAGCCATGTAAATTACCATGGACATTGCTAATCTTTAGCAGAATATTTTTCAATTTATTAGCAGCTTCCACAACACGAGGTTCACCACTGAATTTGATTGCAATGCATTGCGTGGCTTCAGGTAATGTCCAAGGAGACGGCCAATCTGCATCTAAAAATTGCGGCGCTCGTTGCAATACCTCCGTTAGGATATCTTCCATTATTTGGTAAAATCTGAAAATCCATTCATCGCGCCTCGTGAGCAAATATTCTTCCATACTGGAATTGGATATTTCAAAGATAATATCTTTTGCCACATCTCGTTGTAGACCAATACCTAATAGTTTTGGTTTAACACTTATTATGCTCTCAGAGTCAATGTTACTCTCTGTGTTGGATATGATGCCCGAAGTTGAAGTTTCTTCTATCACAATCTTCTCAGACACATTTCTTTGAATAGAACAGTTTGAGTCACTGCCCTCTGTATTTCCATCATACATTATTTCGCTTATACTTGGTTTGTAACTCTCTAATGTATCGACTGGCTTGTTACACTCCAGTTCATTGGTAAGCTTAGTAAAGGGTTCCAGCCCAGTAGCAGGCACAATGCTGGCTGGCACATTGGCTGGCTCCTTATCATGAATATCCCCTTCACTGCTGAATGATGCAATAAACTGTTCTGGCACTATCTCTGTACCTTCACAAATTTCCCCACCTGAGGCTTTGTAGAGTGAAATTGGATTACTTCGGGCAGGATTTTTTCTCCTTCTCCACTTAAACTGTTTTTTTTCTGATGCTGAGTCATTAGGATGTTCCTCACATTTTTGATTGCTGTAATGGCGTTTCAATCGTATTTCTCTTTTTTTACAAGTTGAATTGTTTGTCATAATTCTTTCATTTGTGCCACCTTTAGCAAGAACTTTGCTGCAGGAGAAGAGTGGCGTAGCAGAAATCGTGTTCCTACTGTCACAATTAATTTCAGTACGTAAATCTGTCTGGACGCCAGCGTCTGTTTTTAAACTTCGTTCTATATCAATACTGTCAGATGCTATACTACACTCCTTACTGCGTTGCCTTGAATTGATTTCAAAATTTAATTTTGTAACAATTCTTGGTGAATCAGTTTTAATAAATGTTTTCTGATTATTTAGTACAGGTATTTTTTCAGTTTCATCTTTGAAAGCTGTTTCTTTCAAACTTTGATCAACAAATGGCTGAGACTGATTTGAATGAGAAAAGGACTCAAGTGACAGAAGACTTTTCACTTCTTCTAACGTAAATATTGGGATGTGAGTTGTGTATTTATATCTTAGCATGTCTTTACTGTTAGATATTAAAATCTAAAACAAAAAATATATGTAATTACAATAAATATTTACTTTTCAAATGCAACCCAAATTATATTAATGTTGGTACAAGTCTTACTTACCACATGGTTCATTTGTTCAGCCAGTTTTCGACAACAGTTAAACACATGCGCACTCTCTTTGTTTTCTATCTGAGACATTTCAGGAGAACCTTAGAAACGCACATAAGTAAGTAATTTGTGCAATCCCCCAAAAACAATAATATTAGCAACTAAAGAATAAGCAATTAACGAGTATTCACTTAAAATTTTTTTTTATCTAAAATAAAATCCCCTCTTGATTATAATTAAATCAAATCAATTTTACATAAATTCATTAAATATAATAGACCATAACCCAATTTTAATATAATCCCAGGTAAAATTATTGAATAAGATAAGATCAAATACAATATAATAGATAGCTTAATCAAAATAATACCAATTTCAGCAGAGCCTGCATCGAATTGTTGAGTTAGTAGTCTAATGACATTACGAGCACAAAACTTTAAATCGTCATTGCTAAAAGCAACGGTCTGCAGATTCATCATAACATACTGTGGAACCAGCAAATGACAATGTTCATCTGGAATAAAAAGTCCAGTTTACAGCAAATAAATAGGGCACAAAGACATACATTTGATATTATCAAATATATGAAAATGAAATAACATAGGTCACTGAGCTGAGAAAAGGAAGGTAAATGAAGCAAAACATCCCACGCTATGCATTCTCGCACATCTCTGGTGGAAACTCACACATATTCTGCAGTGAATTGCTCGGTGTAAGATAATATGTATATGTATAAAATGGCACTCAGCTCATACATAATATGTGCTAAGACAAAATTTTAAAATTATAAAAGTGATGATACTCAGGTAAATACCAAAATCAGTAGGATGTATACCTGCTTTGACCAGCATGCTGAGGTAGTTCAAACTGTCCATTAGGACACTTGTGTCAGGAACAATAAACCAAGAGCCCAGATTTGCACCAGCAATTGCTAAGTCTTTTAAAGGTTTCAAGCACAATTTTGATGGGTTTTTTGCACACATGCTGCTCTGCAAGAAGAAATTGCATCTGCTCAAGATAATAGAAGTGAAATTTATTTCTTACAAAGGTTCTAGTTTCATGGCCACATGAATCATATATTTCTTAACCATTTTAAGCATTAAAAGATAAGAAAAATTTTGTTTACTAGTAAATTTATGTGACTTACTTATATTTTACAATCAATAAACTCAACGGAAATAACAGAATAGTGCATTGAAATAATAACTTACACAATTGCTGTCTATGTCAGAAGAGCTAATGGTGTCATCCAACTTTGACGGCTCAGCTCGTGCATTTTCCCACCCCATATCACTCTTAACCACTGCAAGAATATAAATACCATTTATGCAACAAAAAATTTAAATATTACTCAGGGAGTAGGAGATTTCTTACCTTCACATAAACTGGGTGTATTTCCAGATGTAGAATTACCCTTTTTACAAGATAATTTCAGCCTCAGATCACCCATGTCCTGTTTCTTTTTCATCATTTTTGGTGCAGCCTTTTGAGGTCTCTTGTGAAAATATGGTTTTTGTTGAAACTTTCTTTGTCCACCCATTTTATTGGTATTCCTACCAGGATTTATAATCCCAAACTGATTATTAATTGGTAGTGATGTGTTTTGAAATGCTATGCTTTGTTGAAAGTTATCATATTGAAAGCTAACAGAAGTGTCTATTTTATTGACTGTAGGTGTTACAGGAGCTATGAAAAACTGACTACTGGGGGGGATGGACCAAACTGTGCTACTGAATGGTGGAGATTTTGACACCCACTGGCTGATTACACTTGAAGAGGGTAATGAATACTGGTCTGCCTGAGGGAACATGTGTGTCTGTTGTGTCAAGCTGGTAACTAGTTTTTTATTTAATGATCTAGTTTGACATGGTGGTTGGATAGTATTATTGAAAACAGAATGTGAAGCATCCATGGGTGGCTCATTAGGCTCTGGGTACCTGTCCAATTTAGAACCTGACTGGCTCTCCAACATCTTTGTTCTCTTTTTAGCCTTTTCTACCTGCAAGACCAAGTCATGATTAATTAAACAAAACATTATGGAGTTCAAATATTTTCTTATTTGTAAATCTCATTTTATCAATTACCTATCCAGTTTATATCAGTAACATGTCTTTGTGGTGCAAATATTGACACTTACATGAAAGAAAAAGAGATTCTCAATTTTCGAACAGGGTACCTATTGTTACTATCTATTCTAAATCCTACTTGATTGAATCTAGTAACATTGGGATACAAACCGAAATGCGGTTCTAATAGAGCACATACCTCGACCTCGCTTAAATTCCATGCTGTTTCTCCGGTTAAGGTATTGAAGTAGTAAATGTGGCCAGGGTGTGATTTAGACCGGCAAATAATCCAGGCATTACCGACAGTTGTAACTGTCTCTGATGACTTATTTCCATCCATTATCTACTATATATGAATTTAAAAAATAATTATAATCAATACAATACCATTCGCACACCATAAATTACTATTACATTAATATCTTATCTTTTGAACCTTTTGGCTAAAAGTTCCATCCAACCAAATCAATTCAATACAACGCATCAAAACTCAAATAATACTGATATTCAAAGAAAATCCCAAAATATGTCAGTCAAGATTGTGTCAGTATTGCTTGTGTCAACTATGTCTCTCAAACAATGAATCATCTGTCATCAAAGTCAAGCAAATCAAATCAAATCAAATCAAAAAGTTTTATTCAATATAAGGGACACTTGGAACACTTATTGAACGTCATTTTTCTTACGTTAACTTAAGTAAATTTACTACCGTTTCCAAAAGTAAGCCTGTCAGGAGAAGAAACGGCGAAACAAACTCCCCGGTTTTTTTTTTTTACATGTGTCCCTTCTATATACATAGGGTTGCTTAAGTACATTTCAATGGAAGAGTGAGCAACTCATTGCCATACTTGGCTATCATCAATATACTCAGTTACACTATAATATGCTTTTTCACAAAGTTTCTGTTTGATGCTTGCCTTAAAACTTAAAAATGGTAGTTCACACATTTTTAATGGTAGTTTATTGAAAAGGCGTATACTTTGCCCCACAAAAGAGTTACTAGTTTTGTGCAGTCTAGTCACAGGGACACGGAGTTTATCCCTCTTGCGTGTATTTATATTGTGCATATCACTATTTTTCTTAAAACTATCTATATTCTTTCTTACATATATCAAATTTTCAAATATGTATTGACATGCCACAGTCATTATCCCTATTTCTTTAAACTTCTCTCTGAGAGAATCTCTAGATTTGAGTTTATAGATTGCACGAACAGCCCGTTTCTGCAGCACAAAGATAGAACTGATGTCTGTAGCATTTCCCCATAAAAGGATGCCATAAGACATAACACTATGGAAATAACTAAAATAGACCAACCGAGCTGTGTTTATATCAGTTAGGTGTCTAATTTTCCTTACTGCGAATGCTGCAGAACTGAGTCTTTTCGACAATCCAGCTATATAAGCAATAGTAGGGTATCCACCAATTCACTATAGACGAAGAATTACACTTTATTAAGATGACGAAGCGAAATAGCTTTACTCAAGGTCGTAGCTATTTAATAAAAGATGGAGAAGATATGAAAGCTTAAGTAGTGTGTCCGTTTTATGCTACTGTACTTTAAAATAACAGTGAACACATTCTAAAAATTTGTACAAAAATATTTTTTTGCAAGGGTTGCCACGTCATGGCCGATCGCTTATTCGTCCTTATTTATTTTTTTAGCGACTTTTAAATCGTTCTTAAACTTATTTTTAACATATACCTAGATTCCTTACTTCTAGTAAAGCTTATATTTATATTGTGACGAAAACCCATCGATTTGCTCTGTCACTGTTTCCTGTGATATTTTTTTTTAATTCTGCAAATATGGAAGTTAGCGTTTAGACAACCTACAGCAGCCTAATAAACGTGAGTTTTACTTTTTTTTTATCCTACCATATAAACATTAGTTTCACCGTGCCAACATACTCAAAGTTTATATAAATGCTTAGCATTCAATGGAATAAAGTATATGATTTTGTAAGTAATAAAACCAAAAATTAACGATGTAGGTATATATTTTAATTCAGAATCTACATTATAGGTAGTGTAACAAAATTGTGCGTTCATAAAAAAACATACAGTCGAATTGATAACCTCCTCCTTTTTTTGATCATAAGAGAATATATACCTAGTTGTATGGCTGCCCCGTTGGTCTCTAAGTCACAAGAGTCTTTGCTGAACCCGATGGTCCTGGGTTCGACCCCTGGGTCGGGCAAAGAGTTACCTATTGGGTTTTTCAAACTGTAATTTCCCAGAAGCAGTAATTTGGATTAATGCCCGGTTATTTACCAGCCGTTAATGGGACATAGCCGGCGAAATTTTAAGTACGCCTCTGTCTTCCCCTTTGTATGTATGTATATCGTTGGTTAATAGAAACCTACTTAACTTATAATTTCTTGTGCATTGTAACCTGTGGTGTATAATATATTATACACCTTAATACATTATAAAATAAGTCCCGGGTTAAAGTGTGTCTGATGATATGTGTGAAATGTGGAATAAACCTACCTACCACTGAAATAGTGAATTAACATTCGAAAAAAAAGTACTTATAGAAACTTTCGGGTTATTAAAATCATTTTGTTATTATTTTAAATAAGAGTATATCAGGACTTCTATAATTTGGGTGCTGCTGTTCTTCAGGTATATTTTCAATATAAAATCCATGTTCGAGCTTCTCGTGGAAAGTTTTCCAAAGATCTTTTTGATCGTCAGATTTACGCAATTCCTGGGTTAGATAAATAACGGGCTTTTTTGTAGCCGATTTATTTAAATATTGTAATGTTTCAATGAGAGGATCGATAGCCTGTAATAGAAAGAAAGAGTTCATGGTTAATAATATTATATTTTTTGTTATCATCACATTTAAAAAAAAGTGCAGTTGATTTGAGAACCTCCTCTTTTTTTGAAGTCGGTTAAGAAAGATGAAGCAAAAATAGTCCATAATTACCTAAGTAGTATTACATTATTGCACAGCATTGTTGAGTACTTTTATCCCACGGAAACTTGAACTACGGAAAGAGACCCAGAGCCTCAGATGACAGATCTAACAAAATGCAACATGCATATGAAATTAATAATTTACCTCTTCATAATAAATACAATCAGCCAAAAGAATCATGTCGAATTCTTCCGTTAGTATTTCCGTATTATTATCTCCCCATATTAAAGACTCTGCAGTTGCGTAACCTCCCATACTACTTATTTTGGTTTTATTTTCATTAATATTGTATTTAAGTAATGGTAATGCATCTGGCAAGTCAGTTAAGGTAACTTGTGCGCTAAAACATAATGTGTATCGGTTAATATTGTGTGACTATATACTTATATCCTCACTAATATACTAATATCCTCATGCTTCACTTGTAGAAAAAAATGCACGGGAAAGACATATGTCACGTGATTGATTTATGTCATTTCCATATATATTTTAACGTTTCTATTATCGCAAGCGCGAGAGAATGTTACTGTATCTAGACCTACAGGTGCAGTCACGGAAATGCGCAGCGTTCATTTCATGGCACGACATGAATAAAATACATGCCCAGTTACCCCCACTATTTTTGCTTAGTGCTCGTGACGGCACCTGCATTATACAATAATACAATTATTTTTATCAGGTGACTAATATTTAGAAACGTACTTTTTTAAATTAAACAGTCTTTTACGCGTTAATATTGGTAATAAATGTGTTATAAATATGACATTCTAACTGTAATAATACCCACATTACAAGCAAATCATAATTTCAAATCACGTCATTATTCCAACATTTTTATTTTATTTCGTAAAGACTGGCCAAGTCTGTGTCACGGACAGCAAACTTATTTTGCATACTTAGGTTAATTCTAAAATATCAATCACATACACACCCTAATACAGCAGCCGTGAGACCAACAACTCCTAGTCCAGAACCTAATTCTAAGACTCTCATACCACTTAAAAAATCCGATTTATGCTGACTCATCATCTCCAAATACTTTGCCAAAACTAATGATGCATCCCAGACAACACAATTAATATCACCTTCCTTTTTTTGGTATATCTTTAAGGTTTTTAAGCAAACTTCAATGTCTATTTCTCTCGGAAATAAATGATTGCCATGGGAACATATTTTTCGCTGGGACATAGCTTTAGTCTAACTGATTTGGTCTGAGGTAGGTACGATCTTATGTGAAATATAAAATATGGTTTACTATAAGTAATAAATAGTCCATAACATATTTTATGCGCGTTAATGTTTGTAATCAAAGTGTTTCAATTTCTAGGCATAGGTCCGCAAGTCTGTAAGTTATTCAATCGCGAAGGCACCTACATAACTAAAGCTGTTTTTATTTAACGTCGCCAATAGTTAATGAGAAAATGTATAACTTTTCTATTTGTGATATCACTTTAACTCTTCACTCCTAGAGTAAAATGCGTATAAGTACATTATTTCTATCTCTATTTGTCACAATATCCAAGCAAAACAATTATAATTGCATTGATTAAAGCCACAGATGATTGAATGAGTACAGAACATCTTTTCTCCTTATTTATATACTGGCAATCCTTTTTTTCTATACGGTATTTACTGCCACTACTTAATACAACATCCTCAGAGCGGCCCTTTTACATCTTGATAATATTATTTTACGATAACTCACCGCGGTTAGTTAGTTGAATATCATTATAGGTAAGAGGTGATAAGTTGAGGTAGTGTAGCAGCAGCGTTCGTCAAAATGATACGATTATAAATGAAATAAAATTAATTACTTTGAAGGTTGAAGAATTATACGTTTTTTTTATATTGTGCTTATATTATGTTTGGGTTGGTAACGCACTAGGAAATTTTATTGTGGCAATACACGAATCATATGACTGACAGACAGTCATTCGCATTAGTTTCGAACAAAATGGCTGTGACCATGGCCCTTTTCTGGATATCTCTAGCGTTTACAATAATTGGTAAGTAAAATGGCTCCTCATTTGTCCTAAACCAAAAGCCCATCAGTGATTATGAGTATGGTCATCAATCGTTTCTTATTTTAAGGTACCAATGCTGCGGGGGAACTCAGTATACTTCACAGTCCCGAATCCCTGAAGTTTTCGGGATCTAGCAAGACCCTAGAGAGTTTATTGAAGGAAATTTTCTCTGCGTCTCTTGGACTATCGGTTGAAGAGGTAAGTTTTCGTAGTATTGAAATTTTGTCTGTGCAGCATTGCAACGCCCATTTTGTAGTAATCTTTTATGCCCTATTGTTTATTACATCTTTACTATGCGCGACAGAACTCTGAATGGAACGGATTATCTGTAAGCGACCCATTCAACACACCAGAGGCTGTTGTTCAAGTATACATAGATGGAGTGGACAGTCTTGGTAATGCTGTGAGTATAATTCTATAGACTTACTTTATACATACAGCAAGACATGTTCTGTTATGACATCTTTGTGTTTTTAGGCTGCAAGCAAGGCGCATGTATTCCCTCTTGTGGTGGATGAGTATGAACCAGACACATATGAAGCTGTGAGTCACAGGATCAGACAGCGTTCCACTAATGGCGGAAACACATTTGTCCACATCAAACTGTCTGACATTGATCAGGTAAATACATGGTCTCAATTAAAACTGAACTAAATATCTATTCTCACACTCATGTATTATACCCACATATGTTTATTTTTACCCTTCTCATGCACACATGCATATGCTCACACCTATATCCCATGCGCTAGGCAGATGCTCTCCATTAAAATAAATGTTTTAATTTATTCTTACAGTTGAGCACATACCAAAATGTGTTTGGTGTCATTGCACCACCCAAGGTACCCAAGATGTCACTACAGCACTTAAAAATGTCTGTTGAAGAAGACTATCAATTCCTTTTTGAACTGGAAATATTGAAAGAAATTACCAAAAAGGTTTGTATGATATTCATCAGTTGTACTCATTGTAAAAATGGTTAGGAAAAATAGGAATGCAAGGTGAAACTCGAACCCACAACCTCTGCAAACCGTGCAGTTGCTCTGCCAACTGAGCTACTCCTGATCACACCTCACATGATGGATTTTTGGTTGCAGTTTCAGAGCCATCTGTTGGTTGGCATACCAAAGTCTATTATTATATAATAATATTTTTAGTAACCATTTTTAAGAATTTAGAGTGTAAACATGTGTGCTATGCATAAATTTTATGCATACATAGTTCGATTTGTGATAGTTTAAACAAACATAATAGCAAATTTATAATGAATATCAATATTATAAATAAATAAATATTTAAAAACTATAGTTTGATAAACTGCTTCTACTGTAATAGGTATTCTATTACAAATATTCAAAGAACAATGCAATAAAAATTTAATATTTTCATGTCTATTCACAGGTTAAGTCTGGTGTCATCTCTCCTGACAACATAGTGGACCTGTACAACTTTAGGTTCAGTTCACTGCATGCTCTGTCAGACTTACATGGCCCCAACTCTCTGCAAACAAAGGAGGCTATGAAGCTCTTGAGTAAGTCAACTTACTGTACTTATTCCGCTTATTATTAATCATCCTTGGTTTAAAAGTAGTTCTATCTTTTATGATACGGATTTCAAAAGTTATGGACATAGAGACTTCACAGAAGATTGTGAAGTGCCATAATTTCTACACTATTTGTATAATATTTTAGAAAATCAATACAGTCTGTCTGTACCACTGATGAGTATAAGTATTTTATTTTGAAATGTCTGATAAGAAATTTCTCAATGTGTCTGTAGAACTGGAAAGCAGTTACAGAATCACTATCCATCAAGTTTGTATATGGCTACACAATAAGCTAATATTACCAGTACAAGTTGACTCCATATGTAATACTGACTGTAATTTGTGAATTTTTCATTATGTGATATATAATTTAGAATCGTAGAATCATAAAGTATAATTTACTCTAATAATACTTAGTATCTGGTTAATATACAAAGTAACAAAATCGTTGCCAACAGGTGAGGCGCTGCAAGATTTGAGCGATGCCTTCACAAAGGCTTACAATGGCTCTGTACTGGTCACCGCAGTCACCAGCGACGTTGCTCACACTCGTCGTACCATTCGCTCGGCCGAAACTGAACCCAACTCTACGGTAAAAACTTTTTCATAATTTGTTAGTTATAGTTACTGAACTGGTGGTGAATTTTCGACGTTCATAAATACCTTACCAGGGCCCAAACTGAATAGATAATTTTCATAAATTTAATGTTATATTTTTCTTCTACGATAGAACTTATAACACTCCAAGTTTTTTATTTCCCTCCCTTGGTGCCTCTGAAAGCACATTAAGCTGTCGCTTTTATTTGGCAATCGACAGGTCAGTCGGAGGCCTAAGAGAGTCTGATAACTGGTTTAACCCAGTTTGACGATCTTCCTCGTAAAAGGGGGTCATATGGCAGTCGCTGTGTATAAAAATCTGGTGATTTGCCACACAGGGTTGAATCAAATGCAAACCTGAACAATGAATGGGATAATGCCAAGGAGATGATGATTAATGCAAATTTTTTTTATTGAAAACAATTACATTATTGTAAAATGTTAAGTTTTCTACGGAAAATAATAGTTTTGAAAGAACATGCAGCAATTGTTATTTATCATGGCTAAACCACTTAACTGATATTGCTCAACTTTGGTATGGAGATAGCTGTTATCGCAAGGATGGATGTAGGGTACTTAAAAAAATCCAGACAGAGTGCTGGTTTTTAAATGCTAGTTTGAATATAACCTTGACTCTTTGAATTGCAGAAGGGTGAGGACTCGTACCCGGCTGACTACGCGGCCATTTTCAACATCATCTTGTGGTTCGGCGTCGTGTTTGTGTTCACCCTCGTGGCCATCGTGTACGCCATCATGGACATGGACCCTGGCAGGGACTCCATTATATACCGTATGACTAGCACTAGGATGAAGAAGGATAATTAAACATAATACTACTTTGAACTAAGTTCTACAGTATTCTCCATCTGCAGGTAAAGACAACAGTCGAATCTGTTTGTTACTCCTATTGTTTAGTGTGTAAAATAGTTGGTTAGTTAAAAAAAGCTTTTTTGTTGAAAATATGCAAGAATTTTATTTATTTTCAAATGTAAATAATATCCATTACTTCATAACCCCAATAAAATAACTTGAAGGGTTATGATTATTATGAAACCAAATAAACCTATGTAAATGTTTTGATGTGATTTGTGGCATTGTGTTGTAAGCTAATAGGTACATATTAGTATATAAGGTTCAAATATATATTATGATGTAATCGAATAAATTAATTGCAGTTTGTTGTTAAACTTATTAAGTATTTATGAAACACCAGTAGACAGTCTGTTCAAATTGATTAAATACATTCCCTGCCACTAGAATTATCTGTTTTACTTGTTTTACCTGTAGATATATATGCTGCTATCTCCTTAAATTCTGACGCCCTGGTTAAAGATATTTAATGTGTGTAACTGTGTCTGGCACCGCTCGAAACGTATTTGCATCGATACTCGAAATCCGAACGTAGGTTATACAGTAAGGCTAACACTAAAAAAGAGCGAGATGGCAATGACTGGCTCGCCATTGGGACTTCTCATGACTTATGCGCCTGGTCAGTGATTATAAAGAAGTTAGCTATCACACCTGGGAACGCAGAAATAAATAATGAAAAATGTGCGTCCCAGTGTGTTGGTTGAAGCAGAGTTAAATCAATCGGGTTACTAATAACGGTTAACCAATCAAAGCATGAAATCAGTTTCTCTCGTTTTAAAACGGTCTCGATCCCTTCTTAGTTGAGAATTTCTATCGAATAAATGTTATCATTTATTCTTATAATTGCTATCGAAAACTTATGTTTTCCATAGCAATTCATCAAAGAATAACGGTATTGGCCCCCTGCAAATAACCGGATTGCCTCCGTACCTACCGATGGATGCATGGATCGCTAGCCGAAATAAAAGCCACAAATAGGGTATATTATGTACTTAAGCACCATTATTAGTTCATAAAATTTTCCTTACAATAATGTTAATACTAAAAGATTCATCATCGAAAACAAATCAGTACTATGAAAAAGTCAATTAAATATTATTATTTTAAGATAAAATATATTTTTGGTGACAGTCACAATAGTCACATATTATAATTCACTTATAACTAGTAATTAAATACATTAGTGATGTAAATAAAAATGAATGATTATAAAAATGCACGAGCACCATCAAAGATGACGAATAGCGTCAAATAGCAAGACACCAGTAATGAGTGGTTAAGGCACAAGTAAAGAATTCATAATGTATCATTATGAATAGATTCACTAATCACGACGCGTATCGCTAACACATATATTAGTATATTTTAATTGTCGAAGTTTAATTCCACTCGCGTTATTAGTTATTTAAGAGTACAGCGGAGGCGTACTTGAAATAATATGCAATTCGAACAATATGATAAGATGAGACGGTGGAAATGTGTTCGAATTTTAAATGATTTCAAAGCCTCAACTTTGCATCATTGAGTGGAACAGAATGATGTAATTAATTGCGTCGCAACGTGTAGTGATGAGCTCGGCGCAGTCTCCTCCGTAGCTCCTGAGGCAACCGTTCGTAGCAACGTCGGCAGGCGGGTCGCTCGTCGTACTCGTAGAACTTGCTCTTTGTGCTAAGAGCCGCGTCGCACACTGAACACGCGAAGTGATGCACGCACCACGCCTTGTTCAACGCTGTGAACACTGCACAACACACAAGTATGATTCATACTGTTCAACGTCAACTAGGGGCTAAGTGCGAGTTTTCTCAGTATAGCCGTCGAACGCCATCGCGTTGACTTAATATTGAAATCCTATGGTTTGCCATAAAAAATTGCGTTTTACGCCAACGAGACGGCGATTTAGTATGTAAATATATATTATTTTCATTCATTATAGATACAGTACAGAGTATAAGGGCGCTTTGTTATCGAACTGGTCGTGAAGAATTCGATGGCAAATAATATAATATACAATATTTATAGCATAGATATTTAATTTCATATTCACGTACAATCACAACAAGAATAAAATGCACTAGAAATATGAAATATGTAGAATAGTTTAAAGTATTATATACATTTCCTTAGTGCAATTTTGTAAAGTCCTACTTTACAAAGAAGGGTAGGGAAGGTAAATGATTGTGGTCACTCACCATCGCCGGCAATGACTTGATTGCACACATAGCACAGGTTACCGAACAGCTGATGGTAATGCTGCTCGCAGTAAGCCAACCCCTTCTTCTCGTAGTGACGATGCCCGTGGAACGGCTTCTCGCACTTAGCACATACAAAGTGCTGGAAAAAAGTTATTATTTGATTAAATTATTTAAGTATTTATGCACACATGTTTTTGCAAGCACTTTTAATATATTATGTGGTATTGTCGCAGATGGCTGAAGCATGCAGAGACCCTGTAATAGCTTGGGCTATTTAATGCAAAATCAGCATTTACTTCTATTTATAAACTCTATATACTTACAGTGCATAAAGAACTACTTCAACTTATTATGTCAAATAAATTTGTTTTTTTTGACAAATAAAACAAACCTCAACATGCCAGTGCTTTCCGAGGGCAGTAACAATCCTCTCTTCAATGGGGCGACGGCAGGCACCGCAGATCGGTATACCCATCTTATCGTGGCAACGCAGGCAGAACAGGTTGTTCTGTAAATTGACAAAATACAATCAACCATTTTAGATTAGCCATCACGGCTGTAATTAAGAAGAGTTTTATAAATCGCTGGTCATAATAACATAAATATTGAGGGTCACGAAGCAACTAATTATTCATCGCCTACGCAACCCACGGTGTATTCAAATGACTAACCGCCCATGTAGTCATACTCATACCTTGCCTTACATTACTTTTAAGAAAACTTTGGTGAGTTATAAGATGGTTGCATAGAATTGCTCATGGGTAGGTGCCAATTGATATTTACAGATTTTGTTTGTGATGCATCTCACTACGGTCAACGCTTCAGGCTAACAATGCTTTATAAATCAACCGTAATTGTATTAAAGTTGCAACTTTGTGAAGTTTAAGCAAATCACAATTTCAAGTTGCATATGGGAAAGTCAGTAGGGATTAATGTATAGATATATTGAAGTCGCCATTTCCATACAATATTATTTTGTTTATTTAAATGCATCATCCTTCTGAACCATGCTATGGATCTTGATACGGTATTTAATAACATATAGGAGACTAGCGGCCGTCACGCGGTTTCACCTGCGTAGTTCCCGTTCTCGTGGGAGTACGGGGATAAAATATTTGTTACTTTTTGATAATGTAGCTATCCATTGCTGAAATAATTTTTCAAATCGGTCTATTGGTTTCGGAGCATATTAAAAAAAAATAACAAAACTATCTTTCCTCTTTATAATATTAGTTTAGATGAGCTAAAATAGCTAAAATAATTTCAAATAATATTTAGAGATACAGAAAAATCGATGTTTTGTAATGGTCTTAAAAATCGTAATCCGAAACGAAGTGCGGTCGTGTCACTAGTAATTGTATAAAAAGACTTGTTCTGAGTAATATTCACAAATTAATAATACTTACAACATCATTGGCCGCATAACCTGGACGGTTCTTGACCTCCCTGGCGGTGTGGTCGAGCTCGAGGCCGCAGGTGGCGCACGTGAAGTGGTACCCGTGGTACACCTCGCCGCGGTAACGCAGCGGCTCACCATCGATCACGCCACTACACATTTATAGTAATTTATATTCTATTAGGATCCTTTAATTTCATTTACACACATCTCCATTATACCACTCAAATGGCAAATGCAAAAAGCATGTGGCCAATCTAATAAAAAACTGGTAAGACCATAATTTTACTGCCTATAGCGAGAAGTGCGATGGTACAATGAGATGGTAGGTATTCCTCAGAACACTTGTACAAGTGGAAGAATACACACTGGGTACCCGTGGAGTTCTCAAGTTTTATGACACTTTTTCAGTGAAGATGCCAATTTAAGTTTACAGAAACCTCCCATGCGCAACTTCACATATTTTTATTGAATTCTCATCAACCAGATTTCGTCACAATCCTTCCTCCAAAAGCTTGTAGTGTGGCAGTATGAGCAAATCACAAGTTAAGAAAAATACATTGATACAATACCAGTGATACTTGAAGAACCACACAAACCTCTATGGCATAGAAAAAAATATAGTAAAATAAAAAAAATTATGGAAATGCATGCAGGTAAATAGAGACAAGTTGAGAGAAGTTGCTTACTGGCACTTGTGGCACATATAGTTCTGCAGGCCATCAGCCTTGATGCGTGCGTTACAAGTGTGGCAGAGAGCGCGGCCAGCGTTCTTGATGAAGCCCGCGTCTGCCAGCTCCACGGAACACTCCTCGCACCGGAAGCAGCTTGGGTGCCAGTTGGCATTCATCGCCTTTATCACGCGACCAATCACGAATTCGCCTGTGATTTGACAAATAATTCTTAGTAAAACAATGTTGATGAAATCGAACTCAAACTATGTAAGGAATGGCGATATACAGAGCTAGTTGGTTAAAAATTATCTTCGGCATGTTTTCAGCTCCAATTTTAAGTATAATATTTTTTAATGATTTTATGCTTAAGTATATTGAAAATTTTTAATAAAAGTGTGATATGACAGATAAAACAATTACCGCATTTTCCGCAGCATGGAGCGAATAGCACTTGGAAGTCGTGCTCACAATACTTGCGTCCTTCAAACTCGTAGAATGTACCCTCGGGAAACACACGGAAGCATTGGGCGCATCTACAATTGTAAGTCACAAGGAAAATCAAACACATGAATTACTAATGTATATTAAATGATGTCATTGTAATTTTAAAGTTACTACTTTTCCTTCATTCGGGCTACTGTAAGGCCAAGAATGTTGTTCAACCAATATTGACTATGCATGTGGATTGATGTCAAATAATATTATAAGCATGAATGCATGATCACATAACAGTGAGGCAAATAACATGTATTTCATGTAAGGAATTCACAACTTACACAAAACAATTGGTATGCCATAACTCCCCATTGGAGTTAACAATCTTTTCGTTTGGTTCAAAGCCATCGCCACACCTTGTGCAGAACATATTATCCAGAGACATAGTGGCTATTCTGCAATATTACAAGAGTTATCATTACATTTAGTTATTTTATACTGACACTCTGTTTATACAGAAAGTTGCTATCACTGTCTCAAATAATCATCTGTAATAATAATAAAAGTATGACAGGAGCTATAAAAAATATGACTATTATGAGTTGCATTGGTTTCAAGTGATAGAGCAATAGTATGTATAAACAGATGGTCAAATTTTGTTAGTAGTACTTGGTGTGATAAGTAAAATTCAAATTTAATTATGATACCGATGTACACCATATGAAATTAATTGCAATTAAAATGTTGAATTAAATGATTAATTTTATTTTTTAATTCTTGCATTTTTATGGTGGTGAATAGGTTTACCCTTCATGCAGATATGTGATATAATCAAAATTACAATGTTATACACCTATCAAAAAAATAGATTAAGAGCATTTATAGATTTATTGAGAAGCTGGAAGTACACCTAATGTGAAAAAATTTATGTGCATTTTTTGGATTTTCACTCACATTCTATCATCAAATAAATATGTACATATATTCTGCTCACAGAATTAAATTGAGCCATTTGAACTTGTAAATAACATTATTATAGTGAGTTGGTATGTATGCACATACAAGGAGTTAGTTGAATTATTGTCAGCAAACTTTTCATCAATATGCTGTTGTCTGCTTTGTGCAAGTAAGCATCAGAAATGAATTGAATTACATGATAAAGGTGTGGTGGGTGTGATCGAAGTTAATTTGGAAGCGCCCGATATGAGCAATCATACAAGTAGGTTAACCACTCCCACATCCTCGACAGATGTAGCTTACCCTGGCATTTTGCACCACAAACGTCTACTATTTACTAATATAACACCTTCCTCACTACTCTGTCGAAAGAAGATTACCGTTTAAACACTTAATTCTTTATTAATATCGAAATATTTCACAAATTCTTCATATTTTTACGGAATGATGTAATGCAACAAATATAGACAACAAAGTCACTTTTAGGTAAGTGGGTACATACTTACATGTATTAGCGTATAAAGAGTGAATATACCAAAGTTTGTTATTCTTATCTAAGGCTTTCTATTTTATCTTGGAAGCGAACGATATTAATAATCACAAAATATTATAATTTATAAAAAGTTACTACAAATGTGTTAAAACGACCTAGACAGGTAGGCAAGCGTGACAGACAAAACCACAGAATAAAAATTAGGAATGACACCTAGTCAAATGTCAATTTTGTCGTACAATGCGGTTAACTTAAGGTTGATTGACTACCACCCAATAGCCAGGGTCTAAAAATATGGCTATGGTATCCCCTGCCTGTCGTAAGAGGCGACTAAAAGGGGGCCGGAGGGCCTGCTGGCGGTGGTCGGGGTGGGAGCTTTGACCACCGGCGCGGGCCCGGGAAGGTGGCAGCGCGATGTGGCTCGCGCTGCCTTGCACAGCGAGGTCTCTAGGGGCGGCCCTAAAGCTGCCCCGGGGATGTGCCCCGGCAAAGTGTGGGGGGACACCGGTGCGTTCTATTAGAGTACCCGGAGTCCCCCCTGAGCACTGAGGACGGCCACCGGGGGGGTGTTAGTGCGGAATACTCCGGTTTTTTGTACTACAATCTTCTTAGAAGATGCAAACTTTCAATTCGAAGGGTAACGTTTATTTTTTTTTCTTATGAAAATTGTATAAATATGTATTAAAAAAGAAAATTATGACATCGTGTAAATTTTCTTTTTCCTTTGATCAATATCCCAAAATTTTATTTTTAATGTACAAAATTTTTTATAATTAAATATTATATTCGTTTATTATCACTTGTAGGTAAATCAATGACAAACAATTTCCAATTTGGTAAACTTGAAAAACTTAATTTCTCTTGTAGATATCCCTATCTGAAATTTTATTTTGTCTGCTGTCCGCTAAATTCAGGGTCATATAAAGAAAATGTTTTTTGCTTATGATCAATCTATTTTTAAAACAACAATGTCAGTCACACTGACATACTGACTGTCAAAAAGTGCGGTAATTTTTCTAAATTTGTTGATGATTCGGTTTCATACGATTCTGTTAATTCTCAGATGAGAAAGATATTAAAATGGGTGAAGAAAGTATTAAAACTAATTTAAGATCCGTTAAAGAATTTGTCCTTGATGAACAAAGACTCGTGACATACATTTCTCTTAGCAAAGAGCTGTGCATGCATGTGAACGATACCAAGATTTTACTGGCAAAATTAGTTGGAGACATAAAACGCAACAATCCTAAAACAAAGTTAAATGTGAAATACATCTTATCAGGATTATTAGAAAACAATTGTGCTCGTACACTAGTGTGCTCCGAGGAAGAAATAGAGACACGGAAGAATGAATTCAAGAATGTGTTCTTTCAGCACATTTATAGTGTGGGCAAAGGCCTGCCATCAGCGGACAACTCTGTTTTGGTCGCTGCAAATAGATTTGATGATTTAGCGCTATGTACCGGGTTAATAAAGAGCAAAGTGTGTTCAAAACATAGTTCTGAAGAAATAGGCATCTTGAAGTCGAATTCTAGCTCTAACCTGGTTCCGAATGTTGAATTGGTCCACAATCAACAGAAAAAGGATAGCAAAGTAAAGGTCAACGAAGTGGTTAAGAAAGCAAAAGTAGAAAATGTGGAGAGCACTTCTAAAGCTACAGTTAATAAACCAGAATCAATTATTAAATCAGAAGTAACATCACCTAAGAAGGAATTAATTAGTAATAAAACTCAAGCCAAGAAAAATGGCATCAAAACATCTAAAAGTATTGCAGGATTCTTTGCAAGAGATAATAACACTTCCAGCGCTAAAACTGCTAAGGGTGATAGTGGTGGAAGCAAGGAACCCATCAAAGTAGAAAAGGAAGCAATTGCAGACATAAAAGTGGAAAAGATGGACGTAGAAGAAAATGGTCCTGTAAGCAATGGAGTAAAAACTATTTCAAAAACTGAAACAAAAAATAAATCTTTGAAAGCAATCAAGAAAAATGCTAAAGTTGACAATAAACGGAAAAGAGTATTGCATGTATCGGATAGTGAGAGTGACAATGAGAAAGAGAAAGATGATCCGTTTGCTGATGATCCAGTGCGAACAGAACATGACTCAGATGATGAAATCCCTCCTACCCCACAACCAAACACTGTCAAAATAACCTCTGGAATAGTCAACCCTAAGAAACGAAGGAAGATAGTTGACAAAACATACACCGATGAAGAAGGATATGTTTTGACTAAAAAAGAGGAAGTCTATGAAAGTTGCTCTGATAATGAAGATATTAGCATAAAGGAAAATGTAGAACAAGTAATGGAAACTAAACCTAAGAATGTTACAAATGATGAGGTGTCTCCAAAGGAGAAGAAAACTAAAAATAGTAAGAAAAAAGTTTCACCTCCACAGAAAGGCAAGCAGGCTACGCTCATGACCTTCTTCAAAAAAGTTCCAAACAAGGGGTAGTTTACTTTGGGCCTTTTTATACAAATTATGTGATTGTCTAAATGTATTGTTTATGTCTACTGGTTACTAGTTTTATTGTTTGAAAAAATCTTGTTTAAGTTTCTTTTATAAAATGAAACCATAGCATCAGATGTAATACCATTTTATTCTTATAAATAAACATTATAAAAGTCTTATAATAATTGTTTATCTTTTAGTACCAATAGCTACAACCCAATCTGGGTGAACTTGAACATCTACTAAATATGAGCATTTAGTGTTGTAAGTGGATGGCTGAAAATCTTGTCCAGATACTTGTCTGTAAATAAAAAAATAAAGCTTTTATAAAAGTAAAATTCTCTTTTAAGTACCTAGATAATAAATCTTGAATGGGATTTGGAATTTAAATGAAAGTTCCATTATGATCAATGGTGCACATATCTCTAAAAAACTCATCAGGTCAGGTTTCTCTTCAGGAAATTGCTGCTACTACTGACTGAGATTTGATATAACTCACATTGTTTTTAACCCCCTAATTCTTATCAAATGCCCTCCAAGACTCTAAGTAAATTATGTATTACATTGTGCGGTATTAAACATTTTGTCCAAGTGTAAGGTAGATAAATAAAGTACTTACTTATTCTTAGAAACATTATCCCATACTACTTTGACACTGCCGTCCATACCAGCTGAGCAGAGTAGAGAGTTATCATTGGATGTATCACTGAGGTCTGATACTATCCTGTTAGTCAGACTGGGCTTTCCCACGGAGGACCAGTCTAGCGCTGTGACCTTGCCGTGATGGCCGCGGTATTCATGTATACATGTACATGCTGCTAGATCCCACACCCTTATTTTTTTGTCATCACCTGGAACAAATAATAGATTATATTATATGTAATCATGTTAAAACCAACCAACATAATATTAATTATGTCTCCTTAGATTACAATACGGAATATCCAGAGACTAGTAGATGTTAAAAAAATGTTGCTGCTTTGAAAAAAATTTGCTGTCATGTATACAAAAAACCGGCTAAGTGCTAGCCAGACTCAGACAGAAAGGGTTCCGTACCATATTATAGATAGATCAGGATCCCATTTTACTTGTGGAAGCTGTTTCAGTCTCATTGGTTTTGAAAATGAATGTACAACATAACAATAAGTCTATATTTTCTAATATAACAGACAATTTTCAAAACTCTTTAAGGAGTCTAGGCTCAAGAAGCTCGTATTCGATTATTTTTTTCTTACCGGCACTAGCTAAGTACGATCCTGATGGTGAGAAAGCTAGCGCCCTCACGACACTCCTGTGTCCACAAAGCACACGCATCAAGCGCGCGTCACAGACACTCCACAGACGCACGCTGCGGTCCGCGCCACCCGTCGCTATGTATGCTTCGTTGGGGTGGAATTTGACACACTGTAATGTAAATATTGAATTAATAACATGTTACAAATACCATACACTTTTCGAAATTATAACATGATAGATTAGTGAGTCTATCAGTGTATCTCAGGTAGAACTTAATATAGAATTTATTAGATTAAAATAGTATCGGAAAGTGGTTATCATAAATTTCAATGCAACATGCTCTGAGAAATAAAATTTCTTTGACTCACTGTGACATCAGAGACATGACCAACAAATACTCTAACAGGAAATGTTCGGTTTAAAGACCATAGCTTTGCCGTCCTGTCGTGGGAACCAGTGACAATGAATAGGCCACTTTTTGAAACATCCATACACCAGATGGGATAGTTGTGACCTCTGTAAGAAATTACTTGGTATGTAAAACAAGGATCAGGTAATCTTCTCGTGTCAATTAAATGGAGAATAAAAAAACTCACCTGTATATTGCAGCACATGAGTAGTCAGTCAGTCTCCAGGCTCTCATAGTGTTGTCATGGGAAGCAGAGAGGACCAAGTTCTCTTTAGAGAGTATTGTGACGGCCTGCACTGGGCCTGAATGACCACGTAATGGCAATCCTGCACCTATTTGGCTAAAAATAGAAGTTAGAAGCTATACTTTTTCATAAAACTAAAATTTATACAGTTAGGCACAGTTAGTTTTATGGAAAAAATATATTGACTCAGTATCTTACAGTGTATCATCATCTGGCGAGGGGTCGCAGGGTACATAGCACGCCAATTCCACTTCAGAAATATTTCTGTTGACTATCCGTTTCACATTATTTTGACCAAGATCCCATAATCGTATTTCAGAATTACTGAATCCTCCACACAATATATTACAGTTGGTGTCTGTTTTTGCACAAATTAAACTGAAATACATACAATATCAACATATGTACATGGTGCCCAAGATACAAAACATGCTCTATTTAACACTTACTGAGTATCAGGTGCTGCAATTTTGTAAAGTTTGAGCGGAGCCATAGAGTCCCTTACTCCTCTTATAGCCTCCTGTAGATCTCTCAGTTCCTTGTCTACGCTTTGGTACTCTGCATGGCCATTGCATTTTGCAAATACATCTATAGAGAAAAAATTATCAACATCTCTTACACAAATAAATGCAGTGCAAATTTTCCAAAAAATAATATGATTTAAATAAAGTACCATTTAACTCTGGAATTTTTTCTAATGAGTTACTTCTCGTGACATTTATTTCTTCCTCCATCTCTTCTTCCTCATCGTCCTAAAAAGCATATTAAATGTATTAAATCAGAAGCTTTTTATAAAAGGCTGAGTGAAGTTCAAGAAAATACATTTTTCATGATACTTCAATAGTAAGCTTCAGTAAATCTATAGTATAAACAGAACTATTTACTCATGCAATAAAGTTCAATTTTCTGGGCCCGAAAAAATGGGATGAGTGAGGTGCTGACTGAAGATGGAAAACTCACAGAAGATTTCTTCTTAGTATCATTATTGATGTCAATGTGAAACCAAGTTTGCAACACTTGTATCAGTAACACATGGCCATGCTTGGATAAGTAAGCCTTCAGCATATTCAAGGCATCCTGAGAGAGGTATATGTCATACTTGCAGGATCTGAAATGAAATTATTTCATTAAATAGGAAGATAAATTAAATCTGTATTACATATCAAACTAGCTTGCAGCCGCAGCTTCATCTGCGAAGCATATGCAAACTTGCAACTACCATTTAACCTCAGAAAACCCTAATTAATTGTGTAACTACATCTCAAGAAGAATACGCCCTCATACATTTTGCATTTCTAGGACCAGAATAATTTTTGGTATCTCTCTGTAGCTAACTCTTGATGTAAGTCATTCAGGGCTTTGAATTTTACATTTATAGATTAGATATGACCAAACCAATACCCATGTAAATGTCTTTTCCACTTGATCATCAGTCTTTTCATTCATAATCAGTTTTGAGTACTCTTAGCATGAGTTAAATAAATTTACCTAAAAGCAGCAATTGATGGCCTGGTTTCAACCTCTTGTAGTGTGTAAATAGATCCAATTTCATCGAGTATTTGGTTCATGAAATCCTTTTCTGGGGTCTCATTATCTATAGTTCCATTTTGTAAAGAATTAAATAGTTGTTCCAAGCTGTTGGGCCGATAGAGAGCTGATGGTAGGTTGCCATCAATGGGTTGGTGGTATGAGAGGTCTTTCTGAGGCAATGTTGCTGAATGTCTCTTGAGGAACATCTGTGCAGGCCCTCCATGCCCTCCCCTAAGCATTTCCAGGTATAGATGACAAAGCAATGGACTCAGTAGACCTGTTAACTCATTTTTTACCTTCTCATTCTTGATGTCCTTTATGAAATTCACCAACCTATTAAAATTCACTTTTAATAAATTTTTGTAAGATCAACATTTTATTTATTTACATTTTTTTAAGACATTAATATCTAAGAACAACAATAAGTTTTGTTTCTGAATGTGGGTAGAAGAAGACTTAACAAATGATGGATGTATTGTGTGAAAGAGGATATGGCTAGAATGGGAGTGAATACAGATATGACGGCGATAGAGAAATGGAAGAACACACAAATAACATGGGAAAGACATACACAACCAAAAAAATTTACTTATTGGAAGATGCTTGACAGAAGGGTAGTGAGACTGGAATGTACCTCACCTGTTGTATTGCACGTCATATTGTGCTGGATCATTGTTGATACATGAGAAGAGAATGGAATTAGTCCGGCTCGCTTCGCACTGCACTATCGTAGCTACAGCCATTTGTTCAGCGCTTCGACTCAAAGAATTATTGTTGCTAAACACGTCTACATTCTGAAATACATGTACAGTTTAATTTGTGTGTAATATATGTATAAATGTGTAAATATAGAAAAGTAAAAAGCGTTTTAAAAAATAACTTACAGGGTAGTTTCTACGTTCTAAGTAGGAAGCGACTGCAGCTTTAATAGCATCATTGCGAGTTTTTTTCATCAAAGACATCGAAACTAATCACGAAAGTAATATAAATCTTTTCTTTTATTTATTTTAAATACAAACATTTCTCCATCTAATTCAACCAAAGTATCAATCAATCAAACAAATGTCAACTTTTTAAGTCAAACCTCAAAGTTGTCAATTTGACGTCTTGAACTTGAAGCGAACATATTTCTTTGTCTATGTTTTGAACCATAAAATCTGACAGTAGTGAAAGATGGGTTCATAAGATCTATGGTGCAGCGCCACAGTGAATAAAACAAAGAAATCTGCAAGAAATAGGTAATTGAAACAAAAGAATAAAATTAACAATACACTTTCTAATTTGATTTTTATATTATAAAGGAAAGAGCCATGATAGACGAGTGATTTGATAGAATAATCACCTGCTGCGCAAGTTTGAATCCCAGCGGAATTCAGAAAACGATGTATGATTTATGAGTTTTTATTATTATCCTTACGATGAACGAAATCATCATGAGGAAATCTGCATATGTCTCAGATGTATCTCAATGACTTGTTAGCTATGTTATATTATGTACAGTGGGATGGAACGATCAGTCCGAAGTTATTTAAAGGCCGTATATCCTTATAGTCTTATGAGTGTCACTGACACGCTCCTACCTTATAAACAAAGCTTATATACATAAAGGGAATCGCTGTGCTATGAAAATGAAAGACGTGTTTTCACTATTCCATACAGATTCCACTGTAGCCGTTTCTTCCATTAAGCACTGACGAAATATTTTGAGAGTGCGATTTCATAAGAAAGAATGAAGAAGGACCAAACGAATGAAGTTTTTTATTTTCATATGGGTACTAAATCCAAGTATTTAGTTATTATAATTAATTAGTTATCAATCGTTTGCCTCCTTAAAGACTAGCAGCTGGACCTGTGCAACGCAAGATTGGGCAGGACGGTAAACTGGTTATGTTAAATTGTGACCTCAGAAAATTATTACGCTGTTGATGTAGGTACGTACCAGACCAGGTACCTACTCATATTAAGCTGCGACTTGTAAGAGAACATCACAGATAGACAGCCAACCAGTATCGTTCGAGATGGCCGCCTCGACTGTATTAATCGTGCTGCATGTTTTATTTGCGGGTGTGGTTTATGCAACCAAAAATCACTTGCCTGATGAGTTATTCAGCGGTGCATACGAGTTTATAGATTTGACGCACCCATTTGATAATCAAACTGTGTATTGGCCTGATTCGCAGAACTTTGTATTTACAAAGAAAATTGAAAAACATGCTGAAAACAGTTCTTGGTAAGTTTTGTGCACCTAATCACTTTTACGTTTACGCTCCTGTAATACTGAAAACTGTACAGGTCTCGTCAGGATTTAAGAGTGCGTACCTTGATTGAATGTGTAGTAATTTTATAAGACAGACTTATAATAAGAATCATGCATATGAATGACGCAAATAAAAACATACGTGAAATAGTTGGGATACCCCCACTATTTTTGTTGCGCGCTCATAACTCGTGACGGGATCTGTACGTAGTAATTATATTTAGTAATGAGTAAGTATCCTATTACACACCAAATGGCCCTTTCACGATGCATAGGTGGAGGTCGCGGGTTCGACCCCGCTGAACTGTTATCTAATTCTCTTGGTATGCACGAGAATTTATGTTTGCGATAAGGTATTGGAATTGGAATAGGAGACTGGCTGGGTTATATGTACCTTGATATTATTTACGAAGATTGTCATAATAGACATAGGTCTTGATTAGTCGTAACTGGTGGTAGTGGCGCCAGCACTGTCCAGTAGGCACCTAATTATGTATTTAAAACATGAAATCATGTCTACAAGGTTCACACTAACTAAACGGAGGAAATTATATTATCCGTATTTTTTGAATTGGACTTAATAAGGATGTTTGTTATAAGGTCACTGTGTAGTAACATTATGTTCATTTCTAGGTACGCCTCTAATGACTTCGCGGCGGGAGAACATGGCGGGACCCATATTGATGCACCGTACCATTTCTACCGGACTGGCAAACATGTGGCAGACCTTCCTCTCGAAAACTTGATCGTATCTTGTAATTAACCAATATTTCACATATCATTATTACCCTATCGTCTGTAAACATATTTTATTGAATTCAAAATTTGTTGTTCTAGTGATAATCGTCGACGTCAGTTCAATAGTGAATGATAATCCCAATTTTGTATTATACAAACATCATTTGGATCATTTATTGAATACTAACATGGGCAAGCCGTGTTTAATTATATTCAAATTTGGATGGAGCAAATATTTCCACGATCGCTTTACCTATCTGGGCTTGGACGAAAGTAATCCAAAACTATTAAATTTTCCTGGTGAGTAAGGTGTTTTTCACAGTCCTATAAATAGGTATCAGACTTATCAGAGGTAATTTCTTTTTACGCCTTAAGCCTTTATAGCCAAAGATCAAATTTAATTAGCCGCCGCGGTAATCGAACCCAAGTAGCTCATGAATATTGCACGCTTACATGAATAGCTCCAACGACACACATAAAATACCACCGAAAAAGATTAAGTACTATGTGGAACACCATTATATCTACTGGAACCGATAAAAAAAAATCCAATTTAAAAAAAAAACATTCAAACAAAAATACTACTATTCCAACATTCAAGAGACGTGCCACGGATGCTTAACTTTTATTCAATTCATGAATTTGAAATGAACTTGCTGGGTAAATGTTTTTTTTAGCATCTAACAAACATGATGAATATTTTAGGACTGAGCGCAGAAGTTGCAGAATGGGTGGTGTCGTATAAAAATGTAGTGGGTGTCGGAGTGGACGTCGCCTCTGTCGACCCTGGCTCTAGCATTGACACCCCAGTTCACGTCATAAATGCTAAAGCTGGACTATACAACATAGAGAATGTTAATTTGAACAGTTATATACCGGGTGGGTATCATTGCAGTATTGGCAATCATTGTGTAACTTTCCTTTAGCTCCGGGATATCAGGGATAAAAAAAATATTATTTTGCTAGACCTTGCGTCAATTATAATTAAATAAAGATGTTTGCATGCATGTAATACGAAAGTGCACAACGAAAATAATATGAGGTGAATTAAAGGAGGCCTTGCATTTGCTCTTTTTTATATTCTAGACCTAAATCTATTTGTTACAAACGGATACGAGGTCAGTTGAAATGGGAAATTATTAACTAATGCATTAATAATCCTCGCATTTTTTTCAGATCATGGTTGCGTAGCACTGGTATTGCCAATGAAAATAACGGCAGGAACTGGGGCACCCCTGCGGTTGGTGGCTATATGCCCTAAATCTAACCTATCAAACGTGAATAATGATTAGAATAAGTTATCAATAAATACAACAAAATACTGCGCCGTTATAAAAATATCGCAAAAATATAATAAAAACACTTTTTTATACGATATGTTTATTAAGTAACGAATAATAGCTCTGAAGACAAGTGAAGAGAAATGACCTTCAAGTAACACCTACTAAATTACACCAAGTAAAATGTTAATCAACGATAAGATCAGATGAAACTAAATAACAAAAACAGTGATAATATTTCAAAGGAAAAAATATTTAGTTTTTAATCAGTTTTTATGAAAATACCTTTTTCGATTAAGTTATCATAAACGAGTTCACCATTCTCATTCCGCAATACAACATTTGGAATAGAATCTTCGTATGTGATTATGTTAGCATTGAATGGTTCTTTATTCAGGAATGTTTCTGAGAATTCTTGTGCAATGACTTGCGTATCCAAGTCTTTATTCAATTGTACTCCATAAAGTTTCGCTGCAATAGTAGCAGGCGGCAGCTTTGTCCATTCCTCTTTAATTTCCCTTACATCTGCTAAGGAAAGAATTTCCACATTTCCGTAGTCTACGTATCTTACTTTGATTTGGTGCTTGGCTTCGCTGTATTGTAGTACGGTGGCCCTATACCACTGATTGTCTTCTTGGAATAAAGCAATGCACGCTTTGTTCTCATATATGCCATTCAGGGGATTCGAATCTTCGCCTTGAATTTGAAGTTGTTCAAACATTTCTTGATAGAGTACGTTTGTTTCATCGTCGTGAATTTGGTTTAATTCTAGTATATTGACATCGTTTATGATGTTTATGCTGCATTTAAACTCTTCCGGGAAATTATTTTTTGGGAATGTAATGAATTGACCAGCCAATTCTTCAACTTCCATTAACTTATTCCAATCCTTTCCAATGAACGAGTTGATATCGACAGAGTCTTGCGACTCAGACAAGATCTCGAATTGATCATCGTCAAAAATGTAATCAGGCCCTGAATCAGACTCGATGATAATCGCCTCTTCGTGTTTCTTACTGGCTTTACTTGCCACGAACTTGCGAACTACCGCTTTGGAACCATCTGTATACACAGCCATTTCGAATTCGACAAGGTGATCGTTGATCCACAGTTTATTATATTTCAACTCGATTGGTTTTAATCCGTTAACTGTTTCGCCTGATACTTTGACATAGCATTGTTTTTCAACAATTGATTTGTGAATGTAGTCGAGGGCCTGCCTGTCCCACTTGCCACTCACCGGCCGAATACGATCGAGGATGCACCTGTGGGCTTGTATTGGTATTTGGTATAGCGCGACACTCTTCCTCAGGTTGCTAAATGAGCATAATTCTTCATTTCCATAATCAATATAATGTATCAAGCAAGTAGAGGCTTCTTTATTGACTTCGAGTACTCGTCCTCTATAAAAGCGATTATCTAAGAAGAAGAGCGCGATACAGGGCTCTCCAACGGTCCACTTGGAGTATTTAGCTTTGGGATCGGGGTTTTTGAATCTCACATCGAGAGCTTTACGAATCAAGTCCAGAGTATCTTGCTGAGCCGCATCGTGTAAATATATGACACCATCATTGTCTATGTACCTATTGTAAAAAAGCTCAAAATAATTACTCTTAGTTCATTCACATATCGTACGCAGAGAACGATAGGGGCTCAATTCAAAAATCAATTTTGTTTGGAAGTCGTAATCAAAGATCGACATGTTTGAATTTATAACTTAGGCAGTAATACTCTTACCAGTTCTGAATACAGTGTATTTCACATTTTAAATGTATTTTAGTGTCAATAAGTGTTAAGATAATTTTTTTTATAACAATGACGCGTAGAAAGTTTTCTTTTATTAACATAATCATTTTCCAAAATTTTTGAGTTGAGCCCTTATTGTTCTGACCGTGCGATATATTAGGATATTTCGTTGAAAATAGCGGCTTTTCAACTGTGTCTACATGACAGAAAAGGTTTTACACAAATTACACTGCTTGTGAAGGGAATAGGTAAACGATGTTTTTTTTAATTACCAAGACATAAACAAATAAAATGGGAGGGTACTTAAACAAAATAAAATCACTCACGTTGGCATGGCTGTGAATTCCTTGCTCGGCAGTGGTTCAGGGGGCAGCCAATCCGATATGAAGATAGTGTCCGACGTGTTAGCGGAGAGGTCATCTTCGTCTACGTGGTCTTCGCACTCGCGCGGCGTGCTTCTGTTGCTGTCAGAGTGTGAGAGGACCACTGGCTTCCTAGGCATCGGTTCTAGCTGCAGCCAGTCGTGGACTGACCCAGTAATGTTAAGGAATGATAGCATCTCCTCGTCGCCTTCGGTATTGGAGGTAGATTCCGGCATCTATAAAATATTGACAATGTTATACAGATCTCAATATGTTCTGTATGAGATCTATTATATCTTATACGGATCTGATCGTTGAGTCACAAAGGTAACGCATGTAACTGAGATGAGATGAGATGTGAAGAAACGAGATTAGCAAAGGTAAGAAATTAATTCATAAAGGATGTCTGAATGTAGCAGTAGTGACTGAGAAGTTGAGTACAATCATTTCTCATGTAAGTAGCCTTGTTATGTGGAGGGATTACGGCAATATTTCTAAAAAGTTTTCTAAGCAATATAATAATAAGGGCAGGAGGATAATCATAATGATATACCATAGATCAGTATATGTGAAAAATAAACAAATGTATAAGGACTATATTATTTTAAATTCTAGTCCGTAAGCCTCACCTCATGTTTATCAGGTACGCCCAATCCTTGCTCGATAATTTTCTTGTTGAGGCAACGCCACTCAGACTTATTGGGTTCTAAAGCGCCGCCTTGCACCGTGTGGTACACCCATATTTCAACAGGCATACTTTTGTTCTTGAAGTTGCCAGACTTTGTTATGAATACTCTTTTGTATGCTTCGAGGAGTTCACTTAGGTATTCTTTGGTGAGAGAAGGCCATTCTTCGCCTACAGCTGGTCGTACGCCGGATAAATGGCATTTGATAGCTGCATGACCGATGGATTCAAAGTCTGGGGTAAGTTCCTTCAATTTCTCAATGGGTAGAGTTTCGATGCATGCGAAATCAGAGTAAAATATCTTAGCGTCTGTACCCTCTAGTTCGAGTATAACGGCTCGACGCCATGTTTTGGACTGGGCACACACTGCGCAACACCTGTCTCCAACTTTCCATTCAGCTTTCCCTTGACCTTTGTTCTTGGTGTAATGTTTCTGCATCGTCTCATAGAGTATATTGAATGTCTTCTGCTGGTGTACCAGGGCCACATATATCAGAGACGGCGACTGGTAATGGAGGATTTTAGCTTCCAATCGCAGCGGACCCTTATCTTTAGCCTCTAAATCTTTTTCCTTGATTGTGGGCGCATTTCTCTGCAGTATAGTGATCTTTTGTTTCTTCTCTCTAGGTTTCGGTTTGTCTAACGGGGACTTGTTTGTTATCACTTGATCCTGTGCGTCATCGTTTTTGTTGAATTTGAATACCCTGCACACAAGAGAGCACATTTTAATATTCTGAAAGGGACACCAAAAGCAAGACCCAAAATGTTTATTATAATATATTTGAAGCGATTTAATACGCTTCAATTAGCGAGTGTAATTTCTTTCAAGTATATATAAAAAAATAATTTTAATAATTGAAAACCGTTCTTCATCAACTTATAACATTTTGTGTCGACTCAATGAGTTTCTATTTTTATCTTACGAGCAACACGAAAAAGGTAGAATCAGCTCACAGCTACATATTTATTATTTATTAATCGAAGTTAATGTATCCTCTTGGCTCCACTCTCAGACTAAAAGCAAAAATACTCTACCCGAAGCAGACGGCGAACTTATGTTTGATCATAAGGTTGTTGATGCAAATAGGTTCCTCGTCCTCTTGGTGGTAGAGCGTGACGCCAACCGAACTGTCCTCGACGTGTAGCTGTAGCAAAATTCCGCAGTATTGTTGTAGGAGTGCCACTGATCCTGGGCTCCACTTTTTCTGTAGCGGGGTCACTCCCGCCAGATGGCATTCCGTCGCCTATACAAAGCGCATATTTTGGATAATTTTACATACATATTGCTCACGCCTGTATCCTATGGGGGTAGGCAGAGCCCATCGTTTGCCACATGCTACGATCCTTAAATACTTCTTTCGCTTCATCCACATTCATGCATCTCCTCATACACTTTCTTCGGTTACGAGTACGCCGAATTTGACCTTTCCCAAAAATACTATTAATTTTCTTCTTTGGACGCCATCTACCGACACTTCCGCTCACATTCGCTCCATAAATTTCTTTCGTCAATCGCCTTCTACTCATCCTTTCGATATGTTCAAACCATCCCAATATACTTTTTTCAATTCTCGTCACCACATCATTCTTCAACTTGGATCAACCATATTTTCGACAATCTACTATATTTTGGATAATTTTAATCGAATATATAGCTGTGCCCCGCGGTTTCAACTGCGTAGATTTAGTTTTATATAATACTTTTTTTCGCAATAAAAGGTGGCCTATGTCCTTTCTCAGGGTCTAAAGATTGTCTGTGCCAAATTTCATCAAAATCGGTTGAGAGGTATAAGCGGGAAAGCGTGACAGACAGACAGAGTTAATTTCGCATTTATAATATTAAGTTGCCACTGCCTCATGTAACCTCTTAAATCTGTGTAATGGGGCGGTACTGACGAGTGCACTGCGCGTGGTGAAGCGCGCGTGGAGGTGCCGCAGCGCCGACCAGTGCAGCAGCACGCTGGCGCCCACGTCGGGCAGCAGCAGCTTGACGCGGGCCCTCCCCGGCCGGTCCTGCACCACTCCGCGCGCCCACGCGCCGCCCGCCGCGCCCAGGGAACACTTCTCTATGTTCACCGCGTACACCATGCCTACACACCGCAGATGCCTCTTGTCGTTTGGTACATGGTTAAATTAACAGGTTCGGACGCCTTATACCCGAATCGTGGACATCTTAGATAGAATGTCCGTTCATGAATAACATTCAAGGGACGGGAACCCTTTAAGATCATACGCGATCATGATCTTTAGATATATTAGGCAAATTATTACTGATATATCAAAGTGCCTGTTGCGTCATGATTAGCATTTTGTTACAGCAAAGAATGAACATATTTATTAGCAAAAAGGAAAATAGATTTCGCTATCCTTTGATTCATTTACGTGACTAATTAACAATGACTAACCTTTCTCAGGCAGATATACACTTCCAGTATGAACACTTAAGCTGTACTCTTGCTCCAAGTCCTCAGTCAGTTTCTCGTACACACTCTGCAGATGACGCTACAAAATGTGTTTTTATATGTTAAAATGTTATTTTTAAACTTGAGTACATACCATACCACGTTACTCGCCGTTGTAGCTTTCTAACAGTGATCGATTTTTAAATCAGTCGAGTAGTTTTAGAGTTAAATCTTAACCAAACAAATTAATTCCTCTTTATAATATTAGTAAAGGTTCAGGGCACTTACTTTCCTCACGAAAAACTTGTCTGGACTAATCACGTGTGATATATAGACCTCTTCAACAGTCTTGGGTCTGAAGTCATTCTTGTTTGAGAACAATTTCGGTTTCTGTGTGACCCCTGACGTCAATGGATACTAAAATAAAATAAATATATCAACTTTACCCGCTAAAGTGAGAGAGTAGAGTAGAGAAAAAGGATTTTGTTTTTAAAAAACGCTTGACGATTTCTTTGTTAATAAATAAAGTAGGAGTCTCCAAGGAAATGTACCTACTTATGTCCGACAACATTACAATAGATAAGATACCTGTATTGGGTTATTATTTTCACAAGTTTAAATGGCAAAAATAATCAGCATCAATTTTAAAACGATATGCTTAATGATGTATTTTGATTCAAGGATAAAATTATGATATATTTGTTTTTAGGTTTATTTCTCTTACATTTGAACTGAGTTACTTACGCTATAGGCAAAACTTGTATATTTTATTAAATACTAGCGGACGTGACGTGCTTTCACCCGCGTAGTTCTCGTTCCCGTGGGAGTACGGGGATAAAATTGGCTGTGTTAATATGACTATCCATTGCTGAAACATTTTTTCTAATCGGTCCAGTAGTTTCGGAGCCTATCTAAATATATATAACTCAAAGGTGACTGACTGACTGACTGTGATCTATCAACGCACAGCCCAAACCACTGGACGGATCGTGTTGAAATTTGGCATGCAGGTTGATGTTATGATGTAGGCACCCGCTAAGAAAGGATTTTGATTAATTCTACCCCCAAAGGGATAAAAATTAAACATTGTAAATTTTAAACCGATATATTACATAAAACTAAATCTACGCGGGTGAAACCGCGGGCACAGCTAGTTCAATACAAACATAATTACGAACAAATCTTTCCTCTTTAAAAATATTAGTAACAGAGAAACGAAGGTCTACATTTACTAGAAGGATCTTAGCATAAGCGTATAACATAATGATACAACGAAAATCACCTGCAGTTTTGGGTTGGGCATTTTAGCACGATCGTGGAACACAAGCGCGTGAGCAATGCTGATACCGCCTTCGTACGTGGTGACGTCACAGTCCAATGTCACCGAGAAGTTGTTAGTCGAGCGGATTTTGCGTACGTGAATTACAGCTTGTTTACTGTAACACAATATAGGTACATTTAAGAGAGGTAGTGTATTATAGATGCTCCTGTTCAGAATTCAGCGCTGCCCGACTGGGGTCTGCACCTTCACTTACATAATGTTGCCAGTGCTCCATTGCGAGGAAAGACGACTGGAGTCTTGGAGTTAAAGGTTAAATCTAACTCCATTCCTAGTTTCGGCATATTCGGTTCAGCGGTTCAGACGTGAAATGGTAAAAGACAATTTATTTACAACACGGCAGCAAGCATCAATTGATGCATGACTTGAATTCTTGGGTGGGATTATTTCGAGGAACCATATTTTTAATTAAATTAAAGTAGTTTAAGTCACTCCTTTAACATCAGCTATCTGTCAGTGAAAATCCCGTTAAAATCGGTCCATCCGTTTCAAAGATTAACCGGATCAAACAGACGGACAGACACAGAAAAAAAATTGGTTTATATATGTAAGTGCCGTATGTACTTTCATACGCATTTAGTAAAAAGCTCTTTATTTGGAATTTAATAGGAACAAACAGACACTTCAATTTTATTTATCAAATCAGATATAGATTGGTGGATGTATTAGTACCATACTAACTTGTCAATGATGTTTTGTATCAAGATAGAGTCATCGCTAGTCCAGGTACCGGTCAGAGGTTCACAATTGGCCAAACAGCACTTGATTGCCAAAGGATATGGCGACTGGAGTCTCGCGGGCGATAGGAGTCGTAATCTAGGTCATAAAAATACTTATTTTGACAGATATACACTAAATTATAATAAGATACACTATGTTAGGTGCTGTCGCGAGTTATTAGTGCTGATCAATTTCAAACATTATCTTTCATAAATGATTTTATAAACATAAAATATATGGAAAAGCCGGTGAGTTTTGAGCTTGCACAAATACCTGATTAATTTGTATTTATACCATAGAAAAACAGCAATAATAATATTGTTTCTTTGTAGAAGCAAATGTTTACAGTTCGCAATAAATAAGCACAAACTAAAACATGTATGAATCACATTATGTGGTAAGGAGTGGGTCAAAAAATATTTTGAACCCTAATAAAGAAGCATAAAGATCATTATCAAAAGCGACGTTCATTGGAATGTTAAGGGTAAACATTGTAAACAGTTCGTAACATTACAAGTTTCATATTACAATTATTGTGACTGACACAGCTTCATTTTCGATAAGCGGTTGTTTTAGTAGCACATTCTTCGTAAAATTTCAGATCCGAATAAGGATATGCTTCAGTTTAGCCGTGAAATAAAATCAAAATAGAAATAGGTATTTGTATTGCAAATCCCCAGTCCTAGATAGACGGACAAAATTCATAGTAATCCTATCACGGTACCGGTATGATCGTGCGTTGTTAAATTAATCGACGAAAATAAAGAGGTATACATAGTTCGGACAATAAAGGCTCTGTGGTGTGAACACTGAATGCCACAGGCTCTACGTATTAGTCTCTCGTCTCTTCGGCTCAAAGTAGCATTTAATAATGTACGGGTTGTTGTTAACTACTACTCTATAAGATTGCTAAAATGAAAAACATTATACTTAAACGTTAAACTAAAATTGATGTAGTGAAAATTGGTGAAATAATTGATAGGACGACGGGCGGCATTCTTCCTAGCTTTACGCTAACTGGTGTTAATTGAAGTTATTACGTACATTCCACGTATGAAAATGACATCACAGAGTACGATACAATATTTTTTAAGTTTATTTGGACTTACTTGTCAATAGTGACAGTTTCAGTGCTGCCGAAATCAACACAGAACACCTGGTATAGGGGATTGTTCACGTCCTCCCTGTCGATGCTCACGATGCGGCACCTTTGCCATATGTTGTCTGCTTTGTTGAGAGCCAAATATACCTTACCTATAATTCAATCTATATTAATTAATATGCCAGTTTGGTAGAACAAATTTAACTAACTCATGAATGAAGGCTACAGGCTACATATGATCATGCTAAGGCCAATCGCGGATAAAAGCTAGCTTTAGCCCGAAGTAAAAATTCCACGCGGACGAAGTCACGGACTGAAGCTAATCTGGTATAAATCTCTAGTACATAAAAAAAGTAATGTCTACACAATCTTCCTAAAATCTGAAGCTTTTTATTACCAGCCCGTCATATAAAGTTCTGTTTGAATTTCTTCTTAAATACGTATGTATTTCTCCTAACCATGTAAGTTTGCTATAAAGCTAAGTGTGAATAACTGTACCATGATATTTTTAAACAAATTTAAATATACGTGCCATTACGAGCTGAGTATAGCGCGATGCGAACAAAAACATGCGCAGTTATCAATAATATTTTGTTTTAGTTGAGCGCTCAAAATTCGCGAAGTCACCTATACGTACGTACCTTCTGTTACGTGATTTGCGGAGGGCTTTGGTAGAGAGATGGCGTTGCGGAATTCCCTTAACATTTCCTTGACCAGCCCTTGATGGCATGCGCGTTGCACGTAAAAGTTATGGGGGTCTACTATGTGCGACACGTAGATCAATTCCTGACATCCTTCAATAAAAAAAAACTTTTGAATTATTGTGAAAAAATCCATTTAAGATGTAATAGGATTAATCAACGAACATTTTATATTTTAACTATCGACTTTGGCGACCGACGAAACTTTTATTCCATACTTGATAAGAGGGTATGTACTTACTTAATAAAAGATGGCGATTCTACATAGATATTTAAAAAAAAAGTTGTAGATATTTTTAAAGTAAGTTAACTTTTATTTAAAAAAGTTCTCAATACAAACTCAAATAAAGAACCTGCAGATTCGGGGGGTTTTTATTTAACCAGCGGGTTTTATATAATTTCAATAAATAAGGTAGAAGGCAAATGGTACCTTCGTGTAGTTGTTTCGGATGCTGACTCTCCGTAAATGGCGATACTGGCTGGACGTTAAGCTTCTGATATGTATCACCTAAGAACAATAGGCATTACATTTAATAACATCATCATCTGTGACATATAAAAATAATATTATATTAAAAGAAGGTCCTCATTAAACCTATATTATAACCTGTCAAAAATAATTGACTGAAACACATGGTCTACAGAAGATACTTAATCTTAATGAATATGGCTTCTCCATTCTTCTCAAAAATATAAATACCATCACGAGCTATGAGCGCTGACCTTGAACGCGTAGTGGTATTTTATTGGGTCTTGCATGGAGCGACGCGAACAAATACATGAAAATTTATCCTCACTTTCGATGAGCGCTCAAAGCTCTTGGCGACATCTGTACATATTAAGTATTGAAACACAAACTGACCTTGCGTCCCATAACTCTTAGTGGATGACTCGCTGCCAATAGAGTTGAGTGAAGTGTGAGAGGCGTTCTTAGAGTGGTACTTAGGTGCACTTTTAAAGAATGCTGGAGTCTTGGCCCAATTTGTATCTTCTCTCTCTCTCGGCTTACTAGTACTTGTCATTCTCACATCTAAAATATATAACAAAGATATTGTGTGAGCTATCATTGAGAACAAACATTAAATAATCTCGATACGCCAAAAGCTAAATCAACAAAATAAAAAAGCTTCAGACAGTTAGGTAGCACAATGATAATGTCCTTAAATGCTTTGCTCATTTAACAACTGACGCAAGTTGCTCTATTTAATAAGTAGCCCTCACTCTCTATACTACTATAACAAAACGTTAACCTTTATCCACAATCTATAAATATAATATTATTATTTTTTGCTTTAAACGGAGTTTAAAGGAGTTGGAGTTTAATCTATACAAATATATAAAGCGTTTGTTTGCTTGAGCGCGCTCAATGTCAGGAACTACAGGTCCGATTTAAAATTATTTCTGTGTTAGATCTAGCCCATTTATCGAAGAAGGCTACATATCATCACGCTAAGTCCAATCGCGAGTTAGAGATAGCGTAAGTTTAAAGTAACTATGATACGCGGACGAATTTAGTAAAAACCGCATCAAGATCTCTAAGGTAGTTACCAAGAATTATGCGTTCAAATAGACGACATAAATGAATAGAAATGGAACCGTCAATTAATTATATTATAAGTTAATAAGAGCCGTGATGGCCGTGGGATTTGAGCAGTAGCTTGCTTCGAAAGTTCCAATCCCAGCGGCCTGCACAAATCACTTTTAAAAAAAAATAACTAAAAATGTAAGTGCACTAATTTCTTTCCACGTGCTTTACGGTGAAGGAAAACACCGTCAGGAAACCTGTATGCATATATGTACAGTGCCTGATACGGTGATTGACACAGAATCATAGTCGTTTAAATGTGGGTGTCGGTGTTACAACACCTCTGCTTAACTAATGACACGAGCATATTTATTGATTTATAAAAGTTAATATATGCATGGTATTGTATAACCTTTAGGCAATTCCGGTGGATACACGGGCGCCGGCGGTGGCGGCGGTAAGGTAGCTCCTTCGCCCAACTCAGCGGAGGAGCGCAGTTTATACAAGCCGGTTGGTTTTGTCTCCAAGCGAACATACTCACTTATCTTTGTGCAAAGTTCTTCGTTCACTGCCACTCTGTATATCACAATCATAGTTTTTTTATTGTTATTCTTCTGTGTAGGTGCCGCCACGAATTATGCGCACTTAGCCAAAATGGCGAGGGAAAGCTGCGTATGTATTTGTTTGCGTTCGCTTTATACAAGACCAAAAAATTACTACTCAAAATGTTTAACAACACCAATACGTGTATTTTGTCACCTAACTACTCCTAAGAGTTTGGATCAATTTGGTAGAAATTTGTTGGGATATTTTAGTAAATTCCTGGATGGTTTAAATTAACCTGATAGATGGCATCAAAGGACACTACAATGTATACAGGCTTTACGATATTTCAAGCAGGTGGGTTAGTTTTTTTCAATGTTATAATTTTGATAACACAACTATTAATGGAGTAAGTATAAGTTAAAATTGCTTACTCCAAAGGATTAGCGTTCGTCTCGTCATGACTCAATAACCAAGGAGTGTCAGCTATTTTCTTTGCATTTTCAAGAAGCAGTGAAAGGTTAATCTGTAAAAGACATTATTTTGGTAATAGCTATCCTTCTGTTGAATTATCTCTTTTATAGGATCTATAAGGTGTCAAAGGGGTATTAACTTATAAGCAAAAATACTTTTGGCTCATATTAAAATTTTATTTTAGTTATTAAACTTGTTAATTTTAACCAGTATTCTGTGGGTACTAATAAATCTTCTACTAACCTTTTTCAATTTCTGTTTGTCAGAAGTAATGTTAATAGTCTTCATAACGCGTCGAGCACTCTTTATCGCTTCTGCGACTTCGTTTTTGGCTTTTATCAAGGAATCTCTCTCCGAACATTTGAGTTTATTAATCTCGTCAATGATGGAGGTTTTGTGTTCCTGCAGTAAGGAGTGCAGACGCGAAAAGTGCTGTTCCACTGTAGCCATGATCTGGTTGAACTCTGACGCGGATCCAGTTTCATTGTCCATATTGTGCAAAAGGTGGCCTATGTCCTGATGGAAGAGCAAATATATTTTTATATTGATTCCTCAAAGGACATATGTGAATTTTCAAATATAATTGAAATACTTACAACTGCCGTTTTTGTTAGTCTCCTAAATGTTTCATCAACTTTGGGTGAAACATCGCACACCTCTTCAAGAAAATCTTGGTTCTGTAAAACATGATATAAATTAAATGCTGATAATGGACACAAAATTTGCATTTTCTGAAAGTATGGACATTTCAGAAATGACATACATAGGCTATTCCATGATAAGCTACAATTACCCATTATGTGGGTTTTGAAAATGAATCACTGTGTGTGATTTGTGTCTGAATGTTTAATAATGACGTATAAGTATGTATTCACAAAAAAAGTCGCATATTATTATTATTATATTGTTGTCTAGTACCCAGAGTACAAGCTTTGCTTACTAGATGGCAATTTGTTGTTTAGTATATACTTTATACTTGGTAGTTACACATGGTAAAAAAAGTTCATACCACTTCCTGCATGGGGACCACATTATGATTTTTGCAGGACTTCTCTCCTCCAACCATGAGACAATCCATACAAATGGACTTCTTACAATCCTTGCAGTAGTACTCTAGTGGCTTTTCTTGATGCAATTTGCATGTGTTAATGTCTGCCAGTGTTTCTAAAAATAGGCACATTGAAAATTATTTTAAATATCACAAACATATATATATATATATATATATATATTTGTATTGCTTGCAATATTCATAATATTTGGGTGAAATATCCTTTCCACTAGACACATCGCCTGGTGGTGATTCATTCTTTGCCATTTGTAGCTAGGAATATATTAACAAGTTGGTTTAAATGGTTTAAACCCTTACTAGACAAAACTAAGTCCATCTCTTTTGACATATCAAACATATTTTGATGTATCAAAAAAGAGACAGAACTATCCTGATTATATACAGAACTTGCAAGATTTTACATTTTAATCTGGCAATATTTTGTAATAGGGTGATTATGTTGGGTAACAGTGGTTCCCCTTCCCTTGTGTAAGCATTTTCTACTGTGGCTTGTCTATGTAAAACTATCTGATTGTTCTCCTTATGATAATGTAAGGCACTTTATTTGTTCTTGTCTGTACTAACATTTTGATAACATGAAACAATATCTGGTGTAACAATGAGTGGATGCAATAATAATCGTAAAGAATGTTATGCAAACCTATTTCCTGATGCATATGGTTTTTGAAAATAACAAAATTCTTATGGCTTTTATTGAAACAGCTGCCACATAGTATTATTCCACATTCTTGGCACATCTTTGAGGTAGGATGGTGGCATTCTAAGCATTTTCCTAGAAACAACATATTACATTAAAATTGATAATTTTGCTTTATATTAAAACTATATTTACACTTGTTATGCCTCTTACCTTGTGTATCATCAACACTTTTCAATAGTGCATGTAAATCTAGAAATGGTTCTTCTGTAGTTTTGACCTGTTTCCAGTCTGAATCCTAAAACATGTTCAATCTCATATAATATAATTAGAATATTATTGCTTCACAGTAAAAATTACTCATAAAAAATTTGTACACATAGTCATACAAATTTATAATTTGTCAGTATAGGTCCCCCCCAGTAATTTTATGAGTCTGTCCCCATCCAGTGTATATATGTATGGCGTGAAGAGAATAAAATATGCAGTGTATTCCAAAATAATTCAATGTGCTCTCATAACTTGGCACGGGATCTGTTACTTGTGTTTTTGTGTCTTACCTTCATTGTCTGAAATGCTAGTTCACCAAGCATGCACATATTAACAGGAAATATGTCATACAGTTTAATTTTGCCCTGGGAGAGTGAAGCAATGTCCGATGCATTGATTTCCATGTCTTGATGGCATACCTTGCACTCAATAGGCTCAAGGAACTTTAGAATGTTGCTGATGCAGTTCTCGCACATTGAGTGACCGCATGTTAGGAACAATGGTATGTTGCCTTTTGGTGACGGTGATAATGCTGTAAAAGTTATAGGCTCCTGTCATGTAGTCTAATATTGATATTGGATATGTTTTATTTGAATAAGCATGACAGTGATATGTAAATGGAAAAGCCTTTAAAACTGTTCTACATAATTAGAATAAACTTTCATATGTAGCTTTTTTGAAGATAAAAATTAAATTCTTGTAATTATTATTTAAGTTTTCTATTTAAACATTTTATATATTTTTGATGTTGGCAACTGTATTCTTGAAATTACTATTGGACGTTTTTGTATCAAAAAGTAATACAAGGCAGAAGAATCAGATTCTGAAGCAGGCACTGGCTCATTGGTCTTATTAGTTTTACCTGTATACTTTTATATGTGGAGTTGTAAGATTAAAACTGTGTATACAATTTTGAAGGAAATTCTTGCATTACATTTCAAAAATTACAAAACAATTTATTAAGAGGTCTTTCTCAATACCAAACTAAGTACATGCCGAATCAGTGTAATACCTAATTAAAATGTGATGACTATAAATTAATAAAACCTACCATAACATAATTCTTTAAAACTTAGGCATATGCATTAGATAAAACAAACTTGAAAATGTATTCAATCACAACTGTATTTCGTAGCTCCAAATGAAATTAAGTTGAAATACTCTAATTTAAAATACTTCGAAACTATGTTCAGTATAATTTACTTACTTTTGATGTAAAATAGTTGGCTGCAATTTGGACAGCATTTTTTTATTTTGCTGTTCATGTTTGTCTCTGTATTACCTATCCCTCCATACTTCTACCCAAATCTTAAACAGTTTAAGAGCAGAAGTTGGCTAGAAGGTAGGTCTGTGAGTGAGTATTTGCAGGTTTCAAACTGTTTTCATAAACCTAACTACACTAAAGAACCTAATCATGTCAAGTAGGCACTTGATGTACTTTACGCAGTTATTAAAATCATCAAAATAATTAATATCTTATATCCAGAGAACTAAACATTTTATTTTTCTTTTACCCACTGACTTACAAAATATTTCTGTTCTCTTTTCTTTTTTTTACCGGTCGGACTGCACTCAGCTGTGTTGCCAATGATAACTTAATCAACCCTTCCATAGAGAAAAATTATAATGCTTATTGACGACGTAGAATACTTGGTCAATAAAAGATTACAAAATAGTAAAAAGTATATACTTTCCTCTCAATTTAGCAAATATTATTTGTAGTCTCTATGAACCTAGCTTAAAAAGTTTAAATTATTTTATAGGATTTCAATAAACAAGTAAAGATATTCTTTACTTGTTACGTGTCATTTTTAATAAAGGGTCACCCGGACGACGCAATAATTTTGCTCTTGCTAATAAATGTGCGTCCCAATAATAATTTTCTGTGACGCAACCTTTTAAGACCGTTTAATAAAATAAGGAGTTCTTGTATCAATACATTCGCAAGACTGTTAAAAATAAACAGATTTTATTTATTAAATATACATTTTTTTTTATTTTTTTTCTACTTTTCTGCATGTTTGCCCATAGATGTGATCCAGAGGTAAATAAATAATATGTTTTTTTGTCTATGGTACCAGCTAACAACCCGAAACAACAGCTGACGGCCGAGCGGCTGACCCCATTTTGGCGGGAGTTGGCTTGGCCCCAGTGGCACAGTCCAAACAAGGACTTAACTTAACTTATCAGTATTATTGAAAAATAATTAGGAGTTCCGATCAATAAATTTAAAGTAGCTAGCCTTTGTGGAGAGCACGGAGGCCACGAGGCACAGCTAGTACAGTAGGTATATAAATACCCTATGATATTGATGAGTATAGTGTAGTAAAGTATATTAGAGAAGGATTCATGCCGTATAGGTGAATTATGGTAGATTTATTTACTGACAAATAAAGAAATAAAGAAAACGGATTGAATATTGATCGAAACATACAGCTAAATACCCAATAGTCTCAAGAGGTAGGTGCGTACTTAAGTCACTTCTGCATTATGAATGAAACAGATTCATCTTACGTAGTTTGTGTATAATTATTATGGTGGCTGAGACAGCGATGGATTCACCATCTGAAACGATCGCACTTATTCACCTGCGGTGAAAAATATGTTATAAATTTTGGGTGTAGCGAACCATGTTAGGACAAATTTAGGTGCCTCCTTCTCCAGCAGGTCAGACATGCTCAAGCCAAGTACCTATTTTGTAATTTGTCGGTACCAGATAGAGTAGAAATTTCGACGTGACCTAGTCTCCTAAGGCTAGATGTCTTGTCTACCTACTTTCGAAATCCGACGAGTGTGTAGGTATTATTTTTATGGTAAACCTTTTGCTATAAAGTTATCTATCGATGGAGGATGTTTAGAGGTCAAGCCATCGAGGGTCCAAGAAGTGTTCTTCTTGCTATTCAAGTTTGAGCACTCGATCGCCTCTTGAGTGTCGAACGAACATTACGTGCGCGACGGTCCCCGAAAGCGCACGCAAGTACCGTGACTCTTGCGTAACCGAATACACTGCATTCGACACAGCTAACCCGCGACCGGCGTTATTATCAACCACAAGTAAAGTCATAAGACATATTACGAAATTTGTCAATCCTTTTTTGGGACCTTCAGTCTGCTTCAATGCCAGCCGACTGAAGCCTTTTCGATTGTGTCACGGTTGAGTTAAACATGCGTTTACAAATTGTTTTGTGATCACTTTTGTATGGAACCATTTATTATATTGACGCAAAATGAATGAAAGAAAAGGTTTTTGTTTTACGTTTGTGCTTTTGTTATCGTTTTCGGTCACACTTGGTGAGTATTTTAAGATTAAAATACTAATTATATTTCTGGCAGTTGGTGAACAATTTTAAAATGTTCATATAATTATAATTAAGAAGGGTCTCTACCACACGCAACGCGGTAAGACGTTTTTATATGTGTTTCTTTCTACCCATGTAGCTGTCTATTAGAATAGGAAATTTATTAAATAAACCAATGCTTTTAATATAAATTATAACTGAGGAAATGTGTACAACTCACAAAAAAATATTATGAAACTATTTGATGCGAATCAAGATGCTTCCATCCGATGAGTGGTAGAGGTCACACTGCAATGATTTATTCAAACGGGAAAAGTCTGGAGTAGTGTGAACGAGAAAATCTTTAGCTTCAATTAATATTTCAACTATAAACATTTTGTCGTTTGATTATATTTGTTGTGGCAAAAGCATTGTCATTTGTCATTTGTCAGAAGCTACGTACAAACTCATATGCTCGGTGGTTCGACTGCGAGATGTGCTATTTTTTGTAAATTAATATAACGTAAATTTGCTGTTTCTGCTGCCTTAGCACTGGCCCAGAATCTGCAATCTGGTTGAGGGCCTGAAGACGCAATGTCAGGAGTCCTCCTAGCATGTGGAAGTTAGGGGTGGTTGTTCCCATCCATGTCAAGGGCATAATATATTTACTTACTAGAACTATCCAAACAGATTCTAGTTTAGTAGCAGTACCTAGTGAGAGATGGAACTGCTTCCATTCTACTTAGCTTTCACATATTTGTCTAAGTTATTATGATTTGTTGGTATCTACGTGATATACCTAAGGTATTTTTGATACGTGTACCAAATGAATAATGCCCGAATACGGACATTTTTGGAAAAAATAGATTTTTGAATCACAAGAGAGACTTAAGTACTATTCAATACATAATAAAACTAAGTGCAGAGTGTCGACATTGAGCCTATGGAGTCAAACCAAAATGTCTTTGAGACGTTAAAAGTAAGAGAAGCACACATTTGTGAAGGCGTTGGCGTGTAACTTACAGGCGGGGAAGATGGTGGTCGTGTGAAGCGACTCCGCGCAGACAGTGAGGCGGTGGTTCGTGAACCGGCGCAGGCGCTGGATGCTCCGGATCCAGAGCCGACCGGCGTACCGGCGCCCTCCGCCTTCCTCAGCCCATCTGTCATAGCCAACCTGGAACTGGGGATGGCTATTCCCGGTAAGTTTATGTATGCTTTGCGAATCGGTGCCTATCTCATGCATGAAGGAGGTAGGTCTTGTGATACAAGCTTAGCATTAAACGAAATCTACAAAATAATACAAGTAAGTGGCTATGGTAAAGTTTGTAATAATAACATTGTTTTCTATACAAATCCCGTCCTCTAGTTGGAGGTAAAATTTTTTTTTACTATACAACTGGCTGCACAAAGTGAATACGCCACATATTATACGGTAAATTAAGGAATTTGCCTCCATGCATATTTCCTCACGATGCGATGTCTTCATTTACCGCAAAATATGTAAGTAATGGACGTTGAATTCAATCGCGCAATTTGATTGATGGCCGCTAGAAACTTGTAAAACGGCAATTATGAAGTGTTTCTGTCGCTACTTGTAGGTATTGACTACTTACGCATTCATGTGGTGTTTTGATGGTCGAATAGAGTATTGTAATTAGGAACGTATAGGTGCCGTCCCGAGCTATGAGCGCTAGCATTGATTGCGCAGTAGTAGGTAATATTTGCGCGAATTATCGCGAACATATACCTATGCGCTGTTATCCTCACTATTTCTGCATAGGGCTCATAAGTCGTGGCAGTAAATCAATACAAATTAGGGACCAGTTTGTGTAAATCAACAATATAATATTTTGTAATTGACCTGCGACCAGTCCAATATTGGATAATTTGGCTAATTCGTATACTGTGTGAAGCAGTGAACGACGCAGTTTCCGGTTTTGTGTCATCGCTGTTTTGGGCGTAAAATCTAATCTAGTGATTTATAAGAAAATATAGTTTTCATAATTTATGTGAATTTTTAACATTTCAATACACAGTTAAAAGAGATACGTTTTTACGAGAATTTTATTTTGCGAATGCGAAACATTCCCATGAATAATGTCTTCTTCAACATTATTTCGCTATCGTAGTAAATAGTCCTAACTTTTTTTTAGGATATTTTTATGCCGCATATTTTGAAATTGCAACATCCATATTAATATTATAAATAGGAAAGTATGTCTGTCTGTCTTAACTTTTAAAGGCTAAGCAGTGCAACCGATTTTGCTGAAGTTTGTCTGACCATTACTATGGACGCGGCATAGGGTACGTAAAAATCATAATGTGGATAAATTCGCAAGTAAAATCGAATTCCAAAATAGTGGGTAGGGTTAGGGTCATTAGATAATTATTTTTCTACTTGAATGCACAGTAGTCTTTTTATGAGTCTGTACCGCACGACGCGAATGAAATAAATGCGTAGTTACCCCCATTATTATCGATGAGCGATCATAACTCGAGACGGCACCTGTACGACACGATATTTTTTTTTATTATGAATCATAGTAAAAAAACAGTCGAAATGGTGATGCGTATTTTAATGATCACTACAGATAATATCTTAATATTATAAAATGTTAAATTAGTTGTAGTATTATAGTATTGGCCTCGACATTTTTACAGTTTGTTGAATGTTTACGGATCTTAGAATAACTTCAAACACTTGGAACAATATAGCACTGTTAAAGATAAAACATACCTTAATGAATGATTTGATTGGACGGAGCATTTTGTTATCGTTAATTTTAATCGAGGTTATTTTCAGTTAAGTTCAAGATATGACTCATGACACGATTCAAGTACTATTAGACAGTAAACACTGAATTCGTAAACTAAAGTTCGATGAGTCTCATACAAGCGTGGACCTAACCTAACGTAGGTACAATTCATTAAAAAATATATCTAAATCATTAGATTTAGATAAATAATTTATCACATATACCTACTGAGGTCGAATGCTGTAAAATATCGTTCTACTTTCTCGTGATGTAGGTAAACAGTGCCAAAAGTATAAGTTTGTACATGATTAACCTGATGTTCCGATATTCAATTGCGTATTTGGTGAAATTGGTGTGGCTAAATATGAGTTGATCCGCTATCTTTGGAATTAAACCACACCCTGCCTCAAAAAGTATTAACACATTTTGGGCTACGCTAAAACGCAAGTTAATTCGTCGATAATTAAACGTGTCAAAACTACTTAGGCCAGAGAAGTAGGTTTTAAGAACGTAACAGGAAGATTTTCTTTAAATCTAATCATCAGGATGATATTTAGAGGACGTCCTGTGTTACTAAAATAAATAAATAAGGGCTTGTTCTCCTTCTAAATACACCTTCCTAGCCATTGTAAATGGTAACTGACTTGAACATTGTGCAAAAGAATAAGTTTAATTGTGAATTTAGATAGGGCTCACCCTCAAGGTTATTCCTATGGCGGCGTGTGGAACACAGCCTTGCTCTCTCTAAGCTTTGTCTTTATTACTATACTATTCCTCGGCTCTTAATTGTGTTAACAATCATACATTATGAACGAGGTCGTAGTAGCGCCTTTGGGCAACGCACTCGGCAAGTCGGGCACTTGCGTAATTCATTAGCGTTGTGTTCTCTGTACATCATGTAGACGCGATATGTGCAGTAATATGCACACTTATCGCACTATTACACATACTTAGGGGCATATATGGTATTTGATGTTATAATAAGCAAACAATTGCTCTGAGATGCAATTAGAGTGGTTGTAAAGTTATGTTGAATGAAAATGTGATGCAGAAGTCATTCCGGGTTATGAGATGATGATGATATTTTGACATGCGATTCACTGGATTCTATTAAATTGATGAGTAACTAACTATGTAGCTGGACTTTACAAGTGCATTATACATATTTACATGGGTACTTATGTGGTACGGGCGAACCTCATTTTCCATTTGAGCAAAAAGATTATCCGAAATAGGAATGTACCTGATTTTAAAAAAATTGCGTGAATTACGAGAAAGGAATACTTTAGTAGTTTACGACGACGCGTTTAATTTAATTTCTTGTAATTAATTGAGAAAATTAACATCAGTTATATAATCGGATTATTGGTATAGTTAGTATTCAATATTATAATGATTGCTTTATCATTTATTTTATCGTATCCCTAACGTAAAAATCGAAATTGCATATAATGCTTTGCTCAATTATTTGGCTATGTAACAATGTAAAAGAATACAATTAAATACTAGGCTGTAAGATTTTAGGACCAGAGAATCTTTACGATAACTGTGTTGACTTTCCCGTGTGCAATGTTTGGCTGGGTATTACATAACTCTAACCAATGCCAATTTCCGTATAGATCGGCTACGTTTCTATTCGGTTCAGACCATGTTTAGACTTAGTTTGTATTATTTTGGTAAGACTAAAAGATGCTAGCATGCTATCAAAACCAACTAAGTATTTTGCTTTCACAAGTTGGAACAGCGATGCATATGTCTATTTGATATTTAATATACCAAGAGTATTCGATATTAATGAACGAATTTCTTTTAAATTTGTTTTTTTTAAACTTTATAGGATTTACGTAGATCTTTTTTCAAACAAAATTTTTCAGATTTTACAAACCAATATCACAAAAGAAGCTTATTTGAAAAACAAACGATCTAATGTGATAAAAAAACATTAGGTATTAAGATTTGGGATTGCAAATGTTCTGGGCAAACAATATCATATACATTTTTGCACGCCAAATTGTTTTAGTGTTGATAATTGGATTTCGCCAATAGCCACCTTAATTGCGACGAAGAGAGTTTCTTTGACTCACCATGGCAGTACCGTGTCCGTTTGTAGTTTGTAATCGCCCTGACATTCTGCTAGTGTCTTGAGGTCGACACGAAGGCAGTCATGTGTGGATATGCAGTTTTTATCATAATGCGTGTAATGTATCATATTCATCCAACGCAATAACTGCAGTGCATATTATATGAAGAATCGTTGCGGTATTCGAGCGGTTAAAATGTAGAAGAGGGCTCTTTGCGTCCGGAGGTTTCTGTAGAACAAAAAATGTAGTAAATGTAGCATTTCTTCACAGAATTAAAATAGTAGGTAGAAATTAAAATAGTGTTCAATATTAGAATTCATACAGATTATTTGACAATCCATTTTTTTATATATCGGTTTAGGCAATCGAAGCAGGAAGTATTTAAATAATTTGTATAGAAAAACGTAAAAAAGTATCTTCTGCGTTTGCGGTTGAAACTCTGGGGCCTTGGGGTCCAGATGCTCATCAACTTTTCAAAGAGGTTGCACGTCGTCTGGTAGAAGCTTCTCGTGACAAGCGGGCTGGGGCTTTTCTCGCTCAGAGAATCAGCATTACTATTCAACGTAGCAATGCTGCCAGCCTTCTTGGCACGATCCCGAGAGACACCGATTTGGGCCAAGTTTTCTACTTGAAATTGGTTTTTAGCTTTATTTATTATCTAGTAAATAAAATTTAATTTTTAAAAAATTTAAGAAAAGTATCTACTTTGTTTTACAGTGTTTCCACACGTTTCTTACTAAACATATACCTGAGTGTCTTTAATGCGGACGAACTGGTTTGAGTCCGGCTAGACCATTATAAACACAATATATGTGTGAGTATATTGAATGTCGAATAAACTGGAATGAAGATGAGCTAACCAATAAAAACATTATAATCACCGACCTCTTGGCTACTGATGGCATTCATAATATCGGAGCAGTAACTATCTAGCTCTGGACATTTGTGCGTAATGATTTCCAGCTACTTATACGATCACGAAAATTGCATCAGTGCAGTTTGAAGGCGTACCTGTTTATACACTATATTGTTTCATTTTATATTTAAGCAGTTGTATGTTCCCAAACAAAAATAAAAAATAATGTTATTAAGAAATAGAAAATCTTTCTCAATCTCCAGCATGTAGCTCTTAAACTTAAAATAATTATCTCATAACTTATTGACGTTAATTATTAGTCTTAACGCACTGTATTAATTAATTAATTTATTTAATTTTTTAAATTGTTTTAAAGGATTATCGTATGGATAGTGTCCATCAGTACTTATGACTGTTTATGGCTATATTTTTTTTAGAATCTCCCGGCGTTATAATAAAACTCAAACAGAAAAATACTATGCATCTAATGTATGTCGCTAACTGGTGATAATGTCCACTGAGTGTTTGTCGTTGGCATTGCGAAATGTTTCATAGTATTCTTGACCAAGGCCAGTTTGCCTTTGGCCAGCGAACACGTCTGTTGACATTTGCTATGACAACAATGGTATTTAATTGTTTCCTGCGATCACGTAATTTTTGACAAGCGGCAAACAATAGCCGAGGTATTACCTATTGATGATGGATAATTGGAGAGTCAAAGCTCGTGTGGGTGAACAATGCTCTTAAGATCTCACGCAGATAATTCATACACACTTGTTCGTACAATAATGTGCTCATATATTGCAGTTAATCTCCACCTAATCCCGCAGTTGTTCAATAAATGAAAATTATCAAGAAGTTCATAATTATTATAAACGAGGTTCGTTTTTTTCATGATATTCTAACCTTTGCTCAATGAATCCATCAAGCTCAATAAAATGTCGAGAACGTGTGATGTTCCGTGAGAAAACAATCGAAGCCAACTTAAGGAAGCTGAGCGGAGCTCAGATAAAATGATTAATCATACTTAAAACATCCATCTAAATACCCCGTCCCTTACAAATCGGCTTGTGATGTTGAAGTTGAAGAGATAGTTGAACCGGCAGTAATGTACCTAGTGACTATTAAATTGTCATTAATTTTAATAGCATTTGTTCGAATGGGCCTGACTCGGCACTTTATTTGTATAACTTCTAATGTGTCTTTTTGTACGGATATAGAATGGTTGTGGTGGTGTTTGTATGAAGTTCCTTCACCGGCCGCCAGCGCCGGCGCAGGCCTCAGTGTGCTTGCGCCACCTCTAGGTTGGTATAACCGCATTGCACCACTCGTGGGTCAAACGCAGCCATTATTAATATAGATAACCCTAGTCTAACTAGATAATCTATTATGCAGTATTAGATACGTGACTCTGCATCACTTATTAGGCCTAATTACACAGTGTATTTTTTGGAAAAGCTAAATTGTACTTTGATGTTATGATGATAATAAAGTTATTACAGTCAAAAGTAATCTATGGTTATTTTAAAAGACGCAAATTTGACCTAATTATATATCCATGGAAAATGTAATATGAAGCTAAATAGCTTCAATTTGTGTATTCGAAGATTCAATGAAATCACCATTCTAAATATAATGTGACAGCAGGTATATTTAGTTATAGTGAATCCTGTCCAGCCGGTTTTGGTCGTGAAGATGTACAACAAACAAGAGCAATATTACCTCTTCCTACACAATCTGAGCTTGACTGTTTGAATGTTAATAAAATGAAGTGTGCAATATTTAATTGCTGAACGCATAACGTCACTGCATATGGCAATATAATTACTGCGATTCGCTTTGCCAACGAACGTATGACTGAACCAAGATGTTTTACTTTCTAAGGTTGTACATTATGTAATTACAAGAATTTAAAGCATCGAAATTACTAGGTTTATAAATATTAGACAAAACTTTGCATATAAAGTTAAAATCATTTTGCGAAAGTCGCGAAATACTGAGTTCACGTAATCTATTAATAGGATTATGAAAATAATCTGCGTTAATTAAGAACCTAGAATATGTTTAATATTGCTGTATTTTCCATTGATTTATGATTGTTTACAACTAAATCCCAATCTGAAATCGATACTACATAGCTATCTTTAAAAGTCATACTAATGCGAAAGTTAGTTTTTTGGCGTGTCTTCCACACGCTCAGTAAACAGCTGAGCGATGAATATGGTTTTTATACATATGCGGACACCTATGTCCATCGCGGAAAAAGGGCGATTCATACAGGTGTCAACATTCAACAACAAATGATTATATATAAACGTGACATCGACCTTGAAGGCATTGTTTTGGCCTTAAGTTCAATACTTTGGGGTCAATTTATTTGGCACCTCGATTACAAGATACGTGAGGACCTTAGCAGGTAGGTGTTGTTTCCGAAACAATATTTTTTCGTTATAATAGTTATATAATACATTACAACAAGAGGAAGTATACATTAAAGTCATTTTGTGCCTTCTGCAAGAAACCTTTTTTATTCGTACCTGACTATGTAAGCGATAATAGAAATAGGAGATAATATAAGGCGTGGTGTCAACCAACATAGTGATAGACAAGAGGGTTTTACTATATCTTGCACAATGCTTTCACTGCCACCCCCTCCATTAAGCACTGGCCACCGCACTCACCTCTAAAACTTCAGTAAAATTGTTTTGAATTCATGAAGGAGTATGTCGAAATTTAGTACGGAAGATTCCCGTTATGTCCTATCTATCTTATTTCGGGCATCGTAACAACTACAAGTCTTATTAGTAGTTTATCATCCTAGTTCGATTTCGCATACAATTATTCTTACTATCTGGCTATAATATGACTTTTGTGATTTTAAAATGCAACTTGTTTGGTGTTTTCATGTTTGTTAAAATCCTGACATGTACAATTAATGTATATAGGTTTGATGTAGACCTATGTTTGTGTTTTCTTACATCATCTGCGTTGTTGATTGGTGACTAGTGAACTGTAGACGAGCGTGATTTAAATAATAATGTCGTTTTCATCAGCGGTGAATTAAGAATTAACTTCCTTATTAATTTACCAATGGCCTAATTGAATACATGCCAACGGAACAAGCGTTTATTAGGTAAACACGTCTAAGGTTGAATAGGTTAAAAGATTTACGGCAGGTCATTTATTTTTCTTAGATAATTAACAAGCTAATCAGGTATCTGACGTTAATCTATTTGACATTCTTTGAACTGATTTATAACTATAGTAAATGTTAGACCATAGATCACATCATCACTTTCGAACGCCTGAATATATTTTTTCACGTAACAGTGTATTAATAAAAATACACTTTTAGCTTCTTAAGATTGAGTAACAAAGACAACACCGTATCATAAGATCTTGATATCGAAGTGATTTTTTCTCACGCTATCACTTATTTGAGACTTCTTCAATGTTTGATAGATTGTAGTAAGTAGCTACCCTAATTGAAAACTTATGTAAGGCTGCAAACGTTACATAAATAATCAATCAAATTGAAATAGGAAGTAAAGACTTCCTATTTCAATTTGATATTCACGAATTTGAAACTTTACAGACATTTAAGGTATGCTTCATCAAGATAAGTTCTCAAAGTATCTGTTGCTCCAGTTGCTCATGAGTTCGAATAATGAACAATACTTTTGAACGATTTTGAACAATAAATATTTAGAAACGAGCTCAAAAACTGTCATAAATAAAACAAATCTCTAATGTAATTGTTAACTTAAGCACGAAGAAAATGAAAGAGTAGTTGGATTGTGTAATGGTCTTGGCTAAGTTGTAAGTCGTCAGTTGCAGTGCAGTATCGTTGCACTGGTTGCATTATGAATTAATGAGGGTCAGAGGCGATGGCAGGCACCAACCGGAGGCATTAGATTACTGGTGCATTAGATTTACTACAATTGGAACTCGATCGAAACACCGTGTTACTTTAAGGATGTCAAATGGTTCGAGTAGTCGCTAGTTATGCAAACGACGTGAGTTCCAACCTTACAAGTCTACCCTTGGATTTGTTCAAAACTAGCTTTGCGGTGATGAAAAACATCGTAAGCATTTGTCTGAGAAAAAACTCATTGACCAGTGAAATTGGAACACGCGTAGCTTGCGTGGTAGACTTTAGCCACCTTGCCACCGTGTATAACGTATTACTGTGTATTACGTTTAAATTATTCCAGGGCTTTGATATTATTGGATATTTGGCAGTAAATTACAAATGTTTCTTCCATTCAGATTGCTGCGTTACGTGTCATGCATGAGATTGCATAAATACATTATATGAGTTTGTTCAGTATTTTATTAGATCAATATAATATTTTTTACGTGAACGAGTTAGTTCTGTAGTGTAACAAAAATAATGTACCCAGTAAAAACAATCACAGATAAAGGCATGCGCAATGTATGGACGTTTTGAGGCTTCGTATATGACCGCCTAATATATGTATAGCAAGTGAGTTCGAGTGATTATATTGCGAGAACTTTTAGTACTGTATTTCATTTTAATCATCGGTGAAAGTGGTCACTGCAAGCGAACTTTCCTTATATATTACTACCGGGATCAGCAGTTTATGCGCGATGGTGAACAAACAGGCCAATTTAATGGCTCATCTTAATATAACGTGAGAAACATTGGTTTGCTATATCAATGTTCAAGGCTCTTAGGGAACCGGTATCATATTCAACACCAGTGACATTAGTCACATAAAAAATCCACTTAACCATAGAACCATAACAAATCATAATAAAATAGTATCTGCCCTCATACTTACAGAGTGAAGTGGCAATCTAGTCTTTAGACTTTTATTTTGTTTTATAGTACGTTAACAGTTCAACGCCCTTGAAGGGTGTATAGCAAGTTGACTGCGTAGAAATAATTTACTATAAAGCGCATGTAAAAGACATCAACGAGCTGCTTCAATTTATCTTAGCAGAATAATTTATTTTATCATTATTATTACAAAATATTTATATCTAGTTTTGAGTTTTGATGTCCAGTAAATATTGCCTGAATTTTCTTTCAGATGTAGAAATGTGTGTGAGTACTTTGTAACCTTCGGGTAGCAACTACAAGGTTGTCAGTCTGAATGAAATGAATGAATATAGTCAATGTTTTGTCTACACTGAATGCTCTTATGTATACTGAGTGTAATGTAATCAATTATATTTTGACTATAAGTAATTACACTTGTAGTTATTTATTACTCTTTATTGCATGTCTATTTTCTTAGGTTCTTGCTAATGTTTTAATGTATCATAGTTACAGATTGATAATAGCTTCATATTTTAAAGGTGAAATGTATTACTTTTCCAGGAAAGCCCGGCACAGACTACCCGGTGCTAGGCTCGGTTCCGTACACCAACTTCTATTGCGACGAGCAGCCTTATCCGGGATTCTTTGCTGACATGGAAACACGTTGTCAAGGTACGTATATTATCCTGACGTAACACCCGAGTTTATTGGGGTGGATCCCCTTGTCAATTAGGGAGTATGAAAAATATATGTCGGCCGATTCTCAGGCCTACCCGATATGCAACCAAAACAAACACCGTGACATGAGAATTGTATATATTAGATTATGCCTACGTACTCATTTCATACGTACCTAGTTGGGGGAGGCATCCTATCTAGACACATCGAAAGACGGGCTAATGACGACGTGGGAAGTTAATTGATGATCGTATGATATTGTGGGTAGTTATATGAGATCGTTACGCTGTTAATATTCATCTTAGGCGGGAATAAAATATAATGCGTTGATAAGACTAATCCTCCATTATTATATGACCTTTGAGCGATTAAATACTGTCAGCGAACACTGTAGGTTGTCGACAAAATAGTAAAACAAATATTAATGGTATCGTGGGTGTTCCTAATCATTCAGTTGTCTAAAATAATAACAACAAAGAAAAATATCGTGGTTTTGAATTGAATACCTTGGCCGTGCTGCTATGATTAACTATACGTAACCTTATGGTTGACTGAGGTCAGTTAATTATAGCAAAAACTTACCCGGAAAGAGATCTTGAGATGAATCTTTGGGCGAGAACGTGAGATCCGCCATCAAATTGGTTTAGTTTAATTTATTTTTCGGAAATAAGACTTGCTAACCTTTTGTAAAATAGATGGCCCTCAACTACTTTAAAGATTGCGTACCTCAAAAAGTGATAAAAATCTACTGGATAGCATAATTTATGTCGTGTGCTTGTCTTTTTGTTGCAAGTGTTGCAACCAATGATATTATTTACAAATAAAGAAGTTTGCAACAAACTGATTTGAAACTAGCTGTGCTTCGCGGTGTCACCCGCTTAGAACTAATTTAATGGGTGATCTTAAGTAGCCTAGGAGGAGCTCGTGGCACAGTTGCTATTGCGCATATCGTTCGATCAGCGAAGTTAAGCAATCTTACCTCTAGCCAGTAATTGGATGGGTGACCGCCCGAGTTCCCTCCGTGCCTCGGAAAGCACGTTAAGTCGCCGGTCCCGTTTGCCAATTTATCATCCTTGGCAATCGTTACAGGTCAGTCGGAGGCCTAAAATAGTCTGACAACTGGTTTAACCCAGATCATAGATTTTCCTCGTAAAAGGGGTTGCGAAGGTCAGATGGTAGTCGCTTCGCATAAAAATCAGGTGATCAGCCACATCGGGTTTAATCAAGTGCCGACCCCAACAATGTATGGGATAAGGTCCGGGCGATGAAGTAGCCTACTCCTCGCGACATTAGCTATCTGCCAGCAAAAGTTTCTCGTTAAAATAAGTCCACTCGTTTCAGAGATTAGCCAGACCACACAGACAGACAAATAGAGATATTTATTAAATATTGTTTAATTTTTGTACGAGTACTGTGTATACTACATGCATTCAGTGAAAAGCTGTTAATTTTGAATTATTAGACATAACAGACACTTCAATTTTATATATTTGTATAGATAACGTGTGTTTTATGAAGCTACTATATTCCTTCTTTCTGGTGGTATTTGCACCAGTTATAACATCACTCGCTCATTGCCGACTCTTCGAAACTATTGATTCCTTATCATATGTCAAATCGCATAATTAACCCAGCTACCTATATTATATTCTGGGGAAATAATAACTACTTACTTATTGTATCGGTAGACGTATAAATATAATTGGCAATGCCCTTGGCTCATAAGTTTTCTATATACTTTAAAAGCTGAAACTAAAAAAACAATATATTATGCGTCTAGTACCCACTACTATGTAATTAGAAACAATCAACATTAGTTACGGGTCAAGGTTAAGGCAATAATATAAAAAATCGTGAATGTCGATTCGTTGAACTATAATCACATAATATCCATAAAGAGAAAGGTCAGTAATACAATACCTGATCATGTAAAAACTGACATAGGCATGTAGTAAATTTGGTAATTTGGTGGGACTTAATGAACATAGCAAGAAAAAAAGTAAGTTTAAAAACTAAAGCTCAATCATAAATGTAGGAAAAGTGATGTTCTGAGGATAGCCGTGGTCATATGCCACTATTCTAACAAAATACATACATTCATACATATGCTCACGCCTGTATTCCCCGAAGGGGTAGGCAGAGGTATTGTAATCACAACACCCACTTTTCAGTGCCAACGTGACAGATGGTAAGTCTATCGCCGTCTCAGGCATTAACCAAATACATTAATATTATAATGACATGACGACGTCTATCTTCTGAACATAAGTTATTTCATACTTTTGAGAACGTGTTTCCTGAACATAATTTGTTTCATATATTTTTTGAGAACCTGATATATCAGTAGTCTGGTTTTAGACTTCTTGTAATCTTTCGATTTCACTTGACTCCTTCACATAACTACCGATCAAGCCGCTTATGTTCATAGAATACCTGTGGTCCTAGGCCACGTACTTACGGGAAGACATCAATACATTCTAACAGTATACTTTGCTGGAGATGAACTCTTCCTCTGCCAAATAGCGAATACAGTAGTTAAAAATTATATGTGCGTGATTATGTCCGTGAATATCAGTTATCGCTTCAGTCAGCTTAGTAAAAAAGTCTGGGACAGTATGATACATTATAGCAGGCTTTTTAAGAACTCTTAAAGAGGAACAATTTCATCGTACATGATTTCTGATTAACTAAAACTATTTATGCACGCAACGGAAACCCTCAAAAAATTATATTTTTCCCGTTTTTGTAACATTTTCCATTTGTCCTACGCTCTTATTGGTCGCATCTTGATTTTATAAAGCTCAAAAAGCTTCTGAGAGATGAGCAATGAGTTTCTGATATTAGCGCGTTCAACCAAATAAATAAGCAAAGTCTTCAGCTTTATAATGAAAATATGTAATTTTATTATGCTTTTGTATTCCAGCGTGGCACTACTGCGACATCGACGGCCGTCAGGCGTCGTTCCTGTGTCCGAACGGCACGGTGTTCTCTCAGGGCGTGGCGTCGTGCGACTGGTGGTTCAACGTGCGGTGCTCGTTGTCTCCGTCGCTGTACTCGCTCAACGCCCGCCTCTACCGACGCCGCAGGAAGCCTAGCCGACCCAAGCCGCACAGACTCATCGACAAGAAACTTGTTGACGAAATATTCCTTTAAATATCCACGATACATCATACTTGTAGATAAAATATTTTGAACAAAAACTTAAATATATATACAAGAAACGATACTTATAACTAATTACAAAAAAAATATTGACCTAGAAGAAGGCTGGCAGCATTGCCACACTGCATTATCTAAATAGCAATGTTTTTCTCTGAGCGAGAATACCCAAGCCTGCAAACGCGGCAAACATATATGCTTATATATTTTCAGCGCTTATCCCATATGTGCCCCAGTATTATTATTCTATCGCTCACATCCCAAACATTGTAGTCAGCATGATTTGCTTCAACTCCTAATAATTCTTAATAAGTAATAGATTTTCCCCACATGAGGGTATTTTATGAAGCTTGTCACTGACTTAAGAATTAATCTTTGGCAGTGTCGACCGACGTAATTCTGTAAAGTTTCCCAGCGTCGACTTGTCTTCGAACGTCGGTTTCATTCATAGGACATTGATACATAATAAAGTATAAAGTTCAATTTTGTATCTTTGAAACCGACATTCGACGTGCGACGCTGGGAAACCTTACAGAATAACGCAGGTGTGACTTTATGCAACTTTGCTTCAGGTACTTTTAATAAGCAAAGAAAGTAGATTCCGGGGCGATGTATTATAGTGTCCTACGAATTTGAACTTTCTGTATTATCTATAGCGCGGATTCTGGTATCGAGATTCTTACATAATAGCGCTGTTGAAACTTATGTGCCACAAGACACTCGTGTAAATAGCACTATGTATTTACGTTATGTTATCTACTGTAATTAGGCCATATTTCATAAGGTTCGCGATGAATGTATAGCTGTAGTAAACGAATTATGATACACTATTTGAGTTTACTGTGATAAATAGTTGAAGTCGAGCTTATTTTCAATTTTTACAACTATTTGTTGTTAAGGTGTATTAACTGTGACTATTAATATGGTTATCTTGTTTAGTTAGCCTTAATGAATATAATGATAGTACATAACAATCGCCACGAGTTCAATAAACATTATAGTGATCTGATAGGCACTTTTGTGTTATATTGATAATTGTCATGGCATTAGCTTTTTTTACGAACAATTACTTATACAGCTCGCCTGATGGCAGACGACAGAAATATCTTCTTTAATCTGATCGAGAGGAGAAAATTTATAAATATGTGAAGATTAGATGTTAGCTTAATTTTTTAACCTTTTTAGGTTGTCCTAATACATTTTGAAATATGTATTATACCAATACATAAGCCGTTGAGGTGGGTGGTAAAAAATCATGGGAATCAGCCCTATTCTCCTCGGACTAATCCGGCATTTTGCAAATCTGAACGTTATTGAGATTTTTGTACCCAAAGGGTACATCGGGACCCTTTTGGTAAAACTCCGCAGTCCGTCTGTCACCAGGCGTATCTTACAAGCCATGATAGTTGGATGAAGTTTTCACAGAAGATGTATTTCTGCAGCCGCTTAAATGCCTGCGAGAAAATCTTAAAAATGTATAAAAATATTCCTTTTTCTTTTTCATTCCATTTTTCTTACTTGAGAAAATAAAATCTAGATTAAAAAAAAATAATTAAAAACACACTGCCATGTTGTCTTATGTAATTAAATGTTTTGTTTTTCTTAGTTAGGTATACGGCCGTTTTCAATATTCGATCTATTCGTTATTTAGTTTACTGATAACAAAAAATCTATCATTTTATCCTACAATTAATTGTAATGAATGTAAGGACAAGTACTTCAGTACTTATCGCTAGTAAACATTATTATGAAATTGAACGTGAAAAAGAATGGATACCTAGATCAAATCTGATAGATAAACTGTGGATAGCCGTCCATCTGCAATATTTGATAGGTTATTGAAAACAGCCGTTACTGTTCGAAAATAAGGTGTAATAATGTACTGAAGGTTTGTATAGTTATTAAAATAGAAATAATAAATATGTTTTCAGTAGATACGCATGGATGTTTTTAAATTAATAAGACACCAAGCTCGATCATCAAAACGCCGCACATAATGAGGTAAGTAATAAACGTTCCCTTCAATCTAGAATGATCAGAAAATCAATCATCTTTGAGTATTTACCATATGATTCAGTACCTATAGATATAATACTAATATATCTCGGAAAAAGTCGCTACTCTGGAACACGAGGTCCTGGGGCCTAACCATAAGCTATTATTGCCATGGTAGTTCCACTGTGTGACAGTGACAGGCCTATACAATCATATACACCTGTCTCATAATAAGAGTTAATCTATCGTGGCAGTAAGAGGTCATGTTAGAGCCATTTGATTTTAATCCCCGGGGCGGACAAAGTGTTATTGGAATTTTCCATAAGTAATTTCTTAATTAACGCACGGAGTCTGGATAACCGGTTAATGGGCTTGCTCCCTATTACTTGTGACTGAAACATAACTGGCGATATCTGAATTCCCAAGTGGGCTGAGCGCCTGATTATTTCAGCCTTGCCTCTCAGTGTATATCGAAAACATACCATACATCCTAAGCAAAAAAACTGAGGATGTAATTATAAATACAAGAATCAGTAGGTACGTAATAAAAAACTACTTAGGAATAAAGAACTTCACTCAAATCGTTAGGCTTTAACATGCCATGCCAAGTCGGGTCTATATTGCAAATTTAATAAAATAAGGGAAAAACTAGACGTTATCGTGAGTACTACTGCTGTTACCACACCATTTAAGACAATCCAGAAATTAATCAAACGGTAAAATATCATAAATCATATCATAACTGGCTATTGGGTGGCAATAAATTTTTTTTTTTTATTGACGAGGGGAAAACCTTCAAAAGGTCCGCCCTGGGAGAGGCAGATCGGGGTATGTGGGATTCTTACCGCACTAAAACCCCCCCGGTGGCCATCCTCAGTGCTCAGGGGGGACTCCGGGTACTCTGATAGAACGCACCGGTGTCCCCCCGCACTTTGCCGGGGCACATCCCCGGGGCAGCTGTGACACCGCCCCTGAAGACCTCGCTGTGCAACACCTTCCCGGGCCCGCGGCTCGGTGGTCAAAGCTCCCACCCCGACCACCGCCAGCGGGCCCTCCGGTCCCCTTTTAGTCGCCTCTTACGACAGGCAGGGGATGCCATAACCATATTCTTAGACTGGCTATTGGGTGAATAAGTCTTACCTCAACCCGAAGTGACAACAGACATCGTGAGAAAGAAGTAACGAGCTGGAATGGTACTAAAAGGTAAGTACTGGTAAATAGTATAATTATCTAATTAATCCGACATTTATGGTAATTTTAATTTGCAAGTTCTCTGTGAATTGCGTCGTGACGGGCTTAACGTTACGGGAATTAAGATTTGTCTAGATTTTTATCGGCATTGAGTATCCGTTAAAGTACTTTATTTATATGACGAATCAGGAGGTCTACTCTACTAACAAAAACGAAACTTCGCAAAGAAACGAATGTAGTTTCAATATCAGTTGGTTTTTATCAAACTCACATTTTTGTTCGTTTAATAATTAATTCAAAGTAGGGTTAGAATATATAAATGTCCAAGAATTTTCTAGTAGACCACATTCGGGCGTAATTTTAGAACGAATAAGACCGTGGTAGGAACTTTGCGAACTTTCGGCCAAAGCTTCGTTTTTCAGAAAAATTGAGTAGGGCCCCAGAGCCGGGACTGGGGCAACTGTGCGTTACCATATCGTTCCACTAAATGTTTGTAATTAACACTGTAGTATTTGCATATTTTTTACTTAATATATAAAAAAAAAATTGCTAAGCCCGAACCCTGGTAATTTATAGCCACAAAAATATTATTACTTTTGGTTGCAAAGCAATGATTATCATACATTACGTATTGGTTACAATAATATTAATTTTGTTGGCTACCGATACAAAGAAACACGAAAAAATCGGAATTAATAAATTAAAAAAATTTTGACAAATGTCATCAACGGTGTTCACATACAATCCCTAAATTGCATTGTCTGACAATGCCAATTCATAATTCAGTAGGGTCGTCGATAGGTAAGTATTGTTTGTCTTAATTGTGCCACCGTGGGAACATTTGCGCGGCCACACACCGTTTTTCAGTGTACGTACGTTTTATTGTACGCAAATCACGTACGTTCGAAAACAGACGCATACACGTAGAAGGTTTAGTTCTTGACCAAGTACCGCGTCGTGTCCGAGCCTCAGAGTCATTTCTTTCGCGCAGCGCGGCAAACGCACGCGCATGTTCGATTAGTGCGTTCATTGCGCGGTAAAATTTACGTGTTTACGTCCGACGCGCTAGGACGTTTTCGGACATTGCAGTTATAAAATAAAGTTAATATAAATTGTCACAGGATACAAAATGGAATTTCTCATATTTATTTTATGTGGTAAGTTATTGAAAAAAATATACCCATTAGCTGAAATGTTTAACTTAAACAAATAAATTCAGACAGATAAACAATGGTAACTCTTTATCATGTATGAAAAAGCATTTAAGAAAAAAAATGTTTCATAAGCTTACAAACCCCTTTAAATTACAAACTAAGTAATCTTAATATACTCAATTTCAAACTCTGCATCCAAATTAGGCGCAAAATACCTAATTGGATTCATCCGGAATCACGCTTGAAAAAATAATGATGCACTTTTTTGCACTAATTAACAAAGTTTATTGTAATTTAAAAACGGCCTTTGAGTAGAGGGTGTTGAAAGGTGATTTTATTAAGGCTCAATGTCATTGCTCTGATAAAAAATCGCAGTGCAATGACAAAGATATATTTACGTTCCGCGCTCCGTGTAATTTTTTTTATATGATTTAAGAGAGGTAGGGATTTATATACTTATACGTTATACGTTTTATGCTTTAACTCGCAGAACCCTAATTTGTTTTTTAAATAAAAGTATGTCTAAGTTACTCCTTGTAACATTAGCTATCCGCCAGTGAAAATCCCGTTAAAATCGATCCAGTCGTTTCGCAGATTAGCCAGAATAATCAGACAGACAAACGAACAGACAGATAGACAGAGAAAAAAAATTATTTTGGAATTACAAACATACACTTCAATTTTATTAATCTATACTATACTATATAGATCTAAATAGATAGATAGATATAGATATATAGATACAAAGAAAGAGTCGAAGTGTATTTCTGATAATGATATCCTGAATGTTTTCCAGTTCGTATTTATAAGTGAAATGCTTGTTTATATGTGAAATCTAATGAAGTAGTGCCGGTAGTGTTCTTATTAAAAAGTAAATTATAAATAATGCATTGAACACGGAACAAGGAACAGGAATATTAGCCAAAACAAAAACGTAGTCGGTAAGAAGGCTAGTTACCTACACAAATATAATATTTGAATGGACGCATTTATTAAGAACATATATATATAATTATCCATGCTCAGTAACAATGTGGCCATATGAATAATTATTACACACTGACTGGTAAAGGAATCATCACTCCGCGAAAAGTTGAATGTTTACTTAACTGCTATGTTAAATAAACATTCAATTCTGTCATTTAAGACACTGCTTTTGGCATTTTTGCCAAAAAATTGATCGAGGGTTGCGTCAGAACGTTCTTGTAAAGACCACCCAGAACACCAGATGACAGTTACAGCAATGATAATTGAAAAGGGTATGGTCAAGGATATTAAATAAAGGGCCATCATTAATGTGTTTGCTCACCTAAAGGGCTCGGGCTCTTGCCATGACAAGTTGAGAAAACAAAGACAGGGTGATTATTAACCATCGGTTAAGATTCTGCCCCGTTGTCATAGTTTCCTATAATATAGCCTATTTTCGGCGTAAAATGTAGCCTATATAACCATAGTACAAGGGGTGTTTCCTCGTGACCGAACACGAATTTTAATGTTTTATTCTGATTAACATGCATTTATAATATTAGTGTGACTGTTAAGTCCATAAATAGATAGGCACCTATGTATTTATGACGATTAGCTATGTAAGAGCCCTAAGTATAAATATGTATATATAGGTATATATATCGATACTTAGGGCACATTCATATCATATCACGTACTGCATTGATTTGTAATTATTTGCATAACAGTAAATTGCAGTAATCATCGTGTAAAGACGAAATCTTTGTACGCTGATAGCTAGGTAACTGTATCGCAATTGCAATTGCTTGTAAGATTTTTTATTTTATTTTAACAGAACTGTCGACACGAACGAGTTACATTACATTTTAGTATGTAGAACAATGCGTTGTAAATAATATTTTCAGTGTTATTATACAGAAACCGCACTTGGTGACCTTTCTATTAGGTAACTAGTAATATTTGATTCTGATTCTGCCTCCGTTGATTGATGTATGTACGTAACAACTCATAACTTGTTTGATTTAAGACAGTATAATAGTGCTCGTATTAATTAGGTAACGAATTAGTCCAAACTTTTGTGAATAATACAATTATGATGTCGGTGTCCATTTCATAAGTTCCAATGCTGCTGTAATTCAACATAAATTGTCCATCGATACTACCTACAGGCCAATTTAATTTAATAAACAATTTTCAACCTATTCTCGGGAATATGTCAATTACACGCGGACCGAATATTATGTAATGTGTTATTTCAAACATAATTTACTAATAGCTTACATCATAATCATAAATTAATATTTGCTCTTAACTTTAGTTGTTACGACAAGTTTAAGCTCATAAAGTTGACTGTTTAGCATCTAATCTTCCATGGAATATAATATTAGCCGGGAAAGAGAAAACGGTTAATCGCTCCACAGATGGCACATGGCGACACTTTACTAAAACAAGGAAATGTATTTTTTTCTTTGTCCGCTAAATAGCTTTCTCTCACGATGTTGCGATGGCTATTTCCATTTCCGCAATTAAGAACTGCTAGACTAAATGGTAAAACTTAATGTCAAATTAATTTGATATAGAGATCGTCTAACGATCTAGCCATCATTTACACAGAAGCTCATGAAATGATAATCTTTAGGTATGTTTATAGTAAGACCACTACCTCTGTGAGTGAGTGTGCATTGGGTGTGTGTGTTTTCAGTAAAAGATGATCAATAAATTGCCCATGCTAAATATCAATACAGAGAAAAATCACACACAGTATTGAAATTGGAGAGCTCACTAGAAAGCGTATAAAGATGTTTTAACTGACTTTGACGATGGAAAGTTTATTGATTACTATAGGTTTGTTACGCTAAGCTTTTTAAACAATTCATGTGTGGAGGAATAGCAGATGGTAGATTACTATATTATGATGAGGTAATGCCTATTATGCAATGTCATGATATAGAACTTTATGAATCCGGACTGGACTCGCATTGTGGACGATTTGGTTCAGGAATGGCCCATTCGTTCTCATCTATCTAAGACTTAAACAGGCTTATCTAAGAAATAAAATATATAGAAGTAACATATCGTTAGATATTTTGGTGATGCATTTTCTTATGTGCTGCACACATACCATTGACAATATTATCAAGCGCTTCGCCGCATCGATACCCATTTATCGGTGATTCATATAGACTTCTGAAATTTTGTATTTGTGATTGTAATCCCCTAAGGTTTTGCAATAATGGAAACTAATGTATTGTTTACTTAATATATTTCGAAAAATAATATAATATTTTCAAATTCATACCTTGTCCTCACACCTATCTAATATTAATAATATTAAGTTATAAATGACGCAGCATCACACTATTGCGACATACGAATTCAAAAAACATACATATTTAGCACTAACTTGATTGTTATTTAAAACATATTTAATTTCGTATTCATATAATATTTCGAAACGACCTCTACATTTGAATATTAGCATTATCTCAATTTGGATATACACAGTTAGAATTAAGCTACTTCGATGCAAATGTTTAGAATTGCTTATTTGCTTATTCAGAACGACTTCCCTTCATTTCACTGATTAAATAGATTTTCAAATTTAAAATCCTGACAATTAAGTTTAACCTAGTTATAAATCTATACTTACTACCTAAGAATCAACCTACAGATACGCCAATAAAATTATAAACATTTTAATTTTTCATCTTTAGTAATACGGACTCAATAATCTACGTTATTTTTAAGAAGTTATTAGTTAAATACTTAATTCGTTATCCTTAATAACTGATCATGTATAATTGAATTGAAAAAAAATATATAATTAATAATTCCAGTAGATTTCGTACCTGTACTAACACTACATTACAGATATAATGATTATGGTTACAGTACAGTGCCTCATTATCCAATAAGACTTATGTGGTTATTATTCACTTTCCGTTTATATCATCGACGTGCTCAACCAATTTTAAATACGTAGGTAGGTAATATGTATATGTATGTAGGTACCTAATTAAGATAGGTAATTCATATTTGGTCTCTCGTCGTTACGGCATCCTATGAACACTTGTAAAACTTACCTAAGGTTTTAGGTATCACGCGCTCGTTACCAATCCTTAACAAATGTTGCCACATTCTTCTTGAGCAACCCCTCTTTGAACACTTTTGAGAAATTAACAAAGTCGTGTAGTTATAATGTTTTGTTAACTCAAGAAGGTTCCAAAAAAATATTGATGTAGCTCTATATCTTTCTGTTATAAGGATTTAGAAAGGGATGAAATTAGTTTTATACCGAGTTTAGTCTAAGTTTTGGTTAAACCTTGTTTATGATACATCAAACACACATCAAAATTCAATCCCGTTTCGCTAGGACGTATATGGAACTATGTATTATGAAATTGTGAAAGCAATGGCCATGCAATCGATGCATCTAATCTATTAATATGTTGCGCATCTAATGTGATATTATTTATGAATGATTACGTACACCTATAATAAAGTACGCGTATGTTTGTATATAAGTACCAGGCTATCTACGTAACTACTACTATCTGATTTCATTTCTTTCTGGGTTTAAATGTGGACATAGACTAAGATAGAGAAGATCAGCTGAGACGGGAATGTCTGCAGAATTTCTTTTCGCTAACCAGTTCAAATATGTGTGTGAAAAATTTAGCGCAGGTGCAACGGCGGGGCATAACTAGTTTAAATATGTAAAATGAGCTGGTGATAAATGACCTTGTTCTGAGAGGATTGGCGGCAGAACTAAGCTCGATTAGTTCTGCGTCAACGACTTAACTGGATTAATGAATTTCCGTGTTATTTTATATTGCCGTTTGGAAACTTGCATCCGTAATGCAGATTATAGTGTAGGCAGGTATGCTGTTATAGTGACACCACACTTTCACTGTTCGATGTGTTGTTACCACGTGCGACCTCTCGTGACCACTGATCACTTGACTGCTTTATGCGACCATCATTATCGCCATTCAATACAATATAATAGTAGAACAAAACTAGTAATTATGTAGTTACTGTGCAAATATTTATTTTACAAATAGAAGACCTCCAACTATGCACAGGTATGTTTTTAGGAGGTTTATTATCGTTTATTTTATAGTAATCTAACCTAAATGTTCAAAAATATTAATGAACTAGCAGTTCCCCGCGGTTTAACCCGCGTAGACTTATTTATATACTTTAACTCGCGGAATCCTAACTGATTTTTTAAATAAAACTAGCCTATGTTACTCCTTGAAACATCAGCTATCTGCTAGCATCCAGTTCCGTTGAAATCTGTCCAGTCGTTTCGGAGATTAGCCGGAACAAATAGACGGACAGAAAATTTTAAAAAAGATTTTTATGGGTAAGTACCGTATATACTTTCATATGCATTTTGTGAAAAGCTGTTATTTTGGAATAACAAACTGACACTTCAATTTTAGTTATCTGTATAGATTTAGACTATTTGCCTTCCTAAAATTTGTTGGAAATATGATCATTTACTTCTGAAAAAATCTGTAAATCCCTGGAACGCGGCGGGCAATTTGAATTCCTAACTATATAAATCTACACAAAGCTTAAGATTATTCATATCACATTATTTGGCGTCACAGTCTTAACTTCATATTGAAGCAATCGAATGTGGAAGAGTGCTTTTTAAGAAACCAGACATAAAGTTCAAACATTTAGAATACTTTACACACAATCCAAACCGCAGGTATTTACATACAACCAACTAATGATCTGTCTGAGGTACTAGCAGTCGTGCGCGTGGTCGTATTACAATAACAGGGCCCGGGGTCTTACCATGAGCTCTTATTGCCATGATAGTTTGACTCATATTATGTGACAGATGTATATGACGTGTCTACATCTGTCACTGTCACACAACTGTGCCCCTATCACGGTTTTGCCACCGTTTACGTTATCTACACCCGTTAGCGTCTCCGTCCACAATTTGTATGAGAAATTGTGCAGCGACACCTAGTGGTGACGTGAAGAACTAAAATAGCTCATACAAATATTGTGAGTGACGCTAGCGAGTATAGTTTACGATTTTGTATCGTTTCTATTAGCGCAAGCACGAAAATATGTTTTTCACATTGTCTGGACCTACAGATTGCAGCGCCACATAAAGACATACGCGGTTACCATAAGAAAAGTACTTATTCGATGAGCTCTCATTTAATAGGATGTCCCACTTATGCCACATAAGTGCTGGAAAACGGAATAAACGCTCAAAAGACTGGTGCTTTGTGGTAGACTCATTCATTTGGTTGTTTCCTAAATGCGGACAATATAAACCGTGTCTCACGTTTCCATACTTATAATCGAAATGGCTATAATTTTGCATGCTTTTTACCACTTCCGCATCTCGCCTGCCTTTGTGACGCAATCTAGAGGTATGCCTACTAGCCTAGGGTTCTTATGAGAGCTAGATAGGCGACCAACTATTCACTATTACGACAGGTTCTCCAATTACACTAACTGGAAATGCTAGTTCTTTATTAATTAATCCTACATCTAGTTTAGAGATATCGGTTCTCTTGTTATGTCATGCAGCCTACCAAGAGAACCTTATTAACTTGGCAGGTAATACATTTCATATACATAATTCACATCTGTATTCCCCGAAGAGGAAGGCAGACGTGTAGGTATATATAGTACAGTCACATTTTGCCAGTTATGCAAAAGACCTAAGTAAAAAGGTACATAGAGAGCCCATTGCCATTAAGAGGGCACTAATCCAGACTGAGAAATTAGATATGGAAGAATCCTATACCCTATGATGGAACTGAGGATCTGATGTTCCGCAGTAGCACTTCGACCACTAGGCCAACGAGGCAGGCCATCAATAGCAGTATAAAGAATTTCGTAGAATGTATTCGATATATAAGCACGTACGTACTTAGATAAGCTAAAAACTGGCTTGCAATCGATAGTCATCCACCCATCATACAAATTGAGCAAGACACTTTGGACGATATATTTTTTACAATTTATTAGTGACAGAAACGATATGAACAATTTCTAATATTGCATTACTTACGTCCACTTCGACGCCCGCAATATCTGTAGTGCTATTAATATTGCGCCAGAGCTGGCCAAGTACCTTTTGGATATACGCAAACGTATTATAAGGGCTAAGCGTTAACTATACGGCTTTTGTTATTCTAGGAGTATCCCAATTCCTTAGATAATATGTTGAATAAAATTTAATGAATTATTTATAAAAAATGTAATGATTTTTTTATTTTCCCAAGCACTTCAATTTGTAAAAGTTGTCAAAGAATGTACATTAGTTTTTTTCCCCGACTGTACTTATAACTTCCTTGTTACAAAAATGCGACGTTAAATATTTACAAGCAACCGGGAACTTGTTTTTTAGTCTGCGCTGATAAATCAACAAATACACATTATACTTATTGCTGCGTCAGAATCTATTCTAATACTTATTATGATAGTGAAAGTAAATTTTTATTTGTATTTGAATGTCGCAGTTTTTATCAATGGCTTAGTGCTGCAGTGTTATATATTAGTATTATTAAGAGATGAAAAAGTGTTTAAGTATACTTCTATTCTATAAACTAAAAAAAAACACAAATAGAATTTTTTTTTATCACTGAATGAGCACATAAACCATAAATTATGTGTAATAACCATAATAATCCTACGCGGGTAAATCCACGAGACAAAATCAGTTCCTATATTACGAAAGAAAAAATACATTCTAGATTTGTTACCTTAATTAACCACATTGATTACCTACGTAAGTATAATCTATGATAAAATAGAAAATATCCACACAAACATAGCCTTGAACTGTAAAGACTAATTAGTTCAGCGCACGACATCAAATTGTTACATAGTAATTAAGTCGGTTAATTGGCGAATGTGCAAACGAGCGCGGAATGCACCTGTTTACAATATGAACATCCGTCAGTGATTGTTAAGACACCGGTCACACGCAAAGAACTGTAGTAGTTCTTTGCGTGTGTTCTTTGTGGTCAAATGTCACGCTTATTATGAAACAATTTGCCATTCATTAATATTATTTATTTTATTGTTGGAATTAAAATTATTTTTAGATTTTGTTTTTATTTTATTTACATAATTTATTTTATTTTCAATACAGGATAACTTATCAGCTTTATAAGTAAGTGTTTGAAAGCGTAAGTCGACTGTGAACCTTAATGGTGAGACATGTAATCATGCCAAGTATGCCTAAGTTCCGCCACACAACCAGTTTAACGATTTTCAGAACCTTTATAAACATATCTTTTTGCGCACATTCACTGCGTAATAGGAAATCAAAAACTCGGTTTTAACGTTTTAAAGTTGATTAACTTGCTGTGACATTCGTGCCTTTCATATAAGTAAACTCGTCTGTACTTTTAGGTTAACATTTCACACAGTCCCAAGTATAGTCGTATTTAGTAACCAAGTTATTTTGTTTCGAAAGACGTAATCTTGTTCTATTGTATACAGGGATCCTTATTTAGCCTTTTAATTAACTTGTTGCTGCTCGCGAGTTCGTCTACGTCACATTCATTGTGAATTTACTTTCCCAGCATCCTTAGTTACCAATAATTATCCCCTTCAAATAAGTTTTTTATTAACCTAGAAATACAACTGACAAAAAAAATGCAATGTACACTGATATTTTAATCCAACCCAATTTGTTTTCCCATAAAAAAAAATCCTAATTATACAGTTAGGCTCCATATTTTTTATATAAAAACGCAGCGCGTCCTATGCATTCTTGTGTGATTCGTTTGATGTACCTACATAGATACCAGCACAATGGGACTGTACTGCACCCAAAATACTTTTTCACACTTACATTAATTCCCATTTTTTTAAAAAAGGTACAAACAGACACAGCTTGTTACATCCTCTTTTATTATAACTATAGATTGGAACGAAATGCACAGACGACTACTTTAACTTGAACTATATTCGACAAGTTATGTCAGAAAGTTGTTATTTTTCGGAATATTATTATAGATTCAATTGCTGCATCAAGTAATGCGTGGGTGCATTACATTTAAAGTATATTAAGAAGATCATTAGCATAGTTATTCTCAATGGAATTTCCCGAAAGTGTTGCAGTGGAATGCTTAATGGTGATCTAAAAGTAAAAAAATATTTGAAAGTTAGTTAATTATGTATTACAGAAAAAAAATATTATGCGCAAACAATTTTTAATAATAGCAAAGGTCCTAATAACTTAGAATTGCAAGTTATCCAAGTAACCTAAACTAACTGCGCAATACTAACCTAAAGGTTTGCCTATAAATCAGATTGAGGGATAAGGAGAGCGACATAGAATTGGAGACAAGACGAAGTGGCCTACTTACTATCATTGCAAAAGTTGTTCTCGGGAGGACACACACCTTCCTCTCACCACTCTCCCGCGATGTTTGTACTTCGATGTAAAATATGTCCTGCAGGGCCGGCCACAGTCTAACAGATTGTACTGTCGCAACAAATGCAATAGGCAGTGGGACAACTATTAAAACTATTTTCATTTTACACTGCATATTCCGGGAGTTGGTACACGTAAAGTCGTGATAAATTACGTCGAGACTGGCAGTTAAAGCCTTAAAGTAATCGTTCAACCAATGTCATGTTCTTAATGTCGTCGAGAGTCGTGTAGGGGAAAAATATAATGAGTGACGCAAAATTGTGTTCAGTTTGAAGTCTCGATTAATGAATTGTTATCAAGTTAGCACTTGATCTATTTATAAGTTGAACAATTAAACATAAATCTGTTAAATATAAAATAGGTGAACCTGCTACAATTGCTTTGGAACTTGCGATTTGCGATGGTTTGAGAAACTATTCTTTAGTCGGTCCGGGTTGTGCAAACAAATAGGATTTTTTCGTTTGGTAACAATTATTTATTAGCATATTTGTTATTGGGACGTCGTTGGCAATCTTACAGGCGTTTTTAAAAGAATAGCAGAGTGCTCTATGTTTCACCATAGCTAAACAATAGTGTAGATGGAGAAATACTACACCACATACTGTTGAATGTATGCACCTATCAATTAAATATCATTAGGCCACCCGAAGAGTCGAGCGTGGGTTAAAAAAATATAGGCCGACATCAATCTAACCGGGAATTAATCTTTGATAATACTGTTGAATAATGGTTGCAAATAGCTTACGATTCACAGACAACCACAGTTTCAGAAGAAGTTGTGATCTTGACCTAGTTATTGTTACAATGGAATACCAGAGAATTAGGAAGGTTGAATGGCTTGTTATTGATTGCCACAACTGTAAATATAGATTGGTAGTACGTTACTAAGAATTTAACAAACTTTGTAACATTTTATATGTAGATATATTGAGGCTTAATGAAGAAACAGTTGCGATCAAGTAGCATGACCGAGTAACTATGGCTAAGTGAAAGTATGTCCATAATATTATATTGGAAGGATAGTTATATCAATGCCCTAAGCTATGTAGGTCCATATTGGAACAGTGTTAATAGGCACACAACGACTATTTGTAATGGACACGAAATGTTCGTTACATTTACGACACACTGGCCATGGTACAAATTTAGAAAATGAAATACTTAATATTTGCAATAATTTAAATATATTACTTTTTTATGAAACCTCAAGCAGGTTTAAAAGTAGGATAATAAGTAGTCTTTTACTTAACGGTATTTTTTGACGGATGTGTATTTTCACCATTGAAAGTAATTTGCATGAATCTCTTTTAGATTGAAGATTAGAATCAAAGGATATCGCTATAAATAAAATATTGTATTCAATACGATTGCTGGCTAAATGCAGGGCTGCTTTGTATGCAATCGGATGTTTGTACCGGGAAAAAGTAGACCAAGTCTGGTTAGTGGTTTTATAAAATGGAGAGACATCTTCGAAAATTCAACAATTCTATGATCTGAATTCAAATGAAGAGTACTTACCTACCAACTAAGCTATTGTCATTTGTTTGAAAGAAATGGAGATTCTTAAGAAGACGTCATTGATCGGATAACATCCGAGTAGGTAATCGAGTGTTGTAAAATTACACCTTTTAACTATTTGTTAATTTCACTACTTTACGACTTACGACAAACAACAGATCAACATTTCTGAAAGAAAACATGAACGCATGGAGGTGATCAACGATTCTATTACATTTGTGTTGTGGTGACGCTAAGCTGTGAAGAATTTCCGTCATGTTTAAACGCTATTATGTCGTCTAATCGGTAAACAAGGCGCGATTTATGTAATATAACTTTTGGCGTCGTCCCCGTACCTTGTGGTCGGATTTCGCTTTCACTTTAATCACATACTTTCTCGAACTCCAGAAGATTTTGTGCGATGCGATAGATGTTGATCACGCAGACTTTTTGGATATATGGTAATGATACATAACTATGTACTTATCGCTGAGTTGGTAGCTATAAAACACTGCAATTTGACTAAGATTATGATAGTAATTGATGCGTGCAGTTATTGATTTTTATATCCATTAGATGGGCATTAAGTAGGTACTTATGTGAAATTTCTTTAATTTGACGATACCAATGAATGCGCAGTATAGGTTATTTGAATCATAATTTATATGATGATCTGTACAAAGTGCTGTGATATTTGGGCATCTACTTACAATCATATGCACTGTATACAAACTTTCACTCCTAATTATTTATACTTAATGAGAACTACACGTATTTAGGCATTGTGTGTAACAGCAGAGTAATGACAGGACCACACAATTTACCTCATAATTTCTTCTCATCCAGTTTTCAGTCATCATACACAGACACAAGGGAGGGCCTTCTATCATCGGTTTAAGTAGAGCGTACTAAGAACTTCTCAGCATTGACGTTGAATTTTTGATACCGTAAAATTAAACATCAAAGTGCCTAATACACGTTGCTGAAACAATTATAGTTGGCCCCAAGGTCACATTTATTTGATATAAGTCTAAACCTGGATATGTACCAACGGCAAAATTCTGTTAGAAGTCGAAACTAAGGAAATACCTATGTAAAAAATAATAAATACATATATCATAATAATAATCAAAAAATCTTTAGTAAGTAATTCAAAGTAGCCGACGTGCGTAGCTAGCACGAGTTTTGTCATTAAGCCGCAATTGTGATAAATCAAGAGAAAGTAATCATGAATTCACGAACATGTCCAATAATTTATAGGATATTAAGTAATCATCCTGCGCGGATGTGCCGCTTCCGCGCATACATTAAACGGAAACCCGTCACCTTGTTTGTATGTCGGTAGATGCTTCGCGACTGGAGCCAAAGGCAATTAATCAAATCGATTAGTAGTCCAAAACAACAAGTTTAAATGAAATGGTGTATATTATAGTAATGGTAATTGTCATTCGTTTTTGGTCGCCAATAATGCACATTTTGAAATCCCTGACGTACCTAATAAAATTTCGCGTAGGTATGTATATAAAAGTGAAAATCTGTTTTCTACGATCGTCCATTGGTATTTCTAATGAGTTAACCATTAACTTTAGCATAAACCTGTCTTGTGAACTTATATAATAAATGACGGTCATGATTTGACTTTTAACACGAATCTTCACAATATTACCGGAGATCGAGAAATCTTACAAAATTTGAATACATTATTTGAAGGTATTGTATTGTTATATAATTATTAATTTTCATAATTATGGAGGCGAAAACTATTGTCATCAGGCTTTCAAATTATTGTAGAGCACTTCTGCAGGTGTAATAAAACTATTCATTTCGTGTATAATACAAAAATATAAATAGCTGTCTACGTAATAGCGTTTTATCCGAGATGTGACATCGGAGGCGAAGCTCGTAATTTGAAAGACGTGCGTATTGTGCACGGTCTGTGGTGCGTGCGCCCGCGCGCCGTGACCGAACGCGTCGTCTTTGACTGACTCTGGCCAATTAATAAACCGTCACAAAATTCATCCTGACCGATTTGTCATGCCACGTATCTAAGATACATTATAATAGAGTATGAATTAAATATAATAAATACATTTCCGAACATAATCTCTCTTAAAACTAGTACAAAAGTAACTACCTATGCTGTTATGTATTTACAATGCGACGAAGTTAAAGGCATTATTACTTCTTATTTAGTAGTAAAATGCTCCTAGAATGACTCAGCATGCAGCTGAATTGAAAGTCCTTGTACACACGTAGATATCTTGAAATGCATTTGGCTCATGATATATGATCTGCGGTTTGAATTATTTTTATAGATTAATTACAAAGACCTTGGTTATTACCTACAACTAGTGAATAAAACATTTATATCAACTACAGCACAAAAAAACTTTATTCCGCCATTCACAAAACTAAATAACCTACAATCCCATTTAGCGTAAACGTTGAATTATAGCTCCTATCTGAACGGATGTAAAAATTCATTGGATTTATTGATTAGTCTACTTCTTATTAAATTTAATGATTAGATCTTACAGTTCGAGGTCGTTTCGATATTCGCTTTGTCAGTGGAGACTGATTGTTTCATGCCGGATAATATCCTGTTGTTTGATACAGGATCTAGAGTTACCTACCACTGATATATCTAACGGACACTAAATTACTTAGAAGGCCTTTGTATACTTCATTTTAGCTTATGCTATTTATAAGGCTGATAGTTTTTATACGACTGGATCAACATCGCGAAATTTATTCCCCTATGGGGTATGGTGCTGCAAGCGTTACAGACAGTATAAGGTGAAAGAAGTCTAGCTGTGCGGGTAGATATATGCTTTCGCAGGTAGACAAGAGCGTGTGCGGGAAAGACTAGTAAGTGCATAGGTACATAGGTTATAACATGTTTTTATATTGATCATATCGCGTATTTTCCTCATTTGGGACCGTTCGAAAGCACACCAAGAGGCGAGTGTAGGAAGTTTAACGTCTTCACACAAAGAAAGGCAAAACGCAAGGTCAAGCGACAACGTTCGAACGTGTCAAAACCTATACTTGAGGCACTGTATAGCTTTTAACGTACCCGTACACGCTACCGACTTGCGAAGCATAATCATACACACTCTTTGGTAGGTAGAAAACCCACCACCAGGCAGGGCCATTTTTGTACCCACTTACCTACATATACTTATGTCTGTATTCCCCGGAGGGGTAGATAGGTATAGGATTACTTATAGTTTACATATAGTTAACCGACATATCGCCAGTTATGTTTAAGTCCCATACAACATGGGCGAGCCTTTTGTACAATATATCTAAGTAGCTATATAACATATTTTAATTTGCATTGCTTTTTGACCAAACATGCAAAAGAAAAGAAATAAGTTAGTATTAAGTCAGTACTTAGACTTACCTAAGTAAATGTAAAATGCAGGTACATAGGCATTCGGAAGTGTTATTAAAGTTAACCTTCAGACGCGTAGGTAAGTATTTAACCTACAAACCAGTATGGATACTTGCTAAGTTAGGTAAATATATATATATTAAATATAAGTATAATTTAGGGACCTAATTACGTGGCTATCTAAAAGGAAAATTATAGAAATAATAACTTGGTATAAAGTATATACGTAGGTTGTAGTTAAGGTGATGTAATATTAATTTATATGTTGAAGTTGTGGTTATAGTTTCAAAGTAACCCCCACGTCGAAGGTTAGGTTTACATTCAATGGTTTCTTGAAACTTACTCTAATTTAAACTTATCAGTTAGGTAACTCAATTAAATACGAAAACGTTACCGCAACGTAGGTAATGGAAATGCTTTGAAATTAGTTTTAGAGTTGAGGTTGAGGAATGAAAACAAATATAACAGCTGAAAATTTTAGGTTAGTTGGCAACGACTGTTTGTGTTTTCCATAATTGGCCCATAAATGAATATAGGATCTACCTAGAACCTATCACAAATGTATGATCTTGCATGTTGTAAACTAAACAAACCAGGATATTAACATAACAAATATGCAATTCATTGGTATCCGACGAGCACCTTACCTACGTAGGTAACAAACTACCATACGTTTTTATAATATCTCTCATAAAAGCAGAACCTTATTTGGATGCAGATAAGCAATAATGTGTCAACCCGCATAAACTTGGTTTTGAGAAAATGGCGTCTTAAGATGATTGTATACGTGATTTAAGATTTGTTTTATGACATAAATCCATTTTTTACGTACTTTTATGTTTCAGATGACTTGAAACACTTTTTTAGAATGTTAAATACGTGATGCTTTATCAAAATATATCAAAACCTTTGAATTTGACTTTTTGTGGGTTGACACATTATTGCTTATCAGCATCCATTTCAGGGTAGAGTAGGTACCTACTTACTTATCATTATAACAGTTTGGCCTTAGTTCTGTTCTTATCGACTAGTTCTGTTTAATTCCCCACAAAGGTAGTCTTGACCTCTCTGTGTCGCGTATCAACTCAGATCACTTGGTGTTTACTCTGCAGTTGAACTTTAAAGTCGTGTCCACATTTGCACGAAGGGTAAAGGCAGAAGGTTATCTAATCCCACTCCCTATCATTTACGTGCTTAGCTATTATATATCTAAATACCTATATAATAAAATAATATTAATAAGGTTTGTCTAAGCTAACAAACTCATCGAACTGATACTTAGCCTATTTGTAGAGAAAATAATGAATTATTACGATGATAAAGTGATGGTCTGAGACGCCATTTCACAGGCTTGTTTTCACACAAGTTTCTCGCAAAGCTCGTGATCTCATGATCTGACATTTCTTATGGTCGTACAAAGTTTTAGAAAAGACATATCCACACTTCGTAAAACAAACTTTTTAAATTGTATGAATGTCTCTAGAACCAGTGGTTTAGTCTGTGCGTTGATTGTATAAGTCAATCAATCAGTCAGGACATTGCATTTTATATGTATGGATACTGCAGGTGATGCGGTGTGTGGGTACTTGCTTTATAGCTAACTTTGATAAAATAAAACTTTACGTAAGAGAAAAATATGACATTATTTTATTTAAAAATAAAACAAATATCAATCATATTACCATAGAGAAAAGCTTCTTTCAATTAAAATATTTACATTGCATAAATAATGAATTAAACTATTAAGCTTTTCACAGACAACTAAATACGTGTTCTACAGATACCTAATCTAATATACAGTTAAGCAATGATATTTGATCAGTGTGTCTCACGTTACCGACAGAGTGAAGGTTGGTAAAGGCATAACGTATCAATTTGAACGGTATGATCATTGTTAGCAGCCAGGATGCGGATCTCGGTGGCCAGTCACTTCTCCAAGGCTTCACCCGCGTGAGACACAAGAACGATGCCGCCTTTCTAAATTGCTAATTACCTTCTCATTGCGTAGGTTATTCATCAAACAACCATGTCTTGATAGGGTGGGTCGCAACAACAAACTTTAGCTATAAAAACATGTGCATCGGATAGGCAAATATTGAAAATTATCAGACGTCATAATTTTGTGATCAAACGAACTCATCAAAGTGAAGTTCGATCTTAATTATCTTTTCTTCGTCGAAGAGATTTATACTGAGCATCTAAGTAATTAGGTACAATAATTTTAAACGTAGCGGAGCTATCTACATGCTAAGAATAAATCTCGAAGTAGGAAGATTAATTATAACAGTAACTTTAGCTCATGCTTCTCTGGCTAAAGCTATAGCTACAATTACAGATTTTCACCTAACTGATTACAGAAAAAATTATAAATTTACGGCATAATTTTTGGTGCATCAATTACTTAAGGTACTTATATTGTCCCTAATTTTAGAGAATTACATACCTACATACTCATATATTATGCTCATGCCTGTATCTAATGCTACGATCCTTACATACCTCTTTCGTTCTTTCTTCCACTTTCATGCATCTTTTCATACACTTTATAGTAGGTACTGTAAGGGCTCAGCCTTACAAGCAGCTTAAAAGCTTGTTCTTTGAAAATGTAAGCTTTATGAAAGATTTTTCATAATGCGAAAAGAATTCGAAAAATGAAAGAAACAATATGAGTTGTCAGAGAGTTTTTGCGATAGAACAACTACATTTAATTTATTTAATACATGCCGGGTAGCCAGTGGCCCAAGTTGGGGCTCGCTCGCTACAGTACCTAATCGAATGAATACAGCAGGTACAAAAGACGAAAGCACGGGTGGTAAAGAGGTAGAACCTTAGTTGTATAAGTAATATAATTTGGTGTAACACACTCCGAAGTAATATTTAGTTAGAACCTGTTATTGGTGCAACTTGGCATGAAAGTCAAAAGCTTATTGCCTAGGTAGATACATCATTGCACGAAGCACGTAAGATCAAGATATCGCTGATGTCTAGCATGATTTCATTTTTATCTTATTTTACTCAAGTGTCGGCTCGCTTAATTTAAATAAAAATATAGAGAGGCAGTTGCAAAATGCTTCACATACGCACCTTAAGACTATTTAAAAACATAGACTAGGATAGTCCATGTTTTAAAAGTAGCTCTATCTCTTTCTGTGATACGGATTTAACAAGGGATGGACATAGTTTGTCTTCGGTCATAAGGGGGTTCAAGTTTACCTATTGCAATACACATATTTTAATTTACCTACTTATTTATAATCATTATTAATAAGATACGAACGAGTGCCACCTACCTTAGCAGTCACGAAGCATTTGTACTTACGTCCTATCTATATATGTAAAGGTACATACTTACCTATTTATGAAAACTTAATTATTCATTACTTTCATAACATTAATCAATATTTAACTTCATGGCTTAAGAGTCGATCAAACTACTTATAGACGCCGAGTCAATGACTCAATACACAAGCAAAACAGATGTGATGGAATAAAATTAAAGATTATCATGTATTATTTATGTTGCCTACAAATAGAAACCTGTATGTTTGTACTTACCTTCTAATGTGCTAACCAGATAGATATATTATTATAGAGTAGTAATAATAATGGTCTCCTACCGAATTTCGGTTACGGCGACTAATAGCAACGAGGATCACCAACTGCGCAGGAGATATTATAGTGCACAAGTGTGTGCGCAAACACAGGTGCACTCTTTATTCCCTCACTCTCATAGTCCGATGGGATGGCAATCCGACACGACTGGAGAGAGATCAGGCTTAGGACCAACGGCTTATCCGAGGCACGGGAGTGGAAACACCGCCAACTTCCAAACTCCGGGCATTTATTGTGAATTTCTTGACGGAAAAACCCAATATCTATTTTAGACCCGACCCGGGACCTCGTAATTGGCAGGCACACTTGATAGCCACTAGACCAACGAGGCAGTTTAACAACTTTCTTTAATAGAGTAGTACCTAGTTATTTAACTGCCTCGTTGGTCTGATGGTTAGTACGTTCGCCTGCCGATCACGAGGTCCCGGGTTCGATTCCCGGGTCGGGTCAAAAAAATTATATTGGGTTTTTCTGTCAAGAAATTCACAATAAAAATGCCCGGAGTTTTGATGTTGGCGGTGTTTCCACCCCCGTGCCTCGGAAAGCACGCTAAGCCGTTGGTCCTACGCCTAATCTCTCTCCGGTCGTGTCGGATTGCCGTCCCATCGGACTTTGAGAGTGAGGGAATAAAGAGTGCATCTGTGTTTGCGCACACACTTGGGCACTATAATATCTCCTGCGCACATGGCTGATCCTCGTTGAGATTAGCCGCCGTAGCCGAAATTCGGTAGGAGATCATTATTATTATTATTACCTAGTTATCGTAAGAGCCGTGGTGGCCGCGGGGTTTGAGCAGTCGCCTGCTACGCAAGCGACGCAAGTTCGAATCCGAGCAACCTGCATCAATTAGTTTTTCTAAAAACTTAAGTGTGAATGAAATGACTGTTTCATTCCACGTGCTTAACGGTGAAGGAAAACATCGTGAGGGAACCTGCATATTTCTGAGAAGTAATTTAAGGACGTGTGTATGGAGGTATAGTGTCTGAGACGGCGATGGATTCACCCTCTATCTCTCTATCTCGTTGGCAGTCAATCTTATTCGGTAAAATGTGGGTGTTGATGGTACAACACCTCAGCTTACCCCTTCAGGGACCTTTCTGGTATGGCGTGAGCATATGTTTTTAACCTGATTATCGACCTACCTGTGTGTGGTGTGGCACATATTTTATAAGGCCTGATAGATTATTGGTCTGATGATTTGTCTCCTGATTAATCACAATAACCGCCAGTAAATACTTATTGAACCTCAAACAGCACTCAATTCTATCATAAGCAGCGTTTAAATGAGCTGTAAAGGACTTTGGAATCTAAGTTCTAGGACTTACGTGCTACCGCTAACTTGTTGCAAGAGACTTTGGAGTACCTGGTTCTATTATTATGTAGATAGGTACCTTGATAAAAGAAGGTACTTTACGTAAACTTAGACCACACGAGAGAGTGACGTAAGCAACCGGTCATCACACAACTCGTTTCTCAAGCGAACTTGAATTGTAATTTCTTCAATTAGTATCACATTGGGAAAGTTGTCTAAAGAAAAATTTTTTGTCACATATCTACCTGATAGTTGGTGGCTAATATAGCTATTTGGTGGGTAGTGTTTAAATAAGTAATACTACTCGTTAAATTTCTTCTCAAATTTGAGTTCATTTGTGATAGTAAGGCCCGTAATGAGACTGTGTTACCTGCCTACCTATGATTCAAGTTAATCTCATTAGCAGACAACACTAATAAAAAACCCGCTTATATTTGGCAATTACTTAAACTAAACACGTTTGCATTGATTTTACATATTCTCTTAGACTATCTGGTAGACTTGTATATGAAAATTTGAAGGAAAAAATTTAGCGTACGAAGGTTGTTTGAAAATTTTAATCATAGGTTGCAATAGAGTGGTCATGCCGTTAGAGACTAGCTAAGTGAATTGTTATCTTGTCACGGGCGTGATACGGCATTAGATATGCGTCTGGTGTGTCCGAGGTGACGTTAAATAAAACCACAGTAGGTACCTCTCTCCGTGAAACCGAAACAAATCACTAACATTTTTTTCATTACACCATCAACACGACGTCATTAGTTAAGTAGACACTTGCCTAGTTTCAGCTTACCTAATAGCATTCAAAATTCGATTAAGTAGTAAGGCACTGTTTCCAGGGACGAGTACACCGTGGCATCTTCCATTCAGTTTTTGATTCTTGCACCAACATGAGGCGACGACCTACTCGGACACGTTTAAAATATCACAGCGTTAATTGGATATATAAGTTTACCGGCGTAATAGGTACGCTAAGTTACAAGAAGGAATCGAACTTTCTTTTTAATCGGATTATCTAGCGTAGGAGCATAGGAGCGCGGTATATACCTACCAGTTAGTCAAGATAATTAAGCAGTTTTTTCATTTGCACAATACCAACGAGTCGGTTAATAATGTGTCTGTGCAAGCACTAGCATCAAGATTTATTAGCCCTTAATGTATATCCAAGGTAACATAATTAAGTTACTTGGATAGTAAAAGTAAAAGGCTTGTTTTGTATTGGATTAATCAGGCCTCGGTTTCTTAATAGCGCTTGATGTTTAAATGGATTATCAAAGAGATTAATGTTTCGATGATCAATTATGATGTTTAGTTTCATAATAAAATTATATGGATTGAAAGAGATGGGCGCACCTTAATTGCCTAGTGGTTTGAGCTTTACATAAGCAACTTAGACACGTACTTAGGTCCCTTCTATTAGGGTAATGATAATGTGAGTCGGTACCCATATTGGAACTCAGTTACGTATTGATTCCTAAGGCCCCTTAAATACGAACAGTTAAGAACCTACTACTTAGATATGATGGCAAATTCTTGGATTCAGTAAACAGAAACCCACAGTTAGAGCTTAGTATTTAGGAAGGAGAATGTAATAAGTACCTTACATCAGTTACACCACAGTTGGGTACCTACAATGTCAAGTTGAATATTAACAGTGACCTCGAGGCATGCATTGTCTTTCCGCGCTGGGAAATTACTTTAAAACATTCTCCTCCAGTCAAGTAATTCGTACTTACCTAAGTAATTACTTAAGTACTTTATTTTAATTTATTATTTCCTTGTTTCAGTTATATCAGTAACCGTGACTCCTATAACGATTTCTTCTAATGGAAACAGCCCTGAAGTTAAATTGATCCATGGCATAGTTGTAGATTCTGAAAAGGGTTTTGCTCCCATGACTGTTAAAGAAGAAGTATCGACAGCGAAAAATGTAATAGAAAAAAGGGAAAAACCTGGCGCAAACGCAACAATGCTATCGATAAACGAAAGGTATAGAAGACTGATTCCGTACATGACCTTTTACTATGCCAACGATTTGGTGACACCTACCGGGGAAGCCTATCCTCGAGTGAAAGAGATAGAAGTTGAAAAAGCACAAATATTAAATGCGAAAGAGCTGGATCCGTCAAGTCAACGTCAACCGAAGAAAATCATTTATCCAATACATAGGAATGTACCAAGGTATCAAGGAAACAGATTAACTCACTATAACATAGCATCTGCAAATCCTACAAAACTATTTTACAAAGAATACACTCCCGTTCCTCAACATCAAGCTTCAAGTAAATTTGTAACAAATTACAACCCTTTTTTATCTGATGCATTGCTAAATAATAATTACAATTCGGGACGTCTTGCACAAAGGCCAATTGTGAAGGTGCCCAGTGCCCCGTTTTCGCTTCCTAATAGGAAACCTTATGTAAACTTGTACCAAAACGATGCCTCGTCAAACACCAGATATTATATGCCCGAGAAAGAGCAGGCGCCTAAATATAAATTGGTACCATATGAACAGACACCGCCAGTTAAAGTGGCCCCTCAGACTGAAAACTTCTACGAAGTAAAGAAACCAATAGCCGTGCCAGTAATGGTACCACAAGAGGTTTATATAAAACCAAGACCGGCTCGACCTCATTATTATGAATCAGATAGCGTACAAAAAGTAAAAAATCAACCCACGGTCGTATCAGAAGATTACTATGAGAACCAACGGCCTCATCAACCACCTCGTTTGCCAGCAGAGCCTGTGATTGAAAGCGGATTTATGCCCATTACCGATTTCCCAAGAAATCCTACTGAAGCCCCCGTATATTCGTCGCCCACATCAGAGAAATACAATCCAGATTTCGAAAATCAAAAACATGTTGTTAGAATAGAAACAGAAAATGAAGCCCCAGTTAGCCATTACAATCCGAATTATTATGAGTACGTTGAACAGCCTACATACAAGCCACCCCAATTTGCATATAATGGAATAAACATAGCAGCTCTGCTTAACTCTTTGCAACGGAATAAATCCATTCCGAAGCCCATTACTAGAGCCAACGTAGGTACTTCAATAAAAACGTTGCTTCATGTGCTGAACGCACTAAAAGCTGTACAACAAGACGATGCAGATATTCCAATTTTGAGTACACCCAAACCGTTCATAGCTCCCAAACTAGTATTGGGCAAAACCATTGTAAAGGTTACCCCAAAACCAGTCGATGACGACCCAGACATTCAAGAGGAAGCCTATTTGGCACCCGAGAACCTACCTTCCCAACATTTAGATGGTGAGCAAAATGACAACAAAATTAAATCTTTCGAATTTATGGACCGAGGTTGTACGGTATTTCCCAAGAATGGTCCGATGTCAGACCCTGCAGTTTTTTTTATTGTGGGGGACTTGGCCTTTTCGTTGGTACTCTTTCAAGACTCAGCTTCTTGAGTTTTTGAAATAAGTGCACCTACCTAATAAAATAGCAATTGATGTGAATTCTATCCTTTTTTATGCAGACCTCGCCGACGACGGTGGGAGCAGCCAACGATTCCCTTTGCCAGTGGTTTCAGACGACGAAGGCGGAACCCCGGGCAAACCTGATGCAGACTACCCAATATTAACCACCATACCTCAAACTTCCTTTGACTGCAAGTCTCAGCGGTATAAGGGATTCTTCGCTGATACTGAAACACGGTGCCAAGTGAGGAACTTATATCTTTAAATTTAAGTGCGCAACTAACTTGAATTTAATTTTATCAATTACGTACGCGACGCGCCTAATCGGTAATATCATGCTATATAGCTACTATTCAACCTTAACAAAATGTTAATTTGTTTTACTACACGAGGTAAGTGATACCTAAAAGGATATGTCAGAGTTCTAGTTTTTGCCTCAAATATTTAAAATTCACATTTATTATTCCCTCCTACAGTACATTTTATGGATTGCAATGCAATGAGCCAAATGTACCAATTTAACGATATAAAAACCTAGACAGGCAAAGCTCGTTTATTTTCTTTTTTCACCGATGCTGCTAATCGGTTCACTGGTTTTGAGTGATTCTCTGAAAACATAAATACTATTATTCAGAAAATCATTGGTTTGGAACCATCGTATTGTTACTTTGTTATCATTTTCAGTACGGATAGATAAAAACTTAAATGCCTCTGACGAAAGAATGGGTATACCTACATAATTCTTTTGTCTAAGGAACCTAGGTAGTTACCAAGTTTATTAACAGACAACTTCAGTTGAAGAGCTCGATCTGTTTCCGTCTTACCTTTTCAACCTTATCCAAGCTTAACTCGATCTCGTCGTTTCCAGGTTTGGCATTACTGCGACCTCAACGGCGGGCAAGCATCGTTCCTGTGTCCGAACGGCACCATCTTCTCGCAGGCGGGGCTTACTTGCGACTGGTGGTTCAACGTTAAATGCTCCAACACACCCCAGCTCTACGTCCTAAATGAGAGCCTCTACAAGTTCATATTACCCCATTCGCCCAAGTTCCCCGAGGACTACAGTGGCCCGCTCGTTGACAAGTGAGTCCCTTTACTTATAAATGTTGCAGACATTAATCAGTTGAGATAATGTTGACTCTTTTCAAGCGTGATGTTGCCTATAAGTAAACAGAGAACATTTCAACCGATCAACGTTTGGACAACATTATATAAATAAGAGGGTTGTTAGAAGACCTCATTATTTTTATACATGTACCCATATTTAAAAAAAAGGGGCTGAATTTGTTGAATTCATTGTACAATGAATTATCGTCAGAAATGTTCAGTTGGTTTCGCAATTCACTTTAAATTTGAAGGCTGACCTAATATAATTTTTTCACTGCAATATTATTATTTTAAATATTCTTTCAACTATTTCAGATATTTGACGTTAAAATTCAAAGAGATGGAGGAAGAATTCAAGAAAAACAAAAGCAAACAAGCGAAGGATAAGATGGATTCGGGAGATGATGATTCTAAGGGAGAGAGTGAAGAGTCTAAGGAGAGTGAAGAGGACAAGGACGATGGCACTGGCCTTAGCGTTATGGTAGGGTCTCCGGGTACCAGTGGCAACGTGGAGAGGTTGCAAGATAACTTATAACCGACTATAGAAAATAATATACCCGAACGTAGCTTGTATTTGTAGGACGTTAACCCTCGATGGTGATAAATTAAAATTAGGACACTTGATTCAATTTCAACTTGAATTGTTTGTGTAGAGAATTTTGAAGTCAGCATAGAAAAGATTTGAATTTTTTTAAGTTAGTATCATGACGTTCTCTATCAGAAGTTTTTTTTTAAGTAGCTAAGAAAACCTGTTTTTTTTCAATTCGTTTCCAAAGGAGAGGCATAATGGAAAAATATTATTGAGACAAAAGTAATTAATATTAGTGGAAAAAAACCTTGTATTACGTCATGGCTTTCTACCGAAAACGGTATTGCCCCACAAATAGCTACTTGCATTTTGCTTGCTCCAAATGTTGGTACCTACTGCTACTGTTACTACTGTTAATGAATTGCTTATTTTATCAAAAAAACACTGTGATAGTTGCAATTCCACCTTGTTAAATGTCTGAGTGATTTTGCCTCTTGTGATTATAATATGAGAAGTGTGAGTGATGTAATTGTTAGCTAACTGTTAGTGTGTGAAGGACGGCCTGCGAATCATTCTGCCATTTCTGTAAGACATTGTAGCTTAATGAAATAATTTATGTATTACCTAGTGAGTAGGAATTAAACTTGCCATATATCGCCATGTTTAATTCAATGTATGTAAAGAGAGCATTCGTACTAGGACTGGATGAATTTTGTTCTTGCGTGGAACATACATAATTAAAGTTATAATTTAGTTTTATTAAATACTCAGAGAATGTGCAATGTGTAAGTAACGATGCTATATGTATAGTAGATTCTGCCATTAGATCTGGTAATTATAAATTGTGCAATAAATTATTTAATTTCTACTAATTTAGTTTTATTTACCAAGAGTACAAAGGAAACGCATAATTTCAAGTGACAGATAGGTATATTAGTGAATGTATTTACAGCATGAACTTTAAATACTATTTTAGTTAAATGGAATTATTTTAAATTGCATTGCTGAATCATAAAAAGTAAGTGAGCAATATTATAACAACGTTGTAAAGAACTTTCTATCAAATAAAACGGGAAATAAAATCTGTAAAGCGATAAAAATAGAGACTGACTAGTCACGCATGTCGTGAACGATCTTTACACAGTTATCCTACATTCTGTGATTGGGACTTTAACACCGATTAAATAAGCAAGTTTACCATACCACATCCATTTACATCAATAATACTGACTAGATAGTGACTGATGAGATTCATACACATTCAAATGTACACATTCCATCAATTAACATAGAACACTTTACGTGATAAATCTATTGAAGTTATTAAGCTAGTTATGTAGAATACAGCATTATTATTTATTTATTATTTGGACATTTTTATAGTATTCCGTATGGGATAGTCCAAAGTTACGCTTAGCTTAGTACTTAAACAGTTTTGACACAAGCATCCCTATATTATATCCTTGTGATGGTACATAATCTGTCGATAATGTATGGGATGTTTCATCAATGGCTACCTTTTACCAACCATCGCGTAATTGTGCACTAGTTCGGATCGAATACTGTACCTACACAAACAGTTACAGACACAAAGATAGCAACTGCTTGTCCTTCCTTAAAGAATCCCTATAGAATTTCACATATAAGACATCGTATTGATTGTTAAAATTTATTTACAACCGACATTTCTGTGAATACCTAAAACACTTAGTACTATGCAATGTTTGCAGACAATATTTATACAAAAATATAACTTTAACGTACATACAATGATTTTAATCGTGTCTTTTTTTATTAATTTGAATTTTGAACACGTATTTTTAAGTCCCAATATTCCTCCTATCTAAATTCAACCTAATTTACAATCAGACCTCTCTGTTCTCCTTAGTTTAGCTTCGATCACAAGTTGTTCCCATCAGTCTTACCTCACATCTCCTAACTAGTCACAGTTCCGGGCCAGTACATTTTCAATACAACATTATGTTGCATTATACACAACCTCATTGAGCTATAGAGCTAATGAGCGTTTAATACTAATACTTTGCCGCAATATGCATCGACAAAATGTTTAAAAGTTTCAGTTAAGTTAGAAACAATACGAACATTCAATATTTAGATAAAGGTTCTAATGTTACCAATATTTTGATGTAACCATCGTAATAACTATCATTACAAAAAGTAAAATAACACCTACATACCTACCATATAATTGTGTATATAGCTCGATTTCAGATTGTTTAAAAATATCGGTCGTTACATTTTACCTAAACACTTTTAACAAGTTACGCACGATCGAATTCGATCTTGGGTATTCCGGCAAAGAATACTTCCATCGTACCCTGTTAGTTAAAGTTAGACATATAATACTCACCTAGAAACGATAAAGGGTCAGTGTCGGTGCAGGGGGGTCGGGTGGCGTCGGGCGGCATCGGGCCTAGTGTTTGAGCAGCATGGCGGCGTGCTTGAGGCGCAGGTGCGCGCGCAGCGTGTCGATGCGGCTGTAGGTGGCCGGGCAGTACGGACAGGGCGAGCGCTGCGCCGTGTGCGAGTGGAAGTGGTGCCAGCGGTTGGACACCTGCTTGCTGCACGCCTTGCAGCGCCACAGCGCGCCGTCACCGGCCGCCGAGAACATGCTGTGGTAGGAGTAGCCGCGCTCTGCAACACGCCACCAACTGACCGCTACTACGAACGCCGGGCTCGGGCCCGCTACCGGCTAGGGCGGGGGCACTGAAACTACACCGCTTTGTAACATACCACAATTTAATGTAAAAATTAGTAATAAATACAACAGATAAATGCAGGAGTTTGCAACATGTTAAAATTGCATTACATAACATCAAACAATGTGAAAAAAATAATTTGCATTAACTGCTTGCGAAAAAAAAATTAAATTAAACTTTTAACGGAGGCATCAAACCAAGACATCGAACAAAATATATTGATAAACAACAAACGGTTCATAAACTTCCATGTAATAATATAACAATAGTAGCAACGTGTAGCGTTAGGAACGCGATTTGACACCCCCTATTAGAATTACACTATTGTGATATACGACACTATAACAAATTGGCTAATGTTACAAGAAGAACAAAATAAACATAACTAGACCATTGCTATCCTGAACAAACTCGGAGCTCATCCTGCACTCCGTTGATTCAAATTATATCATCACAAATCTTGTGATTTTATGTAAATTTTAATAATATACAATAAATTGGAATATTCAATAGATTGGCCAAATAAGTGACTAGGTCCACAAGACCCCAATTTCATAGAGACTAAATTTAGTAATTCGTTAACCTTATGTATAAATTCCATATGGCATAAAGTTAGCTTTCATTAAGTCCAAACGTGGTCACCATTACAATATTAAGTTGCATACTTTTTGAAAGCTGAAAAGAGATCAAAGGTAGATATTTCTGAGCCAAACGATGTGATACTCCAAAATATTCTGGCCAGACACTATCATAGTATCCTAACCTAAAATATCTAAAATAATATTCTATGTTACTAATCAATCAATTTGCTATAGCAAATTCAATATTAAAAATTGGTCTCGAGTGATAGTAATATAAAAATGCATTCACGATTAGATAGAAGCGTTTAACGCGTATGAGCCCGTGTAGACGAGACGTGGAACGAGAGCTACACAGGCGCGGATAGCTATGATCTACTCAACAATACATGCGACTCGCGCGCGCCACAATAAATTAATCCGCAGTACACAACTATTACGATTGGCAGAGGTAAACAAGCTAAATCCTAATATTACCAGCTATAACCACCTGTACATCACCGTAACCCAAAATGCGATTCACTAAGTAGGAATACAAATAAGGAGCTCACTTATGTAAATACAAATAGGTAGTCTCTTTCAATGACATTAATAATATAGTTTAAAATATCATTTAGTTTGGTTACGTAATTAAATAACTAGTAATATTGCACTGAGTATGAAATGCTATCAAATAATAAGCGCCCACATAACAATGAACGGTAGGTATAAAAATGTTTGACATTCTTAAAGTAAATATAAAATCTTTGTGGAAGATATATGTTTGGTGAGTGCTATGTAACGGGGACGCGGGAGCGATAGCTTAGCGCTACATTCCGAGTGGGCCCCTATATATTCAATAGACAATTGTATAATCTAGCTATGAGTTATGACTATTTAATTAAATTGCACAAGTGGAATTGCATGTTCACAGCTACAAACAGCACTATCGCCACACTTAGTTACGGAAACGACCGTGGCCGGTTGGTCGAGACCGAGTTCGGCTCGCATATTTGGTAGGCAAGTAAGTGTTTCATTTATATAAACGGTGCCTTATATGTATATTCTATAATATGTATTAGTTAATTTGAAGATTCCGAAATATCAAAGTAAAATGTCGAGTGATACTGTAATGTCGGGCGGGTCTCGTAAGTAATCACGAGCCATGCACGGTGTACCGATGACCAAACAGATGCGACCTCTGGATGCTAGACGCCTTACATTAATGCAAAGTAACTAATCATTAAAACGTTAATAATATTATAATAGGAGCGAATCGTAGCGTGTTAACACTCTTGGTTCTAGCACCATTCCATTGTATCACATTTCAGTTACCGTACCACTCTAAGTGTTTAGCTAAAAATGTAACAATCTTAAATCTTAATTGAAAGTACATACATAAACGCTAGGTTAGTCCCAATCGTAGAATGCCAATATTAGTTACTAAATGCGCAACCTCGAAACGTTCCTCCCTAGGCTAGGTTAATTGAAGAGGTCGACGACCCCGAGCACCGAACACCTCACTTCCTCCGACTAACACAACTACAACGATAAAATAATAAAACATGTTAACATCTCAAACACGATTACTCTAACCGTCAACTGAATATAAACCAAATTGTTACTACATCATGAATCAATACAAAACAAACAACACTAATAAATCATACTATATAGTTATATAAATATAAAAGTATATTAAATCAGACAATAGAATATATCTAAGTATAAAAAAACAATCTCCGTAAATAGATCAACTAGTCTAGTATAAAAATCTTTTCGTATGTTTCCTTAGGCGCTATCCTTTTAATACATCACAAATCCTTAATAATTATCCATCTTGCAAAGGCCTCGTGGAGTTTCAAATGCATCTACACTGAGATTCAGTCAATATTTATATGTCGTTGACCAACGACAGATCACAATCTCTAGCCAGTCCTCAAGTATCTCGCTCCGATGTCGTTCCATACTACCCATAGGATTCAATAACATAAATACAATTAGCTACAGGAAACTCATAATTTCCTATCTAAAGAATAAATATAACAAGAAAGTGTGGGCCGTTCTCGACCACGGTTAATAGCCAGCATCACTTCGCGGTCGCACCGCTACTCGATATACATTATATTCTTAAATACCTATCGATACAATATAAAAAATAATATGGTAATAATAAAATTAACATCATATTATTGCTTTTGCCCGTTCCCGTATAGCGATTGGTATAGAAAAAAATTTGCTTACCTACTTACATACGCTTCGAGTCATTATTTTATTAACATCGACATAATAGATTCCTAGCGTGGAATCTTGAACAAGATCACACTGGGGCAAGTGAGACGCACAACCGAGACAATAGTGAACGTGGGAGGGGGCCCTAGGAGAGGAAGCGCTCCGGCCCCCGGGCGGGCCATCAGTCGAAGCCGGCGTCGAGCGGGCTGGCGAACAGCGGCGGCGCGCTCGGCGCCTCGAACTTGCGCGTGTCGGGGTTGTAGGCGGGGTGCTTGAACTTGCAGTGCGTGCGCAGGTTGTCCGAGCGCGTGTACGTGGCGCGGCACAGCGGACACTCGAAGCGGCCCGGGAAGTGCACGTGGTAGTGGTTGCGGATGTGCGTCACCACCTTGCCGCACAGCTTGCAGCGGTGCAGGTTGAGCGCGCCCGCCACCCGCTCGAACGTCAGCCGCATGTGCCAACCCTTGGAGCCTGCAACCACAGCACTCGCACTCACACGGCCCGCCGTAGTACCCGCCGGTACTACCCGCCGGCACTACCCGCCGGTACTACCCGCCGGCACTACCCGCGCACGCCGCGACTCCCGCGCGGTACACGGCTCGCGACCACAGGGTTATAGTTACGGAGCACTATTCAAGCTTTTATATTAAATTGTTAACGCTGTACTATGCTTCACCTAGCGCTATTATTATAAAAGCGTTAATACTGAATACCAAAACTTTAAAAATATTCGAAACGAAACTTTACAAATTATTTTATTTTAACAAAATATTAATACTCAATGGAGATCCATGCAGAAATGAATCGATGGTTGAAGAAATGGTGTTTGTTATTTTGTCAGTGTTAATTTGCATGAGAGTTTGTTAATTACTGTCACCAAGCCGCCATGTTGGAGAGCGATTCAAGAGAGAGAGAAATAGGTCTGCTATATATAGATATATAAATGAAGCATGGATAGAGGATGAAATGAAAAGAAAAGTGGTATAAATAAAGGAATATATTTGCAACAAACACACCGTAACGATAGACTCACACACAAATCATAAGTCGTTGAAATGTAAGAGGGAAATAAATTAAAGAGGTAAACCCTAAATACTAATACATAATAAGCAAATTATCAGTCGTTGACGTCAGTTGTTTCTGGCGTCGCTTGTTAATGCTACGAGGAACCACTAGAGATCATTAAGTTTAGTTTATTTATACATTTTGAGCAAACAATTTAAAATACACGCACCTCAAGTGATCTGCTTATTTAATTGACAGCGGTTGAAACTTAACGAAATTCATAAAAATCGAAGTTCATTATTCTCTTTCATTTTGGAAAAATGTTGTATTTGATTAGGATGTAATATATGGAGGACCATAATATGGTCACAAGAAATATGACCAGATTATGGTTCGAGTTAAATTATAATAATATTGATTGTTGAGCGATATACTTTCTTTCTACATCTGTAGAAGGTCGAAATTTTGACCGATCAATTGGAACCGATAACAGCAGACGCATTCTGCTTAGCAAAAAAATTTCTACTGTTGTAAGTTTAAAAAAACTGCTTTACTTTGAGACTTAAATCTATGTACTTTTTCTAAAATTGAGTTTAAAGCATGGATCAATTGAGTTGACTGTATTACATAACGCAAATATAGCTCACTGGAGGTAAGGTGGCACAAATATGGTCAATACACACTGAATTGACTACATCAAAAGGTCAATTAGTTTGAGCACAAGACCACTGTTATATCACAATGTAAAAAAAGCAAATGAAAAATTAATTGCAGAAATATCAATAGTTTATAAAAAATGTGGATAAATGTATTCCACAGACGGTTTAGTAACTTTAAGAAGTTAATAAGCGCAAAGTGCAAATATTAGTATCAAAATAGGAAATATACAACCAAGTACTTTGATTTAACATCATATGAGTTGTTAGAAGGATGGAAAAATTCACAGCCATTTAAACTTTGGTGCAGCTCTGCGCTTATATAAAATTTTATAAAATATTATAAAAATCCATTATGAATTCATGAAATGCAATTGAAAACAACTTAAGAATCTACCAGAGTAGTAGTAAATTTTTCAAAAGGTTTTTCAAAATATTCGGCTGTGTTTTTAACATAACGAAATTGAATTCATCAGTCATTAAAAAACAACAATCCACATCATATCAACTTAATTCTAGACACAAAATCGAACTTTTGTTAAAATTTTGTTAATAATGTTTAAGCGCACTTCAGGATATAATTATCAATAATGTTAGTCGCCAAGAGCTTTTACCTAATAAACAACTCCATGATTGTATTTACAAAGGTAATATTACAAAAAGTAAACGATCGACAAGTATAATTTTGTTACGTTGAACTGGTTCTAATCTTAGCTAAAATGAATAGGAAGAATCTTAGGTAAAATATATTGGAGCTAAGTCAATCCACACTTAGTTTGTATATTAGCTAGGTTGTCAGAGGTGAGTACGGAGCAGTGTTTCATACGCAGATGTCGCTTAAGATTGTCGGCTCGCGTCAGGATGATGGGGCATAATGGGCATTTGTGTTGCTCCGGGTTGTGGGATTTCATGTGTTTCTTTATATTATTAACGAGCTTGCCACACACTGTGCACGGCTCGGGCGCCGCGTAACCTCGACTGGGGTTCAGTGCGAGCCCGAATGATTTAACTATGTTCTCAACATTCATTAAACTCTGACTGAATGGTTGCCGTACTGTGGGCTTTTTATTCTCATCAACACCATTATTTTCACCTGTAATATTACGGGAGTTCTTCATTTGTAATAGGTCAGTTATTCCAGCATGCTTACAATAACTTGCATGTTCTAATGCACACACAGTAGCCTTAATTAGTACGATTCATCCACACTGAACTCAGTCCCTTCCCTATACATGCACATCCTATTAATTATTATTAAAATACAATTCTGATTTCGCCTAGAACTAACACAATTAGATTACCTAAGTTCACTAACTTTAACTATTTCAAAACAAATAAAAATATCATAAATACTGCACGACCTATGTCCCTCAGGGGGCGCCAAATCTTTATCGGAAGGTAACCACGAGACACCGATTTCTTCACAGTATTAAATAAGAATAGAAAATTGACCAAAGCATAAAGTAAATTGAAAGCATGGTATGGTTAGTGCAAAACAGAGCGCTGTAGCAAGCCATGATGCTTCATGCGCGGGTGCTATGGCATGCATTGATGACACGTGACCAGACATTTATAGAATGTTCAGCAATTTTTACTACATTTTTTTTACATTAATTATTATTTTTATTCCTGAACCTTCTAAAATTCTAAGCAAAAATATTCCAAACAAAATGTTACAAATACCACGTTAAAGATATTTTTCTGAAATAATTGAAGAATCTTTGCCATTTCTCACAGTTTTATGAATAATATCAACCATTTTAATTCAAAGGCTTATTTAAATATGCTTCAATTGCCGAAATTGTAAGTTCCCAATACAAATGAAAAAAGACTGACCAAGATCCAACATTTATTCAGCATACAATTCAACGACAATCATATTATTAGTCATTTTACGAGTGATTAATGACAATTTATTTTGAATTGAAATTCTATGTTTGAGATTGGCGTAAAATGACTACAAAATGTTATATTGATAGTCGTTAGGCGCGGTGTCCACGTACAAATTCTCTCAGCGAATTCACTTGGCCATCAAATCACGAGGAACTTAGTGGAGTCACATAATATGTGGACCCAATGGATACTACATGTTTAGAATCACCATGGAAATTTTAAGACAACATTCCCTAGCCGAGAGAATCATAAATAATAAAGAATTCTTATACCGAAAATATGAAGATATATTTGAGAGAAATATTCGGATTTTATTTCGAATCAAACCATTAGGAACATAAATATTCATTAACATTCCAGAGAGATTGTTAAGTGGAGACGGCGCTTTTTTTTAAGGACGAGGACTCACCGTCTATGGTGTCTGTTTGATCTGGGTGCGGTGGCAGTATGGGCTCGGAGTCATTGCACTCGTTGTTCATAGAGTGCTGCGTTAGCATTGATGCCATCTCTGTCATGCCCATACCCTGAAATCGAAACAGCAACATGTTACATAAATGTTAGCTATTTTTTGCATGACACACATGTTTATATTGTAGATCCTTAAAAATGGCCGCGACACGAGGCGGTTTTTTTATTTTTAAGAATGTTACATAAACTTCATTGCATACGCAACGTTTCCAGGTTATTCCTAAGCTTTTCTGATATCATAAAAGTTTGGCATGTGTGTTTATTATGCCATATATTCATCGAAATACAAGGGAACTATTGCTACTTACTACAAATTTATTTCGTTTTCTGAATTTTTTATATAAAGCTACTATATACTGCCAAAAAATAGTGAAAGTTTATTATTTCGTTCTGTGTGTGTGAAATTTTACTATCTTTCCAAATTTTTGTGTGATAATTAATCAGGCCTTTCGTTAATGATAGCTGTCTACTGCCAATCTAATACATTCATAATCATACATCAATTAAACATTCATATGAAGAAAGAAACATTTAAGCATGAAATCAAATACAATTCATGTTTTTAATATTTGGATGCAGATAAGCAATAATGTGTCAACCCGCATAAACTTGGTTTTGAGAAAATGGCGTCTTAAGATGATTGTATACGTGATTTAAGATTTGTTTTATGACATAAATCCATTTTTTACGTACTTTTATGTTTCAGATGACTTGAAACACTTTTTTAGAATGTTAAATCCGTGATGCATTATCAAAATATATCAAAACCTTTGAATTTGACTTTTTGTGGGTTGACACATTATTGCTTATCAGCATCCATTTATTGTTACGGCTAATAAATACAGAAAAAATACATAGCTTTAGGATTTAACAAACACTTGACTCACATCAAATTACAATAAGATGGATCCGATATACTTAATTTTTTTGTTAAAACTTAACAAAAATTGTTTGTGTATCGATTCGGTATTGAAAATGATGTAATCAATGATTGTTGTTGAACATAGAATTTTACTCAATAAACATTTAGCCACTGTTCATTTATGCATTTGTTTCTTTCTACCTTCTTTTAATCATTACTTCCTTAATAGTTTACACATCTTTCATATACCGTCATCATATTTTTCTTTTGTAACGGTGGAAATGAGATAATTTGACTGTTCATTTGAGTTTTGTGAATTCTCTCTGTCTCTACAAAGCTTATGTGCCTTGCATTTATCATGATGGTTCACGATTTCCAGTCTAAAGTTAGCATTGCCCTCTATGAAGGAACTTCTGTTGAAGCTGAGCTCGTGAGACCATTTGCGGCAGAAGGTGCAAAACATAATGTCGTGCGTTTTGTCGTACTGCAGCCATGGGTACAGCGCCAGCCAACTGGCACGAAACCGGCCGCTTCTCTTAGTTTTTACGACGGCTTTTCTCGGCGTCGCAACTCGGCGAGGTTTCGCGAGGATCGATTCGAGTATCTTGCTAGAGGGTTGACAGCCGCTGAGGTCCAAAACAGGTTCGCGACCGTCACTGGCTTCGTTCGCGAACTGCCAACAAAGAAGGAAAGGATCTGTTTTACTAAAGCGTTGGATGTACCCTCCATAATTAAGCAGATCCCTTCCTTCCCGCCGGCTTAATTCGAAAATTACCGTGTGTTACGAACGCGGACATCAAACCAGGTTAATGCTTCAAAGGAAACCCTTAGAAAAGCAGTAGATACTCAAGCAGTCTTTTGGAACACACTTTTAAGTTGAATATAAACAACTGCGCATAACCAATAGATATAAACGTAAAAACGTTAAAATACGCCAACAATCGTATGTCATTCATAATCAATATGGCGAAATGGTAGTAAATTAATAATAATTTTAGCCTCGAAAACATAAAATCTTTACGAATTTTCACAAAACGTCACCCAAGTCTGCACAATTAACGCAGATGCACAAACATTCTCTTCAAGCGGTCTTGCTGTTTCCTCGCTGAATTGGATACACACACACTATCCAAACTTAATAACGGCCGAGCGAAGACTGAATAATGTGTATACAGGAGCCTTACCATGTTATGATAGTTTAACTCATATTATGAGACAGATGTATATTACGTGTATACATCTGTCAAAGCTCAAATGGTTAGACTTCAGCACACAAATAATCCTACAATGATAAGGTTGAATGGCAGAAGACATGGTTAAAGGTAAAGTCGCGTGAAAGCAGTACAATTCCGTAAGTAAAACTTTGTTTATGATGTATTTGTTGTATTATCTGTAAAGTGAGTGCCGTAGTAGTAGTATTTTTTTGGGAATTGTAAGTAGCGAGCGCGAATAAATAAATCCGCAGCTATCCCCACTATTTTCGCTGAGTGCTCAAAACTCGTGTCGGCAAATGTACCGTATGATTACGACGAATTCGCATTTGGCAGAGGTCGTGTACGAACCGTGAGATGCGTCTGGTCGAAGTGCATGGGCGGGTGGATGGGCGCATGCGGCGGGAAGGGCTCGGGCTCCTGCTTGACGGCGGGCGAGCGCGCGGCGCGCACCAGCGCGTGCGCCGGCGGCGGCGTCGACGGCTCCGACCCCGACCCCGTCGACCCGCTCTTGGCGGACTTCATGTGGCCCTGCTCATGTACCACCTGTCACTACTCTCCATAATAGACATATACGCTACTACATTTTCATACAGAGCCGTGAATTATTGGGCGCACATTTTTGACACAGAGCCGGAGATTAATTTTAAATGAATAATAATGAATTTCTGGCATATAAAATAAAAATGCCTTTTTTTCGTCGTCGTGGTATTGTATCGTCATTATACTTACTATTTATTTTTTTTGGTAAAATGTAGTTGTTAGTTAGCAGTTAAACATTTTATAACAAAATTAAATAAAATAAAAATGTGAAGGGACTTTTTATATTTATTTTTAAATTTATATGTAGGTACTAACGTACCTACATATAAATTTAGCTTTTAAGCATTGGTTAGTGTTAACTAACCAATGCTCTGTGTGCAAAAATGTTCGAAATATTTTATATCTGTAAATGTTATTTGAAAAACTAATAGGGCAATAAATATCAAATTTATGTTTACGCTATACTATAACTTTCGTCCACGTCCACATAGTATAACATCTATTGCTGAATTTTTTTTTTAATAATCCCTCTCTTAACACCGTAAGACTCGCATTGCCATACTTGCAGATTTAATCGTCAGTTGGCCCTATCTGAATGAGCATGTACCTCATAGTGTCGGTAGGAGAGGTCAATATCGTCGCGGGGCAGGGCGGAGTTCTTTCTCCGTCTCTTCTCTGGGGGCAGCGCGTGCGCGGGCGCGGCGGCGGGCGGCGGCAGCGGCGCGGGCGGCGGCAGCGGCGTGGGCGGCGCGCTCGGCGGGCAGTGCGCGGCCGGCGGCGTCGCGAACGTCTCGGACCGCGACAGGTTCTCCGCGCTCACCGACGGAGTCGTCCGCTCCTCGCACTGACACACACACCACGTATACAACCCTCGTGTAAACGTACATACGTCGATCGGAAGAGATCGTTCACTATACATATGCCATACAAAAATAATAAGTGAAGTATGTTTGAATAATAAATATATCATGTAACTGACTGAATGCAATAAATAAACATACATACATACATATGCTCAAGCCTGTATCCCATGGGGGTAGGCAGAGACCACCGTTTGCCACATGCTACAATCCTTACATACTTTTTTCGCTTCATCCATATTCATACACTTTCTTCGGTTAATAAAATATAATTAGTTAGCAATAAATATATGAATATGAATACAATATTTGTGATCTTAGACTGTGACATATTAACAGTGATGTATCTAGGTGAACAAGACCCTATACTATAAAGCGCAGTAGGTTGAACTTATAGTATTGACTGATTACCAGTTGTTTTTAAACACATTTAAAATTAAAGAGCTGTTGCCGCCCCGTCTGTCTCGTCATGTCGTGTCACTTTGTGCCCATTTGAGACCGACTAATTGGTCACAACACTACTGTGTACGAAGTTATTTTTAAATAATACAGAAACATTGTTACTTATTTATTAGGTATAGACGAATATTCATTTGTATCTATAGAAATATGTGATCTTTGCATCATTACTCCGCGCGATAGTTCTTTAAAGCTTAGGGGGGCTCTCTGAATTTTAGGACCCTGATGCACTGCACTACGTAGCCCTACGATGAGACCTACTCCACTGACTTACAATTATTGATTCTAGTAAAATTTAATACTTAAAAGTTAAACACGTTTAGTCTGTCTAGATTTGATTCTTCGTATAAATAAAGGTATGACCGATAGTATTGAATAATGTCATCGTAATTATGGATCTATTTAAGAAACATACGGTTACGCAAGGAAACACCCTAAGTACGGCACAATAATATATCAAGGTCGACAAGCCTTTAAATGCCCAATCTGTGCTAAACAATAAGTAATGTTTAAGATATTCAAACTTCACAAGTTAAATGAAAAAGTACCTAGGAAATTAAAAAAGAAACCGGTTGCAAGGACTGTCGCACCAAGATTTCCATATCTCGACACAATTTGTATGTATTTCCAAAGCCGTCAAACGAACCGTCAAAGCAAAATAAACCTACTCCACGAGCAAAAAGGGTCACATTTTGATCTCACACACAGCCTACTTTCGGACCCCATTATCAAGAAAATTAAAACAATCTCCTGATTATTGATTCTGCTTCGGTTGAAAGTCTTATGTGCCGTAGTGCTATTGTCACGTATGTAGAGCTCAATATATAGATACAGGTGTCACATACAGACGTCAGACAGAGAGAGACTTTAAGGGGTCCATTTAGAATTCAATGGTACGGAACCTTTAGGTAATAAAAATAAAATTTTAGACAAAAACTAATTAAGTACCTAAAGCTAGAATATTTTTTTCCTGTCCATGTCTAATGGCTAGGCACGCTGCTTGACGCATAAAAACTACGCGAGTACCAGCGCACATAATGATTAATTATAGGCCGAAACATCCACTACCTAGGTAAAAGGACGTACAAATTAGTTCTTACCTTGGGATTCAATGTATTGTTTTCTGTCAAACCTCTAACTTGTAAGCTTTCAGCTGTTTTTAGGAACATCGGTAGCATGTTTTGGCCAACATTCACCTCACCCTGAAATAACATTAAATACAAAGGTATATTAAAATAACACGAATACATAAACGGCTCATTAAAAATTGTGTATCAGCCTCACCTTATACATAAAATCCAGAAGTGATTTAATTTCCGAGTATCTTACATCTTTTAGGAATATTATCGGATGTGGATGAGTGTTCTGCAGGAATATACTTTCAAAATATGGGGAACACGCAGATAGTATAGTCTGGTGCGCCTGAAACAATAAATACACTAAGCTTGAAATAATATCACTAGTTTCGTGTACTTTGAGAAACATTTGTGAGTAATAGAAAGAGCCGTGGTGGCCTCGGGGTTTGAGCAGTCGCCTGCTACGAAAGCGACGCAAGTTCGAATCCCAGCGGGGCCTGTACCAATGAGTTTTTCTAAAAAACTTATGTACAATGATTTCACACCACGTGCTTTACGGTGAAGGAAAACATCGTGAGGAAACCTGCATATTTCTGAGAAGTAATTCAATGACGTATGTATAGTGCCTGAGACGGCGATAGACTCACCATCTGTCACGTTGGCACTTAATCAAATTCGGTGAAAAGTGGGTGTTGTGATAACAACACCTCTGCCTACCCCTTCGGGGAATACAGGCGTGGGCATATGCATATGTATTTGTGAGTAACTCGATAATAATCTCCAAATTAAAATTGAAATGAATGTAATCAAACAAAATACGTTCGATTGTAATTTAAACCTTAGAAACAAGTTTTATGGTTCACATTGCGGTAAGAAACCCGAGATTACTGAGGCGTATAATTTTATTCATATTACTGTATTCACTTAGGTCCAGTTTAAAACGATAATGATGTGTAATTTCAACAAAAGAAATGATGCAAAGCTATGTGAAGGTCTTGGCGATTCTGTTAGCATTTATATAGAAACAGTGCACACGTTTTGCTAGAACTATTGTTATTGAAATCAGACAGTAAGCGTTTTTTCATGTTCTAGGTTTTTGACAAAAGGACAATATTCTACAATTTGTTTCATCTCAAGGATATTTGGTTCAGAATGCTAGATTTCTACAGATTTCTATTTTAGTTAGTAAATATGTAGGTAATTTATTGTATACCTAATTAATTTTTAAATGAATAAATATTAGCGGTAGATGCTAGCTCCCACCAGACCACGCTAGGTGATTAGAATAAAATTTTATCAAAAACGACCTAGATTTACTATCTTTAGGTATGGAGGTTATATTGGCCAAATGAGGTAGAAACTCTATAATAAGTACTGAGTGTGTATTTGCCATGCAGAATTTAATACACAGTTCATAACGTTGTCACTGTTGCTATAAAACTGGATGCCTAGCCAAGTAAGCATTAGGAATTACCAAAACATTCTCATACCATGAACTAGTGCATTAATGCAGGTATTTAAAATATGCATTTGCCAAACTTTCATTTTGCAGCTAAACGGGAAAAGTCAGCTTTCTCCAGCCATACTATGCTTTTAATTTGACCTATTCGCTTTAATAAACTTTGTGTAGTTTAAAAACACTGCAAACTGTATATATGCAAATATAATAATTTGGCGATTTATCGAGCGCTAGTATCTACTACTATTTACTAGCAAGCTAAATATTTGTATGTGAATTGAAACAAGTTTCAGATCACCACGCGACTGTAATTTTCGATTTGCAATTTACAATGCGTCTTCGCGCTTAGGGATCGTAAGTAAATGTCTACAATCTGGCGTGCATCGTATGGAAACATATAAGAACTGTATTTATTTATAATTCCTCTTAAGCTTCAGATTAGAAATGAGGTTGGGAAATACAAGATTCGTGATCGTGATTAAAACAATTCCATAATAGTCCAACAACAGCCAAACGTGCCACAAAATTACTATGGTTAATTTATTTTATGTTTATTATTGTATGGATTACGTCCTAGACGATTTCAATTGAGTTCACCATTACTTCCGGGTACTTATTTTGCCTACAAATACAAACACTCCAGAACAAGTTCTGTCTAAATTCTTATTTCTTCTGCTGGTATTCATTCTTAGAGTGACTAGTCAGACCTGAGTATAAAAACCACGGAAGTCAACTTAACGCTTAACCCATAATCAAGGGCATTTCATTATAATGAGCTTCAATATAAAATGTAATAAAAGGTAACAAACATTGACGCTAGGACTCTAGGCGTTTTGTTTCGTCCAAATGTTTAAAACAGTGCCAAGGCCTGTGTGATAAAATATTTAGTAAGACTGACTAGATGAGCGAGACGTAACACATAGTTCGCCAGACACGATCTAAACCCTAAAACCCGACTAACAACCGCTATAAAATTTAGAAAGTTAAAAACATGCACTCTTTTGCAGACTCCTTTCAACCTACAAAACAAATTGCATTTTATTAGCATAAAACTTTAGCTTTCATAGTTAATTGTTGAATTTAAATTTAAATGGCATATAAAGGAAGCAGCTAGTCGACATGTGTTATTGACCTTTAGATTTACCGAAATGTAATAAAAATGTATACTTTATGTTGCTCCTGCTCTAAAACCAAAAGGGCCGTTACTCAAACAAGTCAAACATGTATAAGCAGTTGGATTTGCAACCAAAAAACTGTGTACGGCCAAATACTGAATAATTATATCTTAGTAGAGTACCTAGGTAGAGTAAATCACTCAGTAGTTGGTCCAGCAACAGTATTCAGGCTATTGCTATATAAATAGTGTTTTACGCAGACGAACTATTATATCAGGTCCTGGAGTTGAGCTCATTTAGTGTAAAATTTGCAAGGCAGCGATCTACGTGAATGTGTAAATTTCTATTTTTCGTTAGTAGACTTCCACGAGATTTCAGAGAACCTTTTCTTGTGATATACTCAGATTGTCTGATGATACAATTTTGCATGTTGACTATTTAATGATCTTAGCAATATGGGTTCAGAATGCATAATTATTATTCTTCTTTTCCGATCCTTAATTTGCGTAGCCGTAGTATCTAGGTAGTCAGTTCATGTGCTTAAAGATATCTAAAGTGCTTTATCGGTTAATTTTCAATTCCAACTCATTAAAATTGAACATAGTTCAATGCCGCCGGAGTATTCTATTTGGTCGTTAGGTAGGTAGGTATGTACTTAGAATCTAGGCGCACGAGTATTTTTTGCCTCGATACAAATGCGATACACTCAAACATGCGACTGTGTTGTATTATCACTCAAGGACATCCTAAAAACTTCAGCCTGGCCTGCGATTATGTCGGTACGCGCGACTACCTAGGCATATCAATTTAGACATACAGAATTGCGTTTTTCCATATAAATATATACTTAGATTATAGAGCAATAGGAGAAATAATAAAAATAAAGTAAGAACGTCAACTATGGCTTTATTAAGGTTCAAGTGCCGTTACTTGTGTTTATGAATTGTAATGTAACGGTCGGTGCAACTTATCCCACATTTGTAACCGCATGTTCCTACTTAGTGGAAAACACCTGACCCAGCTTAAATGTACAGTATCGCGTTCTGCTTCCATCCGCCGGTTATTCATCCCGCGGGTTTCCTAGATTCCCACCAATTTTAGGTCAATTGGATGTAGATCTTTCATAAAAAATAAAAACCCTATGAACGCCATTAATATTTTTATGACATTCTATCTGGAATATTGGATTTTGCCTGTACCTTCGACGTGTTAATGTTATGCGGCGCCATTTATTGTAAAATTGATGAGAAATATTTGCGGGAGTCGAGAACTACCACAATAACTTATCCAATTTTCATCGCAATCGAATTGAACGATGTGCGAACGCATAAATAGAAGTCCACACAATATATTTTCACACTTGTGTGCACATTATTATTTACTACTAATTGCCTGCCACCAGTGCCTACGAGATGGCGGACACTAAGGTACCTATGACCAAACATTGCCATGAAAGGATTTAAAAAAATTAAGAAACACAATCATTAACGGTTTCTGATGGTGATTGCTACTTTTGCAAAGTGTGCTGAGCAAAGCATTTCGAAAATGGCTCTAAGACCTGTGTAAAATACTTAATATCATCTGCATGTATGGGTTTATGTACCAATTCTTATATATAGGCTCTTTACTGAAGTAAATTAGAAAATTACAAATTGAATGATTCCTTTATAACGGAAAACTTGCAACTAGAGTTGTAGGTAAAAGAATAAATTAAACTAGTCGAAAAACATGTTAAACACCTATTTAATTTTACATACAAATTGTATAGGTCTAGGCTGTATTTAAAACCTAAGCAAGTTAGGTAATAAGTCTTAAATAATGAATAGCCTTGTAAGATTTGCACTATTCAAATATCGTCAATGTATCTTGTTGGTCTGACCGAGGTAGCAGTAGTTTGACTAATATAATAATTAACGTTGCTGTTTCTGTGTCTCAAACTGAACTCGTTATTGGAATTGATTAATAATAATATGCAACAATTTAAAATAAAATACGGAATAATAATTTTCGTTCTAACATTTTATTTCACTTAAATAAAGGAACCTACAAGGTAAACTGGTTTATTTCATAGATAAGTATTGAGAAATTAGTTTAAGTGTTTCATATCTAGTGGAAAACTGGAAACCTATTAGAATGTATCTATCTTTGAAAACCCAGCTGTATCAGGTAATATAATGACCAATAGCATTGCAATATATATTGTAGGGCAATGCAATCTGCTATAAAACATGCCCTTTAAACAATTACACTAAGGGCTGGAGAATCACATAGGTAGTTTATATAAGTTCAAATAGATTTATTAATAACTAGCTGTACCCTGCCACGCTTCGCTGAGGCACATTGTGATTGAAAATACATTTTGAAGCATACACAACCCAAGATAAAATGTCTATATACATAGATGAAAAAAAATACATAAAAACAATCCTTGATTACATATCATGCTAAAATTTCAGCTCAATCGGTGCAGAACTTTTTAAGTTTTTAAAGCATACACAAACCAACATAACATTTTTATTTTTTTAGGTTCAGTCAGCCAGATATTTTACTATTATATTGATACTTATTTTAGTGAGGAGCCAAAAAATTTGAAAATCTAAAATATAAAATTAATAATATTAGAATACTACTACAGGTAAGGGAATTTTGGGGGTGAAACCGCATGACGTCCTCTAGTAATTAATAAATTATGTTCTTCGGCACATTTATTTCGGGCATAGAGCTGAAGATAAATATAAAAAAGTATTCATATTGTTTGAACCATAAACTAGGGCAGTTGCATTATTCCACTCAAAGTTGTAACAATGGAAGAATTTATATTCCTATATAGTTCACCCTATTACCAGACTACATACAAAGCAAACAGTGGTAAGCTTATTGAGTCCCAAAAATACAATAACAGAACCATTCAAAATTGAGTGATTATTATGTTAAATATTTTAACAGCAGCCTTGAGAAAAACCTTAGTGCTCTTAGGCAACTTGAAGAGATTATGGCAACATAATAAAATTATAGGCATTGTACCTCTCCTTGACAAAATTCCACTTTAGATATAAAGGTAATTTTTTGCTTAATTCTTATGCAAAGTATACTACTTAGTGAGTTACCTATGTACTATAATATTAATATGCAATAGTATTACTCACATTTGTTTACTATTGAATGCATTTGTTGTTTTGCCTGAGCAATAAATAAACAATGCATGTGGCACAATATCAATATTTACATATACTTCCTACAATATGACATAACATTAATAAGTAACATGTTAATCATTGTTATGTATAATTACTATTGTATTAGCTATTCCTAAAGATTAGGAATTTAAGTTATTAATACCCTTATACTGCCCTTCTAATTATTGAGTCTATACTAACTGCAGTTTTTAAAATTATTCAGGTATGATATAGAAATTATACACAGGTGTCAGGAAATTGTTAAGTACAGTGAAAGGCTTAAGGAATAAATACCTTGACTGTCTCCCCATCGCAGGCAAGTGTGACATCACAGAGTGCCTCTCGTTGCAGCAAGCTTGCAAGCACGTCAGTCAGGTTGGTTGGGTGGTTGTTCCAGCGCAAACAGAATTGCTGGTCCATTGTTGGTGCTAATGTCAGTGACCGTGCTGCAAAATAACAGTAAATATCATACATACAGGCCTTAATTATAGCCTCAATAACAATATCTAGAAAAAAGGAATTAATATCCATATGAAATAAAATACCATCACATGGATTGTTACTGAAAACAATCTAGATTTGGAACACTCAGTATTTAAACAACTGGTAATTAGAGACGTGAGCCAGTTATCAAATTTACATTAAGATACTATGTGCAAAAAATTGGCGGCCATAGGGCCTAGATAGGAGAGCGGAGAGATAAGTGACATCAGCGGCTCGAATTAATGGGGGCCGCGGGCAGCGCAGCGAGCTTACTGTACTTCCACATTGACAGTTAGCCCGCCGACACATATCTACTTGTTGCATGCTCCAAACAACACCTATACATTATGTAATTTAGCTCCAGAAGACGGAGCGCGGGGCCACCGACCCTACGGGACGCGGAAACCTCTAGCCGCCTCTATAAACGAGTTTAAAAAAGTAGTACCGCTCGCCAAAAAAATCGCAACATGCTGACACCGTTATAATCGCCAAGCTGGATGTCCCAGTTGCTAAGTCCACACGCGCGATTTCAGGATTTCTAGGATGCACCAGTATATATTGTTTATCACAGATCATGCCGCGTGCCTAGGCATTGGCAGCTGAAGATGTATGGGAATTCTAAACGCGTAGTTGTGTCAACTTTGGCTATTCGTAGCGCCATTTGCCGATCTCGTATCACAGAATCTGAGAAATTTTGTATCAATAAACACCAATTATTTTTCGAGGCACAGAAAATATTCACTAGCACACATAGGAAACCATTCCGCAACACAACAAGTCAATAATTCCTAACTCACCATTTGCAAAAATTTTGCCATCACAAACGCCACCCGACCCCTACCTTGCACTGTCTTTTTGACCACACACACATCTCGATTTCCGTGTTCACTCACGGCCTTCGGAATATCTTTCACATCAATCGGCCAGATTCGCAACGCGAACTTCATGCGTTTCTCACTTCGCGGCGGTAAATTCAAAATTTGCAATCACAAACTTACTAAAGCAATGAGAATTTACCGATCAATATAGTTGGTATATGTAACAGCCTATACAATAACCCCACACTAGTGAATTCAGGTGAATTATTCAGGATTTATATTGATTTTCAATGAATATTTACCATAGTTTTGACATCAACTGATAGAAGAGGTTATGACGCGGAAGCAACACTCGCGCAACACAAAAGACCAAAAATATGCACTAGATCCATTGATAACGATTTGTGGTAAACAACAGCTTATGATTTAAGTAAAGAATTCATTCACTTTGAATCATTTGTTGAGAAAAATCAACAAAACTATTAAATTATCACTGGCCTTGACATTATTATCGCAAATTTTTGCACATGCACATCCATCCGATTACCTAGCGCCATCTTAAAAAATATGTTTGCTTGCACGATAAACTTAGGGCAAACAAACTTAGCATAGGTTGACTCAATATCCCGAGAGATGGCGCTACATGCTTCGAGTGTACATGTAATGTGATTATGAACTCAAATGCTATGACAGGGGTCAATAGCCCTAGTAATAGGTAGGTAGGTACCTAATAGATCTATCTTTTAATAACATCTTTGTGATGTTAGGTACGTTATTTTATGCCAGTCTGTACATAGGTACCTACTCAGTTAAGTAGATATATAGTGTTATCTAGGGAGATTAAGGCCTTAGGCCATCTTACAATTTATTGTTCTTAATAAGTTATCATACCTACTGTCCCGCATATGAATAAACGGCAAGTACTTAAGTAATGTTACCTTAATGTTATAAAAACTACTTCTCTTCTTCCAAGCACATATTATTATGTCTTGCACTGAGTTCATTAAGTACCTACTTACCTACCTAAATTCTTACCTGTTTGAGCACTGGTAGGCAGTAAGTAGATAAAGATAGATAGTTAGACATATAATTCGAAAAGTCTGGAGTCCCAGAAGTAGAAAGCACTGACTCGAGGTGGAGGTATAGGTATTTTTTTTATATAAGGGGCCTTTTGGCCATTATATTTTTTCTCTAACGTAATTAGGATTTAAGTGCCATTGCTTTGTGCTATTTTTATTTTTAATTGCCATTAGGTATTGGAGGTAGGTACCTACTTACCCACCAATTTTAAATACTTATTAAGCGACAATTTTTGTCCAGCCCTAGTACATATGACGGGTCTGGATTGAACGAACGCAATTCTATCTAAGCGTGACCGGACTGGGTCATCGAACCTACGAACAAATTTTTAAATTTGGCCTTCTCCTGATCTATTCGTTGGCGATGATACCAATTAGGACACGGGTATGTGGGGAGCGCTAGGTTTGTCTAGACGACTGCGTCATCGCCAAAAGCTGCTAGAAATAATATTATCACGTGACGCAAATATCAACAGCCGCACACAGAAAAATGTTACACAGGGCTCTTATATTTCGTAAACTGGGTCGCACTGTAACTATACGTAATGGGTACTTGCTATAAACGGACGAAGTGAGTCGCTCATCACTGTGGAATTGAAATCAAATAAAAAATCATTGCGATAATTAAATATTACTTTCTTAATTAATAACTAAGTACTTACTTTTAAGTATTTTATCTTTTTCCTTAAATCAGTACCACGTAATTCAACTAATTTAACGTGACTTTTACATAATAAAAGTAAGTAAACTATTTCTTAAGTAGGCATACTATTTAAGCGAGATTGGGCTCATAATTATGAGAGGTCCTAACGGAATCACCCGGTCAAATTACGGAGCTGCTCAATTGGGAGCTGTGTGTGTCTAACTAACAGGAGATCGCAGACAACTAACGCCGAGTAGTCTTGTTCTACTACGGTGTGCTTACGCTACTCTGAGCTCATATGTCCTTAAAAGTTTGACAGGTATCAGGTATTCGTAATTTCAAATTTACTATAGGTACCTAACTGCTGTCGGCATTATGACTAAAATTGTGCAGGTTAGGTAGGACATAGCCAGTGTCTAAAAGCTCCTATTCAGGTATCGTCTCTTTGTCGCTTACCTACTCTCAACTCCTACTCAAGTATTTGATCCGTCTTTGTGTCTCATAAGTATTTGTTATTGTAGACTTAGCCAACCAAAGACATGAAGGAGGTAGTGTCGGTATCGAGCTTCTTATGAAACGGATAGGTATGTGACGCATGTGATTGGAACCTCGGGATATACGTTCGAAAGTTATGTAAAGAATCTCGATTCTCGCCTGTCTATGAACCTACTTAGATACGCGCTACACATATTCATGATAGAAGTAAACACTCGAACTGTTTTGTGTGACATAGCTCTAGTACTATTTCTTGACGCAATGCATTTTACAAGTTAAGTACGAGGACATCCAAAATTGACGCAAACATAGTTTGAAGTCTTAGTGTTATAGATAGATACGAAGGCCTACGTAATATCTTACCAACCACTGTACTACCATATATCTACATCATTTAATGTATGAGCTGGGCACTATATACTGTTGACGGTAACACAACTAAATATAATAAGTAATTATTTATTTAAATCAATTCGGCCCGAACATTGAAACTCAAGAGCAAATTAATTGAAATCTACGTTACCAACACGGTACAGTGTAATGAGTAGGAATCTACTAGAAACTAATTGAAATTGAATTTTGAACAACAATCGTGTCATTACCGCGACGATGAGAGTGGCTGGCCGTGTCACCAGTCCGTAGGTAATGTAATGCAGTGCAAATGAGTCAATCTCTCGGGTCGGCTGGTCACAGCTATTAGGTAATCAATTCGTTCGTAGTCTCTTCGGCACCCAGCCTTCAACTCCATTCCTATCGTAATGGGTTACTTTGATTTAATTAAATTATTATGTATCTAGGAAGGAAGATACTCCTTTGAATTTTAGTGTGTACCTAATTGAGAAATTGATCAACTTAATGTGATTGCCATAATTACCTAAGTTTATCTAATGTTAATGAATTATTTCTGTGAATAGAAGTGAAATAAGCCAAAGTCTCTAATTCACCGTACATTCGCAATGTTATTCATAGTTTCGAGTCGAGTTCTATGTGATCATCAGCGACCCACGACACCTGCAATCTAATAATGACGTGAGAGGAAAGTCGACCACTGGTGCACTTAGTTTTCCAATCTAAACAATAGAAATTCAGCGGGTGCGCGACCCGCGGGACTGTGATCCATCTCTATGTAAATTATGCGGCGAATAATACAGCCTTGTGCTCATCAACTTGATCAACTCCGCGCGCACGTGGCGACGTGGCAACAGATGAAACGTTTTTATCCCAGTTAGATACGATTGTACCACGAACATCAATAAAATAGGCCACAGGAACCAAACATCTCATTATGACAATTTCAAATACATTTCTAGGAAGATAGCCACATCAATTTGGGATTCCTAATGAGAATAACCGAACGGCCATTGTCTAAAGAAAATAATGATTGCAGATACCTGAACTTACATATTTTAAATATTAAAACATTCAGCAGAACCCTATCCAAATGATCTCTAGAAGTCCTCTAAACTAGGACAAATAAAGGGAAACTCGGACGGTTGGCAACCATACAAATAATCGTGTTGCGAGAACAGCTGCCAATAATAATTTAGGGATTCTAGATGAAACTAGATTGAACTGGATAAAATCATAGGGAAATAAACAAAATGATAGACTTACAAATTGTACGACCCATACTTCACACGTATCCTCATCCTCAGTTCAGTACCCAGTTATTATAACGAGACATCAATACACAAATATTTCAAAAGGGAGCGTGTTGTATAAAATTATAAACTAAAATACCTACATGGTTCACGCTTTGACCTACCCACCTACTTGTTATGTAGTAAAATGTTTCATTATGACAATAAATAACGAATAATACTTACTGCGTCATATTAGTAGTAACAAAGTGACTTTCGCAAAAGCACAATGCGCACAGCAACCTAAGTTTCAGTGTGTCGCCGATGCATTCGGTGGTCGCCATCTTCTTAGCACCTTCTTGGTTCTTCAGATATCTACTTCAAATAAGACAAAAGGTAATTCGCTCTGCATTTTGTGTTATGTTTTGAGTAGATAATGTTTGTTTGTGTGCTTATTTAAATGTACATGAACCCAGAGGGAAATTCAACTATTCTTATAAGTAATATTGGCAAAATAACTGGACTCTTATAATTGAGTCAGTTAGTAATTGATTCAATCACCCTGATTACAAAACATGGTTTAAATCAACACTAAACCAAACTCGAACTTAAAATATATCCATCCCTATTGAAATCCATTTGACAGCAAAAGTTAGAACTACTTCTATATCAAGGATCATCTTAGGAACTGTTGACTTTAACAGTGTGATATGAGTCATTGTCAATGCAATCACTTGACTTTTCAAAAATCGTGAGATTGAGCAATCATCTTTTTCTTGTGTTTCTATATAAAAAAGGCAATTACCGTTTGATAGTCTCGCTCAATAACGGCTTGACGGACATAATTTTTTTGTTGAGTTCTCTCTAAAAAAGGAGTGGTTTAATAATAGGTAACCCCAAATTACCATTGATATATATATATATATATATATCAAAGTAAATTATGAATTATTTTTTCTGAATATCTGATTCATCGTGTTGAGAGTTCGTACATATGTAAAATCGTAATTTCTGAAAAGATTGTGATAGTATATTTTGAGAGCGAGTTCTTGGTGCGACTGGTACAATTATAGAAATACAGTATTTTTACTGGTTTTTTATGAAATATATTAAGATAAGGATTTACCACGTCTTCATGATGTGTGTTAACATTTACTGGTGACTGACCGAACCGAACCACCATGCTCGGTGGATCACACGAGAAAAGATCACGGTTTACAGGTTCATCATGATTTTAATTATATTAAAGGTTACCTAATGTGGTATACATTGTGCAAATTTTTTTAGAAGTGCATAGTTTACATAAATGTTTAGTATTCTTTGTGAAGTAATATGTGTAGTTGAGAACTACGTCGCTTTGCATTATTGTAGAGACGCCTTAAGTGATATCCTGTAAGAAAACCAAACGTAAATCATTGTCCACCTGAAACATAAGTCATTAGCAACAGTCAAAATATATTATTATGTAGGTATATCATTATTATATTTTGAGTACTACTAATATACATAATAATTAATTCATATGTAGATCAATACTAACTTAAGAAAAATAAAATTCATACCTATCTAGGGCTCTACCGTGATCTCTTATTGTAATGATAGATTGAAAATGATTATGAGACAATTTTATGTAAATGAAATGTACAAGTCTGGCACTGTCTCATAGCCGAACTCTGTCTCATATCGTGGATGCATGCGGCCCCTGAGCATTTAATCAAGTCCGCGAGATCATGATTTTTATCTATATAATAAATCTCCAATTTGCGATGTGTTGAATACCTACGATAGTTAAGAGCCCAAATTCCCAAGCCGAAGTACCGTTACAAATAGGTTTTGCGGCTCAGAGGCCGAAGACCTAAGATGATTAACTACTTTGATATATTTTTAGGGTCCCGAATATCGTTGAAAAAACGGAACCCATATAAGATCACTCGTGTGACTAACTGCTTCTGTGTTCTTCGGGGATGGTATTTTTTTTTACTGGTCTGAAAATCTACTGGAATGTGAAGAATAATTAAAAAATTTCGTTTTTAAAATGTTGGAAGAAAAATTATACTGTCATGACAATTGAAAACGCTTATTCTAACTAGGAATATATATATTTCGATAACGTATAATTCTATCTTCTATTAATTCGATCTTAATAAATACATACTTTTTAAGATCAACCTATTTTAGGAGCGCGTACGGAACCCGTACAAAACTAACTTGCACATGATTGTTTTTTTTCTTGCGTGAGTTGTACCTAATGATACAAATATTATACCTACTACGTTCCTACTATATTGCCAACGGGCTCGTTAGTTGGTAGGTACCTGCATTATATCAGTGTCAGAAATTAATTTATTTCGCTTCAATGGAAAGACCTAGCGTATAAAATATTTGCAAAAACAGTGCTACAAAAACATTTTGAACGAAGGTTGTTTTTCGTGTCTTAGTGGGGTCACAGAGAGGAAGATAAAAAAATAATCGCTGATTCATAGGTTCGCGATGCCATTTTTAAAAAGCGATTTAATTCTAATAGAAAAAAAACAGTAACGTACAACCGGGTTCATGGCCTTAAGATATAGGCACTGAGAAGTTTCTAGAATGACTTACAATCGAACCGATTTACTGGAAAGTTGAAGGTGCTTCTTACGAGATAAGTATACTTAGTAAATTATTTATTTCAATTAATAATGCGAACTTGTGTAAAATACTTAGTTTGAAGGTAGTTACGGTTAATCGAGATGTGCCAATAATTCCTCTGCCGAATTATACCAGATAGCACTAAAGGGATGGTGAGAATTGTTTTATTACAGCTATATACGTGTTTGACTTCTTATCAGCCATGTATGGTATATTAGGCATGCAGGTTTCCTCACGATGTCCTTCTTCATCAGTATGACATCACACCAAGAAAAAAACTATTGGTACAGACAGAACAGTGACTTGCGTCTACTACTGTCTGTGTTTTGTTGATAGGTTTAAAACCAGGAAAATCAAAATCATCCAGGTATTTCGTATCAATTAACCTTGAATTTTACCCTAATTGGCTGATTGTGAGCTAGGTATAGCTAATCAAACTTAACATAATACTAAACTTTCGGCTTAGTGGACACCTCCACTAAAGCAATGTCCTCCGAATGGCCGAGTTGTCGGTTATCTAATTAAAAATCCATCGAGTCAACTCGATGGATGTTGATTCTGATATTATGATTCATAGAAACGAGGGGGTTAACTGTTGATTTTAGTTGGGTAATTATATAAGAATACGATCTCAATGCTATTCTTAGATGATTTATCTGTAAGGCCGAGTTTACATTTTTGGGTTTTTGTACCTTTATAATGTTCGTGCCTGATGACAGACGAGGAAAAATTGCAATAAACTTGTTTACAGTTCAGAAATTGCAGTAAGTGACAAATTAAACAGATTCCTATCGGAAAGTTAAGTATAAATAACTATCTTTCAATACTACGAGTATTTTGTACGGATCCTTCGGTGCGCGAGTCTGACACATAGCCACTTTTTTTTAATGTAAACTTTTTTTCGCACATAGCCACTTTTTATAGTGTAACATTTTGTCTTAGTAACGTCTATTTGCCTGGACGTAGAAGTTCACCCTGTACCTACATCCGTGGCAGTTACTTGTGTGAGGATATTATGCAAGTGGATCTGAGTGGAACTTTTAGTTGAATGAACATTGTCCAAATATCCTGCGGCGTGGATTATTCGATAGGGACGCAGTAACGCGAATTAGTGACGTGTGTTTGTGCGTTCATCTACAATTTAAACGTCCTCGTTCTGAACCATAGCTTACAAAATACAACTAATGTAGAGACATCATAGATAGCCGTGTTGGCCGAGTGGTTTGAGTTGCCACCTACCTACTTATACTATGCAAGATCTAATCCCAGCGGTCTGTATAAATGAGTTTTTTATAAGGTTTAGGATTTCACCTATTCATCTTCTGTAGAAAATAGGCTTGCCTTTTCGGAGAGCATGAGCTTATACGTACTTATTTACTCAGAAGCAGAAAATTTTGTTTGCGTAAAATGTTTATGTCTTACTATTCAATAATAATAAAAATCGATTAAAAATAAAAAAATATATTAATTCGGCAACGCACTGGCAGTTTGCAAATGCAAATGAATATTCATATTCTTAAAATCTTAAGAAATTGTTTGTTTCTATCATATCATATATAAGGTAAAAAACAATATAGTTAGGTACTAAGGGCCCGCCTTAAAAATGTAGAATGTAAGTATATGAAAACTTGCTAGAAACATGAAGGTGTATAATGTATGTATCTATATTATAGGTTTGTGTGTCTATTCATGGGATAGTTTCAGTTATATGTATCCGCCTGCCAGTTAAGTTTACAATGTAATGTTTGTTTTGGACAACATTTTTGGCGAACCCCCAAAAGTTGGTTGGACGATATTATCTGTATCGATCGGGCATCTGATACAGCCACGGCCTAGTTTGATTATAAACAAATACAAAACGCGATTCACTTATTAATGGAAGAAGTAGGAAACCATGATCACTGGTAACATAATGAACCCAAGTCAAGTCTAAATCTACCGTTCAATAAGTATTTTTTTAAATATTTGTACGGAATTGCATTATTATTTGTAGGGAATGTATTTTAATAGTTGAATAACAGATTCCATACTAAAAATGTTTATAAAAATAAAGAATGTCTCACTTTGCTTATACAGTGTCACTCTGATCTTAAAATTTTTCATTATTTTATAACGTTGTACTTCAGATTTAACTAAGGTAAGCAGTTGCTGGAGGTTGAGTGGATGAACTTTGAAATTATTTGTAAAGGACCACGATTACCAGAGAGATAAAACAAACCAATTGGTTCTCTCCTTTAGATAGAGATTAACAAATTATCCTCGTGACATACTCATCGGTAGCCCTGCAACTCCTGCAAGTATATTTTTCGTACCTTCCCCTAAATATGTATTTATACATCACCCTCCCCCTTTCATCCTACTATTCAGGGGTTAGCAACCCCTCCCTTTAATAACATACTAGGTCCCCCTTGGCACACATATTTATGCTTGTTACCTTGTTACTTCTTCCTAGGTTACCGGAATGGGTCGTAACCTGGTTCCCTTTACCTGATCTAAGGAATAAATTGTATATGTATTCCTGACAAGGGTAAGTCCGATGTTAGATTTTACCATTCAAACATCAGCCCTTAATGGTACAATTGGTTACAATTATCTAAATCATTGAGAGGCTTTTAATAGTTAGATTAAACATTGGACATGGAAAATTTCTAGTCTACAAAAGAGCTTGAAATATGGAGTACAGTGTTCAGTCGACCGGAACAAACCGTGTAAACACCACTTACACCCCACTGGTTAGGGTGCTAGGCCGCTCTCAGCGCTCGCCCTCATAAAATCAGTTTATTGACGTATGAATTACACTTAATTTGATAGCTAATCTATTGGTTGCCTTTACTCCTTTTAGATTCACCTAAGAGAGGGTTTAATATCGCAGGATTATGTAATCCCATGTTACAACTACACGTACCCACACATATTTTTAGCTTTCACACAGATCAGGATGTTACTGTAAATAGGTAGCTAAATATCCAAAATCTCAAAATTAAATCAGTGATTTGTTCCGCACGCGCTCCAGTATCATAGCCGAAAACTTCCAAGTGCCGAGCAGTTCGACGAATTTGCTTTGGGTCAGAAAACCTTTAGAACTTCCTAAACAGCTTCCTCTAAAACCTAAAAGCTAAGTTGAATACTTTTTTGTTTTTATATTAGTCTTGATATTTTTTTAACGATCCTACAGAGTAGGCTCACATTTTTCAGTTATTCGCTGTCCAGCAGTGTGAATGATACAGTTAAACAATAGAAACTTACCCTTTGTAGTTAAATTCATCCGTCCCTCTTCAGTGCAGCGGCTAATCAGCACCGATTTACGCTGACTGCGGGCTTATTAATTTTGGTATGCCGGCTAATTATCCTGCGAATTTGGGAAGTACTCACTCAAGTGTCATGAATTAGGTAGTGTGGGTGTGTGTGTGGGGTTTGCGTGCAACGTAACCGAGGCAAGTGGCACTTGGCGCAATTGTGCCGCCTCTTCGTTACATCGAATACCAGGCGAGCATGCAGCGCAGAGGATGCATTTACCCACACGAACATAAAATGAGATCAGTGTGCGAATTTGTGTTTTCGTACGCTGATTTGAGTTGGGTGGGTGTGAGTGTTAATGTAAGCCAGTGGTTGGATGTGTGTGTCAGCTCACGTGTCGGAGTTTCCCTTCTGTGACGTAACGCTTCCGCGCTTAAAGTTGAAGGCGGCGTTTGTTTGCCATGTTTCCGCATAGTTTGAATGAAAAGTAGTTTTGTGTACCTCACTATCGTTTTGTTAAGCTAACGAAATCTGACTGATAGCGTGTCTCGAGTGCCTATACTATACTATACCTTTGCCGTGGAGTTTCCACGATGGATATCTGAAAAGAAAGAAAACGTATGAGTAAAACTGTTATTAATATGGAATTTAATTATTAAAGAATTCTTGCCAAAATTAGATCAATCACCGACCTCGTACAATAGTAGATCATACTGATATTATATAGCTGGATTGTCGAAAAGACTCAGTTCTGCAGCATTCACAGTAAGAAAAATTAAACACCTAACTGATATAAACACAGCTCGCTTGGTCTATTTTAGTTATTTCCATAATGCTGTGTCCTATGGCATCCAAAGCCAGGGAGTTTGTTTCGCCGTTTCTTCTTCTGACAGGCTTACATTTGAAAATGGTAGTAAATTAACCTCAGATAGCGCAAGCGAAATGACGTTCAAAAACTTGATATGATTATATTTCATAAATAAGCAGGAACTCTAAAACTTGATTTTGGAAATTTACCTACCTATATTCAGTCATGTTAACAGCATACTGAAAGAAATAAAAAAAGAGTTTGTTTCGACTTGGAGAAAGTTAAGTAAATACTTGTATCATACAGTAAGTATTTCCGCCTATAGGTACAAGGTAAGTTTAAATTATCATAACGAATAAAGTAATGCAATAAACAATGTGATGATGATCCTTTTCTATATAAAAGGGAGTTAAGTAAAGGTAGGTAATAAGTCTATAATAAAAATTCTTTCAGTAATTTTATAATTCTTAGTGAGTTAGTATATTTGCAATTCTAGCTTGTAGATGTATTGGAGGGGTGTATCCACAAATTGCTAGGTACACACCATAATTGCATCGAGTGGACATTATTAATCACTGAGCACTCGCTATGATGCAGGGAATCGCCAATTAATTGATGGTAGCTATTGAAATCGATTAGATATTACCTGTTACGAGGGTATCATTTATTAATCGATAAATTGTTGGTAATCGATTGTGCAAATTATGTTATCATACCATTATGGGATTCAATAGTGAATTATTAATTAAATGTCTATCATGTTTGTCCTTTTTATAATTGAAATATTTTTTTTTACTTTTTATTTGAAGCTGATTTTTTTATGCTTTCCTAATTGTAACTTGTCATAAATCGTTGTGCTTTTGCCTCCTTATTTATTTAGAGTTGCAAATACATATATATAAATCGCATTTATTCCAGTGCAAGTGGACAAAGTAAAGGACCTAATATTTTTACCCTGCATAACGGTTTAATTTTCACCTCTTGTGGCAAAGGCTCTGGTCCAAGTTTAATTAAGTAGTTAGATCAATGTAAAGACCGTACTGTAACCTTGTGACCTACCAACATCTTTTAGCAGCACGTATTAAAAAAAATTCAGCTCCGAAGTTTGAATTTATGGTACAAAAACGGAGCTCAGAAGTTATTAATACGCTCTACTTAAACCGATGATGGTAGGCCTCCTTATCTTCACAGGGCACGTCAATTCGATGTGGACCTCTGACACCCGTAGTTCGCCGCTGTATGTTTTGGTAAGTTTTGTAACTGCAACCTTCAACATGTATTCCAAGTCAGAATACAACACTACAGTTTGTGTAGTCATATAAGTACTTATAGGCTATCTTCCGATATTAATCCAGAATGAGTTTTGATTTTATTATGTAACATCTATACAGATAAGTAAATTTGAAGTATTTGTTTGTAATTCTAAAATAACAGCATTTCACTAAATGCATAGAAAGTATATGCGGTGTTGAGTTCGAAAAAAAAATTGTACATACAATTGTAAAAAGAGATGTACGCGGGTGAAACCCCATGGGCACAGCTAGTCTCCAATGAGAGGTTAAAAGCTTTATCCATGCTTACTTGAAAAATCATAAATTTTACATGAATTTATTTTAAGTATAAGGAACGCGGTATCAGCCGACCGCAATAAGTGGCGCACTAGGCCACCTGTGTTGGGAACAGAGGGAAGTTCGTTTAGCAAATCGAAGCTTTGGGACAAAGGAACTGGCTATAGAATTAACTGAGTTGGGTGACCAGCTGCATATACGTATGGCACATTACCATGCACGCCGCGCACCGGCTAGTTACATCAATTTGCTAGCATCCACTCGCCCACACTTGTATCTATCGGATTTAATACTATCACCAAGATTTGCATGTCACAGGACGCACGGGCCCCGGGCAAATGCCGTTGTATTACGTAATACAGATTGCATTGAATCATAATATTCCCGGATAAATTAATTTTAGTTGCATTACCATAAACTTGCAGGTATCAATCAATGTAGCTGTATTTTAGGCACTTTGATGACAGATAAGTGACAGAACACCACGTTCTGTCACTTATCTAAATTTTGTTGTGCTGATATAGGTTGTCTAGTCGCTCATTTTAAATGAAGCATTAAAGTTGAATGAATGCTAATAGTAATCTATTGAGGCGGCGAACTGGGCCGAGAAAAACTAATGGATGGCCTAGTTTTATTAATTTAAACTTTATTACTTCCGATTAAAGCCGTTTAAACATCTGCATCCTTGAAAGACGTTGACTCCTACATTTTTTCCTCTTCTTACTATCTATTGTAGTATTTAACGTCGCAAGTCGATCGTTGGATGGTTAGAATAACGCCTGCTCACACTAGTTGCATACACTTCACTGCACTTGTAACATCGCGATATCAGACTCTTATACCAGTAGGTACTCTACTGCTTCACAATACATATGCCAAATAGGGACTTGCCATCATACAGACGAGATTCCATCATACATACATACTTGCTATTTCGCTGCAGCAGGAAAGACGTTGTAGTAATAAATTGGCTAATCAGCTAAAGAAAACATGCTAGCTTCAATGATAAAACAGCGGAAGTTGTATTCCAAACTTCTTTGCCTTAAGTATAATGTCTTTTAATTTGTGAATTGATTTAGGTTATTTTGCAAGTCGACATCACAACCAATGCCGTTAATAAAAGAAAGCGAATAAAACATTATAAAACAAATTGCGAGACTCACTTCTCAACGTTATTCTAGGATCGCAATATGACGTTCAGGTATTTGAATTCAGCCACGTGATACCGTAAGTAAAGATTCTCGGAAACTTTTTCATACACAATAGCATTGGCACATAAAAGATGGTAACTTTATATCCTCTTAAGTGTATTAATCAGTTATAGATAAACAAGGAGGCAAAACAATGAATAGGTCCGGGGGCGGCGAGTCATACCATGTCATACGGTGCTTTGTGTCGGTGTGTGTGAGCTAGGCATAATTGAGCATTTAGCTTGTAGACTTGTAGCGGGTTACAGGTACGGTCATAGCCTTCAGCGGTACATCGAGCCATCAACTGGGGGACATACCCACGCATTTGCATAACAAAGAAACATTGGTGTGCCATAGCTTGCGTTTGTAACACACGTTTGTTTTCCAATAACAATGAACTGATTGAGTCGCGCAATGATTGAATTAGCACTATGTGAATTATATATTCTGCAAGCGCAATGTATCGAAATACACTATACGCTATAAAACTATTAAAAATGTATCAAAGAATAGATTTTTTTGTAGTACTACTTTTACGGTGGTCTCTGCCTAACCCCATGGGATACGGGCGTGAGCATATGTATGTATGTATTACTTTTAGATGGAGTATGTTATGTATTAGGTGGAGTACATATAGTAATGTTATAATTCGAAAGTCTCAGCATGTCTGTTTGCTGAAGATACAGGCAACTGGAACCACTAAGAACTGGAACTGGTTGTAGACTAATAAAAGAGTAAGGAAGGGATATTATTTTATGATTGCCTCACACAGCTTAACAGCAAGTGAAACGATGAACGAGTGCCAAGCCCACACTCAGCGGAAGTTCGATGTAACGTCGATATACTAACCAACTAAAGCGAACGTGCCGGTACTACCAACTTAAAATATAATACAGTCAGCATTTCTTAAAAAGGGTATATTATTTTATTACATTTCTCATTTCTTTGTGATTTACACATTATTTCTTATCTGCTCTTAACTATCTTATCTAGCGTTAACTTGAATATTTTGCAGAAATTCACGTATTGTAAACAAAGGTATTAGATTTATTATACATTTCTTTGTAATGTACGTGTAGTTAAATTAATTACCTACGGTAGAGTTCATTAATCTGGCGCATAGACTTTGTGATAAAATTGTGATTGAGATCACGTCTGATGAAGGCTTTAGAAGTCTACGTTCCACGTATAACGTATCTATGTACTCAATTAGCTGCGATTAATAATTTCATACTGAAAAGTGGTTATAGTCAAGTGTCTAGTCAAGCTTAGGGTGACATCAACAACCAAAGACGATTAAATATTACTTTAAGAAAGAACGATACACTCAGTATCCCTAAGTACCTTCAATAAAATATAACATTGATATGATTATAAAAACATAATTTAAAGGGCAATTGCATTATATTTATAATTTTTCTTTTGTCCTGTTGGCGGTTCATTTCGCTCGCGTAAAACGTTCTTTACGATTAATAAATGTTGGGTAGGCTCGTGCCAATTTACAATTGGTATGTATTTTGTAACAATGGAACAAATTGACCGGCACCCCGGCTGCGAGACAATGCCCACAATCATGCGTTCAGTTTGTTACTCTACAACCAACATGATAGACAACAATTATATTTACCCAAATCCAAGGTATATTTTTGTTTCAAAACAAAACGCTGGTAAGTGTATGTCTGATATTATGGTCCTATTTTATACTTGGTCGCAAGATGATAGTACTTAAAAAGATGAAGAATACTTAAGGAATAACAGCAGCTATGGTTTTAGTTTACTGCGAATATGTTGCACCAAATTACGTCGTCAATTGACAAATTCTTCTGTCAGAGTGATTATCATTATTAAAAGAGCTACATAGCTGAGAAGTAGCTCTTGTCTGATCTGGGTTGTCAAAGTTATGATGTCAAGCTGAAATCCTTTTATTTTCCGGTACTTTGACATGTTTTTATAAATAAAGTTAATGTATGCAACCCACCCTAAGTATTTTTTATTACATAATTTTTCGTCAACGGAGTCGAAACACTGTGATGATAAAAAAAAACGAAAATTAGGTAAAAGTAAATAAGAAGAACTTAATTATGGTAGTCGTCCAAATAACAACAGTTCTGTTGTTAAATTACATCTGCTCAAATATATAAATACTTGATTGTAAGCTCGTTATATCAATCAATTCATTTGGGATCATATCCAGCTGGGACCAGGTCATTATTACACCATTGTAACAGTGCAAATATATGCCACGTCACGTATGGCACCACACCGTTCCATATTTATTTTATCAACAGCCATTTATCATCCCACTATTATCGTCGTCTCCGGGGAGTTTGTAAAATTGCGAATACCTTATATTTTATTCGGCTCACGTATTGTAAATGTAAAGTCACACAACTGGGCACTTTGGCCGGGTTTCAAGAAATCAGTCCGAGGGCTCTTATGTGGGTAGAAATTAAATTGAAAATTTTAAATTCGCTGTACTTCCTTGCACGATGCTGACTTATCTAAGCACTTCATTTCTTCAATCCTATACGGAGCTTAAAAGTGAGTATTGTTTATATACTTATATGCTTAGGTAGTAGGAAATCAACAACATAGTTATGTAACCGAGTTTAAGTAACATATTGACGAATATAGAGTAAGTCTTTATGTCGTTCGTCGTTCTTATTTGTGAAGGCTATTGAAACAAATAAAGTTTGATAAAACGACCTCAATTGAATAAATGGTTTTAGAGGACACGAAAGGAAAGCGCCAAATAATACTATTTTGATACTGTAAAGTCGATTACTAAAATGCTAAAACTAGTAAGTACTGTTTTGTCTCTGGTATGTACTAGTTAGAACCTACAAAGCTACTACAGAACGGCCATGCCCATAACCTCCAAAGACATTCCTACAAACATACACCATTTACACTAAAAAGTAAAGTGAGATAACCAAATCCTACTAAACCGTGCATATATTTTGTTCTGTAAAGTAATCCATAAAGATGAAGGTGTTAAGAAAAAGTCGAAACGCCGTTTGAATAAGTTTCTCTACAGTATAATATTGTCCCATAAGTACTTGAGACTTAAGTCTAGCGATTGACTTTAATGCTTATATAGAGGTTGTCTTTGCAACCTCCATACCAGATCTATATCTGTACCTTCTTTCTAAGGGTGGGTAGAAGTACGTACTTATGAATACCTATAAGTCATTACGTATGCATTGCGTAGGAGTAGATTTTACACTTGAACAAACTACTCATGAAATTTCCTCTCGTATAAGAGAGGTAACTACCTAGTTTATGAGGGGATTGCGCTTATTATGCTTTTATTATCCGATAACGTCTTCAGCATTAATAATCATCATCCTCCTGCCCTTATCCCATGTTATTAGGGGTCGGCGCAATGTGTTCAGCATTAATAATATGTACAAGAAACTTTCAAAAGTACATTTACTTTCAGAAAACGGTAAATATTGATCGTGATCATGACCAATATTCCGTGACATATGATGTAAATAACATATTACGGCGCTTCATTGGGAGCGCCTATCACCGTCAATTATACCTGTAATTCTGTGACGCCGAGCGTTCCCATTGCAGCGTGCCAATTAATTGCATGGGGACGTAGTAATAAAGATTTGATTCGCGTCAATCAGCCTGTGAATATGCATGTGTGTCTACAAAGTGGTTACGAGCGTACGTAGCGGTCCCGCTAGTTTGGCCCCTTTACCGTAGCCGGTGTAACCGCGCTCACGGTCACCAGAGAAGAGGCTTGATTGCAGAGCGCTAACTTGCGCACACATCAAACTGTGTTATAGATACAGCTGATTCTGTGTCGACTCCAATTATAAACTCCATGGTGAGACGCTGCAGATGGCAATTAGTAGGTACTAAATGGAACCGTAAATTATTCATAGATGGTCATATTTGTTTAGTGAAATTTATTTATCTTTTACAAATGAGTGGAACAAAAACTAGTTCGTTCAAGTTTGAGAATGATAGCTAAGTAAACATTTTATTTCAAGACAAATACTTCTGATTTGTAGGTAAGGGTCATGTTTTGCGTACTGTCTGTACATAACCTGTGATCTGTTATTTATTTAAATTTAATCAATTCAGCACACCACCCCCCGCTGCCCTCGTTAGGGCCTTAGCCTTGTGACGGTATGGATCAACACAAACACCACTATTTTTGGAATAAAAGTACTATGAAATCATAACGTGAGTCCCTGTTCTCAGAAAGTATCTAAAAGACGAAGTTTCTCTCACGCGCTTTTCTTTTTACTACTTTAAGCAGCTTGACCTAAGCTGTTTAAAAGTCCATGTTTCCCTATTATGTTACTGTATTTTATGGAGTACCTGCGTACACACTTCGCTTAGCTGTCAGATAAATTTTCCGCTTCGAAGTTGGCGCAAACTAGATCGTTTACAGCGGCGAGAGCAAAGTACTAGGAACGCAGCGGCGCACGGGGGCTGCGTTACACGTGGCGTACTCACACAAGCACACATCATTAGGACTACACATGCAATGAGGGTTGCACTACACGGACATACAATTTACAAACGTGGCAGACTGGAAAACTCATTTATACGTAAAAGGCTGTGGTAAAAGATAGAACAGATCAATACGTTTAACAAGTTTAATTGGTTGACTACTACACGATTTCTACTACATTTTCGGAATGATTGTGTGCTTTCGTCAAACAAAAATGGCTTATTATTGAAATGAAGAAAGTGTTCTTTGCATTACCTTTACAACACAGCAAACCCAAACGAGTCACAAAAGCCCCACCGCAGACTTGAACTGAAATGAAAACCCGTGAGTGGAGGTCTCGACTTTCTTTTTAATACCAAAGCTCAGTTAACGACTTTCTAGCTACGTTTCTGGATTTATTAAGTAAGTAAGGAAGTATAATGTAAGGAAGGAGTAGGACGTGACACTCAATTAGTAATTTGATTTAACATTTTCTACACAAGTTATTTATTTCGCTGAATAAGTGTAGTGCAGTGCAATTAGTTCCACAATTTAAAAGATTTTATTATGTAGCTAACAAGTTTAGCAATTTTAAAAATATTGACCGGAGTTTGTAAGTGACGTATACAATTTAAAGTTTCCGTTATGTTGTTTCTATGAACTACCAATTGTAAAAATAATTAATGTATGGAAAATTTTATTATCTTATTTGTGTGTAAGTGGCTGGGTGGTTTATAAAAAACTGTTTGTTTGTCCGTTTAATGGGGATGCTCATGCTACAATCGATATTAAATTGACAGAACAGTTCTAAATTGTCCATACGAGTTCACAGCACTCATAAGAAACGTTTGATGTGTTGACAAATGCACAGTGACTAGATTGTCTATTAAAAACCAATCGTCGTTTAGATTTATGTCTATAGCCGGACGCGTCGCTTTTCCAGTTGCCGTCTGTTTAATTGGCCTGCCCTAGAACTTTCAATTTTACACCCCACGCCTCCCCCACCCGTCACCCGTTGTAACACGGGGGCTGCAGGCTTTGATTACTTTTCACTTTCCGATACAATTCAAACAAGCGGATGTCATTACTACTTGTGAGTATATTTATTTTAAGTTGACATGAAGATAATGATATTATATGTCAAGAGTCCTTTAATTAACATGCATATTATGATCTCCCAAAGGGTAGAGGATTACAAAACCCGCTTTTCACTGAATATGATTATGTGTCAATGTGACAGATGGTAAGTCTATCGCTATCTCAGGCACTATATGTACCTGAGTGCCTGAGTGCAGGTTTCCTCCCAATGTTTTCTTTCACCGTAAGCAAGTGGTGTGAAATTACTAAACATATGGTTTTTTAGAAAAACTCATTGGTACAGGCCCCGCTGGGATTCGAACTTACGTCGCTTGCGTAGCAGACGAACACGGCTTTTATCAACAATTACGAATAATCTGTACTCTATACTATAATATATAAAGCTGAAGAGTTTGTTTGTGTATTTGCTTGCACGCGCTAGTCTCAGGATCCGATTTGAAAAAATATTTCAGTGTTAGCCCAATTATCGACGAAAGCTAGACTATATATAATCACCCCATGACCAATCGCGGTTTTAATGTTAGCGTTAGCCCAAAGAAGTTGTAATGCACTGCTGTAATTATTATTCCATTGCTATAAACATAAATTTTGGCTACTGCTTTTTCAAATACTTAAATAAAAAATCTCTCATAACTGCGTACCATTGTATAATATGCAATGTGGGACTTCCTCCTTATTTCTTATTTAGTTTCATAATCGAGATGTTCGGAATTTCACATGAATTTGGTAGAGTTTTTTGATGTTTATGCTGCAGTTAAATATAATGGGTGCTTGCTTAAGTAATAGTTTTGTGTAGTTACGCTGTGAGATAATCTTAGTTTATGATCGTCCCTGAAACGATTTCAGGGACGATTTTTTTTATATTCAACGTTCCTGAAACCTTACGGTAAGTAACATTTGTTTGGCTAAGTGTATTTTATGTTAAATTCTATTAAAAAGAAAATGATTTATGCCCTTGGGCCCGAAAAAAGCTTCTGAGATGAATTTACACTTGAAGAAAGCCAAGGTGAAATTGCTATAATACGTTTTACAGAAATAGCCGATATGTGTAGGTTTAAATGGTTACGGTTTCGTGGATTTATCATTTATCAATTTTCATACAATTACATGTCCATTTCAGAAAATGCCAGCAACTGACGTACTATAAGTAACTTAAGCTCACGCTTTCCAGAAAGGGTTATGTGTTAAAATCCGAGAATAGTATCTTGTTAAGTTCGTAATTACCCCAAATACTTAGTACAGTTTGATGTTTTTGTATCGGCTTAAACCTATTTTATTCAAACTTCTTTGGCCTAGGCCTAACTAGTTCAACTTACATGCTATAGGATAAACCAGCATTGCCTAGGCCTAACTGGTCCGAAGTCCAATAGGAGGAGCTAGAGTAGCCTAGGCTGATCAAGTATCCCCTGGGATGAATATTTACACTTTAGGATAACCTAGTTTGACTCGGAAATTCAGCATTTTGTAAAGTTTGGGATCGTGATGGACTTGAAAACGAGTTATTTTATCATTCATATCATTTGTCTGCATCGACCACCTGGTCCTGCGTCACTAGTTGGGCACGCAACGTATAAATAAAATAGTTGTAATTGGATTGCTGCCAAAACCGTAGTGTCGTACTTTTGCTGTAAAAAATACAATATGATGGATATATTCCGGTTAGTTGTTCATAACACTATTTAATGAGGTGTAAGCCCTCGTACTACACACCCTCGTACTAATAATTCTCTCAGAGTTTAAATCTTCATTCAGGTAATGTTAAAATATGATAAACATAGTTTGTATGAACCAAAGTAAGGTGCGAAGAGAAAAGTTTAAGTGTGAAATATTTTTTTTATGTTACTATTTTTTTTTAAATTAAGTTCTGCTTTTTTTAAATTTCATTGAGGAAAATTATAACTTAGTAGATACAACCTGTATTCTAGAACCGACAAATGAGAATCCTGACCGAGGAACCCGTAACTTAATATTTTCTGATTAAACGTATTACACATACCTACATATCTTCTCATACGCGCGGAGTTGTATACAAAATACAGCAATATGAAATACGTACGCGTGGGTAATATTAGATTTTTGCTATTCACGACACTCCAGTTTACATGCTTCGTGTGTCAGGAAAATCGGAAAATATATTACGTACATTGCCTTCAGAGAAGTTTATCGACTGACTCAAACGAAACCCTTCCGCTTTCCAATAAGTTGCTCGTAAGTACTAAACACGTACTAAACGTGAACCAGTTCTGTGAAATTTTACTATTGGTGAGTAGCACTTGAGTACGGGGCAGATTTGTTTACTGGGAAAGGCTCCATGGTTTTATTTTCTGAAATAAGAAATCGTTTAAGGTGATATGGAAGAAGCTCTCTACGCGGAATCCATAGAGAATATTACTCTGGCTTAATGTAATTAAAATTAAATTGTATCAAAGGTTGTTACGCTGTTATAGCCTATTGCTTACCTTAATACCTTTTTAGCGAAAGTCGATATAAAATGAAAATCGATGTACGTAAGGGCAATCTGATTTCATCAATATACAAGTAGTGAGATACGTGGAAGGTAAGGTTTAACTTATTTAGTCACGACAGGAATCTTGTAATAGAAATAGTTCAATATCAAATTGTTTTTTTTTTAGGCTTTTTATATGAAAACATTGTACCGTGGCCATTAAATTAGGGTACTGGATGTATGTTTCTGCACTTTGTAGAACAAAATAAACCACATGAGTCCTGTATGTACGTACAAGTAGGTACCTTTATTGCTAGTTAGTATCTAAAACTGAAAATGACTGTGTTCAGCGTATCGCGAGTTTCAATTGTGACAAACGGTAACATTGTCCGCAACAAAATTAACAAGTTAAGTTACAGTTAACAAGCCCCGCTGTTTGTGTAAACTCGGTTAACTAGCTAGTTTTTACTTCAATTGGGAGACAGATGCAATACGAGACGATGAGCCTTATACACTTTCAATTGAAGATAATAAAATATTACAGAACAATGAATACGTAAGTATATATTTTTTATTTTAATATACCTAAGTATTTTTATGTGAAAACCTGTATAATTGGTGGGTATAAGTGGCACTTTTTCAATTATAGTATCGTACTAGCTGTGCCCTGCGGTTTTACCCGCGTACGATTCATAATAAAAACCCCTTATAACTAACTATCTGCCCGTTCAAATCGGTCCACCCGTTTCAGAGATATTATGTCTGTATGTATGTCTAAGTCTCAGATTATATTTTGGCAAAAACATTTTTAAATTCAATACAAAATTATTACTAATGGATTTTTTAACCCCGCCCCTATTTTAGTGAGGGTAGGCCAACATTTGTGTTTTAAATCTATGTGTAAAGTGAAGTGAAGCGACTCGTAGCTAAGTTACTACGACGTAGAGAAGCTACGAAGTATAGCAAAGTTGTTGCTTTCATGAATACTTTCAATTGTGTGTACAGAATTGTTCAACAACATAATATACGAGTATCATTTGGCTGCGTTCTAATGTAGATGAAATGAACGAGGACTTTACTGTTATATAATGGAGTATTATAGCCGTATATACAATTACTAGGTTCTGTGCACGATTTCATCTACGTGGAGTTCGAAGAAGTTATTTTTTTTTGTAAAAGGAGATATTTTTATTTCTCCATTTCTACCATCCCAGCATCCATGGTTTAAGAAATAATGAATTTGCTTCGAAATACCCCTCTTTTTTAACTTACTAGGGCAGGGCTTCTTAAAGTTTTTTTACATGAAATTTTTAATAGCCTTAAAAATAAACGATATCTTATAGAGAATAAAGATTATTAATGTTGTTAGTATGTGGTATCAGCTATAATCATGAAACGTTTCACTCAAAGCCATTTAGTAGTTTCAGCATGATGGGTGGTCAAGATTCAAACAGACGGACATTTTTATTGCTACTGCATTGCTAGGGAGTTCGATTCGTTTTAGTTTTATTACAAATAATTTTTTGGCTGTTCACTCAATAAAATAATTTCATATTTTAAAGTTTATAAAGTGACATATTAGATACAGGGAAGATAGATACAAGTACTTATGTAGTTGATTAGTTGATGAGCTCTCCTACTCAGGGTCAAAGTAAATGTCTAGCTTTGATGTCAGTTGCACTATTTATTTTATACTGGCAATATTGCGGTCTTGTTTAATATGAGAACATTTGCTGTAGTCCTGGAATCTAATATGGATTATGCCACTTTGTGGCACTTTATGCGTATATTTCTCACTGCTTTGACATACATGTTTATCGTGTCTGCTTTTATTATGTTATTACAAAACATGGCTTAAAACAAAACTAAATGAAAGAAAGTTGAACTAAAACTGTATCCACCTCATTTTAAATCCTTATCAGAAAAAGAGATGGAACTACGTTTAAGAACGGGGTTAGACCTTTGCGACGAATTAGAGATAGTACTAAAACTGAGGTCTAATTGAAGGTAAGCAAATCCATTTATATATAGTTTAGGTATAATTGGTTAGGTAGCTTTGAAGAACTATACAATCGATTATTGTGTAGCGTAATTGGAGATCTGATGGGTATGATTTATCAGATTACCTTCTGATAAAGGTAAGGTGACAACTTATAGAGGACCTACAGAAATTTTCTAAGGAAAAACAAAATATAAAACCAAGTCTTGAGCTCTCGCCAGTTAGTAAAGATATGATCGTTAAACCCTCCGAGGACCTTTACAGCTCACCCGGTCTCATAAAGCTAATACCACACACGCGGAGAGCAAATAACCTATAACAGTCAAGCTAAACACGTGCTGCCATAAATGAAGCGGTTACAACACACAATTCTCTAACAGTATTTGCTGAATTACGCTAAGTTTATTTTTGCTCTTTCTATAGGTAGATTGGATTGAATTGGTCGTGCGCCGCTCGCCACAGCCTCGAGCCCCGATTAAGGACAAGCTTAAATTTATTTACCGATAGCTTCCTTTAGATATTAGTTAGCTGGTTTACGTTTATTTAGTTCTGACAATCTTGTTAAAATAACCTAACACAATTTTAATAAGATACGTCAGCGATATGTTGATTTATCTTTACATGAATTTATGCATATATTATTACAATTTAAATAGCGATACATGCAAAATAATGTTTAATATCAGGTTATGTATGTTTTTATTTTATTTCTAAAAGCATGATACCTGCTCGCATGTTTCGCCTGCGTCAGTGGATGACGTTCAGAAAATGTTTAACCACTCACAAGTCCATAGTTGTAACTTTGATTGTCCATAAAGCTTTAAATATAAATAAATAATAATACTTCATATTGGACCGCTTATTCCTAGCTCCTGTCTACACGTTGTATGTATTGAAGTCCTCTTCACTATATTTAATTATACATATAAGTGAAATCGGAAAGAGACATTATTTACTAACAAGTCCAAACAAGTAAAATCCTTACCAAGCAAACAGGATTAAAATCTACGTTATTTACAAAGTGGGCAGGCAGTATGAACCAGTGGCGGACGTGATGATGTCTGCAACTCGCGCGCACAATTAGGTGCTGACTAACTAGCACGTACTACACTTTGCAGGTGTTCTATAATAATAAATAAATATTATTACATTTTTCTCTTTCACTGCTGAGGCACTGACAGTACATAGGTACTGCAGTTTTAAATTAGCTGCATCTATTGTTTCCACTTATTTATTGTTCGATGTTATCTAATTTTAGTAGTAGAATGCGTAATAGAAATTAATGAGTCTGTCTCTGTCTATTTGTATGGTACGAGGCGAATAAAACATGCACATTATACTCAATATTCTTTGCTCGTGACGGGAGCAGTAAGTAAGCAATAAAAGTGTCAAACAATACCAATTAAAAATTAAGTTAGTTGAAACAAATGCCTAAGAGTTAATTATTCCGTAATGAGTTCGATTGAATAAAGTGTTCTTAACTTACGATAGTTAGTGTAAATCCATGTAAGATGGTATCTACACTGTCGTCAGGTTTCAGTTGGATTAAGTTGAACACTACTAGGATTTCATTAGTGGTACGGTGGCTTCTATTCGGAAACGTGAAGATTTAAGCACTAACTTTATCCATCGATGCAAATTGATTTCAAATTAATACAGCCGGTGTAGTTGATAATTACTTACAAAATACAACAAGCCTAAAAAAGAGACATGTATTGGTCTTATTATGAGCCGTGGTGGCCCCTACCACCCTCAACAATATAACAATAAGTATTATACATCTGTATAAGATTTAAATTAAAGTTGATTGCTCTTACGAGCTTTAGGTTATGGAAACATCTTATTTAAATATGCGTATGGCACAGAGGAAATTCAAGATGGCATTAACACTGCGATGGAGTAATTATCTGCTACGTTAACACCCAATAATCTTCTGTGAAATGTGTAGGCACGCACTTTGGAAAAGTTTAGTCCTGATATAATATGGTATATTATATTAGGTACAATTACAAATTGACTTGCAATAGTTATACACAGTTTCTTACATTCCATCAAATTTTGATCCGACAATATTCAGTGAGTGATGACTTGCTCAAGAATATTACAGCATGTATACACGTAAGCCTAACCTGGCATCAATTTTGTTGTATAACCGCGATTCTAACAATGATAAAACCATAAGAGGAGACAAACAAGCGTCTAGAAGAGCGACATAATAAATTCATATTTAAGCAGACGACTATGGGGTACAATATTGTTAACTCTTGGAAGCAATGTTCCGTTAAGAGCCACTACTAAATTTCATCGGTGGAAAGCAAAGTAAACAGAAATAAACTGGATTCGGTGTAAGTGTCGGTATTTCAGGTACTTTCAACAAAGTTGTAAAACACACTGCGCACACAGCGCTTGACTCTATAACTGAATGAAGGCTTGTTAACAACAAATTTACCTTTTCAATTTCAGCTTCCATGTTAATTTTAGTACTCAGGTATGTCGTGTAAAAGCATTAGACACGGCTTTAGAAATGAATTAATACTTATCAAGTTACAATAAGGTCACTATGAAGTTAAAACCTTTAAAATTTTTATTCCAACTTCATTGTAGAAACAAGGGAGTGCCAAATCTATATGATTTGCGGCTTTTGGATAGTGCAGCTAGACTTAGGACAATGCTACCCTGGCTTTATGTGAGTACTTATTCTTAAATAGTATTAAATTATAGTATTTACTACCTCTAACCGTTCTCGCTCTGTCTGTCTGTGTGTCTGTTTGTTCCGGCTATCTCCGAAGCGGCTGTACTGATTTTAGCGGGACTTTCACTGGCATATGGCTAATGATACAAGGAGTATCTAAGGCTAATTTAATTTAATAAAATAGGGTGACCCATGAAATTAAGTCTACGCGGGCAAATATAAAACTTTTTAGACTTAATTACGAACTGAAAGAATAGTGAAATCAGAACATGGGGTAATACGCTAAACTTTTACATTAACTATGTACATAACAGGACTCATAGGTAGGCTGATATGTAATTAGTGGCTGAAGACTGGACGTAAAGTTGTGTAAGTGCAATATCAAAGGCTAGAGCTGGGAGGTGAAGGAGCGAGTTTTTACAACTCGTAAATAGATGTTCGCACGCGTACTCCTGTCACTTTGCTTTTCATACCGCCGGCACAAGTTTGTATTGCGCTCCTGATGAATATGTAGGTACGTGGGACTTCGACGTACCAATTACTTTACACTCATGTCTTGCTATAACAAGCGTTATTTTGCCAATAAACTAATTACGGGCGTATGGCTAAATACGTTAGGAGTCTACGAACTTATTTAGTCTTTTCAGACTGGTTCTTGTTTGTTTATGGCACGTGCGCATTTTCCTAAAATTATGATCAAGTACTCAAATTTAATTCTGTGTATTTTGGCACGTGTGCAACTTACATCCGTGCTACCATATTTGTATGCATATTTTAAATTAATTCGGCGCGCAACAACACGGGGAAGCATATTATAAAGGAAATGCGGATAGAGCCGTCTCATCGAGTTTTTGTAATTTACGTACAATATCGCTACCTCACTCGCACACATTACATCTACCCTCATTTTACACTCTTCGAAATAGCTGTAACGTGAACTACCAGGCTCGCTTGCCAAATGGAAGTCAGGTTAGATAAGTGCATTGAAAAGATATACCGAATTTCGGGTATAATAACGGTATGGTAGGACGCTTTGTCTCCCGTCTATTATATTGCGGGTATATGAGGCTTATTTAAGATGTGAATAAATATCCTACGAACATTCCACTGCAATACATACCATTTTTATAAGGATACAATCATCATATTTATGCTTGCGTCAAAAAAAAATTAGGAGTGTATCGGTTTTTTATCTATGCCTGCAAAATTGTGTCACTAGAGCGCTACCTACCCACTTACTACTACGACATAGAAGAAGACGATAGGGTTCCGCTGTAACTATAGCTATGAAAACGCCTCCACTTTTCCCACACCCCATGGAGCACAGGCAATTAACAACACTACCACCAGTAGGATATCAAAGCATTGGTATACGCAAAAGACTTGTAATTTATGTTATAGATACATTCTTTCATAGATTATTGCTATACAGAATTGAATATGTGTATATCTATTTGTGATTCCATAGTAAATATGGTAAAAAAAAATATCTGACTTTCGGCTTAATTCTGAAACAGCTGGACTGATTCTAACAGGATTTTCACTGGTAGATAGCTGATGTTGGAAAGAGTAACTTCGACTACTTATATTTATTTTCAATAAAGCCAACAATGGAGACATAAGAGTCTTAAGTAATTAATTAAACAGAAAATGTACTCCCCGAAGGGGTAGACAGAGGTGATGTAACAACAACACCCACATTTCACCGAATATGATTAATTGACAACGTAATAGATGGGGAGTCTATTGCCGTCTCAGGCACTAAACATACGTCTTTGAATTACTTCTCAGACATCTACAGGTTTCCTCACGATGTTTTCCTCACCGTAAAGCACGAGGTGTGAAATCACTGCACTTAAGTTATTAGAAATTTTGTTTTATTTAAAAAACACATTGGTACAAGTCCCTCTGGGATTCGAACTTGCGCCGCTTGCGTAGCAGGCGACTGCTGAAACCCCAATACTACCACGGCTCTTTAAACAGAATTCAATGCAATTTAAAGAATTATATTTTGATCTGAAAATACTAGTTCTACATTTATTACGATCACGGCTAACGTTTTGTTTACCAGTGTCATAAACTTCAGCGAAGGTAATATCTACTTTCATGATGTAACATCACATCTTATTTTTCAATGAATGCGCAAAATGAATTATGCGCACGACTTGGAAATCGTCTCGACAAAAAAGAATGCTACACTTAGCAGTAACTTGAATATCAATAAATTAAGCTACTGTACTTTGGCTCGCTTTTAGCTGGCGAATGTTTTTGAACTTTGTGTCCTAAAAGACAACAGAATATATTTAAAATTTCACACCGACGTGAACACACACATATCTATACCTATCTATATATACAGATAATTAAAATTGTGACTATTTGAAATTTCACATTAACAGCTTTTCTCTGACTGTATATAAAAGTATATACGTTACTAACATAAAAAAACAATTTTTAATCATATTCTCTGTCTGTTTGTCAGTTCGTCTATCTGTCTGTTTGTTTGTTCCGACTAATCTCCGAAACGGCTGGACTGATTTCAGCGGGATTTTCACTGGCAGATAGCTAATATAAGAAGTAATTTATGCTACTTTTATTTCAAAAAAACATTAGGGTTGCGCGGCCCATCCATGATATTAAGTCTACAAGGGTGAGACCGCGGGGTACAGCGAGTATTTCATATGTAAGCATTTAATTACTTATATACTGGCGCATCACGTTCCTAAAGGAATATTTATTTAAGGCCTATGCCTGAGAATGCTGGAACATCCACCATCTGTCACGTTGGTAGTGTCGCTATAACTTTTTGATGAATGTCGAATAAATATTATTCTATTATATGTAAATAATATTAGACCATAAGGTAGACTACTTCACTTATATGACTAACTTTACTATTAATACTCAAAGCTATCCCTTACAATGGTTTAGTACGGAATCTGTATCACTTGTGTATCCAGGGATCTTACCGTGAACTCTATTGCTAAAATAGTTTGACTCAAATATGAGACAGATGTATATGACGCGTATACATCTATCACTGTCACACAGCTGAACTATCATTGCTATAAGAGCTCAAGGCCCAAGATCGCAGTAAAATCTTTACTAATGAAATTCAGAGCTTGCCGCGTCACGTGAACAACGGGGACGAAATAATTCGTTGTCAAATAATAATTGACATCCTGAACACATTTCGACGTGCAATAGTGTTTTTCTTCTAGTCTGTAACGCCACAGGAGTTTCATTTCCGTATTCTAAATAAAGGAGTAATGGAATAGCAGCTCTGTCATCTGCGGTCGTATTACATTTGCCTTGAGCTCACTATACTTCTTAATACGTATTCAAGCTTTGAATTTTGATTTATTTACACGGGATACCTATGAAAAAAAGCTATGATACACTAAATGCATATGAATGGATAATATACGGTGTTTACATAGTAAAACAAAAAAAATCTCGTTACACTTTTATTGTGAGTAATTGAAATAGAAAATGATATAAAAAGGCTGTGTAAAGAGCCGTGGTGGCCTCGGGGTTAGAGCAGTCGCCTGCTACGCAAGCGACGCAAGTTCGAATCCCAACGGGGCCTGTACCAATGAGTTTTTCTAAAAAACTTATGTACAGTGATTTCACACCACGTGCTTTACGGTGAAGGAAAACATCGTGAGGAAACCTGCATATTTATGAGAAGTAATTCAAAGACGTATGTATATTGCCTGAGACGGCGATAGACTCACCATCTGTCACGTTGGCACTTAATCAAATTCGATGAAAAGTGGGTGTTGTGACAACAACACCTCTGCCTACCCCTTCGGGGAATACAGGCGCGAGCATATGTATGTATAAAAAGGCCTTTTGACTATGTATTTACAAGGAACAATTTAATAAAATTTCAATTGTTTATGCTAAGCAATATTCTGCATGCCACAATAGGTAGAAATTATCGAAGAGATAACCTCAAAATTGTCCTAAGCGTGGAACTTCCATAAGTTTTCCTTCGAGACGGGAAGTATGCGAAGCTTGAGGGAACAATCGACCACCGAACGTCAGTTAGCGTCCAAAACTCAAGTTGTCGACTAGAAACACGTGATAAAATTATACGCAACATTTTCTTAACTAGTTTATCCCTGCATATTACCTGCTAACATACTTTATACAGGTTATGTGCGCGCAGCGAAAATAGTGGGTATACTGCACATGTTTTTATTCGCCTCTCGCCATACAGACAGACAGAGAGATACTCATAAAATTACTACTGCGCATTCAAGGATCGCGATCCTAACCTGCCTACGTACCGTCATCAAAATATAAATCACACATTTTATAAGTTTTTTTTGTATGAATGTTTGCAAATTGTAACCGTAAATTTAGTTCACTTATAATTGCTTTGCCATGTCTCTTTCATTTTCCCTTGTAGAAACATCAATAGCATGACAACTTCTATGAATTTAAGCGTAGAAATGTACGTCCGTTCCCTATTGAAAATCAGCTTTCTAAAACCGGTACACGCTTTCCGACGTAGCGGATGTAACGGAGATGGAATGGACGCGGTCCGTAACTCAGCTACGAATCACGGCACTATTCTATACACATTGTAACTTTTGTCCTAGACTGAATTAAAAGGTTTTTTTATACTATTTACTTGGCGACTAGCGTTCATCTGAGCGGTTACAGTAGCCTATGAATGCCTGTGACACCAAGTGAATACGCACGTTGCCTACCTTATAAATGATTAAATCCCTGCGCTAACATATTGACAACAATCGCTAGTTTAGCCACTCCACTCCTACTCTTCCTCTCCATGGAGCATTGGCGACCTTACTCACCGCAGAAACAAAACTATTCCAAAGAAGCATTATATGGCTGCGATCTTCTATAAAGTACAGTCCTCAGTAGACATGCCTTACGGATCTTATAGTAATTTCAATATAATATAATTAATTTTCACAGTGTTGCCTGCTATAAATTTTCATTAGGTTTAATAGAGTTCTCTCACATTTTGGTTCAAGAGATACTCTCAAAGTTTGATGAAACTTATAACATAGTGTTTCAAAATGACGGTTCAGTGCGTTTATCTTTTAAGCTGTTGGTTTAAATATTCGGAATAAAATAATTCATAGCATATACATACCTTGGAACGTGTAAGTTAAGCATGCAGTTAGCAGCTTCTATATTTAGTTAGTCTGTGTTTGAGCTAACTGGTGGTAAATCACAAAAAAATATTACACCTTATTCCATGGTATTATTAGCAAAACTAGAAAGGATTTAGATTTTTTTTACTATACTGCTTTTCTTTAACTGTCAACCAGGCTATTATTACATTATTATGTTATTGCTTCGTATAGAGATACGATAATATACATGGCGTGTGAAAGCGATTTGCTACTTTCCTGGCTGCGTCGTTAATTTGACATAACTGAATATTTTATCAGAGCTTAACGAGAAAGGAATAAGTGACGGTTGGAAATGTGAATTGATTATAGTTTTGCACTTGATATTTTAGTGAATTACGATAATGTAACCCGGATGATTGCTACATTCATAATTAAGTATTACCACTTCAAAAAATGCGGGTTTGGAGCAAACCTGTCTCTGAAATGGTTATCATAATCAATTTGTTTCACGTGCAATCATAATTTATGAACAAATAGCAAGGGTGGTCGAGTACGAATTTTGATGAATCATGAAAGGTTAGTTGACAAAAACATCAACACATACGGGATTGCACCAAAATGGGCCAATACAATTGAGTGAAACAAAATCAATAAATAATAAAAAAAAGTAAAAAACAGTTAAGTAAATCTCATGAAAATTATTGATAATTTTAATTGATCTGAAATGTTTAACCCGTGTAGTGTAAGCGCCAAGGTTCTTACGGTACTAACGCGCCTACCAAACAAAGTTTGCTCTGTAGTCTGTAACTTCATAAGCTCTCAGTAAGTTCGTTCTCTTCGCTACCCAGAACGTTTATATCAATTTGCTTCAGAAATATTGGATAAATGTTCCATTAAACTTACAAAATAAATTGAGACTTTGCTTTAAGAGAAACATTTAGCTATCTTATATAACGAAGTAAAAGAAAAGATGTTCTGTGGATCATTTTATAAACATTGTTAGATATCATAATCTAATCAAGGTGAACAATAGTAACGATATAACGTGTCTTTTTAAAAGTGAATAAAAATCAGCAAATTTCATTGAAAACTACGGTTTAGAGCGTTGGAGCTTCAATCCAATTCACCCACAAATTACGTAAAGCCTCAAAGCTTCTGACTCCTAACCACAGCGTGCACACACATAGATGCGCGCTGTAAATGAGTGCAGCCTTCACCGGTGCTGTGTAACTATGTATGGGTGCGGCTGTGTGTGTGTGGCGCGTGTAAGGTCGCCCCCACAAGGCTCCTCACTACCCATGATCGCCTGGTAGCCATCCGAATAACTCTAAACTTTGTAACATCACCTATAATTAAATGATAACGCTGAAATAATTGCGTACTTAATAGGTACGCAGTTGTGTAAGTAGTTTTAAAAGAAGCTTAACTTCTTGAGTAGTTTCATCTTTAATGTTGTATTCAAAATCTCTATCTATCGGAATTCGTATTCTAGACATATTTTTTCTTCTAAGAATGTTATCCGTTTCTTTTGATCTTTCACTGGATATTTTTTTGGCTACAATTAATATTTATTTTCTGAGATCAAACCGCTTTCTGTCCCTAGGTACTTATTTTTCAAATTCAAGCAAGACACAATGAGAAGAGTAAAGTTTACAGTATTTGTATTGGATGGGACCACTTATTCGATTAGACTGGCCAATATCAATATCGATAATATAACCGCATCCGAAATTCCAATAGGATACATTCAATAGCTACGACATACATTTGTAGAATGTTTATACAGTAAGTACTTAGTACATTTCATATCAGTCTTCTTAAGTGTTATGTATAAGAGAACCGTCAACTAAAGCGTCTTCTGGTGACCAAATATAGAGGTTGAGGGTAAGCCGATTACACACAGACAACACAACAATACTTCTTTAGTATATTTTCAAGCGTTTGTGGCAGTAGCACTGAATATTCTACCAACAAACGCACCACCTGTAAGTTTTCCTTGGTTTTGTACGTCATGCAATCTTTACCTAGGGATTATAAACTAGCATTCGTATCATAATTGTCGTATAAGTATTAACTTTTTCTTTATAATCGTATATAATATTTTATTAGTTTAGAGCACAGGTCACACCTGGCCTTCATTAAATTGGGTTCTTGGGTGAATCTGACCCATATAAATTGGCTAATTCAGATTTTGTTTAAGTGCTAGTGCCAGGCGTCGACATGTCAGTTGGTCAGATTTATTTTAACAATGTAATAAATAAAGGTAATTACTTAGCTCCTTATGATATTTATATAATCTTAGATCCGAACAAAATAACACCTTTGAGGAAATAAAACTTACGTTCCTAAGAAAATTGTACGAAAGATTTGGGTGGCACCAAATGGCCTTTCTAGCGACCGTTTAAGATCGATCGATTTAATTGAGACAAACTTTAAACTGAGCGATACCGCCTGGATTCCGACCGTAAAAGTTTCATCCGATTGTACCAGCGACGGCGACCGACGGTGGACGGATGAATTCACCAAACTACCTAATATGCACATCCGAATAAACTTTGATGCTTACAACGAAATATAATAGTTTGTTGTACCTACGACTCCTACTCAGTTCTCATATTATGTAAGTGTTGTCCACATTTAGCAAGTCTACAGTATAACAAATTCCAGTAAAATCGGTTCAGAAGCCTCGTGAGGTGATGGTATAGACAGACAGAGATCTGCTATCTCATGCAATAAGTGTAGATTTGATAATTATTCATCGTTTATTAGTATCCTACTTAATTGAGACATACCGCTAATGCAACAGATTCGACAAGTTAAAACGAGTTTAATATTTAGATATTGTACCGTACTTGTAAAATTATGCTACCTTGACATTAAAAAAGACACATCTTATTGCTATAATGTTTTGTGTATGTGACTGTGTGACGACACAATATCTGTCACAGAATCATTGTTAATATAATATGATGACAATAAGAGGTCATGGAAGGGCTCTAGATATAATAACAAACTGTGATCAATTAATATTTAATCCAAATGGATCAAATATTTAGCAACCCGGCTAATTTACTCTTAGGAATTCACTCCAATGCTAAAGGGTTGATATTTAAGTTTTATTTGTTTGAATTAATCGAATATTTTATCAAGTTTAGTAACATTGGACATTGCACCAACCAAATAGTCCTTCGAATCACATCATTACATTGCATGAATTTCCTTCAACTGTGTCGATGCTTATTTTCCATAAATACAAAGCAAACAATACCATTTCCAATACTTTATACCTATGCTTCATTCAATCTCTATATCTCATAGAGCAGGGAGCTTATAGGAGAATTATTGTGGAAAATATTCGTTGCGCTCTCTTTTGGACCCACATTTGTGTTTCTGATACCTAGATTTATCTTTTCTGTATAAGTTGTGCATATATTTTAGCTACGAGTAGGAAAAATACATATAGATTTGAAGTAAGATTTCAAATCCTTATCATACATGTTCTAAGCTATCGATCATCGTCTGTCGGTGAAAAGTGGATGTTATAACACCTAAGCCCACACGTTTCCACAGGTTCAAGGAAGGCGTTAGCTTATGAAGAAATAATTGTTAGATTCTTGGTCTTAGAACTCTCGGGAATAAAAGGTTGGACATTTTAGGAGCCACTGTCATAAGCACACGAAACGCCATTTCCAAATTTGAATTTTATTGTATGTTCACACGTAACGTTCGCCTTGCTACTGTAAGTTTTCAACCAATTTTATTAAATTATGGTGTAAACATAAGTACGAATGCTATAGTTTCTCGGTTTTACTACCTACTAGTTTGTGCCTGAGCCAAATAGCCTGCTGACTGCCGCGAGATTCGAATAGGTACCTATTTATTTTTAAACTTTAGGAATTTAATTTAAGTAAGTACTGTATTCTCACATTTTCAACTTACTGTTGGACTAATTCCCACTCGTTGGTGGCACTTCATATGATTGAGCCTTAACGCATTGCCGGTAATTGATGCTAATGACTGACCAAGCCGTAGATAACCGTACCTCACATCATACCTACCGTCTGTCACAATTGCCAAATATCTCGTAACCAGACACATCGATCAAGGGTTGGGTCACAACCTCAATAAAGTAGGCATAATATGAACACCAAATTAATTGGTTAAATCGATTCATTCCGATACTCAAATTATCGCTGCACGAATTAAGCCCATCAAAACCAAAAGTGTCTTTCGTTTTTACCAATATCATTGGATATTAATTTCATTAAGAGCACCGATTATTATCACAACAATCGCAGCAGGGATATAATAAATTGAATTGCAAAGTAATAACATTATGCGTTGCACAAATTAAGTGTTAACCGCAGCCAGAATGACGTTTAATTTTAAACTATCGACGGGTGCGAGAAAAACTGATTTTCAATGGGACCGTGCGCGGCTCGCGGGCGGCGGTGGGCGCGTAGGGAGAAGGGTGCGTGGCTCGCTCACCATCCTCCACACTCAGGGAGAATGTAACGCGACCTTCTGCTCGCCTCTGAACGCCTGGTACTAGTTGGCATTGACTTAAGGGAGACGTCCGTCGATTTGTTGCACAATTTCCTCGACGCTTCAGTTAAAAGTTGTAAGTCGTCAAGGAGAGACGTCGGTTGGGCATGGCTTTGCCTTCCGCGAATGAGGTCAGCGGTGAATTGAGCATCCTTGCGTAAAACTAATTTTATGTTTTTAACTTTACTATTTTTTTACACGAATAAAACTCTACTGGTTGATAGGGACTTCCGCAAAGTAACACTTGATTCTATTCAATCTAATTATGGTTTGAGTGTAGTTTTGAAGATATTTTTAAATTTAACTAACTGCATCATTATGTACGTACATCAAGCTTATATCTAATTGTAACGCTTTTTACGTGTGACATGATATTATTTTTGATGCATATATCCCAAATTTCATAATTATTTTGAAAACTTATAAGACGAATAATATAAGATGAAATATTTTATTTTACAGCATCGTTTGTGATAACCGAAGAGGCAAAACGGTTCTATATTGTAGACCACGCACCGGACGCAATGTGAGACGGCCTCGAAACAAATAGACAGATGACCTAAATAAGGTGCCTGGATACTGGAAGCATTTGGCCCGTCCTACTGAGCCCTTGAGAGAATTTATTTGCAGCGGTGCACAGCCTTCGGCTGATATCATGGTAGTTACTCTTACATACTGTGAAATAAATACAGGAATTCATTTTAAGGTATAAAAAGGATGATTCCCCTTTGCAATATATTTTTCTTATTCATCCGAAGAATCATGTTATTTAATATTGTAATGAACTACAATGCCACATAAATTATTGTATACGTAATATCTTCACCACAAGTTCTTCTTGAAAGAGGCGAAGGGGTATGATAAATACTATTTAAATAAATAAATAACTAATATTCTCGGATTCTCTTTTGGAACAAATAAATCAATATGTAAAGTAGCTTTGTCTGCCTGTCGCCCGAAGTTAAAGAATACATTTTGCTGGTGTTCAGAGTTCAATTGAGCCTAGAGAACTAAAGTTAGACAGTTTGATTTTCTTTTATCACAACATTTATTCCATTCCGCTAGCAGGTTTTTGTCCATTCGAAAATTTTAGACCTTTTGCTTATTAATTTTACTTTGACTGCAAACGGCAAGAAATAGAAAAATTATATTGAGAAATCAAAAGGAAATGAAAAATCAAATAATACATTAAAACGAAATAGTTACTTTGAATAGACCCTAGTATCGTAACCCACATACTCTTGACCACTCTATAACACTGCAGTATACACATTAGTAAGCTAATGTGTATCGTGTGACTGTACCCATCATCTCCCTGGCCTTGATTGGGATCGGCACTTGATTCAACCCGATGTGGCTCATCACCTAATTTTTACACAAAGCAACTGCCATCTGACTACGGGGTAATCTGGGTTAAGCCTGATGTCAGACTTTCTTAGGCATCCGACTGATCTGTAACGATTGCTAAAGATGTTAATTTGGCAACCGGTTCTGACGGCTTAATGTACTCTCCGAGGCACGGAGGGAACTCGAGCGGTCACCCATCCAACAACTTGGGTTAGGGCTTATTAGCTCCAATGAATGAATGATATGCTCTATATCTACCACGGGCCCCTCGTGTGACTGTACTATGAACATGTTTATTATTATTAGGATATTATGTGAAACTTTCATTAAGAAGCTACTAAGCTTGTGAACCGCACTATCAGGTGTCATTTATGATAGAATTTTTTATCTGATTTTCCTTTGTAGCTACCAAATATAGTTACTATAGTCAAATTCAATGCAAACCGATAAACCCGTCGGTAGTTTGAAATACTTTTTCAAAGTCGTTGGACGAGTTCGTCTTGAATCACCTAGTAAGGGGACAGTTTTCTTTATCTGCCATCCGAAATTTTGACCATAGGCAGATGTAACCAGCTCAGAATTTTGGATTTATCAATAATTTAAAACAGTCATGTGCCTGAATATAGAATATAAGTTTCACAGCTAACCAACCACTTGGAAGGAGTAATTTTTATTTCGAATTAAGGAATAGACAAATGAGCCTTTTTTTCAAACCTATATTAAAAAGAAGATATTAAAAATGATTTCCTGTTTTTTCTAGAGTAATTATTATTGTATATAAATATCGAAAAAAAGATATGTAAAAACTATGCCTGTTTTTTTTTTCTAGTTTTAATACATCCACTTTGGAATCAATAAATGATGTAAAAAGAAAACAAGATCTGTTAAAAAGCTTATTACTGAACCTTTCTATAGATACCACAATCGGATTCATTGTGCGATATGATGGGTAACCAATAACTGTAACTGTGCCAAATGTCAAGTCTATGACTATTTATGTGGATTCCTATGTATCTAACAGTCACACCCTCTGGGGTGACAATCATAATATGTATAGTAACGTACATAGGACTAGAAAATATTTTTTTAGTTCTTATCTATCCAATGCGTCTTCGTCGCATCAAATGTAAAAGCAATGAGAAGAAAAACTTCAAGTTATTTAAAGTCCCCTGCTCCTAAAAGGGCCTAAAATACTAGATTTCGTTTCAAAAATTGTTTTTTAAGACTGAAGTATTCCGAAAAAGAATACAAATTTCAAGCACTGTAGCCCATCGCAGTCCTTATTTCTTACGCAACAAAATAAAAAAAATACTAATGGTAAGCCGTACGGAACTGATATTTCAGAGAAGATTTTCCCATTTTATATATTTGAATTTCTTTTAATCCCAAAGTATTTCTACAATTGTAATATATTAAATAAGTTTTGGTAGTTTTACGAAACAGATAATTTAGTTTGTCCATGTAGTTACATCGGATGTACAATTTGGGTCAATCGAACATCGGAAAGTGGGCCAGATTTAACGGATTACATTTAAAAACACTAAGGCAGGTGAACTAAATAAAAAATTGTAACATCTACAAGTAGATGATTATAAATTCCATTCAAGTCAGGCGGTACTGAACTGTGGCGGTCGCCTTCACCTTAACAATAATAATCAAGAGGCGCTTACAAATTGAAAGAGAGAGTTGGGACACGAAAACCCGCTTTCCCACATTCCGGCGATAAAAGGGAAAACCGTTTCAAGTTGAGCCGCGGCAGAGCGGGATGGTGATAAGGGTTCGCTGGAAGTGCGAGCGGGCGCGATATGATCATGTAAGAGCTTACCTCCTCGGCGAGCTGGGTTCCTGGTAGCTCGTTACAGGTTGCGAGACGGCGCGGCAAGGCTCACAGGCACAGCGAGCGCGCTACTGCCTTGGCTCGGCGACACTGACTACAATCGCAACGCATTCCGTCGGGGGTGGTGCATTCTGTGCAAGCGAGACTGCAGCGCCCGCCCATTCGCCTCGTGCCTCACTTTCCCGCCCTAGTGTTCCTCTTAACTTGGAAAACTTACAACACTTGGTGAAGTGCAATTTCCAATTACACACCTGATTAAACAGTTTATAAACTTTTAATTCCTCTGAGTTATTTTAAACACGAGTTCGCATGAAGGCTTGGCGCGGCTTTTGCGTGCGCTGATCTGGAACATAATTTCACGAATAAGAAGTTTGCGCGACGACGCGGGGGCACGCAAAGTGGCCAGACATGAAGATGTTGTCTGAGGTAAAAAAACTTGCTTATCAGTTCACGGCTTACATGATAATCGGTGTCGACTGGGCGGGCCCGCCCGCCGCCGGTCGCCCTGGTAACCGCCCGCCGCGCACCCCACGTGTACCGCGCTGTTGCTAAGTCCTACGCAGCTTTTTTGCATGTTTATTTCGGCCGTGATTTATGAGAGTAAAATTATTGACATATGATTCAATAAAATCTACAACGTGACGAGTGCTACACGAACTCCTAGTGCGCTATGTTATTTTTCTCTCCCATGAGGGATTCGTTTAATCTTACTTATTTACAATACATTTTATCATGAACTCTGCCGTAAAATCTGTAAATTTATTAAAATAGTTTTTGAAATCTAACAGTCAGCATAAAAAGGCTCTTAAATTATGGGTACCAGTCCCTGTATTATGTTATCAAATAGTTATGGCAAAGGGGACGCTTTTCCCAGGGCTGTCGCTTCAGTCCATTCATTCATTGTGTCAAATCCGTTAACTTGAAGGGTGGCCTTTACTGCAGCCGTAATCATGTACCTATAAAATATGTAATCTCGCTCCATAATTAGCTAATTAGTTAGCGTGACTATAATTTTTTATTACTTCTATTGTTAGTGACCCTAAATATTCCAGGATGACATTATTGGTTTTTGCCTTGACTCATGGGTATTAAGCACTAAGTACATATAAAAAAGTACTAACATTCGTTTTCTGTAACCAATAGGATAAGTTCTGCAGCTCTCTATTTTTAGTTCATAACGCGCCTGTTTAATATTGTTGTTATTTACCAGCTTTCGATTACTCAAACTACTTTTTATCGATTCATCCGTTTGAGAGCAGAATATTGAATAAATGTTGACTGTGTTTCTTTATTTATTAACACTTTAGTTACACCAAGTTTGAATAAAATTGGGTCATGCAGTAACATTTTCAGTCATTCAACATATTTCACCTTTTCACCCCCTACGGAATAGGCAAAAACCTCCAAATATCAAATATCTATCACCAACGCTTGAACACTTCCGTACAATTTGTGGTTGGATCCGTCGTTCCGCATCCTTCAGCTATAGGAATTGGCTAATTGGCGTGGTTTTCCCATATGAGAACAGTATTGAGTTCTTCAAGATATTTACACAGGGTCCCGGTTGCCACTTTATCATCTTTGGCAATCGTTACAGGTCAGTCGCAGGCCTAAAATAGTATGACAACTGGTTTAACCTAGATTACAGATTTTCCTCGCCAAGGGGTTGCAAAGGTCAGATGGCAGTCGCTTCGCTTTAAAATCAGGTGATCAGCCGCATCGGGTTGAATTAAATTCCGACCCCAACAATGTATGGGAGATGATGATGACAGGGTCGGCAACACAGACAAGATACCCCGATCATTGCAAGCGTCCATGAGCTACGGAAACCACTTTCTCTACAGTATCAGGGTGTAGAGATATAAAAAGGACTTCCTTTTTCACTCTGAGCCTTCTACCACAGCCCTTGCTTTACACCTTCAGGTATAATAAGTAAGCAAACTAGTGTGCTATTGTGTCGTAGTAAGTAGATGTGATTGCGTGAATATGAGTGCAGAAACTGATACCTGTAAGTTGCGTTGGCGAACTTTGTGGTCACACTATACTAAGTAAGTAAAAAATACACCGCAACTTATATGAAAGTTGTCTCTGCAGTGCTATTGAATCCTCTACCTTTAAAAATTTACTGCCTTCCGGTAATACTTGAGTTGTAGTGTTGTTTTCATGTTGAGATATGAAAAAGTTTCTTCCTTTTTACTTTTTAACAAACTGAATGATACAAGTTAGTTGCTAAACCGATTTGGAATATGGATTGTTTTAAAATCACAACGCAGCCGTAATCGGGAGAAAAATCTTGTCATACCTCATTGGAAGATACATATGAAGATATTAAAATTGGAAAATAGATTCAGATCTAGTTACTATACAACTATTATTTATATAGATAAGATTTTGTTCACATACATTTTACTTTTACAAAACTTCGTCTGGTCAACTACATATTTTTAAGTTCAAAGAAATAAAGAAAAACACGAGAAAATCAATTAGCTTACATCAAAAGCCACCGTGGTCTTTACTAATTCTTTTCACCTTGAGAACTGTTCAGGAAGCGGGTACTATTAATATATCTGATGGTATATAAACTATTTGTATTTTAAAACGAAAGACTGACTCTGTTAAAAATAAATAGTTTATTCACTTTATCTGGGTGGGCTGAGTGGTTTGTATAATTTTTAAATTATAAAATAAACCCTATTCACAAAATGATACAGCTACTTACGTCGTATTGTCACGTTTACGTCTCTTATAACTTGAATATTACTCAAAAATAATAAAGTATGTACATACATTTTTCGGGTCAGCAGTCACTTGACTATGTTTTAATAGCGACTGCCATCTGACATTTGTAAATCAGTCATCGGGCTATACCAGTTGTCAGACACTCTTATATCTCCGATGGACCTGTAACGATCACCAGAAATATTAAATTGGTAACGGGGCCGCCGGCTTGACGAGGCACGGAGGGAACTCGGGTGGTCACTCTTCCAAGTACTGGCTTGGGTCCTGGATCCTTAACTTTGCTGATCCAATGATATACGCAATGGCAACTGTGCCACGAGCTCATCCACACCACACCATTATTGTACACCACTAAGAAACAAAAAATCAAAGGAATAATAAAAAAAGATTATTTGAAGAATATACTAATATACTTGTGATTTTGTAAGAGACCCGAATTAATTGTTCTTGTATGAAGTTACATCTTTGTTGTCTCATACAAAGTACGTTTAGCCCGATGTCATTGATTGATTGTAGAGAGAAGCACTAAGTCGCCTGATGATGACCTGAAATCACAAATTGAACTTTAACTAGCAATTTCTCGTCAACGTCGATGCCTCGTCATGAAATTCAGTTTTGAACTACGATAACAAACATTGTATCCATATACTTGTAGGGTTGTACTGACAGAAATATTTCTGTGCATAATTATTACAATGGAAAACATTTTTGTAGTATGAATTATTTGCATTAGTAATAGTAGGTAAGATCCTTACGCAGACGAGAGAACACATGTGTGGGTTATTATGATTATTTAAGGCGATGGATAAATCGTTAGTAGAATAGGAAAAGAGTTTTAAAACACGAGACAATATAAACTACTTCAGAATTGTTAGGTTAATTTGCAGTCTTCATAACATACATAGATAAATGCATTTATAACACAATTGTCATAAAATAAATACGGTAATTGAATTCGCGTTCAAAACCAGAATATCGACACCCCTCGTAGCACGTTCCTGATGGGTAACGTACGCAGGGTTCCCACAAAGATTCTGGATGTGATGTCCGTGCGAAGCGGTTATTACCGGATGAAATTAGCCGATCCACGCCCGCCGTAAGCGCCTCTTTTAAGGTATCTGCATATTAACCATTAATTATATTACTTAGACTCGGATTTATATTAGAAATGTACTATATTAAATTATTATATTGAAAATTCACATGTCTCTGGCAAGATACAAACTTCGTATTCCTTCTTTCTTTCGGTCAGCATGTATGAGCCAATCAAAAAGAAAGAGAAATGTTAATTAAAGTAATATTTTGAGAAATATAATATATTAACCACAGAATACAGAGATCATTTTTTTAGGTATCATATTTATGGTGTCAATAATCTTTATGCACGTAGAAGACGAGCTGCAATTTGTAATGAAATAATCTCGCTCAGAGAATCAGTATTGCTATTCAACGTGGCAATGCTGCCAGCCTTCTTGGCGCGATCCCGAGATACTTCGATTTGAGCCAAATTTTCTACTTGTAATTAGTTTTAGGTACTGTATAGATAAATCGAAAATGAAGTAAAAGTAAGGAACAAAAAGGGTATTTCACAAAAAGTGGCTATTTTATTATCATAAATTCTCCCAGTCGTCTACAAAACATTCGTCCGTGATTCAGTGTGCCCGCTACTTAACGCCATACAGGCATGTTATGTGCGAATGACGATCACCTCACTCCATTATCTATTAAATGGGGTTATAACAAAGCAGCTTAAAGATAACTCGTTAGTAGATTGCTAGTTTTCCGCGTCCATTTTCCATTTGGATTTCAATTATTACGTAAGTTGTTTGTTGAAATTCATTTTACAATATTATTAGGTTGTATGAAGCTTACTCTCGCAGCCTTCTTATGCAAATGGAAAGGGATTTTCTATACTTAGAGAATATCTATAGAAAAAAGAACGAAGAAATGATACGAAGATATTTGAAACCTCATCCGCAAAAATATTATTCTATGTAAGGAATGTTTTTTTTACCACTAAGGTGGAAAACACATATGGTGATCACCGCAGCTTATGGACACATAACACTGTTTAATCCAATTTCCAAGCAAGGATTAATGTTTTATGTGTTATATACAGCACCAACTTTTCAAGAAACATTTTATTTGTCGTTAAATTAATAGGCGAAGAAGAAATTATTAAACACAGTTTTGATATTTTTCACCAAAGAAAAATAAAATATTGGCCCAACATCACTGCAACAAGTTTAGCGTAATTGCTTTCTTAATTGGTTTTCTCATTAAGACCTCAGGACTTTTACTACCTAACTGGTTTACACCTGTAAATAAATTCCAAGAGATCTGAAGTTGGATTCGTTTGAAAATGATCTCGAGAGTCGTCTTAATTGGAAAGCGACAATCCTATTTCAACGATCACTCTCACCACGGAAACACGAGGATATAAATACAGGCATTAGTTAGTATTGTTGCGATAATCATGTAATACACGTTATAATAGTGTGCGTGGCTGATGAGTTTGTATTGTATCCCGGATACAATGCGTTTTATAAGTACACATTGCATCACGTGTCAGCGCTATCACACCAAATTTAATTTCACTAAACAATGTGTGAAATGTTTCAGTTGAAATGTATACTTAACGAAGAAACGAAATCGTAATTGTCAACGTTTACTACCATTCAATAATCGTGTTATACTGCATTTAATAAAAAGTGGTATTTCTGTTTTTAAATATATAAAGAAATTCAAAAGGGTCTGTTAAACCTTTTAAGTCTTAGCAGACATTTTCCTTTCTGCATAAACGGAAGGTAAAAGTTAAAAGTAAATAAGTGAGTAAGTTAATAATCAAAATCTGCTTGTTGACTAAACTGGAATAGCCAACGGATTGTAATCGAAATGAGTTTCCCGTCCTTTACAAGAACCTCGGGATGATTTCTCGATGAAAGCGGCTCTCGGCTGTCGATGGCGGATAGGATTTGTATTTTCCAATTAGCGGACGTCGTCGCCTTCCGGAGTGACAACTACATGCTACTCTCGCTGCGAATTCTGTGGACATCGGGTTTTTCATTTCTATGAAAACAATTTTTAACGCCTCACCTAGGAATAGATCATTGACGAATAAAGATAAAGACCAATTTATGAAATCTCATAATTATCAGTGATATAATATTGCTCCATCATTACCAATATCAATTACCACGACTTTCCACAGGGAAGGACGATATCCACTATGTCGCTGAAGATTTCACTGATGATGATTTAGTGCCAACGTGACGGATGGTGAGTCCATCTCAGACTCAACCACTATACATAGGCGACCTACACATTCGTAAATTCGTTCAAAATGCTTAACTTTAGTAAAAACCATCCGAACCAACAAAAATGTACGTCAAATAGAATCTGTGACATTTAATTAGCTGGAAAGTTCCTCTGATTGTGGTAAAATATAATGATAATGCATGGCATGTATAGGTACGCGGCTAATTTGGATGGTGCAGCGTCGGACGAAACTAAAGTTGGGGTGTGACTGCGAGGGGAATGAAAAAGTATACGGTAAACTGTAAATAACCATAAATCAATTTGAAATACCTACGTAAATAAGTATAAAACAATTTGACTAACTTTGCCCAACGATTCCCCACAACGGCTCACATATCTTATTGTTGTTACGTATTGCATCGTGATGGAATCCGCAAATAAGCAAAATCAATTTCAAATGGAACGCCTGGTAACCGTCGAGCTGGTTCTTACCACGGTCAGAGTAATAATCATCCCTAAGTACTTTTTCATATTTTAATATGGTTTTTGTTCAATATAGTTAAAAAATATCGAGAATTTTTTTTTTACTGACTATGATGATGAAAATATAAATAATGCATCCTCATATTACGATATTTATACACACATCTTTAATCATCTCATCACCCCTACTGCACATACACAATTTACAAAGGTCCAAAAATCACGCAGTGAATTTTAATCAATTTATTATTTAACTGATTCCTTAGGACACGAGATTCACTTAGTTTTCTTGTCATTATTTTAAATGCACTTATAAAAAAGTGAACAACACGTTCCATGGATATCTGCAAAGTAATTAGTAATACATATCATCCCTTTTTTTCCTCTTTACAAATAGGCATCATAGTGACAACCGCTTTATATTTTGTAACGATATTGTGTTAATACAATACCATGGCGTTGTAAACAATAAATTAAAAGCCACCCAATATTGTAGGAAATATGATTTAAATTCAATAACTCGCTTCAACTCAGGCGGCTAGTGGAAGAGGCACTACATCGGATTCTAATCTGACTTTATTAGATTTAACCGACATTTAAAATGCTGGTTCAAATTAGACCAGTAAATTAGATTGCTTACCACCAGTCAGGAGTGTCTTACGTATGAGCCATAATCTCTGTGTACTTCAAATTAGTGTTAAACACTTGTTACATATCAACTTAGCATTATACTCGGCTACATTTTACTTATTTATTCCCACAATCAGTGACAAATTACAGAATGCTCTCGGCAAACTCGTATTAATTCAAAAATATAATAACATTGCTATAACGATGAAATGATTTTGAACAGTTCTATTTAGGATAGGTAAGATGCAAATTTGAACTTAATTTGGGTATTTATAAAAATCATGATGTGCCCATGTCTCAAATTCTGCCTGATTATAAACACTTTGGTGTAAACATCGATTTATTTAATTGAATGAATTCCTTCTGCTAACTTGTTCGATTGATAGAAGTCTACGCCAAATCGTAGCGTTGTAGCATCTCGTAGAGGGTTCGTAGACCCTAGCGAGGAGCGCAATTAAAAGTTTATCACAGGTAGTCATCGGTACAGCGGACCTGTAAACGACTTGTATGTAAACATACGTCTAATTGGATCTACATAATGTTTTTTTTGTGTTCATTTGCTGAAGGATGCGAAGGCGACAGCTCACATTACTAATTGCGACTTTTAGAAATTCCCTGAGTGGAACATGTGTTTCTCCATCGGAATATAAACTATACAGCATGATAAACGTACATTACTGGATTCGTAATAAAAAAAAGTAGTATTTATCAGTTAAAACATTTTTGGCCTATAGTTGTTTTGGTGACAAAGGTTGCAAATAAGCGGTAATTTTACCGTCACCAACCTTACTAAGTCAATATTTTGGTATTAGTTTAAAGGTAAACTGAACCTACCGTGAGAGAGCCGTGGTGGCCTTGTGGTTTGAGCAGTTGCCTGCTACGTAAGCGACGCAAGTTCGAATCCCAGCGGGGCCTGTACCAATGAGTTTTTCTAAAAAACTTATGTACAGTGATTTCACACCACGTGCTTTACGGTGAAGGAAAACATCGTGAAGAAACCTGCATATGTCTGACAAGTAATTCAATGACGTATGTATAGTGTCTGAGACGGCGATGGACTCACCATCTGTCACGTTGGCACCTAATCATCTTCGGTGAAAAGTGGGTGTTGTTATTACAACACCTCTGCCTACCCCTTCGGGGAATATAGGCGTGCGCATATGTATGTATGTATGTAAACTGAAGGCTCTTCTTCCTAATATTCACTAGGTATCTACGAGTTTTGAACGACTGTTGGCAAGTTATATGTTTCAAAATATTTTTGAGAATAATTACCACTAAAATTTGAAACATCCCGGTACAGTGTTGATGACGGAGAACGTACTAACGAAATGAGTATTTTCACTGTTACTTGGAAATGGAATGACACAACAACTTAAATCTCAGCACATTTAGTTATAACGTTATAAAGTTACTAACTTTTGTTTATTCTGAATTCTGTTTTGAATTCAACTTTTTAATCAGCTTATACTTACCTCTCCTTGGATTCTGCGTTGCAATGAAACAAAACGTTAATGTAGCTCCCTGCGTGTTCAACTAAAATGCACGTGTTCTGTACTTTGTTTTATTTGAAAACACAGTATTTATACTGCGTTTGAAATAAAGCACCACTCAATAGGAAAGATGTTAACAAATTACACATATTATAGATAGTACGTTAGTAAGTACTTCGACGATAAAAAACTAATACTTGTTTACTTTACTGGGACTCAAGAGATGGTGCAAGGAATGCATAAGTTTGCACTTAGATCAAATTTAGCTTCGTCGGATATAATTAAAAGTCTTTACGATGGACGAAAACGACGCTGTAAAGCGTCAAGCAAAATTATATGGAAGGCCCGGACACGTCACTTAATGTCGTAAACCAAGAGTACTTTGTTTAAATACATCTATCACACGCTATCCCACGGTGATATCTAATAAAAAATCACTGATAATTTGATCCATCTGCCAAATTTCTAACATTGGAAATGGGATGAGAAAGTCATGTAGATAGACGACTTTACCAAATTAATAAATATTCCAGCAGAGACTTAACTTCGAAAAACATAAGCGAAAAACTTGCAAGTAACACCCTAGAATACAGAACAAACTCACACATTTACTCTCACTGACGGGCTCACGCACGCTCCGATAAAGTACAACTATTGCGCGAAAGGACGCAGGCAGTTGCAGTTGTATGTGTGAGTGATCTTACAGCAAGTCGCTTCTTTGAAGCTTGGTCTCTGCTGGAATACTTGCTCATGTGATCTTATTTGAACACGTCCGCAGTAGAATTATTACACTTCATATTTTTATTGGATTATTTTAAACGCTCAGAATTTATATGGTTTAATGGGTCAAGATGTGTTCTTATTACGTCGATAAAAAAGTTAATATTAAGTTGAAAGTACATTAAGTTGCGTGTGATAGTATAGTACCATCCTTTTCCACCCATGATGGTTGGGTATAATAAATGGCACATTACGACTCATACCTGCATTTACTAAACACATCAAAGGAACTTTCCGTTTAATACAGCATTGCAATAAGTACTAACCAAATGCTTATGTGATTATGAAAAGTTGTAGTCTAAACTATTTTGTGTTCACACACATTATGGAATAATGAAAAACTGGTCAGATGCTAGGGTTCGCTCACCGAAGGTGTCTTAATTTATTTAACAAAATAGTTTAGTATTTCTAAAACTGTGTCTGATTATGTCAAACGAGCCTAAAGAAATAAAAAATATTGTGATAAAGTGCATTTTACAGACAGTAAAACTTATTTTTGTTAACCATTATTGTTTCTCAAATTCTTACTCAAAAACATTTAACTGCCGTGTAAAGATTGGATACGTAGTTTCTTCCCACTACAAATCAATTTTTACCTCCTACTTTCAGACTTCATTTTAAATGACTGAATTAAAACATCAATTTGCACTGGGTTAGATCTATGCAGCAGAACCAAAAATCCGTGGTTTATGTTGTTACAGAGATATTCGGGCGTGACAGACAGTCGGCAAGATATACGAAACTTAATACGAAAAACTAGTTCCTACAGAATTGATATCTGAAATATACCCAACCAAAGTTTAAGAGTAAGTACTTAAAACGATGTTCTTTATAATAACTGATTATATAGCCACGAATACAATCTTAATATCTTCAGTACTTTGATAGGTTGTTTTAGAAATATATAATATATTAATAAACAATGTATTATTCGAGTTTAAATAAAACGATTCTATGTAAGTGAATTAAATATATCTGTTTTGTGGCGTTAAAAGAGCAATCAGCCTGTTGAATAAAGTAACTAGCTATTAACTTGATTTCAAACGAATCTTGCAAAACCAGCGTGGAAATTGATATGTTCCAAAACATAAATTGGTTCTCTGTGCATATTTACGCGAACTATTAAAAATTGATCGATCTACATTTGCATGGGGCCACGTTAAACGTTCTGACATAACGAATTCACATGTCACAATTTGTAGTCGCCTTTTAAACTATACATAATTAAAATTAATATGTATTTTAAAAAAACAAGATTAACTGTTATACGGTGAGTAATCGAAGAGATAAATACTTAATGATAAACAGTATAGCCTCAGCGATCTTTTCGATTTTTGTGAATGTAAGTATGTAACAAGGGGAGCGGAAGATCTAAGAAAGGATGGATCTAAAAAACTATTCTTTATACTTTTATCGTTCCACCGAATTATTGTCCGTGAGCGCCGTTTGTTTTCTATTCAAGCAATGTTATGATGCACTTTAGAAAATAAGGTGTACAAGAAAGTATAAATATATAAAAATTAACGCCATACAGGGAGTAATCATAGACATGGCGGATGAGATATATAAATAGAAAAGAAATGCACATTGTGCCTACTACAAATGAAGTGATATAGGGGCAAGATAATAATTATCTTGATAATATATAGAAACTACGGAACCCCTTTAATTTCTTTCTTACTTTGTTTTATTTCTTTAATGGCGACGAGCTACAGTACAGCCCATGTAAGGTGGTATTGAGAAAAAAAAAATTGAAAATTGGTAAAAATACGTGGAGTTAAGAATACCGCCCATACCATAAGAATACTCATTATCCGCCTTTAATTTGTTTCCAAGTAATATAAGAGTAAGTGTAATGAGTTCAATTTATAATCCTAGAGCGTATGTTCCAATAACGTTTACAAGCATTTCATACAATCGTTTGAGTTGGAGATGCCTTCCATAACCGAGTTTAGTGCTAAGTTCGCGTCCGCCGTTACCACGAGTCGTCGGATTCTTTACACGATACTAGAGAGGCGGTCGTAAAAACTTTTAATTATTTCGGGGAAAATAGTACGGGAGACCGCAAACATAAACCTGTGTGCGTTCTTTTTCTTTCGTTTCCTTCCGTGGTGCCTCTGCAAGATGTTAGTGCCTGTTTTAAAGTGTTGTAAAACACGCATAACTTGAGCGCACCTTCGCTACTGATACGTATAAAAAATAACAATCTTTGGGTGGCTTGGATGTATGCATAAAATGTTAAGAGAGCAGAGAAAATACTTCTATAATTCGTTCAGTCACACATCCACGTTTTTAAGTAGCCACAGATTACTTACAGTTACACGACTATAAGTTATAATATGAAGATAAAATAAGTTTCCAAATATTATTCTAAATTATTGAACTCTACTAGGTATACCTATATCGTGAGAACGACAAAGGTAGTTATCGTGGTGAGATGATATGTCAATGTAAATCCATTAGTACCTTCTGGACGATACTTATAGCGTTGATTAAGACAAAACGCATTGCACTAATAACCATATTTAACATAGCTACGATAGATCTTACCCAAACAGAAACTATATTTAAGAGAATACTAGTATTTAATTTCAAAGTCATATAAAAAAAATATCTGTTTAAAGTTACTTCTTTAATTATGTTTATATATTAAAAATATATATATATATAAAATGACTAAAAATTCGTATGACTTAAAAAAAAATCTACCAACACAGATGAGAGGTAATGTATAAAATGGCAAATACTCCAGTATCCCAGCACTGAAATTATCGATGCAGCGCGTGAAATTATAAAGTTGTGATGCAAAAGTCAGTATACAAAACTTGGCAATAGCTTTTCAGATAAGTAAGTAGCTCGTGTTAATGTTTAGCTCTTTGTGATGCTCCTCACGGCGCGTATATGACTGAGTGAAGTACGAACTCCTTTCCAACTTGATTCCTGTCTCATGTCTCGGGCACAATCGGCAAACTCGTAGACACCTCGACGCACGTCCGCGAAAAATAAAATATTGCTGCCTCGTTCGTATTTTATAACTGTGCATAGGAACGTAATTAGCTGCAGAAGTTTAACGGGTTGGTATCTAGCTAGATAGTAGCCTTCTTCTGCATTCGTCGTACCTACTTATTAGTTCAGTTTTTGTGACGCTAACTCACACCGAGTTCGAGAGCAAATACGATTAAGTAAGTATATGTTTGACTTTTATTGACACTGTATTTAGATATTTATCATACATAAGAATCAGCTCAAACTCCTATAAATAATGACTTCATTTGTAACAGTTTGGAAAATAACTTTCATTTCATTTATTAATTTTAATCCACAATAATTCTGGATGTGAAAATCTCTGTACAAATATAAATACCTACACAAGAAAAATCAATGCACGTCTGTTTGAAGTCTTCTTAATCTTAAAAAAGACACCGTCCAGAACTTGTTGAATGTGTTCAATGAATATTGTTTTCTTGTTAACCCCAATCTTAACCCCATTCTAAGAATGAGATACTCTTAGAATGAGTATCAAACCTACTCAACGTATATATACAAATAACACAAGACTTTAGCTATACTAAGAGCATGCAGAGCAGTAACTTAGTATTCTGTAATATAGAATATGTATTTTGTTTAAACAAATGCGATAGTAGATAATGAAATGATGTCTTCCCGATTGTCTGTGCTTATCCGGATTAAGCAGAGCGTCTGTGTAACCTGTTCTGTCGTTTGAATTCTTATTAACTCGATACCGAACTCCATTTCAGGATATCTTATGGAAAAGATAAGCACATAGCTTGAGTTTAATATGTTCTTTTGTTCTAAATAATAATATGAGCATTGGAGGTCTTTTTAAAATAATATGTTAGTTCAATAGTGTTATAAAGCAGGGTAAACACAATTTTAGGAGTGGATTATATGTGGCGCGGCGATAAAATGCAATACAGTTTTGCATAACGAGATAAGCGCGATCAAAGTATTGCTCTCAAAGTGGTATACCTTGCGAGCATATTATTTAAGTTTTCATGAAGTGAGGGAATGGAAAATAAATTGGATTTGTTTAAGTTTCTTAAAAGCCACTCTCAAGGTATGGCGGAATGTTTACTTTGTTTCCTGCTATGATTATTGGAGCTCATTATTATTCTAACTCGCGGTTTAATAAGAAAACCAGAAAAGGTTTCTTAGATGTCTGATATTTATTTAAATTTCTTGCTCTCAAAAGATATTACTAGTTGATAAAAAAATTATCAGGTGTCACATATAACCTATATGACTTTGTTGACAGATATAGAGAAGATCCTTAATTGCGAAAGCGAATTCAACGACGATAACGTCAAAAAACAAAATACGCAGACATACATATATACAGAACAGATTCTAAAGTTGAAACATGTTTCCATTGTTAGTACAGAAAAAGTGTACATACGTAGGGTGCCTACATCACTAATGAACAAAGTCATAACAGATCACGAGCACTTATGTGTCTGTACGTTTAACGCGCAGGCAGTTCCGATACAAAGAGAAAATACATTAACATAGCAACTTCACCCAGCGCGATGCCGGTGAGGAGTTTGAAACATTTTCACCGAAACTTTTCTATATGTGAAACGCTATTGAAAGCACCTCACGGAGATTAACACGCGCCGTGAAAACACGCTCAAGGATTACCCCCCCGCCGAGTGTGAAGTTGTCTTTATAATGTGTTGCTAACAACCAACATTATTATGTATTATAGCAAAACTAATTCGCCCCTAAGCCAGAGGGCTTTCTTATGATCGTTTGACAATGTATGACGAACTTTTTAATGTTGACTGTTCATTTTATTCATATTTGGCCCTCTGTTGTCAAACGACGTTATGGCACAAATTATAATATATATTTTTTAATACTCTTTGACTAATTAAATGTCTAATAATAATAAAATAGAAACATGAATCTGAATCATCGTACTAAGATCACTTGTTTTGCTTGATGTGTAATTAAGTTTTATGAGCACTGAAGCGAAGTGTGACAACTGACAAGTCACTGGATTGGAACCAACCAACTGGGGGCTTGATTATCTGTGACTTGCCTCCCTTAAGTAATATCCTAAGATCTTTAATATTACTTCTACTACAGCGGGTCTATATTTTATTATATGCTTTAAATTACTCTGGAGTATTGTCTGTACACATATTCGTAACTCTCACATAGATATGAGTATATACACTCGATCTAATGTAAATAACTGAAAATGTTCTCATTTGATTATAATCAATGATGTAAGATAGAGTCAGCTATAGCTTTCTGCATAGGGCCTCTTTGGGAACACTAGCGGATTCTAAAATACCATAATAATAGCTGTCTATTTATGTTAAGAGAGCCGCGGGCGACACCATTGTAGCCTAATCGTCGTCACCCACAGGTTCAGGCAAACAGCAAACATGGCAATGAACTGTGGTATGATCCCCGCAGCTAACTAGATCTTTGAGCGCAGTTCGGCCTTTGGTTTGATCGTGTTTGCTCGCTGCTCACTAGTTGAACTGCCGATTTCGGATAGCTTCTTTGTGTTATCAAGTCACAACTTTGCTAACTGTCTCTCGGAAATTATTACGAATTAACAACATTTTGATAAAGCATTATTTATTTTACAATTTATTGCATTCGTAATTAATATCTGGAATATATTAATTTAGCTATCGCTCCATTGACCATATGATTGATATAGTGCAATCTATCGAAATTATTGAGTGGCGATGGTCGCATTAGTCCGCTGTATACTGGATAATTATTTACTAATTGCAATTTAGATTGAGCATATGGCACGTAAATTCGATGGATAAAAGGACTTATAGTTGGGTAGTAATTATGTGTGCCAAGTAATGTTTGTCTCGCTAGCATTCCATGCACTACAGGTGGAGTTACCATGGAAGTTATCAAAGGGCGATGTCCATGTCCATAATTCACAAGCGGGGCAAGTAAAGCAGGTTCTGTAGGAATATTTCGATGGCGTGCTGGTATTGACTCCATTGCGTTCGTCAATGGATTTCCTTGTCTTAATGAATCTGTACTTTCTGGGGCAACTGAAGAACTTCGAAGTTCTTCAGTAGGGTCATCATCAAGAGACATTGTTTCAATATCTGTTTTCGTCGGCCTCCTTGATATGAGTTCTTGCAATAATTGAATGGCCTTCATTTCGTTATATTCGTCTTTCTTAGAATACTTTGACGATTGATTAGTTTCAGGTTCTTTTTTCTCCACTTCAATAAGAACTGCTTTTAAAACACCATTTTCTTTTTCAATTCCATCCAAAATATTGTCAATGTCATCTTCTATCCCTCTTCTACTGTTACTTTGTGAAGTTAAATGTGATCTGCCGTCTCCATCGTATCGAGTCTCGTTGTCTTTAAACGGTTGTATATAATAAATGTTTGATTCAGTAAAGGGTTCAGTATTGTTAATTGACACGTTTTTTCCTTTGGGATTGGTTTGCTCCATTAGTTTATCAATGATATTATTTAAATGTTCTAAGTTTTCAGCTTGCTTTGATGGCATTACATTCGCCACTATCAAAATTACGGTAACTAGAAAGAAGTATATTTTATATTAAAAGTAAATATTTAAAGCAACTAATTGTAAGCTTGCACTTGAATTTCACTATGTTATTCTCAAAATAAGAAGAAATATATCTAACTGTGTAACTGAGAGCGGTCGTGGGGTTTGAACAGTATATTGATACGCAAGCGACGCTAGTTCGAGTCCCAGCGGCCTGCACCAGTGAGTTTTTCTTAAAACTGAAGAACACTTATTTTACCCCACGTTAGAGATGTGTGAGAAGAAATTCAAAGACGTGTATATAGTGCCTGAGATGGCGATGGACTCACTATCTGTCACATTGGCACATAATTATATTCGGCGAAATGTGGGTGTAACGACAGCACCTCTGCTTACCCATTCGGGGACCTTTCTGGGATAGGGTGGGCATATATATTTTTTTAATCCAACTGTTCAATCGATGGGGAAAATTAATTGGGAATATTTTAATTTTTCTTTCTGGAATAAATTTTATTTTTTTATTCATAGTTCACTTGCAAGTAGCACTGGAAACAGACTTTCATCTGCATTGCAATAATATATGAATTGTTCTATATCATGTATTTAATATGAGCACAAATTTTAAATGAGCTTACGGAAGTAAAGTGCCATGTCGACTGTCGATCCAGCAGTTTAACACTGAATGGCGTAGTTTATTATTGGTTCAATTGTAGTTGTTCAGTTAGTAATTAACTGTTATCACATTAGTGCCTCTTCAGCGAGTTAATTAAGAGGTAATTAATGAATCTGAATGTGGCCCAAGAGTTTAATCATGATTAAAGTACTTAGCTTCTTACTGGTAAATTGTATATCGTATTAATTGATTATTTTTCAGAGTCTATTGGAATCAATTATAATGAAACAATATTAACCTAATCTATACTTATATACACATAAATCAAAATGAAGTAATTCCAAATAAACACCTTTTCACAAAATGCGTATATGCGTTTTTTTTTTTTTCTTCGTCTGTCTGTCTGTTTGTTCTTCCGAAACGGCTGAAATTAAGTCTACTCGAGTAAAATCGTGGGGCACAGCTACTTCTACTACAAAATATGTAAGTCTGTCTCAAATATTACAAATAAAATCTATCATTAAAATGTTTTGCTGCATCTTTTAATTTGATTGACTGATTATTTTATGCGACGTCGACGATACATACTTATAAATAAAACATTTCTAAGTACCAATACAAAGTGAGCTTCACTACAACGAACATTTATATAGACAATAAGATAGCTTGTAAGGTTGGTAGTATGAAAGATCACAATTATAGAAATTCAATTAGATTTCTTATTAAGAAAGAACCGACATAATTAGTTCTGCGAAGAGATATTACATTTTAGAAGATTAGATAGATTTTAATAGATTTATTCCGGGAAATTAGCATAAAAATTGCATCCTGCCAACATTTATAGTACTAATAGAAAAACGTAATTATGTACATATTTTTTTTCATTATAATCCTTTCCGATTGCCCAACTCGCCAGTTCTACATCCAACAGACCACTATACTCCTCGAGGTGTTTACGAATACCTGACGTACGTTTATTAGTTTTCCTGGAAACAACAGTCAGTTTTTAATTAGCATTCTAAGTTTACAAGTGCTTGGAAACAGAAAAGGCAATCTTGGTTATCATTGCCTCGGACGACATCGCATCGGCATCAAGTAAACAGCCGGGTTCGTCCTGCATTTCAATCGACTCTATTTGTATTTTATTGGAGAAGACTTGAACCGAGGCCAGCCCGGACCAAAGCTTTATGTTTTATTGACTTCCTTTTACGAGACTTACTCAATAATAGACTCGGATATTAACAGGAAAAACTGCTCAAGTTTAATTATCTACCTACTCATTCCTTTTAAGATTTGCTGCTGCTTGATGTTACTAATCTGAAAACTTCTTTGAGTTTGCATTACAGAACTGTTTGTCATGTATTACAAAACTAACTGTGCCTGGCGGTTTCACCCGCGTAGATTTAATTTAATTCCAGCGGAACCCTTAATGTTTTTTTAAATAAAAGTAGCCTAATGTTTTTTAATAACAGTAAGTTACTCCTTGCTTGTAACAATAGCTATTTGCCAGTGAAAGTCCCGTTAAAATCCATCCAGCCTTTCAGAGATTACCCGGAATGAAGATAGTCCATTAGGTATTGTTAAAACATGGCACTAAATTGAGTTGAGACTGTATGCAACATACTCAGCTCAGTGCAGCTGCGGGCACATCGACATATGGATATTTGTCCACAAGCGACTGTTGGAATAATTGAGGTGTACATTTTCACTTTGTTCCGTTTCCATTCGATTAAAATCGTTGTACCCACTTGTACACGACCTATTCGGTGTTTACTAAACGATTTGGACGGTTCGACGGTTTGGGCAACCAGCCACGTGAAATTCTCCACAGATTTTTTATGGATTTGATAAATAGTAAGGAACAAGTAAATCTGGAATGGAAACAAAGTTTAATTGAATGAAACGAAGGCTGATTGTTTCCAAACATTTGTGAACCATTCATTGGTTGTTGGGCAGTTTCACGCTTGCCTTGTGTTGACATATTGTTGAGGACTACACAAATTTACAGCCGACACTTGTAGCGATCGCTCGATGCAGATTTGAAATAATTCGATCATACAAAATAAGAATTATATGGAGATTCGTAATAAAGCAGACGATTTAACGCCTCAACTTTAGAAAGGTTAGTTACAGGGTAGTTTGAAATATATTGGCTACTGGGTCCCGCGAGTCGTCTGAGTACATTTTATGAGCATCTAATAAAATGTTTATTGTGTAACAGTAAAGAAGCAATCAGTCTGTTGGATATTGGCCTGCGGGGTCCGTAAACACGTGCATTTTTATGTTCGTTCACATTTGCCGCGATTCATAGATTCGCATAGGAAACCACTTTTGCCGATTACTTACGAGGATTTTTCTCAAGTACTTAGAGAATAACTTTGGCTCCAAAGAGGCTTGTTCCGTTCGACTTAAATACTACTTGCTTTTCAAGATTTTTCTTTTCTCTCACTTCGCGTCGGTTAATAACGCCTCTGAAGGCTTATTACCTATTTACCTTCCGCTTCCGTCTCGTTCACCTACATACGTATTCAGTTTGTTAACCTTAGTAGTTACGAGAAGCTCTTAAAAACGAAATAAGGTTTTTAAGGGTGAAGGAGAACATCATGAAGAAACCTGAAAAAAATGTCTGTAAAGAAAATCAAAGACGTATGAATAGTGCTAAGACGGCGATGAACTCAGTACCTGACACGGTAGTACCTAATAACCTTCTACTAATGTTGAGATGGGGCGAATAATTAGGAAGGATTTATGTACTTATTTTTATAGAAACACTAACTGTGCCCGGCAAACGTTGTTTTTGGGTGGGTTTATTCATTTAGGGGCTAGAAAAAATAGATGTTGGCAGATTCTCAGACCTACCTAATATGCACACGAAATGTCATACCAACAAATCGGTTCAGCCATTTCGGATGAGTTTATAACAACTTCGCGACACGAGATTTTTTTACATTAGATTAACCTAATAGAGCTAGATTGGTATACATGTTCTTAGATTGCGCAATAGATACCTATAAGTATATCACTTATCTTATTATAAAAAGGCTTGGATGGAAATGTGGCAGTTGTATTGATATTTAGTTTGATGAGCATAGTTGCGCTGGGCGGGCGGCGCGAGATCCCGTGAACAGGCGCGCGATCACGCACGGCCGCGCGCCCGTTTGACCAGGCATTACCCACGTATACTAATATGTTTGCACGACTCAACCGCCCCGCGTCAACATCCGAAGGTTGTTATCGTGCTCCTTCTCCACTAAAACACGAAACATTATTATTAGTAATTTGCAAACACAGAGCAAAATACCCGTAGTCCTACTGGCAACCTGCTATAACTGTGCCCGCAGTTTCACCCCCGTAGACTTAATTTCATGTGAGGCTTTATTTCGCGGAAAGTTTATTTTTAAATAAGTGTAATCTATAGATGAAAAGAGAGGAGGGAAGCCTTTGCAAGCAGAGGGACATACCGGGCTCATAAAAACGGTGTAATCAAGGTAGGTAGAGGTGTTGTTATCACAACACCCACTTTTCACCGATGATGATTAAGTGCCAACGTTACAGATGGTGAGTCTATCGCCGTCTCAGGCACTATACATACGTCTTTGAATTACTTCTCAGAAATATGCAGGTTTCCTCACGATGTTTTCCTTCACCGTCAAGCACGTGGTGTGAAATCACTGCACATCAGTTTTTTAGAAAAACTCATTGGTACAGGCCCGCCTGGGATTCGAACTTGCGTCGCTTGCGTAGCAGGCGACTGCTCAAACCCCAAGGCCACCACGGCTCTTCTTAGATATTAATATACATGTTTATTAAATCAAACAACTACCCTCAGACATCTTCAAAAATTATAAGAAATTTATTTGTAGAAATTTGAAGAGTACCTACATACAGTACAGTAATTGTTAAACAATCTGGTTTGTATTAAATAACTTTTATTGAACAACCAGAAACTACAATAAAATACATAATTGTTCCTTTCTTCAAGTTTTTGAAACATCGAAGATGCACGAAGAATACATGTCATAATAACTATTATACCTAATGTTCAACTAGCGCGACAATTATGTTGTTTTTATATTGGTTCAGGCAAGTTCTAAAAACAGTAAAACAATGGTGCGGGCCCAACTTATAATAGTGTGTTGTATGCGATTGGCAGCTAATTTCTCGTTGCATAACCAATGTTCATTGTGTCAAATTTTTAATCGTTCTCTTTGTCACGGTTTTCCTTTCGCGTAATATTAAAGTTACGCAATTGGAAAAACTCTGAAAGGATCGCTTTTAATAATAGCTGGGGAGTTTCATAAACAAATTTTTTTGATAGACGTGTCAAACTTATCTTCCAAATAATATAACCTATGCTCACTAAACACATAATTACTTAGGAATACAAACTTTTTTAATTTGGCTACGAGTTGTAATGAAAATTGTGATTGCAGACGAGCAGCTCCGAATTTCGAATGGGCGATCTATTGTACTTTACATGACTTTCAAATTGATTACAAAAATTTAGTTTTTCAAAACTGATTGTAGGTAGGCCATATTGTCCTCTGACAGAAGGACAACTACAAACTGCTGCATAAGTAGCTGAAATCGCAATAATAAACAAAAGTAATAAAGATAAAAATATTCTTTCACATTCCAAGTTGGCAGAGTTAAATATGAAATTAACAGTATCCAGTCGGCAGCGCGGGGCATCATAAAGGTGGTATATTAAAGTACTCGCTTAGGCATATAATAATGTGAGAGACGGATGTACGAACCCAATGCTCGGCCACGTCGGTCCGGGCGCAATAAAACCACTCTAGTTATGTCATAATATGCATATGTGATGAACTCGGAGATATTGCTAATAAACTTGCCGGAATCAGTCTCACTTGAACATAACGTGTCTTTTAATGCACGCACGTAAAATATGAATTCAAGATTTTAAGGTATTTTAAGGGTCTATTTATTGCTGTCATCTTATTGACTCGACTTGTGATCCAATTCTTTATTTTTACTTTTCTTTACCAAAATAATAACGATCTTTAAATTGGTGAGATTTCTGTCGGCTTCTTGTCAATAAAAGCAACCTTAGCGATAATATTTACCTATAATCCTCTAAAATTATGAACTTTAGACCTACGAGGAAGTACTTTGTAAAAGTCTAAACAAATATAAATATTTCGAATTGGAATTTGAATAGTAGCCGTCAATAAAACCATACAGTATTAAGTATGGTGTGTCATTTTGATATCAATCATCCTGATCATAGAGACAGCCAGATTAGTAATTGAATTAAAGATTCCCCATCTCTCCGCCCCGTTGATACGTCAAAATGGTTTTTGCCATTGGAATTAATTCCATAAATAATTGATAGATCATATTTGACCTGGCGAGTGGACGCAGATGGAAATGCACTCGACAAATTGACTGGTAACCGCAGTCATGGAAAGGCTAAATACCTGCTAATGATAGTGCGATTGAAGCTTTTAACTGCCCAACTGGCCCGAGGGTTGAATCATTAAAAGGAATCAAGGATGTTATACGTTACAGACATAATCATAAATTAACTGAGCATACAAACTGCCCACTTGATACGCGGCAATATCTCCTAGTTGATACTGAATGTGACTTGAGGCAAACTATCTAAGAATCTACTAGGAATGCCCGCCACATTTTGGTTTTACATGTGACCAAATGGAAAAATATGTATAGTTTATGTATATTTGTCTGCACTATCAATATCTTTTCATGTAAAAATCTAAGGCGTGATTGATAAGCATGTACAGCCTAAGCCGCTGGTTCTAGAGATATGGAATTTGGAAGGTGCGTTCTTGGTCTTTTGTAAGTATACCCTAAGGAAAGCTTTTTTTGGAAATTCCCCCTAAGGGGGACTTAAATGTTTATATGTGAAATCTTACAGCCACGCAGCTAAAGCTAGACGGAAGCTGGTTAACTATATGAAAATAATTGATGGATTGTGTGAAAGTTCATAGATATGACTAGAAAGAAAGAGAACACAGATGTGACGATTGATAGCGAGAAATGGAAGAGAAACACACATTTGGCCGATTACAAATTATCATCGGATAAGGGATAAAAGATGATGATAATGTTATATTATATTACACCTAGTATAATTTTCTGAATTTCAAATATCTATTCATCATTAACACAGTTTAATTGAGGTACGTGCACAACATACATGCAGAAATCTCGGTATATTATTTGTAACGCGTTTGCTGGGCTACGTAATTTGCACATAGTCGACGCTAATCAACACTCATTAAGCTTATTGATGTTTCAGTTTCAGTTACAATTATTCTTGTTTGCAGTGCGTCAATCATATTTTCACAATGCATGCTACGAATGCAAAAGTGACAATAATGTATACATACAACACGCCTGCATTCCCAAAGGGGTAGGCAGAGGATTACTCGAACATTTTGCGAGCCCATTGTCATTCATCATCATTTATTTAAGAGCTAGGCTCTTGTCGGTGAAGCAATCGCCAACCCTCTCTATTGTCCGCTAACACTTTAACTTCCTTGTACGACATGACGCTGACTTTTTCCTTCAGCTGTTGTATATAACTAATCCTTGGTCTCCCTCTTCTACGCTTTCCTTCTATCTTCCCTTCTATGATGTTTTTGATGAAAGCGTCATGTCGTAATACGTGTCCAATCATCTTGCCCCTCCCGTTTTCTATTGTCCGGATTATCATTCTTTCTTCTTCTACTCTTTCTAATACTTCGTCGTTCGTGACCATCTCTGTCCAACTTATACCCTCCATCCTTCTCCAGCACCACATTTCAAATGCCTGCAGCCATTCCCTATCTCTTTGCGTGAGTGTCCACGTCTCACATCCATATAGTGCGATGCTCCATAAATATCATCCATTTTCATTAACCGAACACTAATCCAGTCTGGACTGTTACTGAGAAATTGAAGGTGAAAAAGCCAATAACACTTTGCCCGACCCGACGATCGCACCCAGGACATTGCGTTGCCAAATACTGTTTGAGATCCACCTAGTGATTTTCTGAAGAGCGTTGTCATTACTAAGTATCTATGAGTATGGTTGTAATGTATGATGACTGATGATGAGCCTATTGATGGGATCTACTATAGTTATTGCATACCATTCTAGCTCTAACGTTATAACAAACAACGTAACTTGAAAAGTGAATAATTATTCAAACATGAATTGGTTAGAATGTTAGATGAACATAGAATTCAATTTTAATCGAATCGTTCGGGGCGAAGTAAAATTTGCACAAACAAATTAACGCGAGGTACGATTGGAAAATCTGCCCAAACACTGAAAATAAACTGTTCGGTGTGGAACAATAGTTTTGTTTGATATTAAATATTTTTCCCTTAAACGACGTACAATAAAAAAAAGTTTGTCGCTTAACAAACGGCTGTAATCAAAAGAGGGTAATTTGTGGCACGCTGAGGCAAAGGTCAGTAATTAAGAAAATCAAAACACATATTATTTACTGTGACAAAATTGAATATAAGCAATTTAATATTCACACAAAGGTAGAAAACCTATCTATCATTATTCAATTTGTATTTCAAGAGGTAGCAAATAAATGTTGATTGACTTTATCTTAAAAAAACCCGGCCAAATCCAAGTCGGACTCGCACACGAAGGGTTCCGTTTGTTTTATGGGAGCCCCTGCTAAATATTTATTTTATTCTGTTTTTATTGTTATAGCGGCAACAGAAATGCAACATCATTGAAAATATCACGGTTAATACAGCCTGGTGACACGGACAGCGGAGTCTTACTAATAGGGTCCCCATTTACCCTTTGGGTATGGAGCCCTAAAATGTAATACGTGACTTCCTAAACACGCTCCATGGTAAAAATGGTTAATATGCGATAGGAACTTTGACGTCACCGGTACGTCATTACACACCAACAAATATACGCATGAATGAACATAAGGTGTCGGAGAGGATATCGAATAACGCAAGTACAAGGATTAAATATGTATATGACGTCACGGTTTGATCACCCACATACATGCTACCTACGCGTTTCTTAGAATTAGATACCTGTGAGTTACTAAGTGAAATAATAAATATAATATCTGAGATAAGTAATGGCTTTAGTGTTTTTTCTTTTTATTATTATTATAATTCCCTAGTCTTTTTATAGTTTTATTTATTTATATTGAGGACCACCAAAAGATGAATACACATTACACATATATAAACAAATCTTTATATTTTTTAAATAAAATTAGTATTCCTTGTAACATTAGCTATCTCATATCTTCGTAAAAATCGGTCTAACTGTTTTGGAGATTAGTCACGAACAAAGAACAAGAAACACACGGACGGACACTTCAATTTCATTTATATGTATAGATTTTTTTTGTAGCTCTGTCACTCATACCTCCGCAGATTGTCCTCATAGATCCGAGCCTGCTCTCCACACGGCAATATATTGCTCGACAGCCTTGGGTCTTTGGCCCCAGTGTAGTAAAATAGAATAGCTCATTAATTCAAAAGGTGAATGAGGCTGGGTCACCGGAGTATTGAATATTCTATGAATAAATGGCACGTCAATTAAAGCTATAATTTTCATTAGAAACTGGAGTCGAATGATTTCTTACCATTTGGTAAAACCAAAGTCAATTTTTATTTGCGAACTTTAACTTTGTAATAGTCTCAGTTACTCCTCGTGATTAGCTATCTGCCAGTGAAAGTCCCGTTAACATCGCTTCAGCCGTTTCGGAGATTGGCCAATGAATTTTATTACAACTCGACATTTGTGCAAAGGACAATTTCGCTAGGAAACCTACATCAGATGTCAACACTACACATACTATCCACCCAATCATTCATTTACACCAGGATCGCAACACCCATTTTTTCCGAAGTTAAGTAATTAGGTGATGTCATTCAATGTAAATCTTGTGGTGTGACGTCCCTGCAACCTAATGGAAATTAGGTTGCAGTGCACAGACCCGGTGATATTGGAGCTGACTTCGCAAGCCACTCGACCAGCAGAACTATTTTGTCTATAAAGAGATGGGCATTGGAATACTTCCCTCATGAAGTCGACAGAGTGACTACAGTGACCCATAGTTTTAGGCTTTGTTAGTACTTCGCACTCGTTTGTATTGTTATACACATCTGTCATACGCTTTGCAAATGCACGGAACAATCAAAAATGTATTTCAAAATGAGAGGTGCTGAAATATACAGTTAACTCGAACAAAGTAAAAAGGTGAACCAAACTTTACCTTTCTGTGACGAAACGAGCGAGTTGGTAAACAAAAACTATTAATGTAGAGGCTCTTACGGGCGGGTGGTTGTCGGTGCGTTTCGTTTGATAATTCCCGTGTACAGCATTTAATCGAATGAGCCGTCCCACCCCAGCCCGCGGGCCCACTGGGACCGACTCCAGGCTGCACAACCTTGGTAACTGATATCCACATGTAAATAAAAATATATGGTGATGCTAACTAACTAACTTACTACTCTACATAGGTGAGTTTATTACATTCATCGCTGTGTCTGTATAACACTTTGAGAAATACTTTGTTAGTCGCGTGGTTGTTAAATTTAATTTCTGTAGCATAGCATAGGAGTGATTTCTCAAAGATCGAGTTTCATTATCATTATTTTAAAAATGTCTTAAGTTGTCGATGATTGGCTCAGCCGGACAAGTACCAAAACTACTACACCAAACTTTGAAAAAATAAACAAACCTACAGACCATGAATACCCGAAGGGTTTGACATGTTGCAATTTTGTGAATTCCCGTAGAAATAAATGTGATGATTCACCATCTTTGGAATTCTTCCAGAACCGCCTCCGAAAAAGTAACATTTCGTGCCACGCTAAACCGCAACTAAATTCGTTGATGTTGAGAAATTTCAATACCCACCGATACAGTTATGTATTATCTTTCTAAAATTCTCAAAACAACATAATCTGGGCTTTAATATTAAGTAGGCATTATTTTTAATATCTTTATGCAAGACTAGCTTCTGCCTGCGACTTTGTCCGCGTGGAATAGTTCCTTTGGGCTAAACTAAAACTAACTTTATCCCGCAATTGGCCTTAACGGGATGATATAAAGCCTTCCTTCAAATTGGACCAGTTAGTCCTGAGATTGGCGCGTTAAAGCAAACAAACTCTTCAGCTTTTATAGGGTTCTAGACTTTTTAGGTGAACATTTTTGTCAAAAAGTATCGGTTGGTGGTAAATACCAATTTTGAACATATACATTTGATTAAATTGTCTTTTATTTTTTTATAATTTTTACTGTATATTTTATTATTTTTAGAATTTCATTTTAGGTACTACAAACATAAGCATTGACTTTTGTTCCACATATCATGCTTCGAACCTTTAGTAATCTCTAACAACTACACATTACAACAAAAATTAATTATTAAGTATAACAAAGAAAAAATTAAAAAAAGTAAAAAAAAAATTTTTTAATTGATACTATACACCACCAGCTCCGTCCATATTTAAAAGTTTCGACTCTGTAGGTATATTAGTATTGATGTAGACTTGTATAAACATTAGTTCTTGTTTATAAACGTAGAATTCTTTTTGCCAAATAATATTTCCAAACGAGCCCTTTTACCTACTGCCCTAAAGCGCAGTAATCGAGTTAATCTGTCTGGCAGAGGGTGCAACATCTATACACACAGACGTACCTATACAAGTAGGGTGTCTCTACAAATACAAAGGGGTGCAAAATACGGCAATCAATATTTTGATGACGTCTTGTCAGCTGGGTGAAATTTTAATGTAAACCGACTACGACGTGGACCAAGTTTTACGAGTTCTTTACTAACTTGCAATATTAGGTTTATCTCCGTGTCATCTTACAATTGAATTTTAAATTCTTTATTTTAACTGATTGAGCTGAATTTGGTATAGAAACTTATTTTGGGCTAGCTGTGGGGGGTTTCACCCGCGTAGATTTAATTTCATTCCTGCGGAACCTAAAATGTTTTTATGAAATAAAAGTCGTCTAAGTCATTCCTTGTAATATTAGCTATCTGCCAGTAACAGTCTCGTTAAAATCGGTCCAGCCGTTTCTAAGATTACCCGGACCAAACAGACAGACAGAGAAAAAATTGAAAATTACTTTTTTAATACTTTCATATGCATTTTATTAAAGCTGTTATTTTGGAATTACAAACAGACACATCGATTTTATTTATCTGTATAGATGGCAATGCATGCTTAGGTACGTGACGTCATTCTTATTCCAATAAGGCGGACTAGTATTCTTTCGCACTACCTATTAGTACGGGTATCAAATGAAAGGTCTTGCTAAGGAGAACACGATATTTTTTTCTTTCTTTCATTGATAAGTACGACCTTTTTATAAAAGCATGTTTAATTATTTTTTGAGATATTGTTTATTATGATTTTTTTGTATATGCTGGGTACATGTGTCTGAGAATGGGACGCAAATAATCTATTTTTCATACTCCTAAGTGAAAATCTAAACTAAGAGGTAGGTAAAGTTTGGTGTTATATATGGATCTATTAAACAGATTTTGAAAATTATTCGATCCATAAAATGTAGCGTTATTTGCGAGTGTCTTAAGCATAAAATGACCATTAAAAGATACGAGGAACTCGTGGCACAGTTGCTATTGTGTATATCATTCGATTAGCAAATTTAAGCAACCCGAGCTCTAGCCAGTAATTGGATGGGTGACTGACCGAGTGCCCTCCGTGCGTCGGAGAGCACGTTAAGCCGTCGGTCCCGGTTGCCAATTTATCATCTTTGGCAATCGTTACAGGTCAGTCGGAGGCCTAAAAATAGTCTGACAACTGGCTCAAACCCAGATCACAAATTTTCCTCGTTAAAGGGGTTGCGAATGTCAGATGGCAGTCGCTTCGTATAAAAATCAGGTGATCAGTCACATCGGGTTGTACCAAGCGCCGAACCTAGCAATGTATGGGATAAGGCCAGGGAAATAATGACGATGATAAGAAAGTTGAGAGACTTTTTTGTGGTAGTAAAATTATTCTTGGGTCTCCGCTATTATGTAATATAGAGCCATGGTGGCCGAGAGGGTGGAGGAATATTTCAATCAATAATTTTAATGAATATTTTGATTTGAAGCATTTACCTCCTTAGGTTATTGTAAGCCATTTGCATGAGGTAATATCAATTTATATATTACTATATAATACACGTTCAACACTATTCAAGTTTAGCATTCTTTAGCGTTACCATCTTCTCAGGAAGCCAGTAAACTACTAAATAGCCCTAAGCGGACTCAAGGCACACCCTTAGTCATAGTTGATTATTACTAAGTAATATTTACCATATATTTTATGTACCTTACGGGAGTGACATGTTCACAATTTGAACAAACTCCCATTTCATATTCAGTAAAGATAAAAAAAAGTTTTGCATTGCATGGCTTAACATATATTATGCTTAGATCGAACATTATCCTCCATATGCATAGGTATAGTGTCACTGACCTTTCTATGTACGAAAGGTCAGTGACACTATATGTACATATAGAAAAGTTAATTTGACTGTGATATAGTTACCAATTGTACTTAAGAATGGTTTACAAAACTGTGTTAAATACTTTTATGTTTATTTGGTGAATTTGGGCAACCCTATCAAAAAATTATCTAGTACATATATGAACCAATTTTAGTTTTTATATAATACTTCCTGACGTATAATAAAAAAATGATACGAGTAAGGTCGGATTCGAAATTAAGCCCTGCGGGAGGTTAGCATCCGTCGTAATAAAACACATGCAAAGTTTTTCTTTGCTGAGCGTCGAGTGGCCGCAGCAAACGGAAGCGGAGCAACAGGCTTGATTAAAACACGTGTTTACAGAACGCACACGAGCTCGGACAAACGCAATAATACTACCTGCTATATATCTAATCTACAACTAGTACATACTACCTACGTATGTGCCACGGTACGTTCAACTTAGTACTAAGTAGTTAAAATTGGACAGGAACGAGCAAAGAAACAATCAATTCAATTATATAAATACATATGTAACAATTATAATTAAGTTTATATGGTATCGTGCATTTTTGTACATGAATATTACTTCTAGCTGTGCCCGGCAAACGTTGTATTGCCATATATTTTTGGGGTGGATCACCCTTATCACTCAGGGGGATGAAAAATAGATAACAACCCATTCTCAGACCTACCAAGGGTGAGTATAAAATTTAATCCAAATCGGTTCAGCCGTTTCGGAGGAGTATGGTAACAAAAACTGTGACACAAAATGTTTATATGATAGATATTTTAATCCTACATATATGTCCATAGACGATACAGTTCAATTTCGTATCTTTGGAAGCGATACTCGACGTCGAAAGCGACGCCGCAACCTTACAAAATAACGCGGCAGAAACTGATTTGACTTAAAAACTTCCTAACTAGTAAAATATCGAAAGCGTAGAGAAATTGAATCAGAAAAAAACTACCGAAAGGTTATAAGAACACAAATTTAGTACATTATTCAATAGTAGGTAGGCATATACACATGCGTTCTATTGACTCGTACCTTCTTCTAATATCCTTCCACATTTCATATTTTCTCGTAACATATAAGTCAGCATATTTTTACGTCTGTAAATTATAGTTTTACGATCGAAAATCATTTTTATGCTTTCGAAGGAATTTAATATCACACCAGCCATGCTCGGCACATTCGCTCTTTTATTGAGCTGTAATTTTATTGTTTTCTCAATTTTTATTAACTATCAACCAACTACTATGGATTCCTAAATCGATAACGAATCACATTGAATCTAACCAGTTTCTACGTTTCAACTATTTTATTTCGGTACATTTACAAGTGTTGATAGGTAGATACGTAATTAGAAACTTTGAAATTGTTTTCCACCTTCAATAACTATATAGGTCGGTACCTAGTCTGACGGATGTCAATCGAGAACGTCGATATTAAAAGGTTATATCGTACCTACATACTAATAAATAACATGAAATTTTAATTATATAGATGCTTAAGGCCGGTATAGTCGTTATAGATTGTATATGTAATAAATAATGTTTATTTGACAGGGTAGGTAATTGCACTTATTATGACGTTACAAAGGCAAATGTTCCTGCCAGAAATTACCAACTTATTTATGAACGCTAAAATAAAACAACTTGTATCCTTTATAAAATCTTCAAAGGAGATTAGTTTTTCCACACAGCAGTTAATTCACTCTTTATAAAGCAACGTGCTTCGTTCTCAACTAGCGAACTAAGGTACCAATGTGGATATGAACTACGCCGCAAGGTCGAACTCCATTTAGGTAAGGTAATTATGGAGAAGTGAATTTAACGATTTTGATAATTTCTGAATGAACGAATACGATTTAATTCAATGTGCTTAAATTCCTAATGCTATAAAAATTACTTACGCTTGGTGAACGAAAATTCACATTAAATATTAATTTATATATAGCAAAACATAAGGTACCTAAGTACATACCTATATTTCAAATACGCTTTTATATTAGTCGAGACTTAATATAGAAACAGAATTTTTCGTTAAAAATTGCCCGCCCTAAGTATAGGCGCGTTTAGTACCTATCTATCAAGTCATTAAGTAGAAATTGCATCTCGATCTTCACTTTAGTTACCTACACGATAATAGATGTTTCGAAAATATTATAATTTTAAATAGGTACTTTTACTTTATACATATCCACCTAACTGTATTGTAGTAACTATTTGGTCTATTTGATCATAATATCACGCAGACTACATCTCGGGTCGTCAGGCAGGAACTACCTACTTACCTGTGAACAGAATAGGTATTATACCTATAAGCCTATAAATTAATTATCAATACATTTAATACGTTAGGTACTTGTAGAGTACCTTAGAAGATTCAAATACCAAATGCAGAGTAGGGCTACAGTGTAGGACTTTATGAAAATGAATAAGGGACACAAAGGTTTAAATTTTGATGAAGTCAACAATATGACAGTTGCTATGCAACAATCTCTATGTCAAATATATACCAACATCATGGTGCCAGAAACCTATACATATTTTTAACTTTGTGATAATTTTGCATATTTGATTGATTTTTCAGATATTTTATTTATTAGAGTTGTTATTTGTAAAGTCGTCATAATGGAGAGACGTTGTGAAATAGGCATCGCACCGAGGAAGGATCTGATCATGGACGTGGCTGCTTGTCAGTGCGAATTAGGTCGAGAGAAGCTACTGACGGCTCCGCCTTACAAGCGTGTGGAGTCACCCCCGGCCGACGTCAGCCAGCCGAGGTACCAAACGGCTCCCAGCATAAGACCTGCTGAACAGTACAAATGCCCCATCAGTCATATCATGGTTACCTTCAAGTCGCCCCTCCACCCCAACGAAGTGTTCAATAAAGTCTTCCCAGCAAGTACTCCGCTTAAATTTGTGAAGCGTAAACTAGCCAAATTACTCGCAGTGTCAAATAGCAATCTCTTACTTACCAAGAACAGAGCGGTACTGAAGGAAGCCAGTTTGTTATCAGACTTGAAAACTGATCCACTGGGCAACGTGAATGTAGATGTTTTCACGAAGGATTCAGAAGAGTTTTCATTGTCATCTATACCAAAAGAGACTTACGTACATGAGCTCCTTCACTCCATCTTGCCAAAGAAGGAAACTATTCCTTTCATCGCGATTAAATTTCGCGTACGTAATCAGAATACAACATTTACTAAATCCTACCATTCCATTATGAAAATACACGAAGTAAAGAAGAGTCTAGCCGACATTTTCCAAGTGGACCCTGACAACTTGGTACTGCTGAGAGGAGAAAGACATTTAAAAGATCGCATGGCTCTCCTAGACCTGGATTACGACAAATATGGAATCGTGGAGGTTGAATTGTTAACCAAAAATATAGAGAAATTAAAATTTGATAAACTTTACCGCGAAAACGTGCTGAATGATGTATTAACAGTAACTATTCCTTTTGGCAACACCTTTAAGCACTTGACGGTAGAAGTATTCTCAGAGCCGATGGAGAAGCCTTATTTGGGAGGATATCGAAATGTGCATACAGGTTAAGTTAACCATATTAGCAGTCTTATGTGGGTCGATCCAATAAAATATTTGATAACTTTTAATTTCACATGGCAGTTAGTTTTAGTTACGCATGGCCAGTCGCGCGGTTAAGCTAATTCCTTATTTTACCCAAATTATATTTTTTTAGGCGTCGTCTACCACCATGCATACACGCAGACACCACAAAAACCGGAGAAATTACCTCCAGAGAAGAAAAATTGCAGGGATACTCAGACAGCTGAGGAACGCGAGAAAATCTACGTGAGTAACATTATAAATTATGTACCTCTCTACAAATATTTTGTCATAGATATTATCATTATAAGTCAAACAGAAAATGCAAACACCTGCCTAATAAAATTCCACGCTGCCATGTGACGTAGCAAATTGTTCAGATCACGTGCTTTCTGTTTATCATGATGCCTTATCTTACGGTTGGATTGGAAGGTGCCTCATTCTATTTCACCTGCCTTCGTTCTGCAATTATACCTTGCCGATACACAACACAAGGCAAACTGTGAAATAGTCTAGGATTCAGATTAATGGAATGACAAGGTATGACAAGGTCGCCAAATTGCTTGATTATTTCACTCCAACGAAATGCGATATCAGGGGGTTTTTGATCCTCAAAGGATGGAAGCGGAACAAAATATGCGAAGTAAAAAAAAAAGGTGGCGATTTGTGGGTTATACCAACCACTGCCCCTGTATCGGTAATCGCATACAGTCTAGATAGGTATATCATTTCATATATCACCTGTGATATTTAAAAAAATAATAACCATATAATTTCCCTTCAAATATGACATCAAGTGACTCAGCACAAGTCTTGAATAAGCATTTTGGGTTTTCTATGGCGCGAGCGCGGAAAAATACAGTATTATATACTGTATTTGATCTCGCTATTTTCGCTGATACACAATGAAATTGCATGTTATAAAAAAAATGTCTGGCTCGTTAAATCAATAATAATTAACATGAGCTAAGTATTGATTTATAATCAATTTATATCAAGAGATAACAAGTTTATCGACATTTATTTATAGGATACAGCGTACAGCCGAGCAACACAAATGAGCAACGAAAAAGCCTACATCCCCAATGTTACGGACAGAATTATAGTCCCGAGACCTTATGAGACACACGAAGCAATGGTTAACCGTCTCAATCACATTCACTATGCAACGGTCATACAACGGGCCTTCAGGCGTCACCAGTTCCGGCAGAAAGTAAAAAGATGGCTGCAAATATGCATGTATGATATACTATTTCCCAACATAGGCTTCATTTTCGCGAGTATTCGACTCAGAATAAAGCTTTATAGAAAATACAACCCGCTATTTCAGGCCCTTAGGGGTGGATTTTTGGAACACCCTCCTCCAACTTTTATATTGCTTTTTGTTCAGGGAGAGAATAGCAAGAATGAAAGAAGAGGATCGCTTGGAACGTGAAGCTATGGAGAGACGTCTGCGAAGAGACCTTGTTACTAAAACATTCCCAAAAACACGAGAAGACTTTGACCAGCTGTATGCAATGGTAGGTAACTAGCTAGTTTATTTAATAAAAAAAAATATTACAATTAGTTGTAGGTTCATTATATACGCAATTATTTAGAACCAGTGGTATACGTAGGTACTTACTACGTAAGTATAGGTACGTATACGTACCTCCCCTTAAGTTATTTAATTGATAATACATTTCAAACACAGGTCGATCGTTGGAAACATGCTGAAATAGCCAGAATTTCACAATTGCATGCCAAAGGACCAAAGATTGCCGAATTCACATTACTACTTGACAAAGAGGTGGAACTACTACGCTGTATCGAAGCTTACAGGGTCAAAGTGAGAGAAGATAGTCGCAAAATAAAAGAGAAACGATTCTTAGAGGAAATATCAAAACCTGTGGCGTGGTACGGACGCGATGGTAAGCTGATCACAATGGAGACAGTCGAAATACAAAAGGCTAGTAAATTAAAGGAACTTTACAATGCTTTCATACGCGATGATATGGAAGTTAAAGAGCGTATGGAGCTGCTCGTCGATATGAAGTTTGCTCTACAAGAATTCCGTCATCCTCTTGCTGAGGAAGTGATAACACTCCTAGACAGGGAGTGCGACTTGCTCGTCAGACGATGTAATGACCACCAACTAGAATACCTTAGACGAAGAGTCGCAGCATCAGTGCTCCAGTTGATTAAAACGTCGGAATTAAATTCGGAGGTCACTAAATGCAAGGACATGAGAGATTATAGAAAGATGGAGGACAGCAGACTTCATTTATGCGAGTTATGTCACCAGGTGAAGCCTTATTCGGACTTCCCATTGAACGCAAAGATGAGTGGGTTCCTGATCTGCTTGTCCTGTTCGTGGAAGGATGTGACGGAACGTAGCTGGGTAGATATGACACCCTACAAGTTTATTCTGCGGGCAGTGCAACGAGATGAGCGCCGGCGCAAGTGTTGGGGATCGTTGGCATTTGTTCTTCAGGAGAAAGACATATTCTTTATAGTAGAAAAGCTTTGGCATTCCCATTCAGCGATCAGCGAGTGCAATGATGTCACTGAGTTGAGGTTGTGTCGGTGGCACGTGGACGAGGACTGGTCCCCGTGGAACTGCTTCCTGGTGACGGTACAAGAGATGAAAGCGCACCTTAAATTAGAAGTGCCCGAAGAAGTCTACGACGAAGAACTAGTTCGGAAAGTAAAAAACAAACACAAGCTAGCCAAGGCTAATTTCGAGCAACTGATGGCAGTGAACAAGCGGTTCACGGAGACGGGAGACTGGCAGGGCACACGGGCTCCCGCCGTCGCTAGAGTAGACGCTGTAGAACGAATATAGTTATTTTGTAGGACTGCAACATTTTATTGAAAATGGTATTAATTATTGTGTAATTGATATTTGCTGATATGTAATATAGAATTAATTTTATTAAAACAATTTGTACATTGGTTATAAATAACAAGACATTAGAAGAGCTGCAATTTCATATTTTTCCTGAATAACTATAATCCGATCTGTGTTGAAATATTTAAACTATGAACGATCGTAGGTATAGTTATATATGGGAGTAAAAAAATCAAGCTCTTTTTTGTCCGAGGTAAACAGGACAGCATCAAATAAGTTCTCAATTTACTTGTTAATGATTTATTGTATGTTGTTAATTTTCAATATATTATCATTCGATTTGTATTTGTATAATTTGTATGTATTTAAAGGTGTTGGCGGAAGGCATAAAAACGCAATAGAGTATTTAAATTGTCTTCTTTTAATAATTACACGTAATACTTTATAACATAATTACACATTACATATACAATAATAATTCTCAAGATATCAAACTCTCGTGATAATAGTCTAACCAACACATTATATCCAAAACACAGGTGTGATAAAGGTGAAAATTTCGTAACGAAATGCACTTTAAGAACTACACTTTATTATTACATACAAAGGGTCAATAAGTTACGTAAATATAATTTAGGCAATAAGAACCATAGCTGTACAACAAACAAGAATTATAGTCTTTTAAGAATAATAAATCGGGCTAAAATAATTTCATGTAATGCTACAAACCTAATTAGTGATTTTAACATGAAAAAACCTTAAGAAATTAAGTAAAGCTGTCTGAAAATGTCCTTAATTATCCAATTTCCAGTCTCTGTTGCAAAACGTGGAGCGAATACATTTTTGTAAGGCGGTTTATACGACTGTTTTCGTTTGGATAGAATATCTTCCTTTTTATCAAAATAACAGAACACGTAGTCGTAGATACCGTGAAAAAGACCCGAAATCCAAACTTGTGATATGGGCCAATAATATTGGGGGTACTAACTTCATTTTAGATAATTACTATTACAGTAATATGCACATTATAATAATATTATTGTTTCGATATAAAAATCATTTACCAAAACATCTTAGTGCAAACTAAATCGAAAATTAAGTAGTTAAAGTGCCTTAAAATTCAAAAACTTAATTTATAAATTGTCGTTTGCTATGCGTTGTGATCCCGCCACTAATTTTACCCTACCCGTCAAAAACAACACAATATTTTAATGGACCATCAGTCGTGTTTCGGAACTTAAAACTTGTGAAGACCAATTTAAGAATAATTCGCTAACGCTACTCTATCGATTAAAATCCAACATTTTAGATTCCTCCTAGATATATATTTGATAAATCTAAGCAACTAAAAACGTTTAGGTTTGTACATGAAGCACCGAGTGGGCGTACGTAAGAAATGTTATATTTCCATCCGCAGCGGTCCCGCGCATGGGTGCTATCTCTCTCTAAACCACGTCAAGTAATCACGTCTAAAACATTACCCAGTACTCATTTTGCCAACAATGACCGAACTATCATAGTATCTATAATTTATTTACAATAAAGAATTGTGCCTCAATAGAACAATACTCTAGTAATTTGTAGCCCTCCCGGAGCGGTATAATACAAAAAGTGCAGACACAATATTCACATAAAAGAATACAATATCTATTTTACACTTACTTGACTATTTTTGCACTTTTATATTGCCATTAAATTGGCTTAAACTCGGAATATCTCAATTTAATTAAGAATTCATAACCCATATCCATGTCAACACAAGTATTATTATAACAGTCTGCGAATTATATTTACAATGATTTGAAGAAGGAAGAAGTATTGTTACAAAGAATCGAGATACCTACAATATGTGGCCACCATCGGTAGTGAGGTATTACGAATATCATTAAGACCAATGGTTAGTCCACGCTTATTGCATACACAATGTAGCAAAGTGCGAGGCGGCTCGACCAATATTTTGGTTAGTTATATACACATACTTCGAATAACCACTTCATTTAACTAACTACAGAACACTCAAACAATTTATAAGACACTTTCAGATTATCGACACGATGTTTTGGCTTTGTTAAGAACAATATAATTACTACTATATAAGTAATCATTTTTATAGGTCATTTGTCTCGGATGTTATGCTATATAAGTTTTATAAATTGACAAATCAAGTTCTTGTTTTGTGATTTTTATAGACTGAGAATTGCTCTGATCGAGTTTTGAGTCGTAAGGAAGTGAATATATTAGAAATCGTAAAACTGTCTAGGTAAGATTCAGCAACACTAAACAATCAAATTGGAATATTTTTTTACGGACTTCATAGCACTCATAATATTCTCATTTCCTTGCGACTTTATACAAAGAGTAGGTCAGTCATTCGACATTTTACAACAAAATTACCTCTATGGTTGCATGGGAACTTATTGGATTTTATAATTATAAGGGTAATGCGGACTACATGGGTGTAACTTTGAGGTAGCGAGCCTAAAAGTTACATCGTACGATTTCACAAAATACAGATAGAGCTAAACGCAAATGGAATTTCAAATAAATTTTCAATCAATGAAGTGTCAGAAAAAAATTAATAAATATTTCCCAAATTGAAATTAGCACTTATTGTATGAATAGTTCAATGTATTAGAACTGTTAAAGCCAACAGAATAAGCAATACTCTTTACGTGATATCTACGGTCCCTAACAAGGGAGTAAAAGAAATCTGGCAAATACAAAGTCTAAACCGTATGCAAATCATTACTTTATTATGTGCTTGCATAAGACTTTGGTTAAGTTCTAATCAGTCAAAGAAATACGTTAGTGGGACAGGTGTTTCGCTGAGGGTTTGTATAGGAAGTGGTTTAATAATCCTAGCACTCGTAAATACTAAGATAACTAGCCGTAGTCTCTGTACCAATAGGTTTAAGAGTGCTGAAACTTTCTGAGAATATCCGTATATAAAGCATTGCATCAGACTACCAATCAACAGGAATCGTATCAGAGCTGAGAAAGTGCAAATCAAAAGTTTTGCATAGTCATCTCTCGTTCTGCTTTAGTAGACATACAACTCGGATTATGCTTTTTGTTCAAACTTTCTCTACTACTACATGTTTTCGAAGGATGCGTTGCAGTACAAAGGAGTAACGATATTTTTCTATACAATAAAAAATAACAGTTACTCACCTGTACAACAAGGCTAGTATCCTTCGAACAACAGAGGCAAGGCAGCCTTATATAGAGGTTGGTCGTGTTTCAGTGGTAGGGGTCGACCTCCATGGAGGCCATCCGATCGGAGTAGTTGAGGCCGTGTAGGGACATGTCCTGCGGGCCGTCTTCGGGCGAGCTGTTGTAGTAGGTCGCGGGGGTCGTGGGGGCCGCGGGGGCCGTGGGGGCCGGCTGGCCGGGGGCCGCGGGGGCCGACGGGCCGGGGGCCGCGCCAGCCTCAGCCTCGGCCTCCCTATCACTATTCTCCATGAACTCGATGATGCGTTGTGTGGCTTTCACGTGCGCTACGATCGCCGCTTCCGCCTGGAATCGAGGACAAAGCACTCGTCAGTAAACTTTTGAAGTAGCTATTACATGCATAGGCATATTCATCGATGAACGAAGTTGACAACTTATTTATAAGAAGTATAATATATATGTAGTCACAGTTCCACAACAAATTCCCTTATTTTAAAGAGGGTGTCAAGCCACTGTACCAGATTGCTAAATGAACACGGGTGGAAACCGTCATAGCTGTCAGGAACGTAAAAAAAATTGTGAAGAAAAATAAATGTGTGGCCTAGCGTCGGGCCATGTAGGGACAGGGGGTACTTACACTCGCGGTGAGCGACAGGAAGGAGAAGTACTTGTTGAGCGTGGGCAGCAGCGGGCGGTAGGAGCGCACGTGGGCTCGCAGCGCGGCGGCGTGGCGCGGCGCGGCCACGGCCATGTGGCCCAGCGCCAGGGCCATATATGCGCCCACCATCGTATGCTCCATGTGTGCCCCGGCCCGCGCCAATACTACAACATCACACGATACTCCAATACAACACATATATTATACCACCCTATACATTATTAGCTTGCTACAGTGTAGCAACTAGGAACGAATAGTTAGAAAAAACACTCAGGTGCGCGCTTCTAGAAAATTTCATGGCTGTATCACAGCTAGTACTAAGATTTAGGGGTATCACGTTGTGACAGAGCGCGTGTACGCGACATTTAAAATAAATCAAAGCCTCGAATCTTCATTACTTATGCAGTAAATTATTGCAATTTACGAATTAAATTGAAGTGGCAGATAGCAGTAAGAAGTGATGATACTCATGCCCAAAATATTTTGAATACTCACACTTCGAGACAGTTTCTTCGATATCATCTTGAGACTGTTTTTTCTTATCATTATCTTTATCATCGTCAGTTGTTTCCTTTTCTCCATCCAACAATGCATCTGTGTTTTCTTCCGCTCGTCTGTAAGAAACAAACAGTATTGGATAATATAATTGTATTACCTTATATATTCCTAGATACTTACCAGGATTGTGACATTCACAAACTTTTGCGATTTAATACATCTAAAAGAGACATGCCCTATATGCGGATTCCATAGCGTCATTTACCAGGATACTGGATCAGCTATCATATTAATTCGCGGTAAGTAAGTGTAAGTATCCATGTATACATACCTAGCAAGGTCCTCCCGTTTATAGAAGAGGTCGACGAGTAGTTCTAGTGCCGGCACGCTTCTCGCATCCTCCTCTTCGCCGTCGGGGATGCTCACGTTGAGCAATCTCTCTGTATTCACTTCGTTGTTCTGTACTAAGTTTATTAGCAGCATCAATACCTGTTCACAAATAAAGAAATATGTCAAATTGGTTATTAGACCGAAAACGAAACTTCGCAAACGAACGAAAATTAAACGTATTTCAGTCTGTGCTTTTTTTATCAAACAAAAATTTTTGTTCGTTTAATAATTTAACTAAAGTAGGTTAAGATATATATAACCTGAAAAAAATTACTAGTAGACCACGTTTAAACGCAGTTTTAGAACGAATAAGAACCGTGGTAGGAACTTTGCGAACTTTCGACCGAAGTTCCTTTTTCGCAGATAGCAAATACGCCCCCAGTTTCGTGAAGGTATACGTACGAGCGTAAAAAATATTTTTTTGCTGTGATTTCTCACATTTACGAAGAAGAAAAATATCGTGAGGCAACCTGCATAATGTCTTAGAAGAAATTAAGTGTATGTAAAGTGTCTGAAACGGGGATGGACTCAGGATTTGTTATGTACCACCTAATCATCTTCGTTCAAAATTGAGTGTATACCTCTGCCTACTGTCTCAGATTGCTTCAGGGAAGACGTGAGCATGTTTGTATGAAAAAGTGAAGACTGCTGGCAAAGCGGCGACGCTGCTGGTCAAGCTTTGGCTGAAGAGATAATAATAAAATTGTGGTACTCACACAAACACTAAATTCAAAGTTCTTGTCGTCAGGTATGAAGTTATCGAGGTTGTTGAGTATGATGAGGCAGACCTCCATGACGAGGGGTTGCTCGCCCACCACCTGGGCTCCCAGCGATACTGGAAATATAAACACGTCATCATAATGAAGTTGAGACGTAGTTCGGGAATTACAGACCGTACTAAAGTATTTGATGTGACACATCGAATTTTCATCATCATCTCCCTGGCCTTGGATCTGGACCTGGATCACCTGATTTTTATACGAAGCGACTGCCATCTGACCTTCACAACTCGAAAATCTGTCATCTAGGATAAACCAGTTGTCAGACTTTTTTTAGGCCTCCGACTGACCTGTAACGATTGCCAAAGATGATAAATTGGCATCGAATTTTCATGTCAAATTAAATGATCCATTGAAACAAGTTAATGCACAGTAAAATTGTCATCAAAAAATAAAGAAGGTACTAAAAAACCATAACCAGTATATTTCTCATACATGTTAACTTTCACAAATGTTATATCAGCTTGTACCACAAAATAAGTAGCGACAAGTTGCTATATCATTTGAGAAAAGCTGGTGATGCATTGTCAAGCTCGTTCCTCCTACGTACCGCGTGTATCACCAGCCAGATAATACATGTATACAGAGTTCGATATTACATTGCAATTGAACCACCTTTTGCTGAGCTAACAAGACAATCACACCGTTCTATGAGCGGAGACTTTAGTGTATACTCATAAGCCAATAAAAAATAAATTTAAATAAATTAAAAAAAAACCTTTCTGAGATCAATGTTTCATTCAGCTAGCACAGTACACAGAGCGTACTACTGTTAGGAGTTTGACGTCATGGCTATGTCCGACTGGCCTCTAGCTTTTCAGCAACATTTTACCACACGCGGGCGTGTAATTCATTATAGACACAGCCTAGAAGCCAGCATAGATATTAATAAAATGAGTGATCAGTACAGGCCGTATCTATGGCTTTGAGGGCTTATGGAAAATAGTGGAGATAACTATGTGTATTTGTATTTGCACAATTGCAGCGCTCAAAACTCATGAAGTCGTGAATCGTCAATCGAAGATCGTCAATACTGACCGTTGGTGCCGAAGCAGTGTGAGAGGTTGACGAGCACTTTGACGGTGGGCAGCGCGACGTCGAGCAGCGCGTGCCTCAGCGGCGAGTGGTCGCGCGCCTCCAGCGTCGCGCGCCGCAGCAGCGCGCCCAGCACGCCCGCCGCGCCCCCGCCGCGCACCAGGTGCGCCTGGTTCTCCTCGTTCTGGTACGTCACCTGACACACACGCACACCCTCGCACACACACACCCAACGGACAATGCTGTCCTCGTTCTGGTATGTCAATAAAACATTATATTTCATATTATGCTATGTGCAGATTTATCATCATCATGAATTTAAGAGTAATAAGTCTTGTTGGTGTAACCAATACATTTCTTTCCGTTTGTCTGTGTCCAGTGCCATCTCTTTGACCTCCTTATACGTCATGACAGACACCTCTTTCTTAACTTGTTTCATGTATGTTAGCCTTGGTCTTCCTTTTCCTCTCTTCCCTTCTATTATGTTTTTAAAGAAGCTATCATGTCGCACAAGGTGCCCAATTTATATATTATACTAATTATGATGTAAGTAGAATACCCTGATAAAATAAGTATCAACATGGCAGCCCCTCAAAAAATAATGAGTGTACTTACGTTCTCGAGCACGCGCATGCACCTGGCGGCCTTGCGCAGCAGGTCGGCGTGGTGCGGCGCGCAGGCCCGCGGCGCGGCGGGCAGCGCGGCGGCGCAGTCCCGCACGGTGCGCACGATGTGGTCCACGCCGCCCAGCACGCGCAGCTCCTCCTTGAACCACTCGCCCGCGCGCTTCGACGTCAGCGACAACAACGTCTCCATCGCCAGGTGGCCCACCTACGCACACACATACACATCACATCATTATTATATTGTTAAAAGTGTTTGACTCATCGGCCTAAAATATGTTATAAAAATAGACTCTCATTATGATAGCAAAAGACCACACGTAGCTTTATACCATATCACTTTATATTATTTGATGTCATTAAATTGTATACATAACAATAAACTGTAAACATTTTTTAACTTCTCCATCTGTCAATTTGAAACACAACATGTATGTGATAGGATATTTAATTAATTAATATAAATATTTCATAACACACAATACATCACAATCCTCTTAGCCTGAATAAAAGTAATACACTCACAGTAATATTATCCAGATCAAGGTGTTGGGCTTTCCCTTGACTTTTGATTTCTGCACACAGTTCGCGCACTCGCTCCTGCGTTTTAGCTAACTGAGCAGACGTCAAACCACAGTCGTCAAGAGCATTCCTACAAATCATAAAAACCATGTTTAATCAAGTCACGTAAAAATAGCCACCTCAAACTAATTCTGTTGTATAATAATTACTTACTTATGTGATACATCAGATTCTAATAAGTTCAACATAAGCTCTAACGACTCGCGATCTAAGTCCATGTTGAGACGATCTTGCGAGAGTACGAACATCACAGTTGCGGTGCAAAGGCCCAAACTCTGAAAGAAATATTATGCATTTTAACTTGAAAATATAATAAACATGACGAAGAAAGCAACTTTATTTCGGGCTAAATACAACTAAATATTTAGGATGAAGCAATACTGCCGACCATGATAGTTTCACACATTGTCGACCTTATAAAGAATGGAATCACTGAGTCTAATTCCCACTATAGCTCGCACAGCAGCTCCACACTTCTGTTGCCCCCCACGGGTCTCTGGGAACCTTACTCTCTACAGGAAGAAAATACTACTCTATAATAGGAAATGAAAGGTCAAAGCAAAGAAGTTCTTATCTTTGTGAAATAATCATAGTGTGTGCATCCTATGCGTGTAAGTGGTAATAGCATTACCTGGTCCAGCGTGGCATCATGTAGTGCGCTGAAGAACTTCTGCACAGTACCGTGTGCCCTCAGATGCATGCGGAAGGCAGCCGCCGTGCACTTGCTGGCCAGAGTGATGGCAGACAAACAACGCGTAGACATCGGGTTGTTCGCCTGTAACACACGATTTATGTATGGCTTGGTCTACCATACAGACCCTAACACCCTTATGACTAATTAATAACCCTTAAGACTAATTTAACCAAGACTAGATCGAACACATACTAAAACTATGTCCATCATGTCAAACCAAGGATTGTCTTATGCCAAGGTTTGTAATAAGGGGGTTCTAGTTTGCCACCATTGACCTAATCTAGACTCGCTAGCATCACTTCAAAATATTTGTATGAAAATTTTTACAGTGAATCTTAGCCGTAATAAGCACAAAAATGGGTCAACGAAAGCAGTAACTCATAATGGAGACTTGCATAATTTAGATAAAGAAGATAATGCTAGCTGTAATTTTAGTGAAATAATCTTGTTATATGATGGAATTGATAATATTGTATTTTAACATTGAAAGTGATATTTGCTTATATTTACTTATAATCGAACATTACCCTATCACCTCCAGGACCTGAATGATAAAAGTAAAGGATAGGTCAAGATATATCAACAAAGTAACAAAATGACAAACTGAAGTTCTATATAACAAGTAGAAATTAGATAAGACACTAACTAAAAAAATTTACCCACTTCGGTGTCCAGCCAAATATATGTGACAGAACCGCTTATACATTTAATTAGTTTCTTAGAACTAACTATATAATGTATGTGCGCTGTGAAAGTCTATTCTGAATAATGGTGAAGTATTTCTAAATTGGAGTGGTTTCAAAGATTTCCTATAACATACAAATTTTATCTTTTTGTTACATAAGTAAACATAGATATAATAAGAATAGATTATACCTGCAACGCATCCAGAAGGTAATCAACATCATCATTGAACTCTTGGAACTCCCCATACTCTTGTATCTGATGAGCCTTTTTCACGTTTCTCACCACTGTATAGAACTGTAACAAAAACAGATTTACAAAATTTATACATATTGTTAAATAATTGACATTATTTTAACAAAACAAACGGTATATAATATTATCTTAAGTCATATAAATGACAGCATAGATTTTTGAATAGCTGCAAGAACACTACACGAGATCTTGTAAACTTTTAACTTACGCACACGCCTGTAATCCCCGAAGGGCTAGGCAGAGGTGTTTCACCGAAGATGATTAAGTGCCAACGTGACATCTAGATGATAGATAGTGAGTCTATCGCCGTCTCGAGCCTGTAACGTCTTTGAATTACTTCTCAGACTTATGTAGGTTTTCTCATAATGTTTTCCTTCACCATATAAATCAGTTTATAGAAAAACTCATTGGTACAGGGCCCGCTGGGATTTTTAACTTGCATAGCAGTTTTACAGTAAGTTACTTTCAAATAAATAGAGTTCTATAATAAACAAAGGTGAGAAATGTGTACTCCTCCTAGGGAATAATAATATGACGTTACTGAAAAAGCACATTTATGGCAAAAGAAGAAATGGACCATAAACAAGTTATAGGACGAAACATTTTTGATAAACCTATACAGTACATTTTATTATCCAATGAGGAAGGTGCTTTAATGTCACTTACCTCTTTAGCCTCTTTGGCAACCTTGACACTAGTATATGGCTTAATGGTTTCCTCAGGACCATCCACAATAGGATCAGCAGGCCTATATTTAGTTACCCTAGTCAACTCTTCCGGGGCTTGGTTCAACACAGGATTTCTGGCTTCAGAGTTCTCCTGTGGTTCGGGTCTTGGGGTCTCATTTCCTTTCTGGAAAACCAATAATCAAATAAATAGTCTTAATGGAAAAAAAAATAATCATACTGCTTGTTATTTCAAATTTTTGATAAATGTCCCAATGTATCCCAAAATATCCCAATGTGAACCATGTAAACTTTCATACCCCTCACTTTCATAAATAATTTCTTACATATTGCATTCAGTTCAATGTCACCCTGGATTTATATTTATCCCATATATTGTTAGGGTCGGCACTTGATTCAACACATTGAGGCTGATCACCAAATTTTTGTATAAAGCAACTGCCATCAGACCTTTATAACTGTTTTTTTTACAAAGACAATTGGTAAACTGGGTTAAACCAGATGTCAGACTCTCTAAGACCTCAGACAGACCTGTAACTATTGCAAAATAAAATTCAATTGGCAACTGGGACCGACAACTTAACATGTTCTCTTGTGGCATGGAGGAGACTCAGGTAGTGACCCATCCAACAACTGGCTTAACCTCACTGATCGAATGATATGCACAAAAGCAATTGGGCTCGAAAATGAGCTCTCATTACATATTACGCCAAGTAAGTAAGTAAGTTTTCTTTTAAAACATTTATGTCATATTCTTACTAACCACAATAATAATGTATATTGAAGAATAATAGAAGCCCTAGCCCTATAGTCTTCGTGGAATGTGTTAGCTTATTTCCTTCCATAATGACAGATTTCCTAACTTAATAGTAAATTAAAATAACCTGCAGTAAGTTTGACCATTTTGTACAAGAATAATACCACATGTGTTGTCAAATTATAGTAGGCAAATATAGTCTGCCCATTATGCATTATTCATAATTATAATTTTGTCGTCAATGCAAAAAACTACTGAAAGCTAAAGAACTATAAATCTAGATCAAAATATTTCACACATTGACATAATTATATTGAAGATACTTGCTAAGCAGTAATCCAATTCCAAAAATAAATGCACAATGCATTGAGTTTTTTTTTATTCTTATTTGAATGTTCAATTATACAGCTCTGACTTGATTCTAAAATAGTCTCTCTTTCAATTCAAAGGATACTGAGTTGTGAGTGTATTAACATAACTTTAAGATTAACATCACCACTGTGGGTGATGCTAATCTAAATGGCTATGGCACAGAAACATAAATTATTCAGAATAATCTCAAATGTTTGTACAATTCTTTCTGGGATGTTCTTATTTTTGAATACTGCTAAAACTTCCAAGGACTTTGAATAACCTTAACACATGTAAAAATATGGTTTCACTTACATCATTAGCCCATTCATGTTTGTACAAATGCCGCCTTTTCCTTGCTGGCAGTGGAGATGGATTGTCATTGACAAGTGATTTGCTCTTGAATATCGAGCCCTTCTTCTTTGTGATAACTAACTTCACACTGGGCTTCTCATCACAGTGGTCATCAGTCTCACTCATTCCACGAGGTGATTTGAACACTTCTTGGGAGTTTTTCTGAGTTTCTTCTTCTGAAAACTCATTGGGACAGCTGTTATAAGCAGAATCTAAAGAATGTGCTGGCTGAGAATATGTTGGTGTCTCATTTGCATTGAACACTTGGTCTTCAACTGGCTCATCATCCTGACTCAACTCTGCCTCCCCACCTTGTTCCTCAATATCATCCTCATGATCTACTTCCATTTGAGGTTCAGGGCTTACATGTCTATTTCTATGCTTCTGTTTCTTATGGACCTTTACCTTATGAACTTCTCCAACCCCTTTAGCCTCATTCCCACCTGATAAGATATCTATAAGGTCATTTTTTTCCTCTTTAGTTTCAGCTATCTCATCTACTGGTTTAATTTCCTCAGGTACTACAGGAGCACTATCAACTACTGTTTCATTCTTTTTCTTAGCTTTCCTCCCTTCTTTTTTAATATCACTAACAGTTTTAGTTTGCTTATTAACATAACTGGTTGTGATTGCATCCAGATAATCATCATTTTCACTGTAGTTTATATTGGGTCTATTCCTTCTGGATCTCCCTCTACTACTTTCTGGAGGCTTTGGTTCTGGTGGAGGCTCATTTGGTTGAACTTCTAATCTTGGTGATTTTGGACCTATTGAATCCAACTTGGCCAGCTGAGATTCAATTTCATCTCCAACTGGTTTGACACTCTCATGTGCTGGTGATGCAAGGGTCTTATAAAGATCATAGACATCTGAGCCAGGTATTGGTGAGGTTGCCTTCTTGGCAGGTTCCTCTTCTGTATTGTTTTTGTGATGTTTTTTGTGAGATTTATGATCTTTTTTATCCTTTTTCTTCTCCTTCTTTGATTCCTGAGTTATTCCAGCACATTTTATTGTAATCTTGAGTCCTTCATGTTTGGGTGAACATATTGTTTCTACAGAAGGACTCTTCTTGTGATCAGATCCAATATCAGAGTGTGTGTCAAGAGATGAGTGTCTGTCAGAACTAGGTGATGTGAAACCTTCATTAGAATCTGTACTCACAATTCGAGATGTTCCTTTAGATATTCGTAAAACAATTGGAGGGGGCTTTCTTTCCTCATTTGTATCCTTACTTGTTGATGGACTTGACATAATATCTGCTTTAATTGGAGGAGTGGATACAAGGGGACTCTGTTTAGGTGAGGAAACTTTAGGAGATGACATTTTAGGTAATGATTCATACCGTGAAGTGAACTCTGGTATTGGACTATTACTGCCATCTTCAGCATAATTAATCACCTTATCTCGATTGCGAACCAAGTAACGTTTATTTGGGGGTTGAGTATTATCAGCAGGCACTTCTTCCTTTCTGGAAGCTTTGGTAGCCACTGAAGTTCGCTTTCCCTTAGACTTCTCAGAGTTCCGTCTAGGCAACTCCGGTGATGATGAATCTCTGTTGTAAACACTTCTTCTCTTTTTCTTCTCCTTGTTAGATGAGTGTTCAGGTGATAAAGGTGCAGCCGGAACTGGAGGAGCATAGGTTATCTGTGGAACTGGTGGGTACACTTCAGTATTACGTGACTTAAAGAATTTCTTAGGCTTTGGTGGTGGTTGTTCTGTTTCAACTGCTGGCACTGTCAGTGGGCTATTTTGATCTTGCACTGGCTTTTTGAGTACACTACTTGGATATGCTGAAATATTAAGACAACTTATTAATAATTAACACATTGATTAAGTATGTGAATAATATGAATCCACAAAAACATTGCATAAACATCATAACACAACTGCATCCGTGACAATGTCATTTCAATTCAACAAAATAGGTACTATGTAGGCATGTATGTACCTACATAAATGTAACTTTCACCTGTGACCACTCATCTTCATAGTTAACAAGAATTTAGATATAGTGCATAACAAAGTTACAATGTAAAGTAGATACTTTATGGTAATTCAAGGTTGTACGCGGCTGACGATTGTAATAGTGAATGTTCTTACCGTAAGGAGCGCTCCTAATAGACGTGAAGCTAGTGATTCCCCACTTGCCCACAGTCCCTGCCGAGCGAGCGGCTGTTGGACAGTTACTATTCTCCCTAAATAGGGCACTATCCAGCGGGACAGCCACGCTGCCGCCTCGGCCTCTGCCCCAGCGAGACATTCCGATAATTTCATCAAAAACGATGACACCTGCACTGACTCGTTCCAACTATCGCTTGGTCGAATGTCAGAGCACGCACGACATGCCGAATTCCGATCAGAATTTTAACTTATAAAGAATTCTATTAGTTTATTATCACTTTTAATACAAACACTAGACTTTCTCCGTATGAAATGAAAACACAACCCATAAAGATAACACACCCGCCATTTTTACAGGAGCGAAGTACTTTTCTTCCCAGAGACGCACTCGAATGTGTGATTAATATTAAGTGAGCGGGATCACCTAATTACTATTACATTATAATTAACGATTCTCTTTGAAATTCTGAGGTAGATATTGAGTTTAGAATTTAACGTTTAGAATGACAAATAAGACACAAATTGCGATGTTGTCATTTCATATCACAAAAGACGCCATATTGGCTAAACAAGATAGGTATATTTTTACCACCAATCAGAACACGTAAAGCGCGCATCGAACCATAGAGTAAAATGAAAGTACTTTTATAGACTTCACAGTCTTTGTCTATGCCGATCGATTTTTGCATAGATACATTATTTGATTGCTTCTAAATTTATTTTTCTATATTATAATTTTTTTATTATTAAATTTTGAAATCGGCTCTTCAAACAGAGATCATTTCAGTTTGTACTTAAATAACTATGATATAACATAACGTTTAAAAGAAGAGACATATGACACTAGCCTGCCGAAGCCAAGTCGTTCAAAATTTTAAAATTCTACCCCCCTGTCGCTGTCAAGCCGATAAAAAATTGTATAGGCCATAGGTACCTAAATAAGAATTGAATGTCTTGTAGGCTCACAATAACTCCATAAGTCACGGGTTGCTACATTAGTTGCATCTATAGAAAACATTTGATGCTTTAGGCACTAATTAAGTATAATGCCGTTCTGTGTGATCGGCTAATGCAATAGGTAATTAGAAAGGAAAACTGGAATCACAAATAACAACCAAATTTGTTTATTTTCTGTAGGAACTAAATATTTTTAATATAAAAGGTGTCAAAAACAAGACGTCATGATGACGTACGAAAATGACAGCTTTATTCTTTACACGACGAAAGTGATAAGGGTTCCTACACATATTTTTAACAATTTACAAGATATTTTTCTCAACAATCACTTGACATTGGCGGAATAGTTTTACTTAAGCTCATCGCCATTAAATAAATAAAGGAAAGGAACGAAAGTGATAAGGGGACAGCGAGGAATCCAATGGGTTTCCACATATTTTTAACAATTTACAAGATATTTTTCTCAACAATCACTTGACATTGACGGAATAGTTTTACTTAAGCTCATCGCCATTAAATAAATAAAGGAAAGGAAGGGAAAGTGATAAGCACAAAAGCAAGGGAATATAGATAAAACACAAAACAGAAGTGCCGTACCTACTGTTTTGTTCGAAAGCAGGTGCGGGTACCTACTTACCTACTACTTGACATTGTCAGTCTCACCAAATAAAAATAACACGCGCCCCTTCACAAAATTTGTTATGCTGAATTTCACTGAACTCTATGGAGTTAAATAAATAAAAACAATATACTTACAGACAGTTAGAAAAAACATTACAAACAGATTATTTTATGAAATTTTGTAGGTACTTAGAATTATGCTTGAGTCTATCTGAGGATGGAGTCAAAAGACAGTCGAGGGCACTCCTCGTACTTGGTGTTTGGGTTTGATTAGTTTGTATTGATGAGAACTAACTTTAGAGAGCACAACCCATCTGAGTACCTAGTGCGAGTTTTTCCCTGCTGCCGTCACAAGTCACCGCGTTGACGTAAACGCGGATTTGTATAGGATCGAAACAGCGCCATTTGTCGGCTCGAGTATGGCACTATTGTGATCCCATATATATCTGTGTTTACGTCAACGCGATGACTTGCGACGGCGATTTTAAGTAAAACTCGCACTGGGTTGTGTTCTTCTCGTGCAGCTCTTGCACTTTGCATAAATCCACTGAAAAGCGTGAAAAATAACAAACCGCCTACGCACCGCTAATAAGAGGAAATTTAAATAATCTGAGATAAATTTGGTAGGTAATCTGAGATAAATTAGGCCCGGGAAGGTGGCAGCGCGATGTGGCTGGCGCTGCCTTGCACAGCGAGGTCTCTAGGGGCGGCGTCACAGCTGCCCCGGGGATGTGCCCCGGCAAAGTGTGGGGGGACACCGGTGCGTTCTATCAGAGTACCCGGAGTCCCCCCTGAGCACTGAGAATGGCCACCGGGGGGGTTTTAGTGCGGTAAGAATCCCACATACCCCGATCTGCCTCTCCCAGGGCGGTCGGGGACCTTTTGAAGGTTTCCCCCTCATCAACAGAAAAAAAAGATGTCAGATTTTCTTAGGTTTCTAGCGTAGCGATAGCCAAAAATGTTCGTAGTCCAAAAACGACGCCTTAATGTGCTCTCCGAGGCACGGAGATCTCGCGCGGTCATTCATCCAACTAAGTAGTGGCATGAGTCGGGTTGCTTCAATTCGCTGATCGAATGATATGCGCTAAAAACGCAATTAAATAGTGTGCCAAGTCTCACTTAAGTATTTGGTCGCGTGTCCCGGCGGCAGCGGCTGGTTAGTGCCAGAAGTGAATTACAGTGTGATTACTTGAACAGCAGCCGCCGTCGTTATTACAAAGTGGTTTAACAGTGTTAGTGTAACAAGCGACCAAGTTCTAATTTCTCTTTTCTGTCCGGGCCAATACGAAATTACTTATTCCTGTTAAATCACTGCACTAAGTAGTGCAGTGATTGAACACCACGAGCGGGTACGTAAGCACCGTGAGAGAGTTTAACCATGTCCCTCCTGCAGCTTCGCCTACGAGGCAGCAAGATTTCACTTAAATATTTTCGACCCACTTTTACGGTCGAAATTTGGAAAACCTTGTCTTCTAAATGTTTACCTTCACCTCACGTAAAACAAACCCTCGAAATTTTAGGGCTCTAGGTCCAGTGGCTTAGGCTGTGCGTCGATTCGATACTCAGTTAGTCAGGTTGAATTTTATATGATTATGTACAGATTAGCTGTGCCGGGCATACGTTGTATTGCTCTAATTTTTTTGGGGTGTATTACCCTTATTTAGGGGTATGAAAAATAAATGTTGGTCGATTCTCAAACCTACCCGATATGCCGCAAACTTTCAAATAAATCGGTCCAGCCGTTTCGGAGGAGTAATTATGGTAAATAACATTGTGACACGAGAATCTTAATCATATATTGATATCATACTCAGCTAAAATCAATTAAAAATATTAAAATACCTACATATGCTCACGCCTGTATTCTCTGAAGGGGTAGGCAGAGGTGTTGTAATCACAACACCCACTTTTCACCAAATATGATTAAGTGCCAACGTGACAGATGGTGAGTCTATCGCCGTCTCAGACACTTTACATACTTCATTTAATTACTTCTCAGAAATATGCAGGTTTCCTATGATGTTTTCCTTCACCGTAAAGCACGTGGTGTGAAATCACTGTACATAAGTTTTTTAGAAAAACTCATTGGTACAGGCCCCGCTGGGATTCGAACTTGCGTCGCTTGCGTAGCTGGCGACTGCTCAAACCTCAAGGCCACCACCACAACTTTTTTTATCCTCCCACTAATAGTACCCACATCTGCTTATGTAATAGTACCTATCCTTTAGGACCGTCATGGGAAAACGTGAAAATTTTACTAATGATACCTACAGCTTTTGTCAAAAAACTTTATAAATTGATTTAATATCTCACTCTATTGTTCATTGTCAAAAAAATTCCGTAAGACTGTAATTTTGTGGAAAATATTTTTTAGCGATAGGTACATATGTTAGTATTACGTATTAGATATTAGATTTTTGCTAGTTAGCTAGATAAGTACATAGGTACCGAGAAAAATACGTATACCTACATGTTATACCTACACTACAGTGTACCCTCAATACGGATGCGTAACCGTGGGTTGCCATCTTTTAGCGGGGCTCATGAAATTGGCAGTCGTAAACATAGCTCTTCGCCATTCGCCGGGCCACAATAAAAGTGGAAGGTCCCAACGACCCTCGCTTTATCCCCACGCGAGCACTTTTAATAGTTTTTCATTACTCAAGTAGACGCCCATAAAAAAGAGTATAAAGTTTGGGAAGAAAATTGCATGTCTTGCATAATGCTCCGTGCCTATGGAGTTCTATAGGATCGTAAATTTTATACGCGAAACAAAATTGGGTTTGGGCATTGTTTGTCGGGAATTATTTATGACCATAATATGGGTGCCTGGCGGGTAAATAAAAGTAATCCCAGTTGTAAGTTACATATTTATGGTGGGCTCCCTAGCTTATGGTCGAAACACACCTTTTTACTCAGAGGTTCAGCTGATCGTAGGCCCGTTGGTTAGTTAGGTACCCATATATTGAGAACGTACCGTGCTGTACCTTAGTATGCCTATTTAAAAGACATTTAATCATAAGGGATGAACCTATTTGCGTATTTATTTGATGACTAGCTGTACATACATATGCGTCAATATCGTCCATACTTCAAAGTGCCTAGTGTGAGTTTTCTTAAAATCGCAGCCATAAGTCATCGCGTTGACGTAGCGTAATGCAGATTTGTGTAAATCAGAATAGTGCCATGTATGGTAGACAGATAGCGCTGTTTCATTCCCATACAAATCTGCGTTTACGTCAACGCGGGGACTTGTGACAGGGCCAGTGAAAAACTCGCAATAGGCCCATTTTTTTATGTGGAAAATCATTACGTATTCACTAACCACCGCGGGGTTAACGAAAGGGTTATGTAGGACTCGCGACTAAATTCCACGGTGTTCCTCCTAGTTGCTTAGTGGGGTGTAAGTGCACGTGTCATGTCTTCAGATGTTTCACCGTGACCCCCCACCTATAAATGAGAGTGATTTGATAAAAAGGGATTGAATGTAGTTCATTAAAACACATAAAGCAGTATCTTTTGTGTAGGAGAAACTAACAAACATTGATGGTTGGTCCATCTTAAGGATTACTAGAAGGTAAGGATTGCTACCTAGATATACAATAATAATATGTTGATACCTACGTCCAAAAATGTACGTGCGTGAAATTGTACGTAAAGTGCTAAAGTGGTAACATTACAGACATAGACAGGTAGGTACTTTTGTGGGAGTTATATTCTAAGTAGGTATTATTACTATCCTTGATTAAGTAAGCTGATTGTCATCATCATAATCAGCTACTTGCCTTAATATAAACGATGAGCAAAAATTCAAAACTTACGCCTACGGATTTATTTGGCTTACGCAGATATGATTTTATTTTGTTAATTTTGATGCTCAAGTGGTTTCCCCGGAATACCTTCTCAAATTTTATCTTTACTTACTTTTGGTATACCTACGATTTTATATGGCCCTAAATCACTCTATGTATCTCCAAGAGCGCTTTGAATTCCTCATATCAGATCTACACCCGGTCCGAAGTCCAGAGAACTCCTGCAAAAGTATAATTATTTTCTAGCTTCTACTGCAAATCTTTTTGTGTGCAAGCTGTTCGTCTGGGAAACTGTAGGCTTCAAAATATCTGAGAGGTGTCCAGAATCATTAAACCAGGTATTTTATTCATTACATACTTATGTTTGTATTTTATGTAGGTATCGTAGTGTATTGTGTTCGTTTTGTTGAAGTATATCGATATTTTTTTTCTTAAACTTTCACCTAGATACCTATTCCCCGTATCTATTTCCACTATCTTCTATCTTTTGCAGCCAAAGGTTAGACTGCCTTATGCTTACATGCCTACTTTCTTCTCATAAAAAGTGGTAAATTCTCGAGATAAATGCCTTGCCAGGGCCTAAACTAAATAAATATTTTTCGTTTTAATTTTCAATACAATATTCCTTTATTATATTGTTTCTTTGTGGTGTAAGTACAATAAAAATGCGGTCTTCTTCTCCTTTTAAAATCTGAAGAAACGATCAAAGTTTTTCATTAACTCAGAACCTGGTGATATTTGTTGAAATGAGGGCATAAGAGGAGGAGGGCTTACCATCAGACAGATTGTAAGTATACCATCGTTAAAGTATTTATGTTAATATATATTTTGTATCATATATTACATACAGTGACAGTGTCTATCGCCGTCCCAGGCACTATACGTCTTTGAATTACTTCTCAGACATATGCAGGTTTCTTCACGATGAGTCATTGGCACAGGCCCCGCTGAGATTCCAAATTGCGTCGCTTGCGTAGCAGGCGGCTGCTCAAACCATGCATATGCATGGGGCTACCACGGCTCAATTAATTAGTGATTATATCGTATATAACCTAGTGATTCTTTCATAGGTAGGTAAGTATATTTCCTTTGGAACTCAGGATTCCAAATGTGCTGGGACTCGTGAGAACTAAACAATAAAAACAACTAAACTAAATAAAAAAAAAACTAGAACTTGTTTAACTCTGTCTCTGATAGGTATTAAATAATGCCTTGGATCTATTCATACCAATCATTGTTATCTCAGCTACATCATACTGTGACATCACAGGATATATGACTTGTGTTTCATAACATTGTCTGCGTTTTCTGTTGTAACAACAGAGTCAAACAATCTGATTTACAGTGTCGTAAATCTCAAATTAGCGGTTTACGCGCGTTTTACGGCACATTGCGTGGAGCTGAACTAATCAGATTCTGAGATCGATAAGTTCCCATCTCGATACCACCCTCTTACAACATTTATATAGCCTTATATAACGTCAAAAACAAGGGTAACGTAATGGAAAAGCGGACATAAAAGTACCCTGAGTGCATTAAGGTTTTTGTGTTTGAATTGGACACAACCCTCGTCCACCATGTGCAAAACCTATGAAATTGCTATTTTGATTAGCTTCTCAACGACCACAATATTTACGCCAAAGTAACAAAGCAAGTATTAAGTGCCTGTAAAATGTATACCGTGAAGACAAAGTGCATGCTGGAGAAAAGTACCTATGCTTATTTCAATGCAGGGAGCAGCGTTGGTACTTAGAAGAACTATCTGTAACAGCAGGGTACTATGTTTAATATACAAGCGATATTTATTTTCAAAGCGCTTACTTCTTGGCTGTTTAGAATTAGGATGGATGGATAGGACATTTTTTTATGTATCGGTTGGATAGAAAGGTGGAGGCCCACATAAGCAGCCGTAGAGGACTTTTTTATTCCTGAGAAGAGCAAAAGTTTTAGGTTCAATAATCTCCCACTTTCAAACGCTCTATGGCGAGCAGCTAATCGGTGATCTAGATTATAGGCACTCTAAAATCAGCAGGAGAGCAATTTTGACAAAGGCGTATTGACGCTCTATCTAGTAATAGTAGTACCTACTTTCTTTGCATTTCAATATGACTTCACCATCTTAGGCTCTTGGTGAACGTAGGTCAACAATATTTGCCTGCTAATTATACAGAGGTGTAATGCTAGGTACGAGGCGGCAAGGAGGTCGCCAGTCGGAAGCAATTAATTTCAAACGAAAGATCTCATTATGGCCCTAGGGTAGTACCTGGGATGTATCTGTAGTAGCTAATATATCTGGAACGGTGATGGAATCACATCTGTCACGTTGGCACCAGTGCCGTAGATAGCCTTTTCTGTGTCCTGTGCGAGTTTATGTTATACGTATGTAGGTACCATAGCTAGAGCAATTATATGTATATTTTTTCAGCCTGAATAAAATAAAGTATATATATAGTATTATTTTATTCAGGATGAAAAAAATAAGCAGAAGGTCCTGGGTGTTGGTGGACCAATTATCGAATATTATGCAAACTGAAAAAATTATAGTCATATCCGGTTTAACTATTCTTGCGCCCCCCAGTCTACGCCATGTGCCTGGGCGTCGGTGCGTCCACCCTATTTACGGCACTGGTTGGCACCTTATCATCTACGGTGAAAATGGTGTGTATTGTAACATCTCTGCATACAGCTTTGGTTACCCTTAAAGGAATAGAATGAATGAGCTCTCTCTCGCTTCAAACCCATTCTAGTCAATTCCACACATTTTGTCGCTAACGGTCTTAGACAGAGTCGGTGAGATGAGAGATGGTGAGAGAATGAGTTGCATGAAAAGGAATTAATGAAATTATATCATATTAGGACAAATAAATATTAAATTCTACATGATATGTTATTTAACGTTTTTTTAAATTGTAAGTACTTAATGGTATTATTAGATAATTGGCAAGCAGCATGTCTTACGGATTACACGAGAACATAAAGGATAAAAGTCTGGAAACTGCAAATTTGTTACATATAAAGACTTTGCTTCTTACCAATTTTCTTGATTCTAGGTCACTGGGAAATCTTATACCTTTAAACGAGCAATTCTTGTATATATATATATATATATATATATATATATATATATATATATATATATATATATAGACTTTTATCCAGACCTTTATCCTTTATGTTCTCGTGTAATCCGTAAGACATGCTGCTTGCCAATTATCTAATAATACCATTAAGTACTTACAATTTAAAAAAACGTTAATATTTATTTGTCCTAATATGATATAATTTCATTAATTCCTTTTCATGCAACTCATTCTCTCACCATCTCTCATCTCACCGACTATAGAATCTGAATCTCGGAAACGGCTCCAATGATTTTCATGAAATTGTATGTTTAGGGGGTTTATATAAGGGGGTAAAAAAGATCTAACTAGGTTTCATTTTTGGAAAACATCGTTTTGACCATGTTTTCAGGCACTGAAAAACTCATACAATATTTTTACAATACGACATTAGTTTTCGCCTAAATCTGTCAAGTTATGGTAGTACAAACGTGAGGCTTCCAGCTTACGGGGCGACAACAAAACTAGAGTAGGTACTCCGGTTCGAGACTGACAGACGGACCACGAAGTGATGTGATACTTATTATCCATAAGGTTATTTTTGTTTTTGATCCTGTACCAAGTCAATTATTTCAATCTATTTAAAGGGACAGCCAGATAAAACATTGAGCAGTTTGTAGTGTAAGCACTTAGGTAGGTGGGTACCCACACGCAGTTTATTCCAACACTTTTTATCGTGGACGTCGCAATGGCTTTTTTATTTTTATGACCGACGTGCCCGTCTACTTCAATTACGTATTTATGTAGACCTCATAAAAATGTTCTACATCTATGTATTACTTAGATAGAGAGGTATACCTACCTACCGATCTATTTGTAAGTAAGTAGGTATAGTTATTTTCCTCGCATTTGAATATTTACAAAAATATTATTCATCACAAACCTGATTAAAAAACATATTACAAGAAGAACATCGATAAGCAGAATATAATTGTTAATTAAAAAAGCAGATCAAGAAAGTACAAAGTCAAATGCTTACGTCACAGTGCTACCGTGCTACTAATGAGGAAAAGTGAGGTAAGGTATCCACGCATTCTCATCACGCCCGCCCAATTGGGGCAACAGTTCGATCATCAACAGGTTAGGTTTGCACCGTCGATTTGTTGTTGTTGTCAACAACGTGTTGAAAGGAAAATTATGAAAAAATACTTTTTTCGAAATTTGACTTCGCATTATTTTCTCAATACCTATGGTAGCACGGCTCAAGTACTGAACCTATACGTAGACATAGGTAGATACTGTATTATAGAGTAATCCCCATTAAAACTACATGGCACGAGGCGGTAAGTAAGTACTTAGGTATTTATTAATAACTTTGGTTTTTGGTTCCATATTCCATAGCTCATGCCTAGCACGTCGCTGGTGCATAATATGTACCTACCTATGTAGGACCTAGATACTTTCCTAGTTTGTTTGTAGCCAGTACATCATCTCCCTGGCCTTATCCCATGTACTGTTGGGGTCGGCACTTGATTCAACCCGATGTGGCTGATCACTTGATTTTTATACGAAGCGACTGCCATCTGATCTTCGCAACCCTTTTAACGAGGAAAAACTGTGATCTGGGTTAAACCAGTTGTCAGACTATATTAGGCCTCCGACTGACCTGGCACGACTGCCAAAGATGATATATTGGCAACCGGGACCGACGGCTTAGCGTGCTCTCCGAGGCACGGAGGGAACTCGGGCGGTCACCCATCCAATTACTGGCTAGGGCTAGAGTTGCTTAACTTCGCTGATCGAATGATATGCGCAATAGCAAATGTGCCACGAGCTCCTCAATTGTTTGTAGCCAGTACATAGCCAAAAATTACTGATATTGTAGTATTGATCCTTTAAACTGATAAGGTGGAGTTTAATCGAACTGGTGCCCAGCGTTATCGTTCAACCAAAATTTGGTTTAAGTATTCCATATATTTTTTTAACAGGTATGTTCTGTAAGGCCTCAGCCATACAATGAACCTTAACCTTCTTTCTTCAAATTTAGTTTTTGAGATAAATATTTAAATCCTAAAATAAATTATGATGTCAGTTAAGTTAGGGTCAGAGACTGGAGTGATATAGAAAATAATTATAAAAAGTAAAATAAAAGTGAAAACGATTTAAATAGTTCGGTCCCGGGTTAGTTGGCGGCCCAAATTCGGGGTCGCCCGCTACAGTACCTACCTACTACTAAGGCGATAATCAAGCGTGCAGTCCGCCTGATAGTAAGCAGCTACTGCAGCCTATGAATGGATGCTTTTAGGTACACCAAGACAAGTGTCACTCACGCGTTACCCTCATTATAAATAGGTACTTACGTAATGAAATCGCTGCGCAAACGTAATGACTGCTCTATTGCTAATCCTACCCTACTTGGAGCACTCGCAACCTTGCTCATCGGAGGAACATAACACTACTCAAAGGTAGCATTATTTAGCAGCGTAAGGTAAAGTAGAGTAAGAGGTACCTACAGTCCCCAATCGGGCAGCTCCAAAAATCGTTGGGTTCCTATACCCTACCTCTTTTAAAATTACCTACTTTAAAATGTTCATTAACGATTATCAATACTGACCATCCACTTTCGACTCAATCTATGTCGAACGTAATCACTCCTTCGCTTAGATAGCCTGAAGCCCCTGTAGGTATTTGCAACTTTTTTTATTTTAGTCTCGCACGATAGTCCTTTCTTTTGAAAGCAAAGACACTCAAAAAGTTAAATAAAACTTCCTACGCTGGCCATGTTTTTATGAATCGATTTATCTTTCCCCTTGACATGTGTTCCCGCCTTAACAGCAATGGCGGATGAAAATATCGCCTCTCATTCGTTGCCCTCCCCGCGCTTTCTACGCACATGCGCTTTTGAAGTGAACCTTTCCAAGATGGCCGAGCTTTACTTAGTGACAGTTTCATCGAAGCGAAATTTCATGTAATACTATTGGTTGATATTTTAGTATAGATGAATGTGATTGGTCAGAAACTAATGTAATGTTTCACCATGTTGTTTGTTTTAAGGCGAAAAGCATTTTTTTTTAGTTTTTGCTTCTCAACCGGTATGTCAAAATTACGTGTTTCATCAACCGGTTTTGTGTGAGTATTTTGCCTATAATAAGATAGATATAATCTACTTACGTACACAACAGTAAGGTTCGTATGCACGTACAAATTACTTACTCTGATCAGCTCACACCATGGCTACAAAATCCTTCAAATTCACTGACCACATATTTTCTTTCGACATATAAGTAGCTTTATAAACACAAACACAAAATTTAAATTTCTAGGTAAGTAAGTATTTGAAAACCGTGTTTAGGGTAAGTGTTTCCCTCACAGACTGGCAGAATTGAGGAATCCCACAAAGGAAGGAGTTAATAATAAATTTAACTTTTTTGTGGACAGAATCCTTATAAAATACTTAAACATAGGGACCAAAACTTTGCAATGAAACCACGAACTGTGTATTGAATGGAAAGGATTGTATCCTACAGGGCCGCATTCTAAGTTTGGTATGAGAATATTCGCAAGACGGTGGGGTAGGCAGGTACTTACCTTGCTGTTCTACTGCTTTAAATAGATATGATTTAGGTACATTTAGGTAAGTAGATAGGTAGACCTACGAACCTACCTTTGTGTGATAATGGTATTACAAAAAACAAAATGAATCTACCTAGTAAGGTACCTATTTGTTGTTATTACTATTACCTAGGTACTTACCTAGTAGCTTCTTAGGTACTAGCCACGCAAAGCATGAAAGAAGTATATTATTGGATTTTATGGATTTTTTTAAATAAGATTCTAATATGGACAGATTTTTTTATTATTACCTATTTAGTTTTATAAAGAAAATAATCTACCAATCGTCATTCAGGGACAACGTGCAAACGTGGTCATGGATAGGAATTAGGACCTAGGTAGGTACTACGAGAACAAAGGTACCTACTTTTAATTTCTATAAAAATGTAAGTACCTTACTACTTACTTACCTAAGTCTACTCTAAGTTACTCAAATACGGCTCTGTTATATTTTTATTTATCCTTTGGTCATTCATAAAGTTCCTCATGATTACTAACAATGCTCAACGATAATCACTAGTATTGTTGAACCAAATGTTTATTGCTCGTTCTTTGGTTATAGATAATAAACGTTTGAATGGCATTCCTTTGATAATATATTTTACAACATTGTTTGTATTTTTAAGCAGTTGGAGTAGGTAGGTACGCAGATGTTGAATAAATTATACTTGAATTTAGATGTTCGGTTATCAACCGATATGGATTGGTTCTACATAAACTTGAGTTAATTCCATATCTCAAGTCTTTTTGTTTTATTTTCTGACTAGTGGGAAACCTTCAGAACCTTGGTCTAGGTACCTACCCGACCAACCTAGGAGAGGCAGGTCGGGGTATGTGTCATACTTCCATCCAATAGCCAGGGTCTAAGAATTTGGCTACGGTATCCCCTTCCTGTCGCAAGAGGCGACTAAAAGGGGGCTGGAGGGCCTGCTGGCGGTGGTCGGGGTGGGAGCTTTGACCACCGAGCCGCAGGCCCGGGAAGGTGACAGCGCGATGTGGCTTGCGCTGCCTTGCACAGCGAGGTCTCCGGGGGCGGCGACACAGCTGCCCCGGGGATGTGCCCCGGCAAAGTGTGGGGGGCACCGGTGCGATCTATCAGAGTACCTGAGGATGGCCACCGGGAGGGTTTTGGTGCGGTAAGAATCCCACATACCCCGACCTGCCTTTCCCAGGGCGGTCGGGGACCTATTGAAGGTTTCCTCCTTGTCAATAAAAAAAATAAAATGTGTCATAGGTACTTACCGCACTAAAACCCCCCATCTTCTGTGCGTAGGGGGGATTCCGGGTATTCTGATAGACCGCAGCAGTGTCTGCATTTTATGCTCAGACATGGAAACTTTCTATGGTTGTACAGAAGTGTGAGTGCCTGATTGTAGGCAATCATTTTGTTTCGTGTATTGCTATTATAAATGTAGTAGGCGTTTTATTGATAATTTTATTTTGTGCTTTCTTAACGAATTAATGCTGTGCCTTACGGCTTAACCCACGTAGGATTTATAATACATTTATAGACCAAAGTAGGTTAAGTTACTCTTTTATCACATCAGCTACCTGCTAGTAAAAGTCCCGTTAAGCCGTTTCAGAAGTAGTAAGATCAAACAGACCAGAATTTTAAAAGTTGTTGTTTTTTAAGTACGAACATTGGTACATAGGCTGTTATGAAACTAGTACTTAGTGTACTTAGTTTTGTGTGTATCTAAGTATAGGATTTTGTAGTTTGTTTTATGATTTACGTTGGTAGGTACTAACTTACCTACTTACTTAAATATATTGTAAGTATTATCTTTAAGTAAGTAGATTAGATTTAAGAAGTAGATTCCTTACTAGCTATTCCCGTCTACTAGTTACCTAGAATTAACTGTTCCCGCGGGACACGCAGTCAAAGATTTTGTAAGACAATTTGATTCATGACAAGCGTGGACTGATTACGGGAGCCCTTACATGAGCTTTTATTGCCGTGATATTTTGATTCATATTATGAGACAGATGTATTTGACGTGTAAACATCTGTCACTGTCACACAACTGAACTATCATTGCACTAATAGTTCATGTTTGGGTGCATGGTTACATACTGACGTGTACTTAGGTAGGTATAGTTCTCTCTCTCTGTATGGCGCCAGACAGAGACAGAATCATAAAGTAACCAAATGTAAAAACCATAACTTGTGACGGAAGCTATAGGTATAATTATCTTTGCATGTGATTGACACGGATCTCCACTCCAGCTGGTGGCGCTTGTCACTATAAAGTTAGTTATCAACTAAAATAATTAAGTAGGTACTTACTTACTTACACATTTATTTCACGAACATGAGTCACACATGGTGCCACTTTTAAGTAACCTTATTTAGGGTTTCGTAAGAACCTCGAAAAGAACCCTTTGTTCCTATAGTCGGTATTACTTTGCTGTTCTTTTGAGAATATGTGGAGGAATCCATTATTATGTTTCTACTTACTGTCAGATTATCATTATTTTATAGCGAGCAAATTAAGACCGGTGCGATCTATTAGAGTACCCAGAGTCCCCCTGAGCACTGAGGATAGCCACGGGGGAGGTTTTAGTGCGGTAAGAAGAATCCCACATGCCCCGACCTGCCTCTCTCAGGGCGGTCGGGGACCTAGCATGTGGGCAAAGTAGCATTATCCTCAGGCTTCGCTTATAGACACGATACAAAATGTATGAGAATGACATAATATGCCCAATATACCAAAGTAGGCATACTTTGTCATTTCCATACATTCCGTATCGCTTATTATATTGATAATGATTATGAGACAAACGTACCTATATGACTTGTAAAAGCCTGTCACTGTCACAGAGTTAAACTATCATTTCAATAAGAGCATGGTAAGTACTGCTGACCGTCAAAACACCATTTCCAGTTACCAAATAACTTACCAACTTAAAGTGTGCTTTTAAAAGTACAGACCTAATCTTGTAGATGTCGTGACAGTGGAATGAAAAGATGGAAAGCATGTTTTAAGGGTACTTTGCCATTTATTAGTTAGAAGCTCTTACTACAGATGTCGCTAATATTTCCCTTGTAAACTAAATGCAAGTTTAATCAACAGATGGCGTTAAAATCAGAAAAAAAATGGCGCAGTATTCTTAATTTAACCGATTTAAAAAAAGGAGGAGGTTATCAATTCGACTGTATGTTCTCTTTATTTTTTTTATTTCATGTATGGTTCAAGGTGTAATGATCTGATGAAGAATTTACTGAGTATAGAAATATTAATCAAATACCTTTTAGCAAGCCATTCAAAATGATTTTTTTAACTCTTCTCGAAGTTTGATTTGGAATATAAACTAAGAACCTACATAAAGTTAACAATATGTAGTCTAGTTAGTTGCTACTCTCAGTGCTTTCAATTATTATAGCTTGATGGTTTATATTGTATTAAAACAGATAACTCGGTGGACGTTGTCTGTTGTAATATAGTGTAGAAAATAATAGATATTACGCTGTTCTTTAGTTATAAATAATTTTATACATATTAGGTACTTATTGATAAATATATTAATATTAATGGCTCTAGTAGTGCCTCTCACGTTGCTGTGCCCTAACAGAGTTTATGTTAGCTTTGCATGGGATACTATTATAATTAAGATTATTTTGTATCGTACATGTAAGTAACATAAATAAAATAAAAAAAACAACTTACAGCCTCTTAAGATAATCCTTGGTTTGAAAGTAACTCCATCTCTTTCTGTTATACGAATTTAAAATGGGATACATATAGTTTTAGTCCGAGTATGGTCTAGTCTTCGTTTAAACCATGTTTTGTAATTAGGGGGATAAGGTCGGCCTCATTGTCATTTATGTAATCAAATCAGCATATTTAATATGCAACAAGGGGCTAGCGAAACTGCTTAATTAAAATCGTACATACCATCTCAAATATTTACAAAGTCCAACGAGTTCTGTAAGTCCCTCATACTTATTTAGGTACCCTCGTAAATAAATCAAAGTGTTCGTGATTTCCGTTGTATAGTTCGCATTACGCTTGGACCCTTTGTTTGACCTCCCCATTGCTGGATTACATTGAAGGAGAGAGGTCATTTTCGCACGGTCAGTTTTATAGGGGTGAGGGCATTGAACCCCACAGTTGAGTCCATCTTATTTAAATGGGGACTTAGATTTTCGTTTCTAGACACGCAGACATGGACTTCACGAATTTTACACTAATACGTACGCAGCTATATAGTGTCTAGTGCGAATTTTCTTAAAATCGCCGTCGCAAGTCATCGCGTTGACGTAAACGCAGATTTTTGTATGGGATCAGAATAGTGCCACCTATGGACCAACAGGCGGCGCGGTTTCGATCCTATATAAATCTGCGTTTACGTCAATGCGGTGACTTGTGACGGCGGCAGTTAAAAACTTGCACTAGGCCTTCAGGTCCTGTCATGAGTAAAGAACGCGCAGCAGAAAATAGTGGGTTACTACACATATTTTTATCGGCCTCGCGCCATACTTAAAATCATAAAACCTACTGCATATTTAAAAGTAGTCATTTTATCTCGATACGGGACCTTTGCTTAGTGTCGCGTTATTCTCTAAAGTTTCTCCGTGTCGAACTTTACGATGAGCTTTGTTTTCAATAGAAAATTGATATGTAATCCATAGGGGAAGAGGTTCATTATCGTTTCTTTAAAATCGACACTCGGGGACGTGTGCGACGCTGAGAAATCTTAGTGAATGACGCGGCTGAACGTAATCATACTCAATCATTAAATACACTTCACTAGTCCTAATTACGTTCAAGCTTCGTGTTTATAATGTGTACCTATATTAAAAAAAAAACTGTTTGAAAGTAACATGTAGGTATTTAAGTATGTAGTAGGTACACACTGAAAATTCAGACTTAGTTCCCAGTTTTCTATTTATCCTATTTGTGTAATAATAATTCTGATGATATATTTATTTATTATTTCATCAAAATTCAAGATTTGTTAGTCGTATCTATTGAAGGAAGAATTGTTTATTTTTGTTTGAGTCAAAATTTAAACCGATTTATTAATGGGCAAATGTAGAGTGCTCATTTTTTAAATAAAATAACATAAGTTTATTCATTATTTTATCATGTTTTAAGTAATATCTTATTACTTCAGATACACGTAGTGCTTTAATTTTCATGCAAGCCAGCAATTGTTTAAGTTAGTGATCGTAAAATTGTCAGTTGAATCAGAGACGCTGCATTGATACCTGTAATTTGTGGGGTTTCCAATTTACACTGAACATCCTTTCAACTAGTGTTTAATTGAATCTTACTTACCCGTATTTGCTAATAATATACTCTATGATTTCATAGCACACAAATTGGCTGGTCCTAACTTTAAAAATATCCTGCAGGTTAGTACAATTTTATTTCCTTAGACACAAGATACTTACTTACTCGTATATCCTTTCTGATAATAGTTTGTCTCATATCTGATATATTAGATATCTCCTTAGATAGCAACTCTTGATGTTGACTGGGGCCCTACCATGACGTCTTATTGCCATGATAGTTTAACTCCTATTATGAGACAGATGCGTACGACGTGTATAAGTTTGTCACCGTCACATAGTGGGACTATGATGAGAGGTTATGGTAAGGCCCCTGGACTTTTGGAGCAGTATTCGATCTTATACGTTGAAAAAATAGAAATTAATATAAGTAGGTATGTACTTACATGTTTTTCGTATATATTAATAAAATTGTATTCTGTTAACTTTTACTATTTGTACAAAGTCAGTTGCTTCCAAGCTCGTAAGAGGTTAGATGAAATTTCACGAGAGAACTCCAAGCAGCTCTGAGTATCACATATCATAGGTTAATGCCTGGTTCAAAATGATAGGGGTTTAATTTCCTCTCAGAAAGAGGTTTATGTTCGCAATTAGTCTCGTCTTCACATGGTAAGCGTAAACAAACCCCGCTGCATTACCGGCCACTAATAACATCGGCCATAACTCCCCGGTGGGAGCCGAGAGGTATAATTACATGGCTGGAAGTAATCGTTAAGCGTCCTGGACCTTGCTAATCAACGGATTTATGGCTAAGGAAATGCGGGTCGTCTAACTAGGCACCTCCTCTAGTAAGTAAGTGGACTTGAAGGCATGGGAGGTGGGGAATTAAACCAGTTTTAATGGAGACCACTGTTTTATTTCCTATTAGTTTCTGCTCGCTACTTGGTCTGTGTGATATAAGACGGTATAAGAATATATCGAGATAAAATGTATTGAATGGTACATGAATAGATTTGGTTTTTTAAGATGACGAATATGATGAAAAACGTAAATGTTGTTTTTAGAAAGTTTCTTGTTCTGCAGGTGCCGCGAGTTATGAGCGCTCAGAGAACTAGTGGGTGCATGTATTCTGATCGCACTGTACAGACAGCCAGAGTCAGGCTCATAAAATTACCAAGTAGGTACTTACCGCGCAATCAAGGTCAGCGCTCATAACTTTTTTAACTGACTTCAAAAACGGAGGAGGTTTCTCAATTCGACCCTATACTATAATACAATCTGTTTTGTTTTCTTCATACAAATTTGATGACATGAATAATACAAAACTTTGTATTGCATGAACATACAAACACAGACAGAGAGAAACACAGTATAATGTTGATTCTGATATCAACATAAGGTACCTATATTCTAAGGTATTCACATGACGATTATATGTGTTTCTTTTTAATTTAAAGCAAATTATCCAAAAAAGAAATCAACGAGTTTCTTTTTTACTAAATAATCATTTAGAACTACGTACAAAATAATCACACATTTTTTGCAGTCGGTCCTTAAACTGCTTAGAATTTAAGATGAGTGCCCTCCTTTACCCTAAGATGGGATTCATTTGGAACTCATCGACGAATCTCACCCTCCGGAAACAGGCACCCCCATTGCGCCCCCGCATTCAGCATCCGCCATATTTACCAAGAGTGGGACGGATGGTTTTTATCCATTTGAGGGAGCGAGACGGCTGGATGGGGTGCAAAAGGGAATAAGATATGAGTCGGGCTGAATGTTAAGTACAAAGGAGGGTGATTTTGGTCTTCAACATCTCAAACTTGTGTCATTAGCTCGCCTGAAACAAATTAATGTTTATTTTTTAAATCAAACGTTACTGATGCCTCCGATATAATGAATATAATATAGAACGTTGTATTGTAGTTGGATATAGTTGATAAGTATAAGTGTAATCTATACAGATAAATAAAATTTAAGTGTTCAAGTTACCTAACACATTTTCACTAAAGCATATGAAAGTATATAGTGCACTGACATATAAGTCTTTCTGATTGTTCCAGCTAATTTCTGAAATAACTCGATCGATTTTTTTGGGACTTTCACTAGCAGATAGTTGATGTTACGGGAGAACTTAAAGAACTTTTAATTAAAAAATGGGTTCCAAAAACAAAAGAATTAAATCATGTAGAGTTATAAATATAGTTGAATGGGTTTGTCGTAGTTTTTCAAGCATGATGAGTTTTTTAGTCATGTTATAATTTCTTCGTATAATAACTTCACGAGGAAATCAGATTTCTTACACAAGCATACAAACAGTACGGTAGGCAGAGGTGTTGTAAGAACAACGCCCACTTTTCACCGATGATGATGAATTGACAACGTGACAGATGGTCTAGTCTATCGCCTTCTCAGGCACTATACATTCGTATTTGAATTACTTCTCAGACATATGCAGGTTTTCTCACGATGTCTTCCTTCACCGTTAAGCACGTGTTGTGAAATCACTCATTGGTACAGGCCCTGCTGGGATTCGAATTTACGTAGCAGGCGACTGCTCAAACCCCGAAGCTACCACGGCTCTATAATTCCTTAACTATTTATCGAGAAATATAACCTTCAAAGATAGACAACCGAAATACGCCGACGAGTTTTCTGCTCCAGTCACATCAAAACTTGATTATGCATAAGTAGGTTCTCAATGTTAGTGTACTGTTGGAATAAGGAGAATAAAATGTCGTTATAAGATGATTTCCCCTTCTTACAAAAAACCAGTCAAGTGTTACCTTCAAGTTGGCAAACGTTTATAGCCATCGTTATCGAGACCATAACTTGTAGACATTTGATCGCATTAGAGGGTGCATACAGCGAGTCTACTGCTCTTTTTATATCACATAGAAATATAAGTTGAGATAAAGATAAATTTCAGAGGGGAATATTAGAATTAGAAATAAAAATAATATTTATTCACATGAAAAACAAAACAGGTATTTTTATGGTCACATATTTCACCCAATTTTAGGGCATCTAAATATTAACTTTGTTACCTGCTTAGGTACCTACTGCAGCTACATCTTAACCACATTTTAATATTAAATATAGTAATGTTTATATGTGAGTAATTACATAGTAGGAAGGGCGTGCATCCCATATAAGTAAATAAGCACTGCTTACCATATGTGATGACTATTCAATGTATTGACATTCGTGTTGTGTATGTGTGTGTTACCAAAACGTATGTACCTACGCGCCACATTGGTATGTAATTAACCTACCTACCTCTGAAAATTTAATGCACGCATCACGCAATGCATCCAATAGGTAATAGGTATACATCTTTGGTCCGAAAAAATATATGTCAGAGTCTAGATTTTTTTATATGCGTCCTAATGTAAGAAAATCCTACACATTTCAAGGGTTCAGCTAAATTTAAAACATTAATTATATTATTTCAATACGATAAGTCGTTCTCAGGTGGGTCGAGTAGATAGGAGCTCTATCATACAATGTATTTGTCTACCTATAGACTGACGCGAAATCTAAAGAGGTCTTACGTTTAAGCTGAATAAATCAAGGGGATTTATTTAGAGAACGGCACATAACGTCGGGAAGGGTCGCCCCCACCCTCCGCTCGTATTTAAATGCAAAGACACGATTTTAATCAATTTCTTTAAGAATGCGCATCTCGGCTTACTCATAAATATTTAAACGTATCATTCAAATACATATTGAATTCAAAGGTTATTTCAAAGTATTTTAACGTGTGATAAAGAATTGTGAAATAATACAATATGCACTTTCAATGATTTAAAATGCTAATTAAGGGTTATTGTTTTATGGCATCTGCTTATTAACTGCGTCATTAAAAATCATAATTGTGCAAAACATTTTTATGGACTGGCTTAATTTACTTGGGACACAAAAAGTGTAGGTACTGCATTAATGCATTGTTACCAACACTATGTAAACGTAACCTATACAAATTAAGTGCATTCAAAGATATCCCCAGAAACAATAGAACCAAAATGTAGTTAAATATTTAATGTAGAGTGCAGTTACCTACTATTTGCATTGACATGTATCAATAAGTATAATAAAGTTACTCATATTTGCGATCCAGCATTTCACAATTACATTAATTAAGCACATTAATTAACAATATATGGATGCAGATAAGCAATAATGTGTCAACCCGCATAAACTTGGTTTTGAGAAAATGGCGTCTTAAGATGATTGTATACGTGATTTAAGATTTGTTTTATGACATAAATCCATTTTTTACGTACTTTTATGTTTCAGATGACTTGAAACACTTTTTTAGAATGTTAAATACGTGATGCATTATCAAAATATATCAAAACCTTTGAATTTGACTTTTTGTGGGTTGACACATTATTGCTTATCAGCATCCATATATCCAAAGTAATCTAAATGGGCAATTAAACTGGCACGTGTGCTTGATTGCGTCTAGTGATTAGTGGGGGGGTTAATGATACTAACCAAGAGGTTCCTGCGACTGTTTAAATAATGCGGGTGGGTTTATTCTATGTTAATAAATTTTGTTTGTCAACGAGGGATACGTACCTACTTAAATAGTTAGGTTTATCAACTAGATTGGTGAATGAGTTATTGCATTTTGAATAAATAACATATTTATTTATGTAACATACCTAAATCGGTGTTTTAATCTTGGAAAAACCCGTATGGGTTTATGTAACGTTTTGTATTATGTATTTGTATACACGAGGAGCTCGTGGCACAGTTGTTATTGCGCATATCATTCGATCAGCCAGATTCTTACCTCTAGCCAGTAACTGGATGGGTGACCGCCCGAGTTCCCTCCATGCCTCGGAGAGCACGTTAAGCCGTCGGTCCCGATTGCCAATTTATCATCTTTGGCAATCGTTACAGGTCAGTTGGAGGCCTAAAATAGTCCGACAACAGGTTTAACCCAGAGGCAATCACTTCGTATAAAAATGAAGTGATCAGTCACATCAGGGTGAATCAAGTGCCGACCCCAACAGTGTTTGGGATAAGGCCAGGGAGATGATGATGTTTTATGTATTAAATATAATGTGTATTATTATTTACATTAAAATAAAAACTGAGGGAATTACTATGCACATACTCCAATTCAAATGTAATCCAAAAAACTGAAATTCAAAGTCTCTTAACCAACGCCACGAAGATACAAATGCACCTAAGCATCATTTTTTTCTGTTCTCACCATGTAAATGTGTTCGTTAGTTTACGACGGCGGCTCCTAAGTGAACGCATGGTATAAGTTCAGTATAAGCTAGTTAGTATGTGAGTATGGTAAGTGTAGGTAATGTAATGGCTGTGTCGGGTCGCAGGCAGCCGCCCTTTAATGGCGTCGTAATTGCGAGCTAAAATTAAGTGTTATTTTTATGGTGATTTCTGTACTACTACTAAGTTGCTTTAAGTAGGCGTAAAGCGTTTTATTAATTGAAATAATCGTTCTATTGTATGATTGAATGTGTTTAAATTGTAACCCATATAAGTGGGTGGGATAGTGGGAACACTTTCGTTGCTAATGATGCAATACAGTCAAGCTGTTTACACATTATCTGGATTGTTATCTAGTTCCAATATCTAAGTTCGTATTCTTGTTTATGTAATTTCTGTTGATGTCAACCTGTTCGTATAACATGAATATAAATAAAGGGAATATGTGTTTCATTTTAGTTATATGTGTACTTAATGTGGTATAAAATTAATAAGCTGGTTGGGTACAGGATGGTCGACATTTATATCACACATAAGCATGACGGATGGAATTTCCAAAGTTAAACTAGGATATGTATTTTTGTAACCTCCTGCGATTCGTCGGAATAGTTACATTTTCTGTTGAACGTATCAAACATTTACAGTGGCTGGTTAGAACAAGAAATTATATAGGAAATTGTTATTCCTAACCTGGAACTAAATAGACTGACGATGGAAACAGCCTGTAAAAAAAAATTCATGCAATTTTTTTACTTGCGGTGTGATAATGATTACCGTAATATTATGATTTGTCTAACATATAAATTACTTACTTAAGTGGTATTTTTTTATTTAATAAATGCATTATTTGGTATAAGCACGGCAACCATTCCGAAAACAGAGAAAAACGCAAAGTAAGATTTATGCGCGTAGATATATACGTACCTGACCCCTGGAAGGGGTTAGCGGATATTTATGGCTCGTATACAAGTCGCGTCGGCGAGCGCATGTGCGAACTTCGCCCGTACCCCATAAACCGGCCTGTCATAAATTACGCGCAACTTTGTACGTGTGCGCCGCGCCTTGCACCTACGACGGCTATGCCTCAGTCGTACAGTCACTGCACTGCGAAATAAGAAAAGTTTTATTATCCCACTGATCTTAAGACACGTACAAAGTCGAAGGAAGATATAAATTAATCTGGTAGTCTGTACACGAAAACCCTTTTAAATTAATCCCCTTAATGACTCGAATATCAAGCTAGAAACTACTTACTTGTTCTTATTATTTTCATTAAGACATTATAGTGTTGAGAATATACATTCGAATTGAATATATATTTACATCTTTGATCAAGAAATTAACAAGCAACTTGAATAGGGGTTTTTCTTTCAATGTGATTGTGGGCAATTGGAGAATTGGCTGGTCATGGCACATCGACGTAAATATGACACATTTCACAGCATCTTACTACGTCTTTAGAACAATTTGTCTTCGGCTCGTGGTTAATTAAGACCCAATATTTTATTCTAGTAAAGTCTCAAGACAGTTCAGACAATTCATATCTGACTTAAGTATTTGGACGTGGTTGATTCACTTAATCTTAGGCGAAGACTCAGCTGAAAAGTACTCAAATAAAAAATATACTATAATAGTTAGCTGATTAAAACCACATTTTTCGAGCACCCGATGCCTGCAACTTCCAAGCAGCACACAGTGATCCTGAAAAAGAATAAAATTAAATTATCACAACTGAGCTGAAATTAAATTAAATAAAGTTCTGAAACATTATCTATCTTTACAGCGAACCCGGAACGCGTCCAACAATTCCATCACATCAAAGGAGAACATTATCCCTTCTTCCATTGCCATAAAGCCTTATCTTGGAGAAAGCAACGCGGCGCAATCTACATAGAGCTGATAATAGCAAGTCTACCCTAAGTGGACCCCTCAACCGTTCCCTTCCGTGGATGAATTTGGATGTTGTAATGAAAACAGGAGGTCTAATTTCAATGGACGCGATATAAGTAATCTTAGAGGAGCACAGTGGGCGGTTTACGAGCTCGGGCGGAAGGCTTTTATATTTATTAAGTAAGTTGGGCTTTTGGCTGTATTAATCCACCTTTATGGAGGGGTGACCGGGCGCCTGCTGACGATGGAAACCAGACCCACTTACGGAATTGCGAGCCACTTCGTACACTTCCCCCATCGCTTAGGCAAATGGGTGCTTATGTTTGTCTATACGTATTATGTGTAGGTACATTATATACCCACGGAGATCTACCAAATATATATGCAATTAATGGACGTAACTGTATACATATGCGTACCTATCTAATAATGCTATACAATTACTTGGCTATATACTGAATGCAACTGCTGAGTACAAATCAATGAACATACGTACACGTTAGATATCTTTATATATCTACTTTATTTCCTTCGACACAGATAAAAAGTTAAATTATTGACCGAACAATCCACTCTAATATTATAAAGTGTTTATGTATATCTGTGTAATTTTAACGTCTGAATAGATTTGAATTGAAATTTGTACTATACAGCTTTGAACTATTAAAAATCATGAAGCAGACAATTCCACGGGCAAGCGCTTATAGCTTGAGCTTATTTCATAAGAAAAACAAGCAGTTATATATTTAAAGATATGTTCATAATGAACATTCCGCGTGCCGTCGCCGTCGGCAAAATTTCGAGCGGTCATAAAACACGAATTCAGATAACTAATGGAATTGCGGCCGTGAATATGGCGAGCCCACTGATTTTCCATCCAACGCTACACGATTTAGTACACCGCAGTTAGTAGGCCATGGACCAAGGTTCATGTGCTGACATAAATCTCTGCGTGAATGTCAACATATTTATACATAATTCATTGGAATAACTCTTCATTAACTTTAAAGGAGTACCTAAGGTACTTATCTATATATTTTGACTGTCTATTTTATAAATCTATGTCTTTAATTTAAACTTTTATTTATTTGGTATGTAGGTATATTAAATAGGATGTCGTCACTGGGTCGTTTTATTAACATGCATTTGTTTTAAAAATAGATCGAAAAATGCCAATTCTTTAAACTGACTTCAGAACATGCGTCTACTTAGTTGTAATCGTTCGGCTATATTTAATTTAAGGCTGTATCCAGTATATTAAGTTCTTGGAAAACAAATACCTAAAGGATTGTTTAAATATACGTGCTCTTTAAAAAAAATAGGGCTACCTAATCAAAATTCCGTGGCTTATATAGTCCACGACTAATTAGCGGGCATACCTTTACGCACACGTTATCTGTACGCATACCTAAATGTATATTTTTATATGGCAGCCCTCACCGGATCGCGGCGTACGTGAACGTTATCATATTTTTACGAGGCACGTGAAAACGCGCTTTTTTATTACGTCGGGGTTTTATTAAGTTTTCTAGATTAGGAGCGAGCGACCGATGGAAATAGGAAATTCCTAAGATCACCGCCACGTGTGATCGTTAAGGGGAATAACGCTCGACGTATAATATAGTCTTCATACAGGTTTTAAATTAATAAAAATCTGAATATCAGAAGGATAGTGGGCCAATGTGATTGTGGTATGTTATCTTATATAATATTTTGGATTTTGTGTGTCCGACCTCGCACGCTCTGCGAATATTTCTATTCTTTTATGTTTGTTCAGATCTATGTTTCAAATTAATTACTACGTAAACACATTAATGCAATAAGCGATTAAGTATGTTCTTGTGATATTTAAGATATTTGACCAGTTTCAACTATCCTAATCTATTGATGTTCTAGTAAGAGATGACTACGGTGCAAGAAGGTAAAATGTTTATAGTTATTTTTTTTTGCTTTTGATGACTGCCAAAATTCTTGTGAGCTGAGGAGAAACAATCAGCGCTATGAAGCGTGAAGGAATCGCCCAGTATTTATGGGAGAAGTTATTGTTTGAAACGTCTAAGTCGTAATTCCGCGACATAAACCAACAGGCTTCACTTCGGTCCCCTACTGCCACCCTCCTACCCGGGATGCTGTTTTTCCCGAGCGAAATGGCCCGTTTGAAATTGTTGTTTTATGGAACTTTTTAGTAGTTGACTTTGCCCGGGAGGAAATGTATAGCACGGAAATCTTTATGTACTTTACCAACATATATTATCTATACCTACCTATTTTAATATAAGTAAATACAATTTTTGGTACAAGGAATTCGGCCCGAACAAAAAATAAGAAAGGAAACACATCTCAAGAAATATTGAAAGCACGAACCGATAAAAACTCAAAATAACGACCTGTCACAAATAATATACAATGAAATTATCTCCACCATTTTTAAAGTTGGAACGCGTTCGAATACTCGAACGTGATTGGTTGCCGTTTGACAGCTGGGTGAAATACGCCATCAGGCGGCACCCAGCGGGTGACTACATGGTACCACTAAAGTCCCCTAATGAAATTAAATTCCGTACGTTTTAGATTTGCTCGTAAATAATCCCGAGTGTCTAATCCACTGATTAATGAACATTGGGGAATTCACTTATTTTCTAATCTCCTGAAGTGATGGTATGTGTTACAACATAGTTACCTATACATATTACACTTACCATACATATTATACATACCATACCTAAACATATTACACTTGCGCCCTAATGCCAAAATACCTACAGATAATTAGAATATTTTTTGTCGACCTACCGAGTCCAATAATGTATAAACTTATTTCTTATTTATAAATATTTCTTAACGATTATGCAGCAGCATTTATATTTAAAATAACCAGTTATATCACCTTCGAGAATATGTAGTATTAAAATAGTATGTTGCTACCAAATCGGTAAACATGTAGAGTCAATAACAACTATAAAATGAGGAGACGATCACTAGACATTTTTATGACAGCAACTAAGCAACAAATGAGGACAATATATCAATTTGGACAAGTCCGACGCTGGTATGCGGCTATGACGTAGCTCACATAGCTCATTTCGAAGGTTTTTAGATATGAGGCGTCTTAGGCACTTTAAAAGCATTTTAGATAAAATAGCTTGTGTGATAGGCCTGTGGATTTAGTTACAACAGAATTACAAGTTTACGACTAACAATATCGTGAAATAGCGTCTTACGACATCACTTATCCTAGGGCTGTCGATGAACTAAGAAAATTCTGAAACAACTTCATTTTCTTTTACTACAATAAGAATAAACAGTCTTTATAATAATAAACTATACCTATGAGGGTTAGGTATATCAGTCTACGAATAAAACGAGAATCATACCCAGTTTATCTTTTCAACAGGTTCAACAGTTTTTACAGCAAATGAATATTTATCGAAGACACATACCTAATTTGCATTAGACTTTAATATTATGAAATAATTCAAAAGTTATTTTTTAAAAGCAAAGCTTTCTTTGGCAGCCCTATAATTTGTAGTGAAGGACTAGTTTAGTGAGCATGCTGTATGACACTTCAAATGCCATCGTCCTGTGGAACAGTGAAGGTAATATGGAGTGACTTTTAAGGTCAAACGTCCTTTGATACTTTTGGTTGAGCGTGAAACTACACTTTAGAACACGAGTATTCTAATAAAGTATTTAGGTAGAATTTGAACGGAATTGATAGTTATTAGATATTAGATAGAAAACTGCATGAGGAAACTGCATACATTTGAGAAGTAATTAAACAAAGTATGTACATTGTCTGAGATGGCAATTGATTTAACATTCCCTCGCGCATTTTTAACATTTCTGCAAATCCCTTTGGGAACATCCTTAGTATGACGTGAGCTAAAATACTATATAGATACTAGGACTAAGTCATATTTAAACTTGTTTTGCGAGGCCGATTCAAACGCACTAATAATATAACGAGCCCACCCATGTTTTAAAATAATAAAAATCGAGACATATCCGAGAAGTGTAGGGCATAAATTAGTGATGTAACCGATATGTTACCCGGAGCTATCATAAAATACGAGTAAATAATTTTAATAACGAAGACAAAACAATATATATTACTGCTTACCCGACGTTACAGATTGAGGACCCGGTATTAATGTGAGTGGGTTATTTATGGAGCATCAGCATCAATATATTCACGGATATCTGCAGTTAAGATACCGTGGTAGCCATGTGGTTTAAGTAATCGCCTGCAATGCAAGGGATCAGAGGTGAAATTATACCGACCTTTTACATTAGTAGGTTCATAAGAGCTCTGTCTACGAAGAATGAAAAAAAAACCGTGAATCTGCGTAAATCCAAGAAATTCAATCATGTATGATCAGAGTATGATAGACTGTAATAGACTTCACGCTTACCATCTTACTTAGACGGGATTGCGACTGGGATTTAAAGAACTGCGCTTATAAGTGGATGTTATAACATCTCTACTCCACCCTTAGTGGAAGGTGTGTGAAGAATTACATTGATAAAAATATACTTGAGTAGTATAGCGTTTTAAACCTGTTTATATAACATACACATAGCTTTCGTCCCTAATTTAACTCGATTATCTAAAGAGCATAATATTACTTAGTTATGTTTTAGCATTCCATTAGTAACATAATATTTAAGTGGTCACCATGGCAGAATTCTGTCGCAACAATCGTCGTCGTAATTACCATAATTTTTTAAATTGCCCCAGTGGTTCAGAGCCCATTCGCTACACACTAATCTTTCCTCTTTATAATATTACTATATATTTTGTTTAGGAATCACTTAAGAGTCTGAATTCACACAATGTTAACTGCTTATTAGAAACCTTGTAAAAGCGAGAGTATACGACTCCAAGTTGCTCGGTAGCCAGTCACCATAATAAATCTATATAACTATTGAACATGATTGGATGGGATTCATTGGCGATCATCACTAACGTTATCATACCTGTATAATGCAATATATCGATATTAATTTAATAAGTAAAAATTATAGTGTTGCACTTTTTGTGTTGAAAAAACATTCAACGCTTAATTTGGTAACCTACTACGTAAAGAATAAATATTTACTTATGTTTTGTAGAAACAATATATTTATATGTACCTGCAGAATAATGCAGGGAGGTATCGCATCAGAACTCTCTAGGCTTGTACACCAAATTTAATATTTATATAATAAAGAAACAATATATTTTATTCCACACGTGAGTTTAGCAAACATTTCCACCAAGCTGCAGGTGTCCACGAATCAGATATTAATAGCTATATTATTTCAGCATGTCAATCTTCACGTCGTATCTGTCTTCATAAAACCCTATTTCAGTACGAATCTAATATTTTTCTTGCGACACATGCGCCTCGATTCCATGGAATGGGATAGAGTTTACGATCCAATATTTTTATGCAAAGTACGTCGCCAAATGTGCCGCGTCGCGTCGAAAAAATACACAGCCACGTCCTTTCGCACGTAAAAAGGATGCGACAAAATAAATATACACGAAGCCACCCTTTTTGTCCATTAAACAAGCGGAGGTTTTTTCTGCTGCCTCCATAAAATGTGCCCCAATAAATATGTAAATCTACCGAGAAAAAACGGTGCGCTCCGTCGAGAGCGACCCGGTTTCACAGTTTCACTTTCAACTGTTCGGCTTAATTGGTACAATTGCATTCAAAAGGCTTCTCGACTCACTATTTATTAAGCCTCGTGTTCCTCAAATGCCAATGACTTTTGTCTTGCGAATACGTCCTTTTATTTGCTTGACATTTTTAGTACCACCTTTAATGCAAATGAGATATTTTTTTCAACAAGATTTCATGTCATACCAACAAGTACTGAAGGATACATGTACGTATATGTGGTAGTTCCTTTGCAGTGATCTTAATCTCCCCCAAAATTTGGTTTTACAGCACTTCTTATGCCGCCTTTTACCCCTTTTGTAAGCAAACCGTTGGTTATCCCTGAGCGCCACATAAATTGGTATTAGCATCAACATAAACATCTTGTATCTAAACGAGACTGTAGGCTGTGAAGGTATCAGGAACTAATTTAACCTCACGCTCTCACTAAGACAACAACCGAATGTAGGTAAGTATCTACTGTACATTTTTTTCACCCACAAACTCTAAATGTAGATTCATAGAAAATAAACCACTTAAGTCAGACTTACGTATAATGTATAAAATATGTTCAACATAGAGCTCGCAGTGGTTTTGTTTGTGAGAAGCTGCATCGATCCGCCCGGGACCAGAGAGGGGGATCGACCGCCCAAGATTTGTCCTTCATACAACACCTATAACATTAAGAATACTCAAGTATAAAGTATATACATAGCCTTTAAATGACATAAGATAAACACAATGTAAAAATATTTTTTTCTAGGTTCGGTTAGGCTTGGAAAAGTAAACCTAAATGACGATTTATAATCAACCTTACACTTAGGTACCTACCTATATATTTTTTTTGATGAAATATTTGTTATAATCTGTATGACAGTTTAACAAGAAGATATTAAAAATTAAGCTTGAAATCAGTTGATTTAGAACCTTAAGAATTTACAATCCAAGTAGGTACTTAGTACTAACGAAAATGTACATTCGAGGAGCCGTAAAAAAATGGCGAACGACCGACACTGAACGCCGAAGCGCTACATTTTTCCTTAATGAATGGTATTGATCGCGCTCGGCTGTAAGCGAATAATTTACGACAGCATTCCCGGGTTCGCTCGCGTGCACTGAAGGTGTGTTATTTATACTCCTTTTTTTATTTATGCCCCCTTTTTTCGCAGCTCGTAACGGCTGGCTATAAAGGGGACGTAATTTTAATTTCATGATTGGAAAGCTCGATTGGCCGGTTATGTGACTTAATGAGTTTATGGCGGCAATGAGTGGACTATAATAACGGTCGTGGGATCGAACAATTTAGTGTAATAATTGTGGATTCGGTCTGTTGCTGCGGTGTCGTTACTCTTTTGATGGAAATTATGATTTTATTTCCATAAAGTATTTATTTGTGATATTTCCTCTAATTACACAATAAACTACATCAGACGTGGAGTAAATCTATGTCAATCTCTATTTTATTCCATATAAAAACGTATTATTGGAGAATTGAAAGACTTTTATTTTTGATCTTCACAACAATGGCCCAAAAACACCGCTTTTGACGTTTTCAAAAAAAATACTTAGCTTTATGAATTTATAGCCTCCAAAACTACCTACATACTAAATTTCAAGAAAATCGTTTAAACTGTTTCCGAGATTCAAATTAATTAAAAGGTATTAGATAGAGAGATAAATATATAAGTTAAGTTACCGATAGGAGTGATGCTACCTTCACAATTAATTAGCTTTTTAAGTAAAACTTTATGGATCTAGAATTGGAATCAAGGTATCTATATGAAGTTGAAAGATTACATCTTTGAGATTAGGTATTTAAAAAAATGCATAGGACTGTACAAAGCTATTTAATCTCAACATACGTTTCCAGTAGAATGATTTACTAAGGAAAAACCTAAATTGAAGCGTGTCTCATAAATAAGTCCACTTGAACATTTCGAAAGAACCGACTCGTTCCCAATGTTCCCATACAATATTGAAAAATATAAATCTTCCCACCCCGCCTCCAACCTCTGTCTATTACTTTTTTCCAAGTCGTTAAATGTCTGCTTATGTATTCAGGGAACTAAATATTAAGTCTCACATACAGCATAACTTTACTGCTCTTGAAATAGGTCAAATAATCTATATATATATATAAAACTAAAAGGTGACTGACTGACTGACCTATCAATAGTGATCTATCAACGCACAGCCCAAACCACTGGACGGTTCGGGCTGAAATTTGGCATACAGGTAAATGTTAGGACGTAGGCATCCGTTAAGAAAGAATTTTGATTAATTCTGTCCCCAGGGGGATAAAATAGGGGATGGAAGTTTGTACGAAACTTTGTCTTATAAAGTATGGATGTAATATATTTTTTTGTGTTATTAATTATGACTATAAATATTATTTTATTCATATTAACCATTTTCTATTATTCATCGATAAAATTACAACAAATTGGCTCGTTTTTGTAACAAAAAATATTTAGGTAAGTACAATTTATAAATTCATAATAATAAAATATATTTCATTTGGCATAACTATTAATCTGTTAATACAGTATATATTATGCACCCTCAACGCGCTCTGTATACAATTTTGCAATAAAATAAGTACAGAAAAGTATTTAAAGATGTTGCAAAAAAGCAGAAACGCGCTTGATTTATACCTCCCGCCTTAAGAGTGGGAATTACGTGCGCACATATATTTTTTATTCCCTTTATTACTGGCAACATTGTTTCGTACCTACGGAGTCACTTAACAGATACATTACAGCGTATTAAATCGCGCGAAGAAAACATTGCTTTCAGTAAAAATAGTCGGGGATGAAAGGAAAGTTGCAAAGGAGTCGTAACTGGGAACATAAAGCTTTTGTATGGAATCTATCGGAATTGTTAATAAAGATATAGAGCGATGTAATACGAACATTAGTGACAGTTAACGACGAGGTTGACGGCCCATCGGATGAATGCACCCGTACATTTCTACTGGACATTATCCCCGTGCAATTTATCAATATTATGTGATCTATAATATTTGACATTGTTGTAGACAGACCACATGTTATGTGAACGACACTATTATTAGTGCCAGAAAATATCGTCCCTTGTATTGTTAGTTTTTCGCCGCATCGCCATTACGTACGTATGCTACATATGTATTTTATAAAATTTACTCTGAATATTATTTTACCAGACCTCAGGCATTTCTTGTGAGTCCGAAGATATTTTGGGCCGAAAGTTTAATTTGAAAAGGAATCTAGCCGAATGTAACTTAACCATTTCTGAACAAATGTAATTTTATATTTACAAAGTATCAATTGCTTCTTAAAAAATAAATTAGGAGGACATTACATTCCGTTTGTTCCCAACTATCATTTTACCTTCCAGATATAATCTACATAAATACATACCTAAAAAAATATATTCCACGGTACCTATATCAAGCGGGCCCATAAATGTCTTCGCCAGGATAATATTTTACGACGGCTTATGCGTCGAGAGGCGGGCAGAGCCTTATCTCCGTACACACATGTGCACTGACAGCCAAATTTATCGACTTAAAAATACCCACCCAGATTAAAATGAGATACCACAGTCAGTGCAAGGGCTTGATAAAATATTATTTTCAGAGAAACATGGGGAAAAAATCCTTATTTTACGGCGAGTAAATTATTAGGAGTGTATGTGTCATTTGGTTTCCTCCCGCGATGGGTTTGGAGATAACCTTCAGTTTGTATATTTTTAAACTAGTTTTCTTTAAGTACAAGAATTTTCAGTTTTTTAATTATTTCCATAACATATACTGTTTTAGTTTAAGGTAAAATAAAAACAAAGAGTTTATGAGTGTAGGTATTAAAACGAAAATGTTATTAACTTTTTCCTATGGGCAAATGGGGAAAGAAAATTTTAACAAGTTCGATGTGTAACTTAATAGAGCTGAATATGAATATTTAATCATATTAGATCTGTGTCGATTGATCGTTTCATCAATATTCCAATGAAAATGGCAGAACAATGGTATCAAAATATTTGCCAAGTTTTGTGACATATTGAGTGAACTTTGGAAATTTATAAAATAATAAAGATTTTCCGCGATCCGAAAGAGTTTTAGTCACACCTGGCATGTTTTTCTAACAAATATAGATAAAACGATATTAAAATGCGCGGAGCAACCTTCTGTACAAACTACAGTAGACGCGCACGTAGATAAAACATAAGTTTCGCCGAAAACTGTGAAAACAAACATCGACACAAAATCACATGTCCACGACGAATAACTGGGAAAATGTTTAGGAAAATATTTGTTACTAATACAAATATACGAGTATATTGAAACTGACAACACGATGGATTTCTCGGAACATGGCTGAGAATAATTGATCATACATACATACATATGCTCACGCCTGTATTCCCCGAAGGGGTAGGCAGAGGTGTTGTTATCACAACACCCACTTTTCACCGCATTTGATTAAGTGCCAACGTGACAGATGGTGAGTCTATCGCCGTCTCAGGCACTATACATACGTCTTTGAATTACTTCTCAGAAATATGCAGGTTTCCTCACGATGTTTTCCTTCACCGTAAAGCACGTGGTGTGAAATCACTGTACATAAGTTTTTTTAGAAAAACTCATTGGTACAGGCCCCGCTGGGATTCGAACTTGCGTCGCTTGCGTAGCAGGCGACTGCTCAAACCCGGAGGCCACCACGGCCTTATTAATTACTTAATAATTGATCAGTTTTAGGAAATTGGTCCTTTAATTTATATTAATGTTTTATATACAAGAACCATTACTTAGTACACCAACATTTTCAGATCTTCTCAGTAAAAGCAACCTTCCGATCCGAATGTATATTATTCTTCATTAATTAATCATGTTGTTCTGACGAAAGTAATTTGTCAAAACCCTTATCAAATAAAGATATTTTTTAATTTGATTATAAATCAAAACTACAAATGATATATCCACCTAGTTTTCTTTAGGAATTTCATTCTAACTTTGGCAATCGAAAGTCAAACTTAATTGGAAAATCAATGTCAATTAACAGACGCGACCTTCCGACTCGCATCATATTTGTACGAAGCATTTGATAGAGGTTGCGTCTGGATATTTTTCACCTTCCCACTAAAAAACACCAAAGAAAATTTATTCGTAGGTAAACTCGTAAGATTGCAATCAATCCAAGTAGATTGGGTGTAGTTCGATAGCTTAAGTTTCTGCTATTGTCGGCGCAGTCATGCAACTTTGTCTAGAGAAAGTAAGTAAGTACTCACGACGTTACAACGAAGATGTGTACATGACCTGACATCCAAAGGATAGAAATCTGCCAACATTGTATAGCCGTAGGAAAACGCGTATCTTTCGATACACGAATTTGCACTCAACTGCGAGTGGAGGGCTTGTCAAAGCCGCCATTAAAGATAAGTTTCTAAATTAAACGAGTTTATGCGAAACGCTTTTATATTCCAACCTATATAAAATATATTTTCGTAAACGTAACTCGTATGACAAAAGGTTTTTAATTAACCCGTTTTATTTAGTCAATTTGGGAGCAGACGTGAGTTATACTCACACTGAGGAATGTAAATGGACTGTGAGATGTAAATGTGGAAATATATATACCAAATCAGTTTTGTTATTTCATTAATTTTATAATAAAACTAGCTGTGTCCCTCGGGTTCATCCGCGCAGACTTAATGGATGGCTTTTTTTCGGAATCCTATTTAAAAAAAAATGCCTTATTTGCTTCGCAAATTATCTGATAATCTATCAAGTCCCATTATCCGGATAATTTTCTGGAATGTCTAGATCGGTAGTCGTTTCAGAGATTATCCGGAGCAAATAGACAGATAAACAGACAAAGGAAAAAAAATTAAATTGGATTTTGGTATAAGCTACTTTTGGAATTAGGTACCTACATACAGACACTGAGACGTGAGACAATTTTAATTTATGTGTATAGAAATGGACGCAAATGTTAACATACCCTTTGCTAACCCGAGAGCACAATTCCGTTGTCTAAGAAGCTTTCGTTGGTTTACTGTCTTAACATTTTGGTAGTAGTGACTATAGATATGGATTTCATGAACATCATCCCTCTGGCCTTATCCCATGTAATCTTGGGGTCGGCACTTATTTTAACCCGATGTAGCTGATCACCTGATTTTTATGTAAAGCGACTGCCATCTGAACTTCATAACCCCTTTTTTTGAGGAAAATCGGCAGTCTGGGTTAAATCACTTGTCGGACCTTCTTAGGCCTCTGACTGACCTGTAACGATTGCCAAAGATGATAAATTGGCAACCGGAACCTACGGCTTAACGTGCTCTCCGAGGCTCGGTAGGAACTCGGGCGGTCACCCATCCAATTACTGGCTTAGGGTTGCTTAACTTCGCTGATCGCATGACGTGCCACGAGATTTTATGAACATATCATTATAATTGACAAAGGTCTGGACATAACAACTGTTGCCTGTAAAGTTCACAATGATTTTTACTTCGAATTCCAAGCATGAGAAGGAAATATAGTAACTGCAATACACCTATACATTCAGATTAATGTTTTTTCTTGAACTCTTGTTCGCTATTATCTACTTCTTACTACATGCATATCTAAATATATATAACTCAAAGTTGACTGACTGACTGGACGGATCGGGCTGAAATTTAGAATGCAGGTAGATGTTATGACGTAGGCACCCGCTAAGAAAGGATTTTGATTAATTCTACCCTCAAGGGGATAAAATTGGAGATGAAGGTTTGTATGAAGCTTTGTCAATTTTAAACCGATCGGGCTGAGACAAGTCTACGCGGGGCACAGATAGTAAAAGTATATTACCACAATAAAAAAAAACATTTTTTTTTTCTGTCTGTCGGTTTGTTCCGGCTAATCTCTCAAATGTCCGGACTTTCACTGGGAGATAGCTGATGTTGCAAGGAGTAACATAGGCTGCTTTTATGAAAATAACTAAGGTTCTTCAAAATAAAGCTTACGCGGGCAGAATCGCGGGGCATAGCTAGTTCTATAACATAAATAATTTGCAAAGGTACATATTTTGCATATACAACTATCACGCCACGTCCCTAACATGGACATAATTAATAAAATAAGAAAATTATTCCATGACCAACTAAAGATAACCTGCTGAAAATTACTGCATTTGAAAACAGATTCATTGAGGGCTGCTTCTAATTTATTAGTTAGTTATTACAGAGTGTACTTGATTGATTCAGAAATGACATACGATGTCTAACGAGACAATTGATAGATTCTAAGTTATTGCGCAAATCATGTTCGGGAGCTACATATTTCATACTTGCTTTTAACGAAACACTAATCATTTCCGAATATCGTGAGCAGATTAAATTTGATAAACACTACTTACATGTAGGAATTGACGGTTAAAATTCGCGTAAATATGTACACATTTTTAATAACTGAGTAACATTTTCGAGTCCCGACTCGTTTGTGTTTCAAATTGAACTAACTCAGTCTGGCCACGACCGACCAAGCTATATGGGCCGTCAATAAACGTCTATTATGCCGTCTGCCATGGCCGGCCCAGCTGACGAATTTTAAACCTTTATGACCAGAGTCCCTTGACCCAATTCCTTTTATAAAACTGTTCATTTTTAATTGGAAATATCATTAGTATCAGCATAACAGCCGCAACATAAACCAAACATCGAGTCTGTGCCTCAGGCTTGTTGTTCCGTAATTGGTAGCTTCGGGTAGCAGTGAAAGATAGATAAACATCGTAATTAATTAAGGTTTTCGTTCGTCTATTTGTTGATTACTCAACGGATTTTACGGATTTCTTTATCTTTGTTAGAAAGTTTTGGTAGTTTCAGGAGAGTTACGACTTCCATGCGGACGTTGCACGACATATCTAGATGTAAGTAAACTTTTCAGGAGTTAAAATACGTTAGCCAAATACAGAGCTTAATCTGAAGAAATTAGACTGATATTTGTATGTTAGAGGTAAGTAAACAGTTACTGTCCAATTGTAATTTGACACCTCGTAATTGCGAAGAGCTTCAATAGGAATGCCGCTGTGTCGCTCAAAAATGTGTACAACAGCCTAATATTTAATAGCAAATATCCATCCTAAAGTCTCATACACACTAAATATTGGAACATGAGTACGTTAAGCCGGCTCAAAATGATGTAACGAAACGTGCAAACATACTGTGTGTATGTGACTTATTAACAGATCCTCACCATATTTCCAGACCGTACCGAAACAGTTTAAGTGCAAACTATACTGATTTGGAACATTCAACTTTGTTCGTATGAGTATAAGGTATTGTAACCTATTAGGTGGGATATTTTTAAATTGCATCCAGATCATCCGGTCAGCGTTTATTGCACCCAAGGGCAATTCGTCCGAGTTAACGTTTGACTAATTTGTGAAGTGTACCATTATAGAGGGATCATAAAACGAGGGACATGAATAACTGCCTATCAGCTGATAACTGATAGGAATGACGTCAACTTTATAATGGAATGTGGTGGTGTTGTTTGGAAGGTATTTTGACCTTTAAGGTCTTGACGGAAAGTCATGGTTATCAAATCTATTATATGATTTCACCACAAAGAATAGAAGGATCTTAATTAATAAATTTGGTTATTTAAAGATACTTACATATAATGTGTTATTAACTTTTAAATTCACTGTTAATTCGTAATGGAAGTAACTCACAATCACTTTCAAACGATGCAAATGGAAATCACTTTCACAGACATACTAGAGAGGTGGTAGTGGAACTTGAATAAATTGAAACAAAAGACACTTAAGGCTTTACTAGCAGCTCTCATTGACTTGGTAGTTGCATTGTGTAACAGTGACAGAATCATGCACGAAATATATATCTGTCTCATATAATGAGTGAAATTACCACTGGAGATAGGTTCTAGAGGCTTCTAATCAAAGGAATTAACAAGACTCGCGTGCACTTCATCAGAAACCGTCACACCTACTGGCCGCATGTCGGTAACTTTACCTTGAACCCTGTTTTCACTTTTCGCACTAAAATAAACGTGTGTTTTATAGCGTAGTCCAGTGTTATGCAAATTTGTAACGACAACAGTGGCATCGGTTTCTTAAAATAAGGAAAAAAGTGAAAGCCAGCCGTAGGGTACGCGAGCATCCTCCATTGTTCACATAAATATTTACGTTACGCCATGCAAAAGATGTTTTTACAACAGCTACCGAATTGGCTTTGTTATTTAAAACAACCCTTTTGCTAGCTTTCGGCGAGTTCTGTTTGTTTGTTCATATTGAAAGTGAAGTGTGCGTGTATCCAATTGGGTGTTAAAATGTTGAGCTTCCTTTTTAGACTCATCACGCAATAGTGATACCCTGATATAAGATAAATGTTTTTGAAGTTAACTTAAATTTTTCATTAATATACTGTGTAGTAAAATCTCATCTACGTCATTGTGGTTTAATAACCACTGCTAAGAAGTAAAAAGAGGCTCATTTTTCTGAAATACACTTCGAAACCAAGCCAAGGATTAAAGACGATAAAGACCCAATAATATATAACTCTCGTTTACACAAGTCATTGGAAAAGTATTTTAGAATGTGGCCGAAAACAACACATTATCATAAGCAAGTATAGTTATGTTGTAGAGCGGTAGCCGGCCGGTATTAAAGTTTACGACGGGGATGTGAGACCTCATAAAACTCGAGATAAATCCAATCGGGGACCCAAGAAAAACAATCCACTTCGTTTCGAAATTACCGCAGATAGAACGGAGACGGCGAGAAATTCTGATTCATGTCAAGAAGTTAGCTATTTTATTACCCATGCTATGTATACATATTTCTTTACTATATATATCTATAATTATTTTTAAAATCAAACGGAAAGTATTTTTTTTCTGTCTACCGTTGTATCTATATATTTATTCTCTTTGACTATTAAACCACTAATAATTTTGTTCAAAACAAAATGCAAAACTCTTTCGCTCTCTCTCTTTTAAACGAGACAGCCGCTAGTAAACGCTGATTAGTTAGAAGATGGCTAAATTTTACACGTGAGTAACAGGGTGTTTAGCTGAATAGTTTAAAAGTTGTGTTTATATCCAGACACGTATCCGTTATGTGTGAGTGGAAATAATAGGTATGTGTACATGACATAGGTAGGTGTAAGATCAGCTGAAATGTGCGACGTCTGGCCGCCAATTAGCGGCGCACTTCGCAAACAACCTGTCGAGGCTGTTCTGATGCACCGTACTATGGTAACGTCTACAAAATACTACGCGGCTTATTATTTAATTTGTATTATATGATAGAAAATAAACATGTTTTTCAGACATCCACAGAGTTCGGTCTGTCTGTTTCACCATGGCTAACGTAGGAATGTTTTTTCATTATTTTTTTCCAATAAAAGATTGGATCATAAAAGATATTTTTTTGTGTCATTTTGCATATTTACCCTTTTATTTTCCATTCTAAATAAATCTGTATGTATTGGAATGTTTCAGAAAACTTCTCGCTAATTAATACTTGTTTGCTAATATGTATATTAAAATGCAGTGATGTAGGTAATCAATGCGCGCTTTTAGTATAATAATTGCAATTAACGGTTAAATAAAACAATCAAGATTGAGTTTTTTTTATTGTATCAAATCTGAACATAATTAATTTTAGTACCAAAACGAATATAATATGATGTATGATACTTTTGAGGCTTATAAGAACGGTAATAATCTATATATGCTATTGAACAACCAAGATATCCTTACTTTATAACCAGGCTATGTTGCTCAAAAGAGTAATCAGAGGTGTTAGAACATCTACTTTTGAATGATGGTGGTGCGTCCATCGCGATTTCGGGTATATATCTCCTTGGGATATACAGGATAGTCCTTCCTACTTCTCCGTAAAAAAATAATGGTTAAGACCGCAAGGACTGGATCTCGCGATTACTAAAAGCCATCTCAGGCTCCATCATCTAAAATATTCGCACGTAACTGTTTTCCTATCGCTACAGACCAACTGAATGTAACCCACGGGCCATGGTAGGCAAGTTACTTTGTGTCTGTAGAGCCGAGTCAATACTCTGAGGAATGTGGCACGCGCTGACGTCCACACATTTATTGTTTAAATATTATAGAGCTCACCGCCTCTAATGAAGCCTACATTTTCCGTATGAGGAATAATATGAAAGTAGCCAGGAGAAAACCTGTTCTCCTAGATAGTTCTCTCACGAGGTAGATAGAGAAAAACACAATAAAAGAATATTATACTAATTTCCTAATATGTATCTTCAATGGTAGGCAGATCTTCAATTCAACGCAGATATATATTCAGAACTATGAAGAGCGTTTTTCTGCCAGGCATTTGACCGGTGGAATATGCTATTTATAAGCTTGGATCTTGGGTAAAAACCTCAACATTTTTTTACTATATGAAAACCTTTTTATTTTTCTTGTAACCACATTAAAAGGCTTCTTCCAAAAAAATTACAGTTCTTTCCAAAATAATTGATAAGGTGTACTTACCGTACGTTACGAAAGATTAACGTAACCGCTAAATGCATGAGTAATATATTCTTATAATTTACATCAAGTCTATATATTTTTTGTTAGCAATGGACAATATTATTAAGCAAAAACAAAATATTAACATTTTAAGAGAATACAATGAAATTTTTACCAATCTGGATATACCGTCGACTGATGCTGAAATATCGTTCATTATCTCACCTTTATCGTTGAATAAGTAAAGAATAATAATTGAGAAAAAGTATCGTGTAAGTTTATAAACAATTAAACTAATTAAAAAATGCTTACATTTACAATAAAAGTAGCATCATTTTATATGTAATTTTTTTCGCAGCTTGTAAAAGAGACGCGGATCCGTTAGTGAGGTTCTGAATATATTGTCAGTAGTGAAACTACAAAAAACGTAAGTACATAAACATATAGACATAAAATTAAAAATAATACGGTGCATGGTGTGGTCTGTGCTTTACAGCGGCACTTTACAAAACAAACAGTAGGTAGGCATACAACAAAGCACGCAGTGCCACTCTATTATAGAGCACTAAAGTAATTTTGTTACCGCACAACATATCTATAAAGTAATTAAACCGAACGGTGGCCCACCATCAAGCCATTATAAACAAAAGCTCACCATTAAAACTATATTAAACACCATCTAAGAGTATTCTGTGCGTTGATAACGATCTTTTTAAGACCAACCTCAATTACACCCAATAAAATCGCGTACGATTCACAAACGTAAAAATTCAAAGAAATATTACCGCGGTTTTGCTGATAGCGGTAACAATAAAATACATTGCTAGGTTATACTCCACTTACATACTGTTGCTAATGTAAACTTTGATAATTTGCTACCGTCGTACGTTTCGAAACATATTATGAGGTGAACAGACGTATAAAGCGTCATATCTGCCCACATTTTAGGTGCGTTGGCGTCTAATTGCTAGATTCCGGCTTGGTCGTACATATTTTGCCAAGTCCATTTTTTGTCTTGGGTGACGAATACTTTGACTGGTGTCATGTGGTTTATGTTTCCATTATCATGTGATCACTTCTATGATAAGAATAGATTAAGACATTATACGAGCTGAGAAATGTGGATACTATAAGTAGGTTCCATCTTATCATATACTTCGGTCTAACCTTAATACGGACTTAAGAAATAAATAATGATCAATGAAGAAGTATACGTCGACTATTCATGAAAAATTTGTTGGTAGGTACTTGAAAGATGTAAGGGAATAAGAAGAGACCCTTGTCCGTGGGGGCCTATTCTCTCCATCATCAGACGTGAAATCTTCGCAATTCATGTTTGATCGCGTTTTGTATTATTTCAACGCAGAAAAAAGGTCTACATTTCATCATCCGCGTTTGATTTTACTTAAAAATACTTTGATTTGTATTTTTAAGCACCACTCATGCCTGTTGTTCATCTTATTTAACTATTTATATTTACTTACAAGCACCGGTAGCCGTTATCCAAGGTATGTTATTATTATTAGCCTGTAATATAAAGTGACGTAAGTCAAACTGAACACAAGAAATTGAGACTAGGATTGTTCGGCCTTACAGAGTTTTGTAGTCTTCTTTTGAATTTTTATTCTATTGATTATTACGTACCTGGTCGATATAGAGGTTGTATAATTTGTCTATTAGATTATAAACAATAATATTCTTAAAAGGTGGCAAAGCAGTTCACAGCCCTCTTGTATCTGATGTACATCTTTTTGGGCATTAAAATCATGACCACGGGGTTATCAGACTGTAATTTTTAAGTAAATAAAAGATAATTATGTGCCACCGTGACAGAGGGTGAGTCCATCGCCTTCTCTGTGCGTTACATACGTGTTTGAATTACTTCTCAGAAATATTATGCAGGTTTCCTCACGATGTTTTCTTTTTCCGTAAAACACGTGGCGAGAAATAACTGCACTAAAATTTTTAGGAAAAGTCATTGATGCAGGCCGCTGCATTGCCACCATGGCTTTATTTGAGTTATTTTTGGGTATTATACTTAGGGTTATACTTAAATATTCGTGCGTCATGTACCAAAGTCCAGGGGAGCCCTCAGCGTGAAGCCATAAAATGTTTGTCTGTTAGAGCAGTGTGTGGCCAGCGAACGCGTGTGAGCGTTGGCAGCCCTACTTACACCTTATCAGATGATGAATTTAAATAATTACCACCGCGTTAAGTGCATGGTACTTATTACTTTTATAATACTGTGAATGCACTGTTAAATTTCGTTGTTGTTGGTATGAGACGCGGAACTGATTTTATTGCCTTCATTTGAGTTACTATACCTACGTTTTGGCAATTTTATTTATTCTCCAATTAACACACGTACAGAATAACAGTAAATCAATGATACGAGAAAGGTATATTATAAATTAATTTACTGCAGTACGCGAGGTAGGTGCTTCCATTAAGATCTAATATTTATGACCTATGTTTATTACTCGTTTACTAATAAGTGTGTCTACCTAGTTTTACAATTCTCTGCATATACCTGCAAAGCTCAGATGCGTTTACGTAGGTAATATTTCTGTATCTACTTGTAATTATCTTTTATGATCCAATTTGATCTATTAATCAATCTACCCATTAGTGTAAATGTTCTGTCTAGCAGTAGTAACGTTATAATTTACATACGTTAAACACCTATAAAAAAATAATTCATTAAAGTTACATATAAAAATCAATACACGAGTGTAAACGAGGTGCAAAAAACACTGGTAATGGTGTTAGTTTTTGTGTTTCTGTTTCCCGGGGTTCCTTGGCTGGGAGCGGAGGAATCGAGGGATGGTTGTACCGGCGCGCGCGTAGCCCCGCCCGCCCAGCGCAGCGTACCTACCGACCACTCGCGCCACAACGCAGATCGCCTTCGACGCGACTGCCCGCGTCGACGCCGCGAGTTACTAACAGTGCATCATACATAACACATAATTAATTTACAACACCAGTAAAAGTGATGATATTAGTTTATCGACTATAAATCTGTGCAGTGGTGTGTTCGCGTGTCACAGGTAAGTGATAATTGCTCAGTCGTAGCCGCGTTGTTTGTGATGCAAACACCGAGCCAAGCCGTCGGGACCCTTTGGGTGTCGGGTTTGTGCTGGAACTATTGACACTTTGACACAAATGCTTTCGGTTAGCGAGGGGCTTTTGTCGTTTTGTCTCAACAACTCTTTGTTTGTATAACCTTTGCGATTGGAAATAATAATTATGACAAGCTTAGATAACCTACAGACTACAGTGCTAGGTGACCTCCGTTTTATTACTTTATTCGCATAATTTGTAAACACAATAGACGTTTTATCAGCTTAATTGGATAATAAATAAACATGGAATTGAAAAATCATTTCCTAGATTGCGGATTTCTTTTGTTGTCTTTTGTATTTTTTCATATTGGATGTACCTAAATATGAACAAGTAACTTTATCATTATATTCTTATCCAGAAACAGACTATAATTTATTGGTTTATAATAAAATATTTTAATTTGAACAACAATGCAATAATAATTTTATCCACACAACATTGCTACCTGAAAAGCTTTTAAACGTGTTAGTACCTGCTACAAATATTGGGTGAATAAACTGTGATAAATTGGTGATTCTTATTAAAAATAAATATATTCTTATGGATAAAAATTTAAATTTTTTACACAAAATATTACAGATTATTAATAGAATTAATGGCCGAAGATATTCAATAATAACAACAGAATTTGTATTAGTCCTAACGAAGTGTATTTATTACTTCTAATAGCAGCGCGTTGATGTTTTTCGTTCTATGAAGCAGCCATTTTCCGACGGGGGATGTATAAATATAGAACACTTTTAATGTTTTATATTATCAATACTATTGAGTAAGAGATAAAATAAATATGTATGTATGAAGCAGGATGTGTAAAAAATTGGATGGAACTGTTCAAAAGTAGGTATCTTATTATTTGAAATAGTTTGACACTGTAAGGAATGAATGCGAAAACAGTTTTCCGAATTGCTTTTTTCGCGTCTTTCAAATAAATGAATACTACATTATAGTAGTATCATAATACAGTAATTATAATATCGTGTAATTATATTAATTACTTACATAATCCAAATATTAATTCTCGTCTGGTCATAATCACAGGCCAAGTTTAATAGAAACCAAAAGTTTATGGTCTAAGCTATTAAAACAGGTTGAGATACGTAATGTGCGCATAATGATAATATGTAACTAACGTACAGTCAGTCTCATAACAATAATAATAGCCATATATAAATAATAACTTATTGAATAAAGACTTAATTATATATACAAGGAACAGTACATAAAACTAATTACAAGTAGAAAACTTAGCCCAAATTGGTGTCTCTCGGGATCGTGCCAAGAAAACTTACAGAATTGCCACATTGAATTGCAATGCTGATTCTCTGAGAAAAGTCCCAGCCCGCTTGTCACGAGAAGCTTCTACTAGACGACGTGCAACCAATAAATAGTTATATGTATTACTCCAGTATTATAATACATATTTTCTTTATCATCAGTAAAACAGAGTTAAAGGCACAACGGGCTCTCCCGTTCAGATTTCGTAACTGTCCAACTAAGGACTGTACCTCTATATTATGGATGCAAATTATAAAATGGTGTAGCGTTATTTTTATGAGATAAACGAAGCTGTGAGGTACTATTAAGAGGGAAGGAGGAGATATAGAGTCGCTGTGCTAATATTAGATACATATGTACATAATATGCTATGAGAAATTAAAAAAAGTCAAAAGTCAAAAGTATCTTTATTCGATTAGACTTTTACAAAGCACTTTCAAATCGTCAGAATGACACAATTATACAGGATTATACATGCTACCGCCAGGTTCGGAAGGTTGCTTTTACTGAGAAGAAGCAATTAACCGGGCTAATCCAGACTCTGAGAATACACAGTCAGAAAACCCAATACCTACCATTTAACCCATCCTGGGGATCGAACCTAGGACTTGTTCAACAGTAGCGTTTGCGACCACTAGACCATCGAGGCAGTCTTATATTAGTTATTGTCATGGTTACACTTCGGACAAGGATTTGAATCTTTTATAATGTAGGTAGGTAGGTAACACATTTGCTGCAAGCGATAGCACCTAGTTATCACGTTAAGAAATGGTGATCTTAGCTCTTAATTTTTAGAAGCTAGTAATTAATATCTACGCTACCCATATTTTGTGATTCAAATAGCAGTAGATATTGTAGGAAGATGAAAACACTGGCGAACGCAGCGTTCGTTTAAATATTTACGTGTTTACAGCGTCGTATGTGTAACATACCGGCTCGAAGGACCACAAGAAGAACACACGTGTTCTTTGTTATATTTATAAGTTCATGACCCTTGTGGCTTTTGCAGACAAATATCCAATTAATATAACTTTATATTACTCGTGGTAGGCTTACATTGGTAAATAGATTTCAAAAAATTGCGATGATTACGTAAGCATAATTATTATGGTAAGCCCATCGGGCTGATTGTATCGCCTTCGTAGTCAAAAACATTTTTGGTCTTAAATATTTAAGTATTGTAATGACTTCTTCCATAATCTTGTGAAATAATACTTTGAATATGCAGAAGCATAAATTCCTCGAACAATTCTGTTATTTTATTTAAAAAATCAAATGGTGGTAAAAGTGGGAGGGAGGCCGATGCCCGGCATAGGGATTCATAATAAAAAATAAAATCCTACACGTGAAAATAGCTTTTTCTTGGGGTGATTTCATGTCACAAGTTATAAAATTAATAGATAGGTAGGTGATCATATCACGTTGGTTAACCTTATCAATGCTCATAAAATATTATACAAGAGCATTTACGGGAAACGCTTGTACAATTTTCACCTGACTACGGCGAAGTAAAAAGAGGGTTATGATTTTGACGTTTGTACTAACAACCGAAACACTTCCCAACGTATTTATTACACCAATCTCATGTGATTCGCTAAATGAATGACACTAGCCGTAAAGTCATAATAGTTTCGCTTCGACTCACCCACGTGTGCTAGGCTTTTCATAACGCCGATCTATTTTACACCCTATCACCAACGTCGTTAGGCTTGTAATTGCTGGAAATATACCGCAAGTACATTCAAAGACAGTTTATTACTGTTTCCACATAAAACTAGACACCCAAGTAGTAGATTAGTAGAAATCCCTGTTGCGCAACTTTGATACTGTAAAGCATTACGGAGCGAAGGACAATTTGAAAGCGCTCACTCGACTCGCTTTATGATTTGTTGTTATTGTAACAGTTTTACATTTGAATGGTTACGGCCGTAAGATTGTGCTTTATGCGTGCACTCGTTTAATTCTTTCATTGATATTACGGTGGTTGTGTCGTAGCGTGAAGCTATAGTAATCGTAGCGTATTCATACGATTCGTACAGACGTATGTCACACAGACTACTATATAGAGTGCTACTTTTCGTTTAATCTCTCGTACAATGCACTGGAGGTCCGGAGGTGATCTAAGCCCTACATAAAAAAAATATTCCCATTTTTCTACATATGGGAACAAAACTGGGTTATTCAAATAATTATTCTATTCCTTCTGTCCTACCTACAATAGGTGGAAAGTTAGGACTTACAATTCTAAGCTTCCTACCCAGGGTGGAAGATTAGGTTGGATGAAATATGTAAGTCACGTCAAATAAGTAAGTGGATTTTTCATCTGGTGGTGTAATAATTTTATCAAAATAAGAAAATATTGCAGTATATATTCGATCTTACTTACAGTTGCCCAGTGCGAGATAGAGATTTGAATTTAAAAAAATGGAGGCAGAGTAAAAAATACTTAAATATATATATTTTTTATAGCAAGAGTTTCTAATTTAATGATTGGGCAGGCTCAGCATTGCAGTTGGTCTAATAACCACCAACTAGACCAACTGCTTTATGTTTTTTGCATAAATAATAAATATTGTTTAAGGAACAAGATTCCGCGGTTACTATCATTATAAGCGGTAGAGAGTTTTCTTAAAAAGGTACTTAGGATAGGTGAAATTATTCCTTCTGAAGGTTATGTGTTGCAGTGGATTATTGAATTACTTATTTGTAACTAAGCCATATAATCCAGAGTTTATTATGGATGACGTAATAATTAATTGATGAACCTGTTTGATATGCAACACTGCACAGTTTGTTACATTGTGTCACTAGTCGTCTCATAAATAAATACAATATAAACTTTAAATTATTCAGCGACAAATCATACACAAATATGTACTACGTTTTATTGTTATTAAGTTGCAGTCTACACCACTTAACAAAAAGAACGTACTGTCAGTTTGTATTTTCAAATAAACAGCTTTTGGCTAAACTTACATGAATTATGAAAACATACAACGTATCGTAACAAAAAAAATCTATTTAATTTTTTTTTCCCTGCTTGTTTGTTTTTCCGGCTAATCTCTAAAACAGCTGAACTGATTTTAACGTGACTTTCACCGACAGATAACTGATTTACGAGAAATAACTTAGGCATCTACATACATTTATTTAAAATATATTTTCCTAAAAAATGCGGATGTACCGCGGGGTACACCTAGTAATTCATAAATGACAAAAGGGCATTAATGCGAGCTATGTCGAGTTTGTATTTGCTATGTCCATGAGCTCATTAAACAGTAAACTGTATTTTTTAGTTGCCGAGATTCTTGTGGAGTTTTTCACTGTAAAACCAACCTTCCGAACCCAGTGGTAACATTTTAATCTTGTATAAATATCATGTCAATTTGGAATCCAAACAATCAAATAAATATTTTTTGTACTACGAAAATGTATAACTTTGTAGGTATTGCTAATACATATTTGGAGATGATTAGGAGATATTTTAGATCAAAGTGGCTAGTACGACAATACGCCAATAAGGAATTAATATTAAGAAACTCAAGATGCTGGTATAAGTAACTAAAATCTCGTCAAAGCATAAAGTTATTTGTTGCTACAGCGTCTCAAAGCGATATCACTAGATTTTCCATCTCATGATCGTTTTACGGTATGTTTTATTTAATCAAGAGTGGTAATAAACATCGCGTGGGTAATTACATTCGCATAGTGAGTGTAAATGTGTAGTGGTAGTGTTATTTCAGAAAAGAATCGCCACTAAACTAGTGAAACGGTGGATTCTAATCAATATCCAATCAGCGGAGGGCCGTAAAGTTAACTAAGCGAGAAATTAAGTCGGCGAGTGTCTACCTGTGTGTACTTGGTTCGTGTATACTTGTGTGGCGCTGTTGATAGGGCTACCAACATTGAGATTTATTTTAATATGCTACCTTTTTAAGGTAGACATCCCAGTTTTACCTGTTTCTACTTTCCATGCTGTGAATACACGATAATTCAAAAGGAATTTAAGTTTAGAATAGTTCGAGTGACCTGCCTAAATTAAGCAGAGAAAAGTCAAAGTCGATAAGAACTTTTCTAACAACTCTTTAGTTTTTAGGTTAAGAAAAGCCTATAATGTGAGACGGAAACTTTTGGCAACCCTATTTAATAGAGACTCATAAGTACCTATTATGTATAACAAGTATTTCTCAGTCAATCTTTAGATATAAATATAGGTATTACCTATAATCTGGTTGTTTCAACTAACTAGACTTTCTGAGTTTCAAGCGCCGATCTTGGATAAGGAAAGTAATTAATAATTAAGTTTAAATTAGGAAAATAAGTTTTTTTAAGTCAATTTGAGTCGCAATACTAGTATTTTTTTTACTATGGTAACATGCCTTATTACTTATCTCATTGCTCGTTTTTATTAAACTGACATTACTTACTAGACCTGATGGTAAGTATTGACCAAAGCAAGTGTATCACCATCTACGATTAGGAATCTTAAATGTTAAATAGGTAAGAAAGTTCCTACCTAAGTAATACATTTGTGAGTAAATTTTCTCTAAAACCATACCCAACATTTTGCTCTAAGATGTACCTATCTTGTTTTCACTACGGAAGTAGGTATGTAGAACCTACTTTACGTAGCTTTATCATCATCAGCATCTCGGTCGGCACTTTATTCAACTCGATGTGGCTGACTACCTTTTACACAAAGCGACTGCCATCTTACCTTCGCAACCCCTATTACGATGCAAATCGGTAATTTCGGATAAACCAGATGGACTGACATTTATGTAGTATTTATATCATAGTAGCAGTGCCCGGCAAACGTTGTATTGCCATATATTTTTTTGGGGTAGTCACTCTTATCATTTAGGGGTATGAAAAATAGATTTTGGCCGATTCTCAGACCTACCTGATCTGCACACAAAATTTCATATAAATCAGTCCAGCCGTTTCGGAGGAGTACGGTAACTAACATTGTGACATGGAAATTTTATATATTAGATTTATTATAAATATATTTAACATAAAACACAACGCCATCTAGTCCCAAATGTTCATCGCTTAAGTATATGTGACAGTCAGGTATAGATAGCTACTTAATTAGAGATCAACGCTGCCTTGGAAGGTCAACATAACTTAAATTCGATCTAAGTAGGTAGGTAGTATTAAATCTGTGCGAGCGACACTACAATCTGTTTTAGTTTATAGATAACTTATCTTAAGTTGACATTATAAATGTTTTACTGGTGTATAAATAAAGTTATATCTTACATGGATTAGCGTAATAAATTACTTATACAACAATAAGCTTTAGACTTGATTGCTTTAGCTAGGTAAGTAATTTTATTGGTATAAGTTGGTAACCATGCTTTGTTCACTAAAAAAACTATAAGGTATTAGGTTAGGTAATTTAAATGCCATGTGCTGTCATTAATTTCATGGAAACCTTATGTATTTTAAACCTTAGACGGACAGACAGAGAAAAAAATTAATTGTTTTTTTTTTATGTGAGTACCTACTTAACTATCGCCATTTATATTTTATCTCATGTAGATATCCTCTGCGGTTCCAGTCGACCGATTCACAAATGCTATCAGGCGACTGGGATACGGTTCGAGTTCTTAGTGGTTCTAGTGGCCTGTATCCTCGAGTATAACCATTAATTGGACACTTATTCAAATTCCGTGCTGCTACTATACCTATTGCGGTGTGTATATAAATGGAAAACCTTATATACATAGCATTTGCCCAACTCAGGGATCTTACCCAAGTACTTACCGCGTGAAGTATAGAATAAACTATGTATTTTTTCATCGACAATAAATCGAACATACTTAAATAGTAAGCGACAAACAAGCGTATCTTAACGTAGGTACGTAAGACTTAACTTTCTATCCAAAAATAGAAACTAACAGAAGGTATGCTCATTGGTCGAAATAGGCGTGCACGACGCATAGTTAACGAAGTTACGAGCGTCTCGCTCTAAAGTTATTACTAGGCTTTTACTCGGTATCACCACGAGGCATGTAACGCAATGCGTTACGATATTTACATTTGGCAAAACCCGTTCCCGATATATCTAATTATAAAATAAAAATATGCTCACGCCATCCCAGAAAAGTCCCCGAAGAGATAAGCAGAGGTGTTGTAACAACAACACCCACATTTCACCGAATATTAACGTGACAGAGGGTAAATCCATCGCCGTGTCAGGCACTATAAATTCGTCTTTAAATTTCTTCTCAGACATATACAGGTTTCCTCACGATGTTTTCATTCACCGTGATGTACGTGTGAAATAACTGCACATAAGTTTTTTTAGAAGAACTAATTGGTACAGGCGTGGTACGGGGATTCGAACTTACGTCGCTTGTGAAGCAGGCGACTGCTCAAACTCCGAGGCCACCACGGCTCTATTTTTTATTATAATTTATAATTATATGTAAGCATACCAGATTGGTGAGGAATAATACGATAAGAGACAGTTGTTAGTTGAAGAATGATGTGGTGATAAATATTTAAAAAAGTATGATGGTTTGTGTATAGGAAGGATGAGTGAAGGTGATTAACGAAACAAATTTAAAGAGCGAATGCGAGTGAATTTCCAGTATCGATACTTATCGATAGCGGACGCCGAATGGAGAACTATCGTGACCAAATAAATCATCTTCTCCAAAACGATTAAAGTAAAAGTCAAAAATATCTTTATTCGATTAGACTTTTACAAAGTACCTACTTTTAAATCGTCAGAGAGAAGAGATACATGTATGTATACGAAACGAAAGAAGTAAGTAGGTAGGTACTTATACAGGGATCGCAGTATCTATTTATATAGCGCACAGTAGTCTCTGTTCACCCTCATAGGATACAGGATGCATGAGCATATGTATGTATATATGTAAGTTCCTTATATTATCTAAGTACTGCAATGAATGTGGATGAAGCGAAAGAAGTATGTAAGGATCGTAGCATGTGGCAAACGGTGGTCTCTGCCTACCACCATGGGATACTGGCGTGAGCATATGTACGTATGTATGTAATACCTAAGTACCGACATAAGAACTTTTTCTAACATAACTAATTCTAATAATATTTACTAGTACTTAGCACAGCGGTGGCTTGTCCTTCCTCAAGGAGAAGTGAGCATAATTATGCTCAAGCTTTTATTCCTGGAAGCCAAGTGTGTATTTGTAGTACACCTACATTCCGCACTTTACGTTCACTCACGTCGGCGGCGAATCTATTGACGATCTCCCAGGAGCACTGCATTGGAGGAATATGTACTTAGCTCAGCGCTGAAACCTACCACTTGATTGCAAACTTCTTAAATACTTTAAGTACTAAAGTAGCATTATTTGAATGCCATCATCCACTTTCTTTCTCAATAGAAAGACTTATTATTATTCCGTTAAATCTATTACAATTACTAGATTTAACGGTTTAATAATAAGTTGATGTTATGGTCTTCCACTCCAAGGTAGTTTGCATATTTTGATTTATAATTACTTTAATTTGCACTAATTAGAACATTAATTTAATATTTACACTTTACAAGCTGATTATTTTTCGAAGTACGTACCTACCTCTATGTTTTTATTTATTTCGACGAACCGTGAATATCACCTTCCTTGGACATGCCTACTTACAACAGCCAACCAAATGTTTTCATTTGGAAATCTTTAGGTATTTGTCTCACTTGACCAATCTTACCTAAGCAAGTTTTAAGAAGTAATATTTTTATTTAAGTAATAATAACAATAATAATGATAGTTTATTGCACGCTACGAAAACAGAAATACACAAAAAACATTAAGATTAATACGAATTGATATACAATAAGGCAGCTTTTTGCTTAAGCGATCTCTTCCTGCCAAACTTAGGGTACAGATGAGAATGAAATTAATTGAAAACAGATAATATGGGCAGGTGTAATAGATGAAGGTGAGAATAAATACATTCTATAAAAAGTCAAACATTATAAATAAATTTTATATAATATATTATACATACTTATTTGTATATATAAAAATGAATTGGTGCTCGTTAGTCTCACTAAAGCCATTTTCATGGCTGGACTGATTTGGATAATTTTGACCTTGATATATTTATGAAAGTTCAGGAAAGGTTTAAACGGTGAAAAACATAAACATAGGTAAAGGAAAAGGTGATACGAAGATCACTAGAATTCAATAAATACATAATAAGTAACTACATAGTTTGGACCTTACCTTATAAATACTAAGTTGATTCTGTGAATTCCCTAATAGTGATAAATAATATGGTAATTTCGAGCTATACTTACTGATGTTATGAATGTTCGAGTCGATAAATTAAGTAAGTAGGTTGGTAAATAAAGTTATGCGTCGGCTGATTGAGTTCCTCGTAAACAGGTTCAAAATGGCCACTAAATCGGCACTGAACTATTGTTACGCATGTTGTTGTGTATCTTTTAGAATATGTTAGGTGTAGGGATACCTAAGCGATTTAATTGTAGGCACATAATATTTCGTTTACCTGTTCAAATAAATTAATAGGATTTTCTGAGCTTCAAGTCAGTATAGGTACTTCGTAAGAACCTAGGTAAGTAATTTATTTAGGTAAGCACTTATTATATTATCTACAAATCTATACAAAAAATTAAATAAACGTGTCTGTTTTTTTTTTTATTTAAATTTTTCTCTGTTTGTCCGTTTGTTCCGTCTAATCTCTGAAACGGCTAAACCAATTCTAGCGAGACTTTTACTGACAGACAGCTGATGTTTCAAGGAGTAACTTAGGAGTAATTTTTACCAGGAAAATATATTAGGACTCCGCGAAATAAATCATGAAACGAAATCCACGTGGGGGAACTGCGGGGCAATGATAGTAAATAATTTACTTAGGTAAGTACTAACATATGGTATTTTACAGTTATTAAGTATTTTAAAGGAACAACCTATAATTAACTATGTAGTAGGTACTTAGTACTTACCTATTGCTTACCTATTTAGGACAAGCGCCTTCCTACAAAATGTGTATCACTATGATTTGTAGGTAGGTTACCTACTTTAACATCCAGTAGTAGGTGGGTATTGAATTATATAATTAATTATATATTTATCTGTACCCCTATCACGAGTTTGCCACCGTTTTCGTAATCTATACTCGCTAGCGTCACTCGCAATATTTGTATGAGATATTTTAGTTCTTCACGTCACCACTGGTGAGGCAGTACAATATGTCATACAAATATTCGGCGGAACCGCTAGCGAGTATGGATTAGAGTACCTACTGACAAATTTGATATCCTAATAAGAAGCTGTCCTACCTACATTAATGTTGGCTTTCTACCGGTTCTTCCAATCTAATCTTAATGTTATCTTTCAACCACTCAGAATACCTCTGTTCGTATTTCGGTAAGAACGTTCACATATTCACTCCCACAAAAATAACATGGCAGATGATCAACATATGGTGGCAATATGTTACCAAATTACGGACATACTGCTTTCAATAACCATGTCTTTTAAAAAAGTGTGAATCTAATTTAGTCGGATAGCCTTCTTAGCTCCACCCCGAGTGAGTGATGTGACAGGAGCAAAGATGGCAGAGTCGCAAGGCGGGAACTTTTCGGGCGTGTCTTGTGGGCGGGGCCTAAGGAGCCCGGCCCTTTGCAAATGGCGCCCCATTGGACCAATCGACGCGCTGCTCGAGATATTCCGATTTTGAATAATTCATCGCTTGTCGTTGCTCGGCAACCGTTATGCAAATGCAGTGCAAAAAATCGTTATTTTGCACTGTGATTTTGCATTGTATATTTAATCAGACATTTTCATTTATACTCAGATCGAGATAGGTAATACACAATTTTATTAAACCAAAAACAAAATAAGGGATAAACCAAAATAGTTTTTTATATTAAAAAAAAACTGATTATTTAAATCCCACAATCATGGTACCTAATTAGTCATATATATTAATAATTACATATTTAAACTTTACTGAGTACTCAACTAATTGAGTGTCAACCTAAAATATTAATCATGAAAAGTGACATCTAGTATTCAATAACTTGGAAAATGAAAGATTGTCTTCCACCGATTTTGATCTTGAAACAGTTCTAACAACGGCACTCGATCCACGAGGTACTTATTTTACTTCATCGTAGTTCCTCAAAGAATTACAAGATGTCGCCGATGTCGCATCTACTAAAAGTATTACCGTGTTGTATAGATGGCGCTACTCAGACGCTCTCTTTATGATTCAAACCCCACAAGATGACAGCGTGAGTCCCTGCCCTTACTTTGTGTAGCATTATTTTGTAAAAGTAAGTAGGTACCAACATTCTTTGGTAGATGGCAGCATGGAGATGTATTAAAAAAAGTAGCATCACATTTCATTTCAATTCATCATCTCTAGAATAAGTAAGTAGGTATATGTACCTAGTCTGTAAATTATTTTTATTTAGTATTTTGAGATTGTATTTTTTTTAAATGACAAAGTCAAAGTCAACATAAAAAAAAAAAAATCGATTAGACGTTTTACAAAGTACTTTAAAATCGTCAGAATGATATAATTATACAGGATTAGGTTATATGTGCTACCCCCAGGTTCGGAAGGTTGCTTTTACTGAGAAGAACCTGGCTAGAAACTCAGTACATTTATTATTGTAAAAATGAGTGTACATTGTCCCAGAAATGAGACCTGGACTTTCTGTAAACGATGTGTAGGCACAACAATTTTATTTTAATGTCTCGTGTTTATATTATGCACATCGCATTTCTTTTGAAAGAACCCAATGTTTTGATGTACAAATAACAAGTTTATGAAGATATTAGCCGGAACAAACTGACAGACAGAGAAAATTAAAAAAAAAATAGTTTTCCAGTGTTAGTACCGTGTATACTGTCATAATGCATTTAGTGATATTATTTAAGATATTTCAATTTTATTAATCTGTATAGATATAGATATAGATGTATAGGTTGTTATGTAATTTAATGGATGGTTATATTGGGAAGTGTGGAGTTGAATCATTCTACAATCTACGGATGTTAACTTCAATTCTTTTACTACTTAACCCTTATTATAGATAAATTCAGTATATAAGTACTAACACACGCAATCATCAATTGTATGTAGAGTTGGATATATTAATGATTTGCCTACGTAGTCCCTTCTAGTCCCATAGATAAATAAACACTTTACCAACCTCAGGACATCAATACCTAAACAAACATACCTACGCTCGCAATGAGAATTCAGTGGATGGCTGCAACAAGCAATCTAATTATAAATATACCTATCTACAGATATACTGACGCCTGTCCGGACTCTACCCATCCGCAAACAAAAGATACAAACCAGTTTTATCTATCGCAAATACTTTATTTAAATCTTATTCCCGGGTGCGAAAGTCCAATTTAACTTGCAAGATCAACCGCCAAACAGCATGGGGTGGGATTGGGGTGGCGAATATTGATCGACAGCCATCTTTGTACGCGCATGCGCACTGAGTGTTCAGCTTTAACTTGATTAGGTAATAGATGGCGCTGCTAAATAAATAACGATTCTAGAATAATTGTTGTAACAAAAAAATATCTGAGATGACGTGCAGTAATAGGTACACATAATGAAAAAGAGTTCATTAAGAATTACTGCCCTAGTATATCTATAATGCCGTTATCTACCAAAACGGTTGCATTGTTAATGAATTTGCAATTTTTAATGAATTAATTACTTGGATTATATCCAAAACTATTTAAGGTATTGAAAATTCGGGAACACAGATCGATAGCTTTTTTTCTCGCAATAATAGCATTAATTTTTAAAATCTACCATACATACATACATACATATGCTCACGCCTGTATTCCCCGAAGGGGTAGAGGGCAGATGGTGAGTCCATCGCCGTCTAAGACACTTTACATACGTCATTGAATTACTTCTCAGAAATATGCAGGTTTCCTCACTATGTTTTCCTTCACCGTATAGCACGTGATGTGACTGGCGGTATCACTGTACATAAGTTTTTTAGAAAAACTCATTGGTACAGGTCCCGCTGGGATTCGAACTTGCGTCGCTTGCGTAGCAGGCGTCTGCCTCAAGGCCACCACAGCTCTACAAAAATCTACCAGATGTCAGATAACGGAATTTTAGTTACGCCACGGCAGATTAATAAAACGAATATTTGCTTAATTTCGAGTGCATTGATAAGGGTGATCCAGCCCAATAAAATACTTAGCAATACAACGTTTAACGAGTGCAGCTAGTTAATTAATAAAATTTAGTAGGTAAGTATATTACATATTTGGCAAGTAATATAAAATAAAATTTACTTGTTTCCTTATTTCAATGAACATTCAAACCATCCTTACTTAGTTAGTAATATTATGAATGCAAAGTAAAATGCTGACGTAATTAAGGTAGTATTTATATTTAGGTACAATGTAAATCATTGTAGGCACCTAATCTACAATGTTTGTTGGCTACTTTATACACAATTTGACAATATTTACTAACATTAAGTATCTAATATAGTGACATTCACGTCCTCAATTTGTAATCAGGTATTTTATTAATCAATGTAAATACTTCATTGTGATTTATTACTTTATTGACCTTGTGGCATAGGTAACTACTTAGTATCTTACAAGTATACTGTATACTAGGTTTTTTTCCGATCGTTGGAAGAATCCAATGGGTTCATCCATATTTTTTAACCATTTACAAGATATTTTTCTCAACAATCACTTGACATTGGCGGAATAGTTTTACTTAAGCTCATCGCCATTAAATAAATAAAAGAAAGAAAGAGGTTCTGGTAATGCCCCTGGAGAAGACTCGCAAACGACAGAAAAGTCTGGAAATGCATGGAGGAGGCCTTTGCCCAAACTCGAGTACCCTAAAGAATAAATTAAAGTAAAAAAGTACCTATATAAAATCTCTGTAATCACTTTGGGAAAAATAAATTGCTTTATTATTATTATTATATTAATTATGTGTATTATTTTCTCCTTTTGCTATACTGGTCAATGATTTTCAAAGTTTTTCACCGGTTTGGAAACTAGTCTTTTGAGAAAAGTTGGGAAAAATGGTAAAAAATGTATGGGCTACAAACCGGGAGAGCTCGCTAAAAAACTTCACTGACAGTGAATCCGTCCGACGGAAAATTACCGACGGCTTTTCAGAAAGTAGATACCTGAACCAAGTAGATAGGTATATATTGCTGCGAAAAAGATTTGAAATTGAATTTAACCTAATTTATTTCTGCTTCTTTCATTATTTTGGTGAAATGAAATTAACCTTACACAAAAGAAGTTAATGAGTACTTTGAAGAACAAGTTTGTCTCGGCAAGTTTTATTTAGTTATAAAAAATATATAAAAATTACGTTGTCCCACATACTTACCTGCATAAAAATTACTGATTGACAATCGTATTTGGAGTGAAATACTCAAATGGGATTTTGTAATGTAAAGTATCTATCTACTACGAGTACCTACCTGAAATAGGTTTCATGGAACTAGCAGTATTGAACATATTTATGTTTCAGGGGCCTGACCATGAGCTCTTATTGCAATGTTATTACAATTGTGTGAGAGTGACATATGAATACACGTCAAATACATCTGTCTCATAATAAGAGTAAAACTGTCATGGCAATAAGAGGTCATGGTAGAGCCCCTAGGCAAGACACCTTAACTGATTCAAATAACACTACTTATACGTATCTCCTCCATAATCTGTGACTGTTTACCCTTCTCATTTTAAAACTACCTATAGGTAACGTTTTGCTCATATCAGAGGAAGGGACCCTTTTATGTCCGTTATGAATATACCGTGGGGCTATCCCTATCCGATGTGCATAATATTACTGCCAAACTCTAACGCGCTACAATTACTATACACATGAGAAAACTTTTCTGTACCTTTTGAGAAACTTACAAAAAAACCAGATGTAGGTACATACTTGGTCGGAATCATTTTAGCATTATATTAGATCGGTCATAACTAGCTAGGAAGGTGATCTCTGATCAGACTAATATTACCAATGCGGAGTTTGTTTGTAAGGTTTTTATAGGTCCCGTCAAGAGTTATGAGCGCTGACCATGAATGTATCCATTTTATGAGTCTGTCTCTCTGTAATATCCACAATAAGTAGTCTGTAGAAATAGTCTCTCCTAACTTAATACGGCACCTGTATCTACTACAATACCTACGGCGATTTTTCAAATTCAAAAAATATTGATTAGATAGTTTTGTAAAACCATAAAAATCCCACTTGAGGAGTCTTGATAAGTGTAGAAACAAATTCCTTGTTAATTCAATCACTATTGAACTGAATTGTTTTAAAATTAAAAATATTTTTTCTGAAATTCAATACTATAATATGTTAACAATGAAAACGCATTTTAAGTTTCATAGTAATAACAAGACCCGTCTATATTGGTGGGTACTACAAGTCTATAATCAGAATTAAAATAAGATTGTCTATGGTTCGACGCCCTCGCTGTAAAAATAACTCGAGCAGACGCCCCAGTCTACCAGACCGGGGTTCACTTCACCATCAGTATGTTGTCAAACCCAATATAATATTGTTGTACTAACACAGAACCGCACATATCACTTAAGGTATGAAAAATAGTTTACGGCCTCAGACCTAGCATAGGACAAAAAATACCTTGAACATCGGTCAGTGTGTTTTTAAACTAACAATTACGGCCTGAGCGTAGCAGAAAATAAGAACAGTGTCTACTAGTTGTAGGTTTCTATGACTGTGCTTTTAATCCTAAATAAAACTAAATAAATTGGACTAGTATGTACCTACCATTTAGAAAAAAATGTGACATACTTACGAAACCATGAGCGTAAAGCTCAACTTAAAGTGGCATTCTATGTATCCAGCTTAAAGTCCATACCTACATAATATATCCGTATAATATTGAAGTAGATTCCAAGGCTCGCTGTCACGTGCGCGATGTAATAAAACGTCGGGCTACGGGAGAAACGCTCGGGGAAGCGACTTTCTTTTATACTTTCTTCTTTTTCTTTTATACACGTACCTTATACCTACATATACTTTCATACACATAGGTACTTTTATTTTACATCTCCACTGGGGACGTGATGGGACCGAGATATTGTCTGGCTGTTTTTAATACTTACGTATTTTGAGTAAGTACATACATACATACGCTCACGCCTGTATTCCCCGAAGGGGTAGGCAGAGGTGTTGTTATCACAACACCCACTTTTCACCGAATTTGATTAAGTGCCAACGTGACAGATGGTGAGTTTATCGCCGTATCAGGCACTATACACACGTCATTGAATTACTTCTCAGAAATATGCAGGTTTCCTCATGATGTTTTCCTTCACCGAAAAGCACGTGGTGAGAAATCACTGTACATAAGTTTTTTTAGAAAAACTCATTGGTACAGGCCCCGCTGGGATTCGAACTTGCGTCGCTTGCGTAGCAGGCGACTGCTCAAACCCCGAGGCCACCACAGCTCTTGAGTAAGTACACTACGCTATATGTGGGTACAGTTAGTTCGTGTAATCTGTAATATTGAAACGATATTAAGTTTAGTTGAATGGCTTAGAATGTAATTTTCTCGAGAGAACCTCCTTTTCAAACCATGGTTTTATTTCACAAGTATCTCCTACCCTAATTAATATCAAACCTTTCTGGTAGGATAATAGTTAAATCCACAAGAATAATTGAGCATTTATGAATAATCTTCAGCAACCAATATCCAAAACAAACAACAAAAAGCCTCCCCTCGAATCTCAATGTTTCAACAAAACCCATTAAAACTTTTCGAATCACATTTAGGTTCTTAGAAGATTAGGGTGTCTTAAATTGCGTTTTATTCAAATGACGTAACCCTTTTACCGACACAGTGGTGGGTCGTTCCGACGCGTACGCGTGATAATTAAAATCTCCTCTGCGAGTGACATTTATGCTGATGTGGGCCTCGGCTTAATGAGCAAGCGGTGCTTTGACCAAATCTAAGGGACCCTTTAATTAACGTTTCCAAGATACAGAGGGCCTAGTGCGAGTTTTTCACTTCCGCTGCCACGAGTCATAACGTCGACGTAAACGCAGATTTGTTAAATAACAAGACAAAATCAAAGGAAATCAATTTATTTACGCGTAAGACACCTGTTACATATGAGGAGTATGTGAGTTTACAATAAGTATGAAATAGCACCAAACTGAAACAAACATACTATATTAAATACACGATAATTTAATAACAGGCTTTAGAATTATATTTTATTCAGCGTCGAACTCGACGACGGGCGTTGATTTAAATCATAGGAAATTGATACATAATTATAAAGGAAAAAGTTCAATTAACGTTTTTCTAAGCCCTCTTCTAGCTGAAAAGTGCGACGCTGATAAACCTTAGTGGATAATGCGGCAGGAGCCACATGTGAAATTTTCAATCTTTGCTTTACATTTTCAATAGATTCATCCAAGTACAAGGTGTAATTATATTAAAAGTAATTCAAAGTCGCGTGCTTTAATTTAGTAGGTATTAGATAAAACAACATATCCCCATATTTTATAAATATTTATGGACGAGAATAGGTACCTACTTAATGATTTCTAAAATTTATAAATTTTAGAAGTACCAGATGTTACCCGTAGTTTCACCCGCGCGGACTGATTTACATGGGTGGCCCGCGGAACCAAAATGTTTTTTTAGTAAACGCTATCTGCCAGTGGAAGTCCCGTTAAAATCGATCCAGCCGTGTCAAGAGACTTACCGGAACAAATAGAAAGACAGAGAAAATACTAAATTGATTTTTATGTGAGTACGCATCATCTATACATTCATATGAATTTAGTGCAAAGCTAATTTTAAATTACAGAAAGACAATTCAATTTTACTTATCTGTATATATTTATGATTATTAATCACTTACGCCCAGAGTAAATGATCAAGGAGAGAATATCACTCGGATTGGCGCATTTAACGTAACACATCTGTACAATGTAGATAATGGAGTACGGCAGCGATAGAACAACTGATGCGAGACCACAGCATATAAATACATCCGCCGTCAGTGGATACGACTGGAACAGGTGACAACAAAATGTATCTATTACTCTACAGTGACAGTCTGATGAAGACATGCATGAATATGAATGAAGCGAAAGAAGTATGTCTCTGCCAACCCCCATGGGATACAGCCGTGAGCATATGTATGTATGTACCAGTTTTCGTACTGTTACAGCTGCCGTCACGAGCTATGAGAGCCGACCTTGAATGCGCTGTAGTCATTTTATGAGTCTGTCTCTGTTTGTCTGTATGGCGCAACGCGAATAAAATAAATGCCCTGTTACCTCCACTGTTTCCACTGATCGTGACGGCAGGTAGCAGATAAGGCATATCAAAGAGTTAAACGCAGGTTTTGTCCCTAAAAGCTATTTTGGTTCGAGTTTACAAACAGACACTGTTACCAAAAGTTAAGTTACCTACCTGGCGGTAGCATGTGTAAGCCTCATCATCATTTATGTTAAAAGTCTAATCGAATAAAGATAATTTTGAGTTTAAGTAAGTCAGATTATTATTTTCTTCTCTTCTACCAACTATCGGCTGAATTAATCAGGTTTTGTATAAGATTACGATTATTTAATCGATAGATTAAGTATCTAAGTATCGTATACTATTTACCATTAATAGCCCTAAGAGATAGGCAAAGCTGCTCGCCAGAACAGCAAGGTTGATTGAAAAGATGATCCACTTGAAAACTGCCAGCACCTTGCTAACTGGGCCCATCGCTGGGTCATACAGGTCTCCACATGCCGGCCAGATCACAATCTGGATGGTGTGGGATGCCGCCGACTATGAACATATTATAGAACTAATATTTCAAAATTTAAGGATCAAATTGGCTTATCGCAAAAGTTATTCATCTGGTTCTTTTAATACTACAAAGGTGGCAAACAAGCGTGCAGTCCATCTGACGCAAAGCTCCTTATATTTTCATTAATGGTAGGATGCGGGAAGTATGCGGGTTTTTAGATCACTGAGGAGCTCGTGGCACAGTTGCTATTGCACATATAATTTAATCAGCTAAGCAACCATTACTCAAGCCAGTAGTTAGATGGGTGACCGCCCGGTTGCCAATTTAACATTTTTGGCAATCGACACAGGTCTGTCGGACGCTAAAGAGAGTCTGATAACTGGTTTAACACAGACTACTGATTTTCTTTTTTAAAAAGTTTTTAAAAGCTTTTTTGAAAGTTTACTAAGGTTAGATGGCAGTCGCTTCTTATAAAACTCAGGTGATCAGCCACATCGAGTTCAGTCAAGTCCTGACTCGATCAGCATAGGTATGGGATAGGGCCAGGGAGATGGTGTCAATCTCATAGAAAGCTGGAGCATAAAGTTATACAAATAATTTCCCCAAAAAATTACATGAAAAGTCCTTACCATAGTCCATATAACAATTAAAAAACATGCAACTTTTAATTTCCTGGTGCACATACAGCATCTGTCGACCGCTGGCAGGAACGGAAATAATCCCATGATATCATTCTTATAACACGCGAAGTTGCCCTTCGTATATCATATGGTCACCCTTCCTTTCATGTTCCTAACGTAGACAGACAACGACTATTTGACACAAGGAATAAGCATTAGGATTAGACAAGCCACGATCATAGCTGAACATAGCTAACCTTTTTGTTTTAAATAAAAAATATCGTGATCAAATAATCTAGAGAAAAGTAAAATGGTATTACTGTATTATATATTTTTTTGATAGTTACCTATACTTCATATTTAGGTCTATTATTTTCACCATATTTTAGTGCCAAGCGCGTACTATATGGGGATATAAAAAATACTAACGTTAGGCGATAGCGCTATCGTTACTCGTCGGCTACGTATCTTCAAAAAATTAACTTGGCTGTTTGAAACAGCTAATATTATTATAGGTTGGAGCACGGGGATCCCAGGAAATAAAATGGGTCCCGTATTTAATATAGGCAAAAAAGCAAGAGTTTACACAAAAATGCTCACGCTGTTTTTTCATTATTTAATAAAAAAAATTTGATAAAGAAACACATTTGAATACATAATTTATTATATGTTCGCTCTTTACAAATAAAGTACAGTTACTAATGAAATACAGTGAACAATTCAACATGAGGTACCAGTCTACTTTGTGTGTCGGTGTAAATTGTATCATCCATCACATTATCAGTTCCATTGTGCTTAATATAAGGTTCATAATTTCATGCTCGTTGTCCAGTAGACCCTTGCGGACTAGACCCTGGTCCCGGATTAGAATTTCTGTAGGAATTAACTACTATTAGAAAGTAGATCCACACTGAAAAACAAAGAAACAATATTTAATACTATACCTACGCAAAGCACGATTTCTGTGATGTATTTCGAAGTCAAAGAAAAGCTGGCTGCACATAATTTATAAATACACATAGGATTGAAACTCGAGATCCTTAGGAGTTCAAAGCATAACAAGAATAGGCAATTCAAGTAACTGCAAAAGGAGATCCATTTCTAAGCATCAAATTATTCTAATGCTTATTAATTCTCGTTCCTTACGGGCTATTTTCTCTCTATACGAATATACGATCACTGTGAAATATAGCCATATAGTCCATACTGAAATTAAATTATTCACAAATTTATTACACGTTTCATAAACAATGTCTATCTTGTGATATCGATAAATGTAATTTTTACAGAATATAATAGAATATAGAGGAGTTCTTAAAAATGGCTATTAAGGTTAGTACAAATCAAATAGTAATCTAAAGAGATAAATGTTTAAAATGAAAGCTTCGTCGAAACACATGTAATAGTGTTGCTTATTACAATAAAATATACATTAAAATATTCCACTCACACATCACGTCAAAAAGTGAGAATATGAACTCAAATATGGGGAAGGAACCTCCGATAGATACACACGCACCCACGTACATCATCCCATATATGAATGAAAGTAGCACAGCGAATGCTGCTGCGAAGATGAACCTCTTTGCAGCTGCATGCTCATTACCCTGTAATTAAAAATCTACTAAGACTAGGAGTTCAAAATAATACAATTATTGATTTAAATTTTTACCAATATAACCGAAGATTGATCGCTATTCTTTAGTGTTTTATTCCTGTCACTTCTGAAAGAGGGCGGACTAAACTGGCATAAGGGTGACCTATTTTTTTCTCGAGCAAGGAATTGCTGAAAAGGATGAGAGGAATCTCATCCTATGATTGACAATGCTTGAGTGACACCCCTGGTGCCGTCATATATAGTCAGACAACAGTTATAATGGTTACTTAATTGTTTTATTAGGATACATTTAAACCAAATGAGATATTTTGAGCGACACCAACCGATCCTCATAAATCCAGTAATGACTCTTCAAAATAATGAAAGGTTTATAAATCTCCAGTGTACTAACTAACCTTAAATAGTTTCGTTAGTAAATGGATGCTACACAGTAGCAGAATAATGTCTGCAAAGAAAACAGCCCAGCCGGCATATTTGACAACGTTCACGAATTTGGACGACTTTGGGTCGGACCTCGCTCGGACTACTAGACTGGGTGATTCATTTGATTTGCTCTGGTTTTTATCTGTAGGACCCAGGCAGGATGGCCCTAAGCCTGCGTTTGCGCCGAATCCAAAGCTCATCTGCAAATCAAAGAAAACTGTTGTATAATACACATATGCTCACGCCTGTATTCCCCGAAGGGGTAGGCAGAGGTGTTGTAATCACAACACCCACTTTTCACCGAAGATGATTAAGTGCCGACGTGACAGATTGTGAGTCCATCGCCGTCTCAGACACTTTACATACGTCATTGAATTACTTCTCAGAAATATGCAGGTTTCCTCGCGATGTTTTCTTTCACCGTTAAGCACGTGGTATGAAATCACTGTACATAAGGTTTTTAGAAAGACTCATTGGTACAGGCCTCGCTGGGATTCGAACTTGCGTCGCTTGCGTTGCAGGCGAGTGCTCTAACCCCGAAGCCACCACGGCTCTTTGTATAATAAATCCTTTTCAAATCATTCATCGCGAACATATCGACACAATAATTTAAGGGATTGAGTTGTAGCTTGTGAGTTAAAGCAAAAGCTAGCTTTAACACTCAATTGAGTACCTTCTCCATTGTATTATATATCTGCATTTTTATTAACAAATCACAAATAGAATGACAGGAAAATTTTATATTAATTAGCTTCCAAGTAGCTACCTACTTAGAGGCTGATTAGTATCATATTTTATATCTTGGATGACTCCAAGATATAAAATATGCTTCAAATCCTGCGCAGTTACACTCTCTGTCTTATCTCGTTATGTTAATACAAATGCCCAGAATAATTATGTCCTATGTGAAGGTTTTATTTATTGTAACTTACGACATTGTTAAGGTTGATGTCAACTACGTCTGCTCGCGAGGTGCCCGTGGTGAGGTAGCACGACACTCGTATCACGTACGAGTGTCGTACGACCGCCCACGACACTGCCGGACTGGTCACCTGATATATAAATAACGTTCACATAACCCAGTCTTAAAGTAGCTCAACTAAGCACGAGGAATTGGATATGGGATATTAACATATCCATACAGGGAAATAAAATTGAAGTGTCTGTTTGTAATTCTAAATTAAGTAACTGCATTTCACTAAATACACATATGAAATTAAATACGATAATAAGTATATTGTAAAAAAACATTTTTTTAAATTTTTCTTTGGCCTGTCCGAACCGATTTTAACGGGACTTTCACTGGCAGATTGTTGATGGGCTAGAAATTAAGTCTAAATAAAGATTTTAACTAAATTGGATTTGGTATATATCTATAGCGATTACTGTTAAGACCGTGTTAAAATATACAAAGAATATTCAAATTACACAAATGACTTGTACCCCTATCACGAGTTAGCCACCGTTTTCGTAATCTATACTCGCTAGCGTCTTCGCCGAACATTAGTATGAGAAATTATACAGCGTCTCCAAGGGGTGACGTGAAGAACTAAAATATCTCATATAAATATTGCGAGCATAGTTTACGAAAACGGTGGCAAACTCGTGATAGGGGTACTGATTATAGTTCTTTTATTGGCTGGCATTCACGTCATACTTGTGAACAGGTGCTGCTTGTGGGGGCTGGTCATCTCAAGTTACGCATTTAGTTATAAGTAGATGTACTAGATTTTTAGTTATGTTAATTTTTATCGACATTTGTGCATTGGAACATTGTCCATGAGCTTACGTTTTTTAAATTATTTATTTTGTATTCTTTAAATTGTATAATATTTTTGAAAAGAGTAATTACTGAGTTTCTTGCCAGGTTCTTCTCAGTAAAAGCAACCTTCCGAACCTGGCGGTAGCGTGTATAATCCTGTATAATTGTGTCATTCTGACGATTTGAAAGTGCTTTGTAAAAGTCTAATCGAATAAAGATACTTTTGACTTTGACTTTGACTTTGACTTTATAAGCGGGACGCGGGTTATATACCAATATTTTATATGTTTGTATAAAAACCATGGATAAAAGCATCCACAACAAGATAAATTAACCTGCTTACAATAAAAACTCACAATTCCGAGCACGGCTATTATCGCCACTGCTGTTTTCAAATCGGAAACACACCCACAGCATTTAGTCACTTGGGGGAGTTTATTTACCGGCATTATTTAATAAAACATTCATTAATATAAAATAACAGTATCAAAATAAAATCAAAACGTCAGTGAACTGATCAGATCGAGAAACATAGATTATAATCATAGACAATATTTGCACGCGAAGGTTTTCATACATAATGGAAAAAAACCACTATCGCTTTAGTATTTCAAATCCCAAGTTCATATCTTGAGTCTTTCAATATTTGCAGAAAGATTCCATATGACTTTCCACAGTGAAAGTTCAAGCAGTTTTACCCCACAGTTGTTATAATAAACTTTTTTTAACTAATTTGACAAGTACTTGTCTGTCCGACTGCCCCCTTAAGTTTTTAATTTTCAAAACCATAATTTTTTAGTTTTTTGGTTCGGCGGGTGTATCTATCATTTCAGTACAGGGTCTGAAGCTATCAAGATTTTGGTGATGTTTATATAATATGCAAAATATTTATAATTACTTATCATTGGATTCTTTTTGAATCAAGTGCCGACCACAGCAATGTCCCATACAAAAGGCCAGGGAGATGATATCATAGGATTCTTCAGGATAGATTTTTACATGGCGTAAACAGAAGAAATTCCCATCCCAATATTTCGATATTTATATAATAAGTACATAAAATATACTAGGCACCCACTCAATTATCTGATTAATAATATATTATTTATTTATAGTTTTCAGGGGCCAAGTTTTCTACTTGTAAATAGTTTTATGTATCATTATTATTAATTAATTGGTATAATAAAATATATATTTTATTTATATATAAAAGATTTCGCTAGAACTCGTCAGTAATGTGTAGCTTAGTTTAAGCGCCCAAAACCGGGGATTTCAGCGTTATTGCTTCCACGGGGTGAGGAGTGCGGGGCGAGGGGTGAGAGGGGAGGAGGGGTCTCTTAACAAGATTACATTGAAGATAAAACGGCTGAGATAATAGCACCCGAGTAAGCCAACGACGAAGCCAAGCACTAAAACAAAATTAAAATTTAACGAAAAGCACGACATATCTAGGTGCACAAATTTTATTGGGCCTGATTATTTGGTATATTTTAGTATTTAAGTATGTCCTAGGCGGTACTTGGAACAGCCTGGTAACGTAAGGAGGGGCCTGACAGGCCAGCTGCTGGGGGGGTTACGTAGATGCGTGTGAAGACATATCACCACTTAGCGACTTGGAGGAACACCGTGGAGGTTAGTCGGTGTGAGTCCAACATAACCCTCCCGCTGCATCCTGTTGGTGTATATATAACGGATTGTCCACGTAAAAAAAAAGAGGAACAGGTGTACCTAGGTTAAAGAGTGTTGATAGGTCATATAACCTGGTTGAAATAAAATACTTTAGATTCGAATCAAATTAATGGACAGTTCAACTCTATGAATCTCAAACAAACTAGTAAGTGTGTTCACAAAACACGCAGCGTCGGTTTATTGGTGAAATGATCAACCCTTCAAAGGTACCCTTCCAAAAGGGTGTATCGTTTTAATTGACACAGCCTCAACAAATGTTAAACAGTATAGTGGAGGCACAGAATACATAATCGTTGAGGTTTCACTGTTCAGCAATTTCAGTTCAGTATAGAGGGATATTGTTGCAAACTGTAGCTCGTATGAGGCCGTTAAAAACGACCCGACTCAGTTCTCATTAGCATTTTGTTCACATTGCACAAGCTGGTAAACATGTGTGCTATGTTAAGCCAATCCTTTCAATATTATATTGATTTCACCTATTCATTGCAACAGGATACGTTGCAGCCATTGCGGCCAATAAATTAAACGCATAACTAAGAAGTATTAGATGGGCTTGAGTAGTCTGAAAATAACTTATTTTATTATAAACTAGCTGTGCCCTGCGGTTTCACCCGCGTATACTTAATATCATGGGTGAATCCGAACTATAATGTTTGTTTAAGTTTGACATAAATAAGTTACTCCTTGAAACATTAAATATCTGCCAGTGAAAGTCCCGTTATAATCTGTCTTGCCGTTTCGGCGACTACCCGGAATAAACAGACAGAAAGACAAATAAACGGACAGACAGGCAGAGGAAAATATTTCATATAGATTTAGTGAAAACTGTTATTTAGGAATTACAGACACTTCAATCTTATTTATCTGTATAGATGTATAGAGAGATATAGAACATATAGAATAGATGCCTATTGCAGTGCTAATTTTAAACACTGATGTCATAAAACAAAGCATCATACATGATACTTTCATTCTTCAATTAAATAAAGCGATATGAAGCCAACTTAAAGTAATAATTCAGTGTACCGTTGTTATAGCAGTTTTCTGACAGTGTTGAGTTTATACCAGATCTATCGACGAACCTACTACAATTGAAATAAGGTACTATAGGTATAGGTACAAGGAACGAGTAAATAGTTGTCAGCTTTAGGACAAAAAAGTTGAGTCAAATTCAACCCTGCATATAATTTATTAGTATCATTCAACTTTTCTTCAGTATCTACTTACTGGTTTGAATTGAAAAAGTATTTTTGTGTTAGATATTTCATAGGTTGAGGAAAGGTTTAGGTCTTATAAGATCACGCTGCGACCAATAGGAGCAAAGCATCAATTGAAAATATAAAAAAAAACAGAAAAATATCACTTAGCAACTTAGTTTTTATTGTTAATCCTTCCTGGGTAAAACCGCGAGGCACAGCTAGCCTATATCTACACGGCAACTGTGCAGTTGGTCTTTTATACTGTGGTAGCGTCTAGTATCAATCGTTACTCGCTTGTTTCAAATTCAATTCGCAGAGTGGAAATAACAATAAAACTGAGACCGTCGTGTGTTTTCTGATATCACCTGCGCCCAATACGTGAAGCGAATATGTAATATAACTTTAAACTCACTATGTACCCTACTTCGCTTATGTAGATACATTTCAAATGGCATTTCATGTCACGCTGTAGTTTGCGTCCAACTAAAGTACTTAGGTACCTATCAAAATGAACATTCCCAGTCAGTACTATTTACAATATAATGTTGAATAACCTAGTATTGTAGACTTTATTAGCATATCTCTTAAGTATTGACAAGCATGAGAACTCCTCATAAAAATTCATGTCTCCGACGGCATTATTCCAGAATACATTTTCAAGACTGCGTGCTTAGGAACAATAATCCATAATACGTAAAGTATTCCTAACCGACATCTACCTACGTAACTATATCTATCTTTATACGTGTGAGTATACATCACATACCTACGAAATGAGATCGCTTCCACGAAGCAACTCGCGCGCGATCCCATGGATGGCCATGTGTATACCAAGAAATGTCAAAATATTTCATATAACATCTCTGCAAATACGGGAGGCGGACCGATCCTATGAAATATATCTCTATTTTTTACTAGCCATAGCTTATCCTTGCGGTAGATGCGGCAAAAACGCGACTCGGGGCCGAGTCACGAATCGCAATATGGGCCTCGTGATAAATCTTCACGAATACCAGTTTTATTTATTAAGTTGTATGGTGTTTTTACGATGTAACGCCGCGGGGGCGCTCATTACGACGCTGCCAAACGTGATGAAAAAACTTTTCCCCGAGATATCTTCGTGCAACATTAATTACGAAAGTTCCCGGCCTCGGCTGCTCCCTTAATATTTCTTCCAGTTTTCTCAATATATTTTTACGATTTTACTTCGCAACAGAGAAAAGTCGAGTCACTGATAAGAATATATTGAAATAATATAAGCAGTAAAAATCCTGAAGACATCACGTAGCAAAACAGGTCTCGGAATTTTATGTCGGCAATTCGGGGCGTTCACAAAAGAAATGCTAACGCTGTTGGACGTGACGTGCGCAGCCGTCCGAACCACGCCAAATGTCCCCGGCGGCGGCGTGCCAGCCCTACTATTACTATCTTATGTATATTTGCACATTATACTTGTGTACCTACCACTTGAATCGTTTGCTGCACATAAAACGTATCAATTTATTACAATTTAATACTTAATTTTATTAAAAATCCCAAAGCTTGCATGGACACTGACCCGATATCGAGTGCTTCTACAGTATTATTTATAAACAAATTTAATCCTTTCAATAAAATGGAAGACAAATTGACCTGCCAAGAGGCGATGCAATCGTACCGAACCGACAGCGAAACGAGGGTATAATCGAATATTTTTAGGTAATGTTGTTAAAGTATTACTTATATATACGTTAGTTTCGAGCGGCTAGGGTTCTGTAGACCAATAACTGAAGAGGGCGTAGAGGCTTACAGTTAATTTATGCGACTATAACTCACACAGACAGCTGTTCTTCAATAGGTAATTTAGATGTTCCGCGCAACATTGTCGTAATGAGGAGTTGGTTCTGGGGTATGGTTTATTGGTTCGCTGAGTGTATGCGCCTGCGTCCTGGCACCAGCATGGTGGGTGGCGCGATATTCACTTCTACTATATCTTATCTCCAGAAGCTGCTTTCTAAAATCCTCGTTAGAATACAGATAATGCTAGCTGAACGCCATATAAAAATGGTTATTTTACTACCCTCGGCAGCTAAATAGTGAAGTTTTATGCTATACGTTACCACATAGGATCAGATTTTATGTCCCGTCTGTGCATCTTATATAAGCTGCGTTATATTTGACCCCACCAACCGCTTAACCGTAATCTATAATTTAATTATGGTGTTCATTTTAGAAATTATCTCCCGTAATAATCACAGAGGTCATGAAGGGTGTGTAATGAGATACGAGTGAGGAGGGGCTTTTATCGCCATAACATGACTAATGTTATGTTAAAGAAACGTCCCTCCGTGTTCTGTGGTTATATTCGTAGATTCGTAAGAGCCGTGGTGGCCTTGGGGTTTGAGTATTCGCCTGCTACGCAAGTTCGAATCCCAGCGGTGCCTGTACCTATGAGTCTTTCTAAAAACTTATGTACAGTGATTTTCACACCATGTGCTATACGGTAAAGGAAAACATTGTGAGGAAACCTGCATATTTCTGAGAAGTAATTCAAAGACCATCGGTCACGTTGGCACATAATCATCTTCGGTGAAAAGTGGGTGTTGTGATTACAACACCTCTGCCTACCCCTTCAGGGATTACAGGCGTGAGTATAGTATATGTATGTTATACCTAACCAGATCCGAATATAAAGTTAAGTCAATCATATTCTTGTCCTAACTTTAGTCTTTTGAACAGAGAGTCTACTCTCTTAAAATGTTCGTTCATTTAATAGTTTAAATAAAGTAGGTAGGTTCTGTAGGTTGGGAGGTAGGTTAAGAATATATTTAAACGTCAAAAAATGTTGTCGCAGACCACGTTTGGATGTAATTTTAGAGTAGCTTCGTTTTTCGAAGAAAGCCAGTAGGCTCCGAGAATCTACCATAACAATTTTAACATCTTATTGTGTGCAAAAATATTTTTTTAAATAATATTTTAACACTTTTGAGGAATCCTAAGACTGCATGCCCTGTTAGGTGGGCATACCTTTATTGTGATATGGATATAAGAGAGTCATATATTCGTAAATTACATGCCCACATGAATTCCGAATCTAAACCACATTACCAAATATGTAAGTGATATAAAATGTACTACATTAAAAATGTCTTTGGAATATTTCTCGAAAGTTTTAAATAGCTGATAAAGCGAAGTAAGCCGGCATTTTATATCCACACCTTACAGCTAAGTAAAATATCCATAGGGCGTTACTCTCATTTACTTACTAAAACGTAATAACAAAAGAGTAACACAGAAAAACAACTTTATTACCTCAGTATTGAAGGTGTGTTTTGATTGAATTTCTAGATCGAATAAGGCATTCTTGTTCCACACCACGGGCGCATTGGCTTAAACGAAAAAGCTCATAACGTACACAAGATATGGCCCTGCGTGGCAGTTTGTTATGAAGTTTATAGTGAGATAACACGATTCTAGTTACAAGCATATTGGGAGAAAAAAACAACAATATCAATTTGAATATTATGTGTAATAATTTAGAAGGTTCAAATATCTTTTGATAAAAAAAGAACTTATGAAATGAAAGCAGATATGACGAGTAATTGGATAGCTACATATATCATGTTTACGATTCATAGGTCCGGGTACAGTTATGATAAACGCTATGGTTAATGTGGTACACGATGCAGGAATGTTATTAGACATTTTTATTAAACCTTTACTCGTAAACTAGATCATAGGAAAACCGCTTAACATTTTCTATGACATTACTTTAATTTGTTACGTGGTGAAAGAGTTAATGTGCTCGGTTGAGATTGTATCCAGTAAACAAAAAACGACAGATTTAATTTATATTCAAAGTAACACACGGCTTTTAAAGGTATCGTTTCTTGAAGGTAAATTAAGTCTTTAAATATATTAAAACGGCCGATGAAATATGTAATCTTGTAATTAAAGACCGGAGCTGTATTCGGAAATTGTAAGTATTGTGAAGCGTATTTTTAATATTCATAAAAATGTTTTAGTAGATCCCCCATTGTGAGATAATATATAGGAATGTATATTTCAATAGCTGATATATCCAAAGCCACATAGATGCAGTTGACAAACGTAATCCATGAATACCACTCGTGAGGCAACGTTGGGAACGTGAGATACGCCTACTATCTCGTCTTGTACGTGCCTTTTACAGATAGTTGTGTCGCGTTGAACTTAAATTTTGGGTCATCAAAGGAAGTGAGCGGGGTTGCGACGTAGGCGGGTGCTCGTAAAATGTGCGTTTTATGGAAATATAAGATCCTTGTCGGGCATCTTACACGGCGCAGCTCTGGCCCTCGTCTCCCGAGGATGTAATCTCCTCGATCTACCTGGATACATCATTATGTATGTATACACTTACACTTTAGGTACCTACATTTACTTACCTAGGAGAAATAGAAACTAGAAATTAGTGTTTAATGCAAGATGGTGGCTGTCTTATATGCTCAGTATTTGTCATATTTCATAAAATGATTCACTCTTATTTATTTAAAACGTGTTCTTTAATGCAATATGTGTGAAACAAAATCTGCATATATACGCGCCTATGTTTACTAATGCGTCAGTGAAACTGCATATAAATGAAATCTTTAACCGAAGCAATCAAACTTTGATAGCTATCGAATAGGCACGACTCTAGCAGTCGAAATACTCGAAATAATGGCATTACTTCCGAATTCTCGACTGTGAACCAGTCAAATCGATAGTCGATACCAATAAAACTGCGTCGATTCGCAAAAACATAAAACGTGGATTCGAGACTTGCGCTCTTTACATAAGCTAGGAGAGAAGGGTTCCAATTTTATTGCAAAGAATTTGCATCTAAAGTAACCATTGAAGAAAAGCGATCCCCGTTTGCTTGGTGTTTTTGTTTCGTATTCATTGTTCCGAAGGCCGCGGGCGCACATAACGTTTTATGGATCGTGATGCTTTCTTGGCGTTTAAATAAATAATGGTATCAACAGTTCTTAGCTAGTGATTTATTTGAGAAAGGCTTTTTTGTGTTTCAAACAATTATGCTCATAAGTATTGCAAATGGGCACAAATTAACAAGCGTTTTTTGTTGCAGATTAATGGATCGCCAGAAGGCGATTATGGAATAGATAAACTGGTAAATATTTATATTATTTTGTATATTTCCAACAAAGCTAGAATGTCAAAAATTGAAATCTCATTAAAAACCAGTATAATAATATATTTATTATTGAACAAAAAGTATAGGTAAGGTCACCGCGGGGCGTTCCCCGACGATTCCCAATAAAAATGATATTTAATTGGAGTCGATAACGTGTGGTGGCGAGAGGTCTAATAAACTGCGTTTATTATTGTGTTAGGTCGGTCGCCGCGACGATAACATTACACGTATCAATATTATATAGCTCTACGCTACACGGTCCGAGTAAATGCTTGGGATTTAGTTTCCGATACAAGTTACTCCACATATCTTATCTTATTTAACTGCCATTACGTTGGGAAACCATTTTACAGCTCCGACATTAACTTAAGTTCGAGTCATGTACTTACATTAAACTTATTTTTGTTTTTCATTCAATAATGATTGTAAAACTCTTGTTTCCTTATGAGGCCTGCACGCAAGATATTTTGTCCGCGGAAGCATCTCATAAGGGTGTCTCAACAATCCCATTAGGGGACCATATATTACAATATCCACAAATACTCGCAATGTATTTATCGATTAAGCGAAAATACGGTGGTGTTAATGGATCATACCAAATTGTTTAACTAATATTTTATACGTTACAAACCTCTAATAAACGCCATAAATAAGACTCGATAATTAATTATTTATCCAATACATGATTTACATGATTTTACTAAGAAGTCTGTTAAATTAATGTAAAGTGCGAAATAATAGCTGGTTTAAAATTTTAAACTAAGTTTTATTTTATCTCGTATAAGAAATCGAGATTGTGAACCCTTAACCAGAAACCACTTGTAGGTATAGGTAATAAGTGTAACAAATGACTGCTACTTATTATAAATAATGGTTATATATTAATAGTTTATGTTTATAACAATAATGACAAGCTTGGAAATGGTGCGCATACATTGTAAAGGCGGGCATACATTGTAGTTTTTCGCATCGGTCGGTGCGTAAGATAAAAGTCACCCAGTACAATGCCGTTTAAGTGATAGTTATGGCAGCTTTTACAGTCACTTAGATTTATTTTTACTGCTGTGTTTGTTTTAATTTTTCACGAGCTGAAAATTTGCGATTATAGCATTTAAATTTGCTTTATCTAAGCTTATAATTGCATGACTAACTATTGTTTTATCGACGGTTTATTAAATTGACGATGCACGAATGCGAGGTAAACGATGTGAGGAATCAGTCTACTGAATATTGAATTGATGGATTATAAATAATATTATAATTTTAGAACCGTGAAATAGAGGCTAGTGTAGTAGTCTGCTAGCCAAGCCACGTGAGTTCAAATCCCAGCAATCAGTACCAATAACTTTTTGTAAGAAGCTAAGCTTTAGGTACGTTGAAGGATAACATAACTAGGAAACCTGCACGGTGTCTGAGAAAAAATCTAAGGCGATTGCATTTATGCCTGAAATGGCTATAACTATTAACCCTTACCATTCTGGGAATTCGTGAGCATATTTAAATGAAATTGTATTCACTTTTATCATTTAAGTAGGTTTGTTATTATAATAATGTTTGGTACTTCACTATATTGTAGGTAAGTATGTACCACCGAATTACCTACTGACTTAATTGGTTTCCAGCATCGCGGGCCAATTGCCATTTATTAGTGTTCCACTAGACGCAGTCCGGCTCAGTGGGGCTAATCAGGAAATATAGGGCAATAAAATAGCCCAGTGGCGAGGCGACTTAATCAAATTGTCCGAATGACCAATGGATGGCAACTATATGCTACGATACTATAACAATAGTTGTGTACAGAATATATTGATGTTCAGTTATGAAAATAAAAAAAAATATTGTAATTTAAATATAGAATATCTTCGTTTGATTAGACTTTATCAAAGCATTTTTCAAATCGGCAGAATGACGATTATAAATGTTACCGCCGCCAGGTTTGGAAGTTTGCCTGAACTGCGAAACAAGAAGTGAACACAGAAACAAAATGAGGAGTTTACTGTATTTGTATACTACAAATAATAAAGGATATTTATGAAAATTATAAATTTAGGCCCTTTTAAGGCACTTATGAATGTCGAAGAATTTACCACCGGATTATAGAAGCGAAGTCAAGTAAAGTCTTAAATATTTATCCTCAGTAGTTCTACTACTACTCACGACAATATAATATATTTTGGGCCGCTATCCAAAACAAAGATCTGATCAAAAATTCAGCTGCGTCTGTGGGGATGTGTTCAATAAATCAGTTTTACAGCATTCCTGTGTCATTTCAGTCGTCGAATGGCATAAAATGATAATTTTACTGCTCTCCCCTTCCGTCTCCTGGTTTACGACAATTGTGAAATGTATCGACAGTTTGGGTGTCACCTAAGAGGTGGACCAATTTAACTTGCAACCGTATAATTCTAAATCATCCCTTTTCTCTTATTTTTACGGTTTAAAATCGCATGTAATAATATCAGTCGATCGCAATATTGTGACGTCTATGAGCAACATATGGCACCTACTTGCCCCCTCACGCAGCGCCTGATATTTTAAGAAATGTGCTCTCAAAGCCATCAATCTTTCAGGTGACTTTACTGTTAAATATTAAGCATTATGCTGATGTGACTAACACGTTTTTCATACATACCTATATAACGTTACTAGGTTCTGCGACTTCGTCCGCGTGGAATAGTTACTTTGGGCTAACGCTAGGCTATTGATTGTGATATATAGCCTATAAGCCTTCCTAGATAAATCTGAAATAATTTTTCAAATAAGATGAAGTAGTTCTTTAGATTAGTGCGTAAAAACAAACAAACTCTTCAGCTTTACATATTTGAAACGATAGATATAGATAGCTTCAAGTTTTCCATGCCATGTTTTTAGAAACGTTTCTATTCTAAAAAAAGAAAATTCACTCACTTGTTTATACCTGTATTTTTTTATTTCATCTCCTTTATTTCGTGTTTTATATAGCATTTACTCTCTCCAAAAAAAAACCAGGTGAGTGGAATAAGGATAACAAAGTTTCAGTGACATTCTTAGGTGGCCAGTTCTTCGACCTTCCAATGCCTTACCAGATCCTAAACTGATCATTTTAAACTTTTACTTTTAATCTTAAATCATACTGAAAATTGGCTATACGAAAACAATCTCCGTTATTTTATCATCGTAAGGTTGAGTTGGAACTAAATAAAATGTTGTTGGCCTTCACCTACAATCTAAAATACCTACCTTCCCTAAAAACTCTGTCACTCAAGCATACAATACAAAATTGCTTAGCAGAAGTGTTATTATCAACCATTCAGTTAAATTAGTACCTATTGATACTAAACTTTCATATTGGTATGAAAACAATTAAAATATATGATTATAATGAAATAAGTATATTTTTTTTGTACTTTCCAGTAGGAATTCGTTTTAGATGTACCTAGGTATGTGATAGGGCAAAAAAAGATGAGAATCGGAAATATTATACCACACGTAGTATAGTAGTATAATATCAAGAGTAAAGGACGTATGAGAATTATTTTTTAAGTAAATGCCAATTTTTGTTTTCTTTTCTACAATTTCACCAACTTGAAATGAGAATAATGACGAAGGGGAAGGGATGATTTTTCTATAGAATCCCTAAAGCCTCAAAACCAACCTCTGTTCCAAGTGGCATTCAATCAATTTCAAACTAAACGTTTTATAACTATGTTTACAGGGTTGGCAAGTCCTTAGAACTTTCTGATGATGTAGTGGTGGAACGGCCAAAGTTTATAGTGAACTTTAATAGCTGTAAAAGTGAAACGATGCTGTAAAGATGGCATTTGTCGCCTTATACCCTCATAGTCTAGAGTGTGATAGTCGGGTTCACTCCGCAGGTTAACTCGGATGTGAACTAAACGATTCCTGTTTTAGTTGTTTTTAATGGAAAACCTTGCTTTGGCTAATCTCACCGACTTATCCTTGGGTGAAGGGTCACATTGTTAACGGGCTTCGCTATTTACTGTCTATATATAGACACATTATCTATGTGGAGATACAGGTGTCGTCGTGAGTTATAAGCGCTTAGGGAAAATTGCGGGTATATGTATTATTCGCGTCGCATCATACAGATAGATAGAGACAGGCAGAATGCGCATTCAAGGACCTAGGAGGTCCTACTATCGTATGCAGCCACGAACAAGAGCCAGTTTTCATTAATATTTAAGAAAAGCCAGTATTTCTTTATTCACTAGAATGCTGAGCTTGATATGTATTTTTAATTAAGTTTAGTTTAAAAAAAATTGCTTGTAAGATACACGGAAGAAATATGACACTATAGTGAGTATTCGAACTTTGTAGTACCTACCAAATTTTTCATTAAAAAGACGCGCAAATTTTCAACTCACAAAACTTCTAAAATATGTATGAGATGTAAGTGTAAATTAAATACAAATACCGACTTATAACTATTTGACTTTTTGCTTCGGTGCAATAAAGTTGAACGCCAAATACACCGCTTAAACATAAAACATCCAAACAATAATAATGTTTAACAAGCATTCAAACATTTACATAAAATATTCACGGCCATAGAGTTGTTGACAAATTTTACCCGTTTAATCATTGCTCTTGTATTTTGTACAACAATTGATGGTAATTAATGTTATTGTTTGTTGCTGTGTTCCGTTGGTAATTTGTTGCACACTTTAATGTTGACTTCACTTTCAAAACCATGTAAATGGGTTTTGTATGCTAATTTGAGGATCGCCACCAAATTTTATTTAAATCATTAATTTTAAACTTTACTCATTATAATACTTGTAAATAAACCTTAATTGTTTGCGGCAGTCGTAAAATGAACAATAAAGCCTGCTACGTATTTCTTATTTTGAAATATAGTTTAATTATCGTCTATCTTCTATGTTTTTATTTAGATTACATAGTAAGTAAGTAGATTAAGATTTGATAAAAAATATTTATGCCGGTTCCTCTTTGATTTTATTTACGTTCATAAGCCGTAACTGGGCCTAAAGAAAAAATATTAACTAAATCATATTTAACTAAACGCTAAATTATTAAAATGATCCAAAAATAAAAAAAAATTAGAAGAAGAGAATAAAAAGAAAAATACTAGATTTTTTTGAATTAAAGGTATAATACGTAGCAATGCATTTTAGTAACAATGTTTTCCACCCTTAGAGCCTCGTTGCCTAATGCCAGGGATTAAGACGTAAAGATAGGCCTGCCATTAGGGGCTTCATGCATCTATGGAGGAGCTCATTAGGGGCTCAGGGACCAAGTTAATGACGCGCTGTAATGGATGTTAAGTAGTTCTGCCTCAACTTAGGAAGAGCTTAGCACTTAAACTTGATGTCGAGTGGGATTCTGGTCTACGGCTAGGAATAAAATGTATTTAAGTAGGTACATCGGAAAATATTTTACACCTACTTAAAGTGGTTAGTATATCACGCCAGTTGTATCAAGTAGACAGAAAAATATTTTTTGATTTAGAACTAGATCTCCAAACATTAAAGTTTTCATAAAGATTGGAACTTTGTCCAGAAATATGCAACATTTATCAAATCCACGGAACAAATATTCATTATTTTTTCAAGCTCCCTTAAAGAAGCGACGCTGGTTGTATAAAAAAGTATTAGTGTGAGCTGGTTCCACGCACACAGACGCCGCGGTACCGGTCCCGAGCGAGTATGGATTAGTGAGTGAACGTCACAAGATGGCGGCCGTAAAACAAGTGAACAGTGAGTTACGGTCCGCCGGGGAAGGGGGAACGCCCAATGGCGCGGCGGCGGCGGTCCGCTGAGCGAGCAAGTCCGCTCTTTCTTTTTATGGTCGCCGTTGTTTTTTTCCGGCGCGCTTTTTCCTGATTTCTTTTGCGAGGGAAACTGTTTTGTTTGCTTTGTAAGCTACAAGGAGGATGAATGCCTACAATGTACTATTTTTATATTTTCCACTTGCGTCGTTCTTAAGTCAAATATCCCACAACTGGCTGGAATTAAGGGTAGATAAATAATAAAACTTAGTTAACATTCTTTATTAACACTTAAGGAATTCAGTTTCCAATAAAGATATTTAAGTACGCTTATTGCAAAATTAATAAACGTCTTTATTTAGTAAAACCATTCTGATTTATTTTATAATTTAGTCAATATCTTAAAGCATTTTCACAACTCATTTCAATGTCAACATTTTCTTGCTCGCATAGAGTTGCTTGAACCCATACGATGGAAAAACTTGTATAACAAGTAGGTACTTACATACCCGACGTGTTTTATCTAAATTGAAATTGTAGTTTCGTTCAAACTGAATTCAAGCACGGAAGTTGATAATAGCTTTATACCTTCGTAATGGGTACGTATATAGTCGGTTACTTATATACTTTTTGCTACCTATAGTTTCTTGAGGAATATTTATTAGTAGGAACCTATCTAAATATTGCGTGACAGGTAAATTGTATGCCAAATCAAATAAATATCTTGAGTTGATCATTTATGGCGTCAAATTATATCGCTTTTATATATAGATATATTTTTATTTTAATTAATTAAATGTTAATGTTTCACTAAAAATGTTTGAGATACCAGGTGAAAGTTTTGTATCATCAAACTCATTATATCACCAATCAAAGTCTAAATCTCAAATTGAGAATCTTTACCTTTCTATCGATTGCTATGAAACCCTTAGTCCCTGTATGAAGGTTGAGAACTTAGTTGATAGAAATATAATCTCCTCTAAAATTTCCATAAAACTTGACGGTTGGTACTGACTCCCAATGGAACAACGTACGTCACGATACACAAAAAATCAAAACTTATGAAGTTATAAAATTAATCAAAAACCTAACCGTAAGAAGGTAGATTCAAACATTTCATATGAATCACCACCAACAGGGCGGACAAAAATAAAGCTGAAACAAGCCGTTTAATCCTACACAAGCAATAAAAAGTAAAAAGTTATTAGTTAGAGCCAAGTTGGTGGATAATAATTTAGTTGGTAACGTCTTGTAATATCTTCCACTGACATATTTATTGTGTGAGGGTGGTAGGAGGTTCGAAGGGGCCCTGTCTTGTTCTCTGAAGGGATGATTGGCTATGAGATATGAATCTTTGTGGAATGTTTGCTTAGGCTGCTTTATGTACCAACGAAATGTGGTTTGAACATCTGAAATTGTATCCCTTAAATTTTTTTACATTCAAGCTTTTGAAAACATGTTAGATGTGTGTTTTTATAAATTATATGTTTGAGTAATTTGATTAATCTATATCTACATAGATAAATAAAATTGAAGTCTCTGTTTGTAATTCCAAATACAAACGGTACTATTAAAAAAAAAATCTCTGTCTGTATGTTCTGGTGAAACTCCAAAACGGTTGGATTGATTTTAACGGGACTTAACTGGCAGATAGCAAATGTTACAAGGAGTAATAAAGGCTACATTTAATTAAAGAAACATTACGTTTCCGCGGTTCACCCATCAAAATACGAACTCTACGCGGGTAATACCGCGGGGCACAGCTAGTTAGTAATAATTATTATGAATGAAATGCTAAGCTGCAGCCTAATGATAGTATATCTTTCGTTCAATTTATTTTTTAGTTATAAATTATATTCTTGTCACATTTTTTATTAAAACAGCAAAAAACTGTCACGCAATTCACACACGACAGATAGGAAAATTTGAATCGTTTTAGACGTGTTATTTATTTTATACAAACAAGAAAAGGCTCGACGACGTTCTGTCTAAGGAAACAATATATTTTCAGAGATAGAAATCAAAAAATGTCGTTAAAAAAAAGTAATACGATAGCCTCGTTTTGAATGTTTTCTATCACCTATTAACAAAGCAGTATTTATATAATATTGCATCACAACCATTTAAAAATCCGTCTGCCAAGCTATTATCTTCCTTTGATCTGTCTACCTGTCTTTAACAGAGATGTTATTTTTTATAGTTAAATTATTCTTGGAATTAGGATTAATCATTTAAAGTTACTTTTACGATTTGCGATACGAATCAAAGGCAAGTGTGAGCCTATTGTAATTTATTTTATAGGACTATTTATTTAACACTAGAGAAATGTGTTGACAAAAAATATACTATGACGATGTCATAAACAAAACTAGCGATACTTTATATTACATAGAAGCGGGAATAAAGATATTTTCCCAGCTTTTTTTCTATAAGGCATCTATAATAAGGATTTACAAAATGTTTACTGTTATATACCTAAGTAACATATAACCGTAGCAATACGTGCTCACACATAGTTTATTTAAAGATTTGTTTACACAGGCAACTGTCAGCTGCAAAGTAAAATTAAAAAACGTAAGTTTCAAGGGTCGTCAAAAATATATTTGTTGTTTATATGCATTTTTAAGTTGAGATTACTTGAAACATTTACTTATGTAACGAAAAAATTAAAATAAGTCAAAGTAGGTAATATATGGCAATTATTTATTTTATCGTAAAATACGTGTATCTAAATGTCTATTTTACGGCAAGATATTACATTGTTCACCATTCAAGCTGGATTCTCTTCAACCCAAATTTTCCTCAATTTCCCTCCCATCTACATCGAATACTCATAATCCTCGTGGCCGTAATTACGTCATCATTAAACATTGGCAGCCCTAAGGGCGAGGTAGCGTGGGGCGAGGTCAACGCCCGCCGCCCGCGCTCTGAAATACGTTGCAATATCTCGCCTTAGTTAATCCCGCGCGTCTGAGCCCGGTCTTATATCATGAAGGTTTATTTATTAACGTTATACGTATATCAAATTGTAATACAGCTTAATGAAAGAAAATTAGATAGGTATATAAAAAAAGTTTTCGCCTTTGAAATTTTTTTTTGGTTATCAAGCTACCTATGGAAAAGAAACTAAAGCAGTATTTAATAAATTAAGAACAGGGGGCTTACCATCATTGGTTTAAGCAAAGCGTATTAAAGCTTTGACGTTTCATTTGGATACCGTAAAGTTAAACGTCAAAGTTGAGAAGTTCTTAATACGCGCCGCTTAAACGATCATAGTTGATCCCCATGCAACTGAATTGTAAAGTTTATAATTTGAAGGGCTAAGAAATTGGGTTGATTTCAAATTGTCTATGTTGCAATGTGTCTAACCCCCAATAGATATGTAATGATACAATTAAATGTAAATAGGTATTTTAAATAAATACCAAAGTAGATATCCCGAGTATAAGAACCGGTAAGAAAATGTTTTTGATATGTAAATAGACTATTACAGGTTTCTAATCATTGAGTGTTTCTAATTTAACCAATTAAAAGGCTTTGAATTATTCATTAACTCTAACTACACTTTTCATATCTAACATGTGATACTTAGCTAAAGTAGGTATTCCCTGAAATAAGTACTCAGATAAAATAAATAGCAAACCTAGAACTTATTTATTTATAAATTTTTTTTTGGTTAAAATATTTTGGTTTATATTTAGTAGGTGGTCATCAGTTCTTACATAAACAGTCTATAGAAACTTAATTCTAGGGGTGCTAAGCTGTATGTAGAACCTATTACAGGCAAACACCACATGCATTATATAACAGAATCAAATTAATATATAAACACCTAATACCTAACCTACATTGTTTGTATATGTATGCCATTAGTTAAGAATGTGGAATTTAAAGTTACTAAAATTATGTAACTACTACAAAATAGCTTGAATCAAGTTTGAGATCGTAACAGTGAGTCGGAATTATTAAATTGAATTCTTCAAAATAAGTGGAGTCGACTCGTGAGAACAAAATAGTGTGTGTATTTTTTTTATTTTAAGATCAAATCCTTTATAGAACGCGTTCCATACATTTACAGATGGCAGTTCTGTAACGTATATGCCGTTGATATTACCGTAAAATATAGATTGGTATCTAGTACTTAGCGCTGGTTAATAATTCTGTCAAGTTATAGGGGAGAAGAAATGAGTCAGGGCTTAAAGCATGGGCACAAAGTATGTCGGTTGCGGGAATTGCTCTGAGGGCGTTCGAATTAAGACGTTTCGCAAACCACAAGAACTGCTGAACCGGACTTGTTCGTTATATTTACATAGCTACTAGCCTATAAATAAATACTGGCCCTCTCACACACACGTGCGCAAATGACGTTGTTTTAACTTTATTTTATTTTTAAACGCGCGAGCGGCGGAGAGCGCGCGGCCTGTAATTTCGCGGTGCTCGAAGCGCGCAGGCGCGTACGCACGCCGTTCCAACATGGCGGACACGCTCTAACTTTGATTTTAAAATATACTTCACTACACTGTGTTTCTTCACCGATAACCATATAAAACCTATTTTCCATGGGAAATCATTGTCACGAGTCGGATCAACGAATCAACGTTTGGCCCGTTATCGGTCGTGTTACTCGGACATTGATTTCTACATAGTGCTACACCGGTATTTCATGTTTATAACTTCATATTATAGTTATGACTCTGAGTCATTATGTGCCACAAGAATTAATAGGAGATTTACGGATTACTAGTGAGTAATTTTCAAAACTTATTATTTTTTTATTGCACTAGGTAACTAACTTATAAGTATCTAAGTAAGCTTATGTCCTCTGACTTGGGCTCTGCATTAAATTGATATCATCTTTGTCATAATATGAACATGTATATATTTTTTGCAGTACCTATATACGTTTAGGAATAAACAATTCTTTTATATATAATACTAACCTACTTATCTACTACATAGTACGACAATTTGTTTCAAGAAATTGTGACTTAACGCCTAAGGAATACATATTTTTTGATGTCTGTAACCTACTGTTCTGACTTCACTTCAGACTGTTCTCAATTGGATAATAAATTATCTTTGCGATTTAGTGATACGCGCGCTGAAAGAAAATATAGGTATATGCCTACGCTTGCCCATATCAGATGCATGGAGTTCTTACTATCTAAAAAGTATTAAGGACCTCAATGTAAGTAAACGAAATGTCCCGTTCAAAAATTTACCCATATCTTTATGTAAGCACCTCTAGCTACACCTAAATACCTTAGTATTCTTTGACATAATATATGAAACTTTTGAGTAATCCTCCAATACTGTGTTGTTTGAAACCATACCTGTGTACCATATATTTGATTGAATTTCTCACCTTCCTCGTGTATATAACAAATACCTAACCGTCACGAGTTAAGAGCGCGCAGTGAAAATAGTGAGATACTGCACATGTTTATATTCGCCTCACGCCATACATAAGTACCGACACAGACAGGCTCATAAAATGTCTACCTCGCATTCTAGGTATGTAATTGTCTCATGCTCAGTAAAACAAAGAGTCTCGTTATCATAATCGACACCTCTTGAATCTTTCCAATAAGGCTGAAGCTAGATGTCTAAATTGGTTCCAATAAGGTATAATAACAGTTCGTAGCTCGTAAGTATAAGGGAACAATGGCGCTTTATTCGCGTATGCGTGTGCGACCTCGTATGTGAGGTCGGTCGCGGTCTTTCATCTGCATTTATTTATAGGGTTTATCGCTAGAGTTCTAGGAACTTTGTACCTTCTGTTTATACTTGATACTTACATTAAACATATATTTAGACATTCAAAGCATAGTTTATGTATGAATGAGCATATAAATGTGTCTGTTTCTTGATATTTTACACGACAAACATAGATTAGAATAAAATAGTTACCGAACTAAGTACCTACTTCTATATAAAATGTTTTATAATATTGGGTAAGTCATTAGTACCCAAGTAGGTATTATTCTGTTCTCTACTTTCATCGAATGCATTATAAATAACCAGAAGGGTAAATATATAATTCAATTATTTGTCAGTATGTACTTATTCTATTAAATATTTATAAATAAGCTAATGCTGGTATATTAATATCAGTCTTACTAGTTTTTTCATGCACCCTTAATACGCAACGAGGTGTTTCGTTGCAATAAATAGAGCTGAGCTACTTATAAATCGTGACTTTTACTATCGTCCATAGTCGGTTAATTGCTCAATTGCCACGATGGGAATTCGTGAGCGCAACTGAAACGTGGATCGTGGGCACGCTTACATGAAATTTCAGCTACCTATCTATGTACAACGATTTGTCATGTGCGGAGCCCGACGTGTTCCTTAGAACGGCAAATTTTTTATCGCAAGACCGTTATCGTGGGCGATCATAAATCCGTTTTCAAATCGTGAGTCGCCAAGCCCGTATACCGTCGCTGCCACAGCACTTCCAAGCGAAATAAGACCATCCCTTCGAAACTATAAAGCTTAATTTACATTCGCTTGTGGCCTTAATTTAGAACGTTTGGTTTATGGAAGGTTTACGTAGCATTGTACCGTAAGTATTTGCCAATGCACGTAAAATACTAGGCGAGGTTCTCAAAACGCCAGTCTTATTTATGGTCTGCGGCACTGGCACTATACCCGCTGCTTGGTGAGATAATGCTCTCCCCTAAATTATACTGTGAACGGTTCGAAGTCACCACGTAAGGTATAAAGCCGGGGGAATAAACGGAGCGTACCTGAAAACTCAGCGTAATAAAAGTAACTTAGCATTTTATGTGATTTCCTTACCAGTGTCAAAGTACCTACGTAAACTTTAGAACCATCAAGGATTATTTGCAGGCAAATGTTAAAACTTCTCCGTGTGGAGTATGATTGTGAATGCGATTGTAGCACGCAACTTATTTTGACTCGATAAGATTAGTTTCTGCACCAGTGAAGCGGGTGTTTTTAATTTTCTCTAGATAGGTGTTGAGCTTGGAAAATGATTAAATTATGAATCAACTACCAACGTAATCTTTTGTGAAGATGTAAGATGTGTGTTACTGGGAATGTGATTAAACTATGGGAGTTTGGGCATAACCGTAAAATAGAGATTTGTATTCTCATGTGGGAATAATAAATTGTCCAGGTCCACTTAACACACAACAAGAAGGAGAAAGGCTTGTTAGAATGTACTTAAGATTTATACGTAAGCATCGAACAAGGTATTAATAAGTTAGTAAGAGTTTATTGGTCCATTCAATAACAGTTTATTGCCTTCACAGCGAGAATCTATTACTACGGGTGCACATGACAGAATATGTAAAAATACGTGAGGGTGACTTCTTCCATTGCCTAAGAATCGTCGCACACATCTAATATATATTCATATTCATATATTTATTGCACGAGTTAGTTACAATTACACATATGCATGAATTTTATTATAATTGTTATAACTTATAACTAACAACCCTCAAATTATGTCGAGCTTATTCTAATCAAATTCCAGCAGTAATTTTAGATCAAGACATTAATATATCATCATGTGGTTTTATCGGGTCGAATCTGAATTAAGAAGCACATATATCTATAGGATATATTATGCAGCCCTTACCCGTCATGTTATATGTACTTACGTAGCTCGTCAGACTTGGAGGGCATTAGTAACTATCTAAGACAGATAATGATACCATAGGACTATTAAACTACAATAGAAGGTGTACAAGTTCTGCAGACAACAATCCAGATGAAACCGCTAATTGTCATGATGTTTCTGTGTGTGCGTGCGCATGTTTCCACCAATGCTAAGGAACCGACCTCCTGTTAGCTTTTATTGTTGTATCAGTGAATTGGTAGGTGTGAACGAACATTGCTAGATGATGCTTGTGTTTGAACGGTTACAGTAATTAAACAATGAAATTGGCTTGATATTGTGAACGTAGCACTCATTACAACACAATAATGCACTGCCATTAAAATGTAATCATGCGTTAAATTAAAATCTTTAGTAAAGCGTGCGCTCAGAGGTTCTGGTGTATGTGGAGATTGTCTTCTGTGGTATGTAGCCATTTTCTTACTAGGCAGTATGTAAAAAATTACGTTTAATTTACTTTATATATTTATTAACAATTAAGATTTTATTATTAACTTTTATTTAAGAATATAGAAGACCAATTACGGGGTTACGTACAATTTATTATGCAATTTGTAGTGATATACATCTAATAAGTAATTTATAATTCATATTGTATGTGCACGGTACCACGATGAATGAGTGCAACCCCCTCTCAGTGATACGCCGATATATTCCAATGATATTACATGAGATAAGGCATGTGTTGCCTACCCGCACAAATATATGATTTATCATAGGCGCAGAGATCTAGCAATTAGATCATTTATTAGTGAACTGCGGGCGAGTGCGGGACCGTATGATTTATGATTATTCACAGTAATCATACATCCAGTTAAGGAGCGTTCAGACTATGCTGTAATAACTGCGTTTAAACCAATCAATCGGCACTGCAGCAAAAATGCCAGATGGGCTGAACAAACTCAAAATATTGATAGTAGGTTAGTGTTTGGTCTGCTCCTCAAATATATAGTAAAATGGAAATAGAAGGCATTCGGGAAGGAAGGTTTTCTCTGTAAGCCCATAATCTCGACGTTAAAGAGATGTTGCGTTATACTTAAGTCAATTTAATAGTAGGTATAGCGCGGTATGAGTTTCCATACAAATGAGACTTTGCCTTCCTTTATTATGTTCTATGATGCCATGTGTAGTATAGTCTGAACAGCACATTATTCCATTCTATGACATTCCCCTGATGAATGACGGCGTGCGGTTTAGACACCATTTTGAATTGAGTTACCATAGAGTTGTGGTTGAATTGTGACAAGTTGGGAACTTTTCTTATAGAATAAACTGACAATATTTTTTCCAAAGCACCTATTGTTGCTTAGATTAAATTATTATGCTTGAGACTCAGGACCAAATGTCTCAAGCCACTTGCAAACCATTGAGCGGTGTATTTTTTATCACTGTCTTAATTTTGATTAAGCATCTGATTCAAACTTTGATTACTTAGTAGGTAAATAATAGTAAATAATAATGATCACCTACCGAACTTCGGTTACGGCGGCTAATCTCAACGGTAATAACCATATGTGGAGGAGATATTAAAGTGCACAAGTGTGTGCGCAAACACAGGTGCACTCTTTATCCCTCACTCTCACAGTGCGATGAGACGACAATCCGACAAGACTAGACAGAGGTCAGGCGTAGGAACAACGGCTTAATGTGCTTTCCTAGGGGCAAACACCTCCAACTGCCAAACTTCGGGCATTTATTATGAATTTCTTGACAGCAAAACCTTATATCTCTTTTCTCGACTTGACCCCGTGATTGGCAGGCGAACTTTGTTTTAATATATTTCGAGCAGTAAAAGCCTAAAAAATTACACACTGATTAGTATCACTACTAATACTTTCCGCTTAGGACTTTTACCATTATCAACGCAGTATTATTAACGCTGATCACTCCATCAATTACTTTTAAACCCACCGAATTTTCTACATAACATTTTTGGAAATGAATTATGACTGAATTGTTCGTATGTTAACTGAATTGTTCGTATGTTTGAACAAGTAAGATAGAGAGTGAGTTTATTGCGAAATCTATGTAACGCAAAGCTAAATCCTAAATTGAAGGCGAGTGTAACCGCAGGACCTAGATAGTATAGTAATACAGGTGAACGGGTTACCAACCGACCTGCTGGTACGTTTACGCAACCAAAGAGCAATAAATAGGGCACTAAAGCCAACACTTACATAAAGAGATCGTCGCAACATGGCTGATACCAGCCGTCGCCTGTCGTCGCCTCGTCGTTACCGATAAACAAATCGTCGACTCCACTCCCCAACCCCACTATCGTGACACTAAAAACTTAACTATCAGGTAACACGAACACACCTGAATATAAATCACAACAACTGGTAACGTACTTATCGAAATATGTACGACACGATCGCTCTGTGAAAACTTTTCACGCTCGCTTCTACTGCACAGTAACTTGCTCCCCAAATTATGACAAATCACGCACCGCCCTGCCAAGTCGTTGGAATGACAACCTTCGAATAACCAAATTACATGCAAACGGCCAAATACCGTTCCGAAAGCGAAAGTATTTTCGTTTACCGCAAAGGCCAAAATATTTTACCAAAGAGAGTAATTTCAATATTATGCAAATTGTACATTTACAACCCGCAGCACAAAGGTTTCGATGATTTCAGGTATTTTTTACGCAATGCGAACTCGTTTTGTCTGGTTTTCTGGAATCTTTTATATATAAAGGGGCTCGTAATTTGCCTAATGCGCATCGATAATTTATGTAAAGGTTACGCAAGCCCGCTGCTTTGTTGGGCCGGAGTTACACTTTCGGTTTCAGGGTACTCATTTGCATAACAGGGTGAGCGCACAATGCTACACCCTTTCTTGAACAATCCTTTTCGTTTCACTTTTAAACGTTTCATTGTTGACATTTTGCGCAAGTAATAAATAAATCAAGCGCAAATTTATACGGTCCGACGCATGTGGCACCGGACACAATGTTGCTATGTCGCTGGCTCCTTTCAACTACAATTGTACCTAACAACCGACGGTCAGGTATATAGCTATTATGTACAACCATGAAACGTTGTAGCGTGAGAACATATCCCTACGTTATGTAATTGTAAGCACAACAATCACTTGCAATCAGTGTTGAAATTACTCTGTGTAATTAATTAAATTTTAATTAAACAATAATCATAAAGTTAGAATAAGCGGTCATTGATGGTAAAATGGTTGAAATAAACGCCAATAACACACGTCATTATGGCGTGTAATATCGTTTTACAACTTAAAGGCAATAAATAAATTGACTGCTGTTTGTACATTTTATTACGATTTAAAAGTCGATGATTGTTTAAAACGAATAATTGATTTACGTCGGTTATTAATCTCAATCTGAATTGTGTTAAACAAATCACGCTCCGATAGTTGGTTTAATGTTATACTTGACACGTATGTGTCAATGTGTTTATGGCACTTATAAGACATTATCTACCAAATTTATTAAACAAAATAGTTTTTTTATCTATCACGGACTAGGGATACTGTCCTTTAAGGATATACGGTCTTACTACTCATTAAATAAGAAATTAATTATTTTATTAAAAATTAAGATAATATTTTATATAATATTAAAATATTATATTGTGTAATATATATAAAATTAAAATGATATATCCTAGTTAAAATTTTATTATAGAGTTGAAGTCTTTCATACACAAAAAAATTAATTATTTATTGAACAAATTTTTAATCAATTAATTTGTGTAAGTTATCAGAATACATGCCAAGTTCTTTCTTTCAAAATGTATATATATGAACATTAATAATAATATATTGTATTAAAGTACAAATTAATTTAAAAAAAGTGATTCTGCCTTAGTCTGAGAATTAAAAAAATATGTTGGTTCCATCTGAAAACTGTTAAGTAGGTACCTATATTATAAATTGCGCTCATAATATTATTATTATCTTACCATTACATAAGGAATTATTATGCTCACGCCTATATATTATATACACATACAAAATAGAAGGTGTTTAATATGATTATCTCCTTAAGAGGTATAAAACTAACGGCCGTAATAATATTTAGCCGGCGAGCCGTAACTTGAAGCATCAGTAGGGTTCAGTCTATCACACTCGTATGTTAATGACCGGAGTTTTCTACAAATGTTTTAGACTTTTAGTCGTTTAACATGTGTTAATAACTAATAAAACCGTTTAATGGCTACATAAAAAGTTGAGATTTATAACATAGGTAGCGTATGTACCTATTATGATTGGTGTTCGTGGTGGCGCTTCTAACTTCAAGCCGAATTCAGTACTGTAATCATAATCAGATGATTAATTTGTCATATTGAATAATTTAAACTTCACAATTATTCTTCGAGAATAATTTAATGAATTACTACCAGATAAATGTTATTAGAATTTTCATTAATTTTTTTGCATGATAAAACAGTCTATTTTAATAGTCAATTTTATTTAAGCGTTGATAATTTAATAAATAGTTTTTCGACTTTCGGATATACTTCAAAATAAATTCTAATTCATAAGTTTAGAAACAAAATTATAAACGATAACGCCTTTTAATAAAAGCAAATAAATTAAAACTACCTTTAAACTTTGGAAAACGTGTGGGCCACAGTTTAAATTATACGTCATATATATTTTGTCTCATACTTAACTACAAAAAATTGATATGGTTAGGCAAAATACGAACAATAATGTGGGATTTCTAGGTAATTATTCTCACCGTTTTAAGAATTACGAAACTAAGCCAATAAAACAAAATTATGTATATATAAAAATCTCCTACTCTTAGCAGTATTTTTAACTATATAAATTTAACTAAACTGAGTATAAGGCTTGGATTAGAATACAATATATCACTGTGTGTCACTTAAACTCCAAATACACAGAACTGTACTAAATATTCATCGATACCGGTTCAAATGTATCCGATTCGTATCTCTTACACGTATACCCACTTACCTCGAAGCACTTTATAATGTAACGCAATCAAATAGTCTATAACTACATACTACATGAGGGTGCGATAAGAATATTACTTTTAGTAGCGTTTGAGATGAGTTTGAATATAATGGTGACATGCAAAGAGAATCCAGTAAAGAGTTACTTAAACTGAGTTCTTAAGTTCAATTATTATTAAATACCTATTAGCTGACCTGCACTGAATACCATATTCCTACAAATAATAAAGTTCATATTTCATAGATCTGAATGATAGTGAATGTTCCCTCTGTATTCAACATTTGTAAGTAAGAGGAAGCCACAGAACAACATAATTTTACACCATATTAATAAATTCTAAATTTGAAGTGGGTCACAGTCTAATAGTGGGGACAGAGTGACCGAATTAATGTCAGAGTAATATATAAAAATTATGATTCTTATTTTGAATAGGAGCCTATATGTTACCGCAACGTTCGCCCACGTGACACGGCTGAGAAGAGACGCCCGACGTGGGAGCGGCATCTGGCTCGGCTGATCTGGCCAGTCGTAAACGTACGGAATTAGTGCCCCGTCCAACCGGGGAAACAAAAACTCCATTTAAATTTAGAACGAGATTCCGTGCACTAAGAGACTGGCCGGTAATGAAATGAATCTTTGTAATTAAATGGAGTTTAGAAAAGAATGTCTGGGAGCAATGCTGCTATTTGAATTTCAAAGACTTGATGGTGGATTTTTGTTGTGTAGTAGTGATGTTCGAACGATTAAAAAGATCTTGAAAATTTTACCACGTAAAAACACCTTATTAGTAAGAAATAAGTATCTAATAAAAATGGATGTTCGTAGTAGGTAAGTAGGTAGGCCAATATAAGATCACTTTTTGCCAATTTCCATTTCGCGTTCGCATCAATGTAGATCACCACCAACCAATACTTATAAGTACAATTTACCAGCGGAAATCCATTGTTTTCATAGCACATGTACTTAAAACAATGTATCGCATCGATCGATCCAAGTGTATCTGATATCAGTTGCATCATATTTAACCTCCCTCTAAATAGCTGGTCTCCCGCGGCTCATTAAGGAAGGCTGGGTATAAAGTCCCACAAGCAATTCAAACTTTTCTCATCAAACCATCACATTCCAAATTAAAACATAGGCGGCCCCTATTTCTACTCCGTTGGCTATGATTTTTTAATGGTGACTAGTCATTTTAGGGTTACAAAAAATAGTAGTAAGGACATAAAGGGTGGCAGTGTGTGAACTATTAGATCGGTCTTTTATATCCCATCATAAAGATTCTTGATCAAATAATTAGGAAATCATAAAATTAATGGAATGACGATTGAGTGTTAGCTAGTGATGAACCGTTGAGCGAAGCCAAATTTTCGGTCAATATTATACTAAAGTTCACTGCATTTATTACATGTATTCACTATTATTTATTATTTGTGATCACTTTCTATTTTTAATTTTAATATACCTTTATAATTACGTAATGGTGTTTTTTATATATAATTTAATAGTTAACTCAATAAATGAACATAGAAAACCGTACGAATTACATATTTGCTACGACTGCTACGCCGCTCTACGAAAATTTGCTACGAAAAAATTGCATATCGTATAGCTTACATATAAAAAAGAACATCACTCATTGTATGCAGTAGTAGGTATTTTGGACCCTAAAACAAAATTTCAAGTTTCCATCATGAATAATGGATGGGAAAGATTAAAATATGAAAGGAAGCTTCACAGACCATTTCTCCGGAACTATGAGTCGGCCAAAATTATGTCTGCTAGATACAGGGGCATCGCTGGGGAGCGATGAGTCTTTTTATGTAATATTTTGCAATTTTTTAAATCATAAGGGTGGATCCCCTCGCTAAAGGGTGGGCCCGCTCTGAATGAATTTATAGTTCTATGTAGATAAACATATCAATTTGTTAGTGTTTTGTTAGAAGTATAAATATGTGATACAATTGTTGGCCGCATAGGCTCAGTTAGCTCAATGACTTCGATGGACGCGCTCCGGAGTTGAATCTATTCCGACCTTATTAAGAGTGACTTGATATTAACTCCAATTGAAACTGGACTCTGATAAGTGTAGTGTGTGTTGGAATTCCATATGAAATCATACATAAAAATAAACGCAAGTAAGTGGACCTGAGTTTTTGGAAGTAGATAGACAATTGCCCAAATTGTACCTGCTGACGTAATTTTCCTCGCTTGTTTGGTCAATCTGACGCTAATTTTCCGAGGGCAATTTGACTACTGTTTGCTTAACGTAACGTGAAGAGCTATGTAAATAAAGTTGAGTTTACAGCGTCTTTGTTTACCTCATGCACCCCATACCTTCCTCGTCGGAGCCGTATCCGCTTACCACTTCCTCACTAGAGAAAAAAATCGGAATACAAACACTATTGGGCGGAATCTCCGAGCGACTTTACCCATGAATCGATTGAAAAGCAAGCGAATAAAATCGATTTTCCCCCAAATTGAATAGTCGTAAAATGTAGGTAGTAGCAGTTTTAATGTTCGGATTGTTTACACGGCGGCGTCACGAGTGTAAACGCTTGTCGATAATTGATGATTTGATTTACAACATCACTAAACAACCGGTGTTTGGGCGATCGATGCCTGACTCGTGCACGTCTTCGATGGATCGTTAGCAGAGGTGCCTTGCTATTTGTTATTCCGTAACAGCCATGAGTTATGAGCGATGAGCCTCGTTACATTTGGAATTAGGTAAATATTGCTGTGCAATAATTTACGTGATACATTGTAGGTACTCGTATTAGGAGTCTAATTCTAACCAATATATGAGTGATGATTGTTTCTGATCCTTCCATAGTAGTTTTCGTTTGTATAAAATAACTTGACTCGGGGTTCAATTAATACTTTTGATGTTACATTTTCTTTATAAAATATTGAATATTAGGCTGTATTTAAACACTGAAGTACTTCAGGCTTTTTAAAACAAAAACCAATTTTGACCATATTCAATTTTAAATAGGGAGGTAATTCCGATTTTTTTTCGTCTATAAAGCAGCTTTTAACGCTCAAACGCACGAGTTTTCAGTCATTAGCTTTATGACTTGAATGGCTGAAGGAAAATAAACGCAGTGACCTGAGAACATTGCTCATTATACTCGGAAATCCGAACACGGCTCCACTCTGATTCCTGATGACGATCTACTTATTTATGTCCTTAGTTATCATTAGAAGCCGTGGTGGCCGTGGGGTTTGAGCAGTTACCTGCTACTCAAGCGACGCAAGTTCATATCCCAGCGGGGCCTATACGAGATTTTCTGAAAATTTATGAGCAGTGTTTTCACACCACGTGCTTTACGGTGAAGGAAAACATCGTGAGGAAACCTGTATGTGTCTGAGAAGTATTTCAAAGACATATGCATAGTGCCTGAGGCGGCGATAGACACAACGTCTGTACCTAACGTTGGCACTTAATCATCCTATCCTAGCTATCCTATCCTAGCCTACCGCTTCGGGGAATACAGGCGTGAGCATATGTATGTAGTTATCATTACTGTAGGATTATGTTATCTTAAGTTCGAAACGATGGTAAGGTAAGTATATAAAGTACAGAGGCATAGTTGTGGGTCTTATATCTTATAGCCGAAATATTTAAAGTAACGTATAAATATTCATATTTTTAATTCTCTGGGTGAGTTTCTCTGTTTCAATGAATTAGATACGAGTGGAATGACATGGTTCGTCCGTTCACTTACTAAGAAAGAACTACTAATAAGAAAGTAAACGCGATTATTCGTCTCATGATTTCCAGAGTTTCACACTTTAGATTCGTTATAGGGTAAGTTTCCTGCAACAAATTACTCTTTCAAATCACATCGTAATTAAGTGTACATACGTTTAATCAGTAGTAACTTACTGATTATAAAGCGCGCTTACTTAGCTCGAGCATTGCTCACAATCGAGTCCACAATACCCCGTAACGTAAAATTCAGCCTTCGAACACAATGAAAATATTAAGGAATATCGCAGTGAACCATTAAAAACCGTAATCAACCGATTTTGAGTTCAACGTCCATGCCGTCGTAAACGAACACCTATAAATGTTATAGTATAAACAATCGTTGCAATGTCAAAGTTTTGCTTTAGAGGGTATTGTTAGTTCTTCCGCATTGGATTAAGAAAAATTAAATGAAAATGTTAATCAATTATAGTGCCGCCGTATTGTACCTATGTTTTTTTAGGGCGAATGGAAAGATTGGAAAACAAAAAACATACAGTCAAATTGATAGCCTCATCCTTTTTTTCGAAGTCGGTTAAAAATTAAGTTCAGTAAAATTATTTCGCAAGTACAGGTACTTTTTATTATTGTCCGTTTTATTTTTCGGTGAAGTTGCGTTAAATAGCGATTACTTATTACATTACAATTTCGGGTTTACAATGGTCTGTGATATATCGCATCCTCAGAGCGATAGGGGCTCAAATCAAACATTTATTTTTTTGGAAATCGTTATCAAAGATCGTCAAGCTTCAATTTATAACTTAGGCAGTAATTATTTTACCAGTTACCAATATTCTTAAAGTTTAGGTTGTGCATTGTCGATAAGGGTAACGTGTAGAAAAACATTTTAGTCTGTTTTAAGATCTTAACATAACGATTTTCGCAAAATTTGGAGTTGAGCCCCTTTCGTTCTGAAGGTGCGATACTTATTTATTGGGTATGGTAGTAGAATATCATCTGTGTTAAATATTCGCCTTGTATTTACAACTAAGTATTGATTTGCCAATAAATATATGACTTTACCCATTCGGGCTGCTCCAAAATTCGAACAGAACATCCCGTTATGCCTTAAGCATTTATCTGAAATTGCCCTTTACCTTGATGTATTGATTGATTAAGTGTCAGACACGTGTGCGAACACCTTTCTCTAAGCCTCTGCTCGCTACACGTTGTAAATCCAGATACTTTATAAGCGACATTAATACACAGATTGTTGGTTATTTACAGGCTGGTGGGATAAATAATATATCTTCTGAAGACCATTTCCTTGGTTGTGTCTTAGGTACGCTTTGACGGTATCTAGACAGCTCGTAAATAATCGACGCTAAATGGTCTTGTCTAGGTGATTTTATATTGAACATAAGCCTTTGATTAATTTATAGTTGTATTAAGTGTACATTGGGCACTACCGTCTCTCACTTAGTAGTAGAAAGGTCTAACTGTACCGTATTTTAATAATTCTTTCAGAGGGTTTCAATAAATAATAGTTAATATTAGACTTATTGTTTTAAAAAGTCTTATATATATAATCGGTGTCCCTCTTATACCGCTAAATGTTTCTCATTCATTTCAATTCACATTAATTAGTAATATCTAGCGCGTCGATGCTGCTTGCCAGGCTTAACCTTGAGATATTTTTCTGTCAATATTTTTTCATCATAATTCGTTTAAATATAAATATTGAACTGATATTGTTTCAGCAGTGTCATACTGTCCACTATGTTTAAGTATCCTAAGTTTTATAAACCAGTTCAAAATATAGAATTAAAAGTTGTTTAAAGGCTGGAATGAAGCTAGCTACTTATTTAGCACCTATCGCTTATCATTATTCAGAGTACGCCATAAATTGGAGGCTAATATTTGCTTAACCATAAACTGCGCCGGGCCTGCACTAAGTACAGATTACCCTCTCCGTGGCGGCAGGTAAATAATCTACGTTAGTGCAGGAGCCTTACCTTAATCTATTATTGCCATCATAGTTCCACTGCGTGACAGTGACAGACTTATACACGTCGTATACATCTGTCTCATAATAAGAGATCATGACCCAAGATGAAGCATAGAGGGTAATTTACGTGTCTCTCTCTATGTTTCTACTTATTGCTCTGCGGTTAGAATGGGAATTATTAGTAGGCAATATAGAAGGTACTTTTTGGTTAAGTCTCATAAGTAGTCTCGTAGGAAGATCCACCTGAGTTAGGAAAGGTTATTTACTCTCAAAAAGAAATTGTTTGGGATACTTTAACGTCGAGTCAAACTGTTTAAATAAAGTTTCTTAGGGGTAATATATTGACTTAACATACTACCATTTGATAAATGATTGGTAAAGACCTAATGACTTCTATAACAAATTACAGGCATTTTGTTGATCGTGAAGTTTATATTTAGCATACATTCAGCATAATCAGTATTTTTTTAAATTAAGATACGTGGTAAGTATCTAATTATTCTGAGATTTACAATCGTAAAATTTTTACATCTTCCCATCATTATTATCATGAATTTAAGAGTAATAACTCTTGTCGTTGTTACCGATTTAACTCATTCCATATTACAATAATAATTTAAAACTATTTATATTATATTAGCGTTTACCCTCGGCTTCGCTCGCAAAGCAAAAAAATTTTTTTTAATTATATGTGTAACAAGTTTCATAATTGTCAGTTAAGCAGGCACTTTCAGTTAAAGGGCAAAATTAACTAATAATAATTTTTCTTTTTTTCAGATCTCATCAAAATGGTATGAGCGAAGAAAAGTTCGTTAGGATATCTGCAAAACGTTGCCTATAAGGTAAGTCCAAACGTATATTAGTTTAATTCCTTTATAAAAAAATTGTAGGTGGTAATATGTATGAGAATGATGCCAAATGAAAGTAGGTATTTAAAAAATGTTCGCTCTTGCTCGACCCATCGTCCACCAATACAGTCGCCATACTTTTTTTAAATTCATTCCCCTTCTCAAAACTAAAACTGCAGTCTACCTCCCATATTACCGGTAAGCAAAGGACAGATATAGTAATTTTTCTCATGTCTTCTCCATTATCTCCTGTAAGAGCGAAAGAGACAGAAAGTAAAACAATATGGCGTCGAAAGTCGGCAGCGCGCAGTGGCTCAAACTGAAATTCTTGAGCACACATGCAAACAATGTAATTGTGTGAGTGTAATCGTATTCTCGATTGGGAGGGTCACTGTAGCAGGTATTATGAACCTTTTGAAGAATGAAGTATTTTATATTTATATTTTTAATTGGTGCATAAAAAAATCTGAATATAAGTATGTTTATAGATAGTTCATAGTGTTACAACATTACATAGTCGTGTTGAATAAGTTTATTGTTTATTTTAGTTTAGCACTACTATTCTTTTGAAATTATTTTCTTCAGAGTTTTCATCTCTCTTGATGTTTAAATACACATTACTAAATAACTTTTATAGTGGGTAAGTATGTCAGTGTCACATATTTAAATAAAACATCTACTTTCATGTGACTTTATTATCTGTAATTCACAAAACATTAAAGAAGACGTATTATAATCCGGTTAAAAAAAATCTTATATTATTTTAGATGGTAAAATTTTCACAACTAACTTAATAGTACTTATTTTTTCACAAATAAAAAATATGGCTTACACAAACTGTTGTTGACCACTGATCAGACGACATCTTAATTCTTAATTCATCAGAAAGATGGCGCTGTTTTAAAATTTTTATTCTAGCGCAGGTTTTGCACGCTTTTTCTGCAATATCGTACCGGTGAACAAATTTTATTGAAAATTAAGAGAAATATAGTTTTTTTGCTGGTACTCTTCATTAATTAATTAATTAGGAGATATAATCGTGTCAAGTTTTGTTAGAAAACAAAGAAGTAATACATAATCCGAGATAACTGTCAATTTATATAGGTATAGATGAGGTCAATAAAGGAAAGAAAGTGGAAAGAAGTATTATAAAATGTACGAAAGAAATAAAAGCAATATTTAGAGGATATTATGTCTACGGCATTAAGGCGTAGAACTAAATATGCTACGACTGGTAATAATAAAAGCTGTTTACTTTCAATGACCTAAAGTCGTGACGCATGAAATAAATACCAATATAATTAATATAAATTAAGCATTTAATTTGAGTAGCTCTGTAACAGTAGCCATACGTTCATGAAAAATTTATTGTGAGCTTTCTGAGATGCAAAGCTTCAAAAAGTTCCGTCAGTATTCTACAGATGGCGCTAATCTTAACTTCTGTATTCACCGGGTATGGGCAGATTTTTAAAGTCGATTTTACTTAGTTTAATAGTACAAGTACATAATATTATGAATTTATTTTGCAACGAAGTATTACATACCTACTTATTCCGAGTCTTAACTAACTTACTAAGCACGTACCTGCTTAACTATTTCTTCTACGTCACCAACTTGTAAAGATGAGTGCAGTAGGTATGTTTGATACTTTTGGGTTCATATTGTTATGTAACTGTAAAGTTAATAAAGTTAATATTATTATTTTTGAAATATCAAATTAACTTTAAACATGACCAGTTATTACCGTCTCAATGGTATACATTTATTTAAAAGAAAGACAATGATATTGTAAAGTTTCTCGTGTTTTCAAACAAATATGTTAATTATAAAGAGTTGAATATTGCACAAAAGCATTAGGTACTGCTAGAGACAACAGCACGTTACGCCAACGTTTCCTAGAAAGGCGCGCTGACCAAATTTTCTATAAAAATTCAAATTAGTTTTTTTTGCGAGTAAAGAGAAAGCCTGTCAGAGTGAAGTCAGTATAGTTTGAGGATTAACTCGTGAAAGTAGTGCTGTGAGTTTAGAAAATGATAATTCATTATTTTATTTTATTTAAAATTAATAATATAAATAGTGAGTGCGCGCGCGTCGGCTCGTGGCGCCGTGCCAAGTTCGTACCATACGTGAAACCCAGATGGCGGTGGAAATCGGTACTTAGGTATGTGTTGTAGTGTCTAGTTATGTATTGAGCAGTTTGAATATCTAACGACTTTAACAACTACATAATTAACCAATTAGGTATGTATAGTAATATGGTCTCACCTTACCTACTTACGCCTGAGAAAATTCCACATATTAAATTAGGTGCTTTAGTAATTTATTGAGTTACAACATAACATAAACAGTTCTTGAGGCCAACTATGGTCGTTTAAGCAGCGGGGATTAAAAACTTCTTAGCTTTGACGTTCAATTTTACAAAACATCAAAGCTCAGAAGTTTAATACGCGCTGCTTAAACCGATGATGGGACAACCTTCTCGTAATAAAATAAGATAAATAAGAAAGAGATAATATACATACCCACGTGTTACATGGTGATTAAAATTATAACAAATATCGAGACATTTGCCCAAGTTCCTAACTATATTTTAGTCCTATATAGGTACATAAATAATGGTAGGGCTTAATAAAACCACCAAAATAATATAAATATAATGATGCGTCCTCTCAATTTTTTTTATAATTCTTGATTGGTTAGATCAATCTACTTATATACTTATACACCTAGAGATTTATATTAAATGAATGTTGGTATGTCTCGGTATAAGTATAAAAATATTGAACCAAAATTAAACTCAACAAATTTTGCCAAAACGGCTTCAGAAGAAAAGCAGTAAGTATAATTTTGAGATTTTACTAACATATTAAAACTCGCATACAGTTAACCCGTGCATAATACGAACCGGTTGGTGATAAGCCCTGTGTGGTCTGCATACTACTTTACTTAAAGACTCGTTTGTTTTAATGGCCCCCTGAATACTCCGGATGCAACTCAATTTATCGCAGATAATCATCTCCACTGATTCTGTCTATACATTTAAAGGGCTCATTTACAGAGCTTTTCAATTTATCTTCTTTATTTATAATCTGTTACTGTAATTATATACTATACTATACTATAATAAATGTAAAACATAGACATTAATCCTCATATTTCAAATAATGGCTTGAACTCGGGCTTAAACGATGTGTATCTCGGGCTTAAAAGAGATGCAGTTAATTACTTACTTCAAAAAATATCTGAATTAAAATAAATATTAAAAAAATATATTTATTAATCTTCCGTGAGAAGAAAGCCTTAATCCATAGAATGATTATCAACATGTATGTTTATTGATTTCTAGAATTATGTTATATGTAAAGAAACATATAAATTATATTTGCTATCAACCTACACACACTAGTTAACCTTCAGTCCGCATTGCTCATACTAACGCAGGTTCCTACATCTATTATAAACAACATCAGATGCGTAAGACGTTTTTAGTGCATCTCTTAACAGGCAAAATACGTAATTTGCATGTTTTGTAATCCATTATCTCTGTAACTAAGCCCCATACAAAAATACAAGCGATAAAAACGTTTATTCGAACAAATTCCTAATATAATTTGCGGGTACACGTTTTGAGGACGATCAATTTAATAAAATATTTCCAGATTTTACGATATACACCCCTCTGTAAGTGAAAACATGTTCGGAAGCTAGCAATAACAATAACTCATATGACTCCGGCGCCCCCCCATAGATGGCGCGCGGACACAAGTAATCCATTTATTCTCGGGGCGAGCTTTATGTAGACTCCTAAGAGCTCTTATTGTTTTATGTTATTATTTATAAATATTGGCTGCGCGTGCCCGCCTCTACGCCTCAGGGATTACCTCTGGGAGAAAGGTCCCTCACTAATGCCTTCTTTTACAAACTTAAGATAATTATAGCGGAGAAATCTCATTAAGGCACTTAGATAAGTATCCGAAGGTCTGCTAAATTCTAGCTTAATTATACTTAGTACTTACTCAGAAATAACTTTTACTTTGAACATATTTTATACACTTAATACTTAATCTATATTTATAAAAGAATGTTGTGTTAGTTACTCTATTCATAACTCAAGAACGGCTGAACCGATTTGGCTGAAAATGGGTGGGAAGGCAGCTTAGAACTAGAAAAAGGACATAGGATACTTTTTATCCTATTCCCGTGGAACGTGACATAAAACATGGTATAACACAATGAAGTCTACGCGGGTGAAACCGAGGAGCACAGCTAGTATGAATATACATTTTATTCTCATTTAGATTTATCTTAAGTACAGTTCTCAATTACCTAGTCCATATTCGTCCATCTTTTAATGTATGAAGACTGAAGAGTGACAGTCTTTAGGTAGATATAATCAGATACTTTTTACGATACAATTGTTAGAAATGATTTTATTCATTATTTCGCAAAGTGCAAACAAAGGGTTATTGTGTCATGCAATGTAGGTGTAATACTTAGGTACCTACCTACAACCCACAAGAGCACGAAAATGTTCCCCATTAAAGAACAAGGAATATTTGCCTTGCGAGATATTTGAAGAATGTTGGCAAATTTATGTCGACGCCCCGAGGAAGGGAATGTTCTGAAAGTTTCCGACCTCGCAATTTGCGGGTGGCGCGTTTAATTGGAATCTCGTGGAAATTGAAGATGTTCAGGTCGCGGTATTCCAAATTCGCTTTTATATTCTCACGGAATTAATAACGGAATGAGTTTTAGTTCGCGTCATAAAATTAAACTCATTGCTTATTTTATTAACGTTCAGATATTAAAATTTAAGGAAATACAAGACTGACAGTTGCAATTAGCTCAATTCGCGCTAAAATTTCGATTGTGTTTATTCAAATATACAAATGAGTACCACTTAATATGTAGATATTGTTTTTTTTCTGGGAAATGTGAGTAATACACGCTATATTCTTGATGTAATAGCTTATTTATAAAACAAATTTGAAATCGTTATCATTTAATTTACATACAATTTGTAATTCTTACCAACTGAAGTAATTCCTTTTTAATATTAATTTAAACAAAATATTACCACTATCGCATAATAAATCTTTATGCAAGAAGTTGTGCCACAACAAGAATGATAAGGTAAATTCTTCTTAGGAATTTCTTTTGCGGAGGTAACGCTAAAGGCAGTGACTGTAATTGGCTTCCAAGGGAAAGTCTGCTCATTTCCCCTTGAAATAGGTAGAATTGAATGAAAGAGTTCCTTGACGATAGTATCGGGGTAACAAAGAAAGTTTTTATTGGCTTAGTTAGAGTTTGCCCGGAGAATTCGATCCGTTCTCTTCGCTTTTCCAATTTGAGAAAGAGGTTGTAAAAGTATTGTAGGTTTGTACAAGTTGGTTTTAGTTGTGTGTGTGTGTGTTCGTTGATAAGATTTGGTGGTACCAAATTTCCAAGTTTGTACCACGTGATAATTTATCATCAAATAAAAAATAGTCTACTACTACACTTATCAATAAAATATTATAACAGTAATGTGATGAACGTGAACGTAAAGATTAATCAAATCTTCTATACTGATAAATTAAATTGAAGTGTATATACGTGAAAATTCATGTGAAAGCTTATAAGTAAATAACATAAAAAATATTTTTTTTTGTGTCTGGCTATTTGTCTGTTTGTTCTGGATAACAATTGAAACGGTTGGACCGAGGCTAGATTTATTTTCAAATAAAACTAAGGGACGGCGAATAAACCCCATTAAACAAAAATAAACGCGGATAAAACCGTGGGGAACATCTTGTATTAAAATATTACAAAAATATTTAATTTTGTATTATTCGTTTCCAATTTTATTTAATGTATTGAATTCTTGTTAAGACTTGCCAATGTAATATCAGACTCAAATGCACTGTAAAATTATTTTCCCCATTAGAATTCCTAGTCATTCACGAGTGCCACACATCACATACTTAACCATTATTTAGTTTGTTACAAACCAATTAATTTCGGATGGAATTGAGTTTCAAGTTATAATACCCTAAAATTGGGTCCTAACTTAATTTATTCATTGTTATTATAGATTCAGCACAAACCTACCCAATATAACATTTTGGAATACAACATCTGAGGTCGGATTTTATGTTCGAATTTAAATTGGTGCATTTTAGAGTAATGTCTTTCACTGGAGCCGCCACCCCTCCGTTTACATTCTATTCTTTTTATAATGTAATTTTCTTAAATCACCTCGCGGCTATGTCACCCTGGTACCTTTTATAATAATACCGACTTATTTAGTGGTTGAATTATATGATTTTCTTTGTTTTTCTCTGATAAGATTATTCTTTTGTGCTATTTTATGTTTCTTTTTAAAGAAAAGCGTTAAGGATATAAAGTAAAGATAGAAGTGACCACAAATTATTTTCTTAGTTGGTAAGAATTAAGTAATTGAGATAAATGTTAAGAGCTATTTAACAGCGATGCACCTAGTGGGTACGATAAAACATGGTAAAATTTACCTTTTATGTGATTAAAAATAAGCACCATTAATGAGTGCCTAATTCTATCGAATAAATATTTCACTTGCCTTTTATTGTACTTAACACCTATTTCCAAACCTACTGTGCTAAAGGTTATTATATAAAGGTTATTGCTAACGAAACAGCAAAATAGTGCTATGAAACCATTAAAACATTGTCAACATATTAAGGATACAATTGGGAATATTTGTATAGGAATTGACACGTTGATGCGTGGACGCATTGAATAAATAAATCGACAGACTGCCGCGGTCGTTCACCCCAAAACATCTGGTCCCGAGCTTCAGTCACAGATTTTATCAACACTCCGATGTGAATACTTGCTCTGTCACTTATCTATACTTACACGATTAATAAGGTTTATTGACACTTCATTGATATTCAATTTGGTTGCATTTTAAATCACCGTCTCCAAAACACGTATTTATTGAATTCATTATTTATCTTAGGTGCGTACATAAGGTAATAATAGAAGACTAAATAAGAAATTAATTATAAATAAATAAAAAAGTAATAAATATTCCTGTTTATTTTTTAATTAATTGAATGAAATTTGAATATTACCGCCATATTGGAAAGCTCCAATGGTAGGTACTTAAATAGTTACCTATGTTTGCCACACCAGGAGATCGTCAGATCAATAGCGACCTCTAAGCTATTATTATAATAAACCTTTCTGTCAAACCGGCTTCACATTCCTCACAACCATTTTCTTCAAGATAATAATAGGGAATGGTCATGCCCAATAGGTAGCTAGAGAGCGCCATCTTTTTTTCTCGGCGCGGGACGCCATCTGATTGGCTGCAGCGGCAACATGGCTGCCATGTGTATTTTAAAAATATTGTAATTCGAACGTATTCCTTCTGTGTTTCGTATTTCGAAGGGATTGGTTGTTAAGGTTTTGTTTAATTTATTTAAAAAGAGTAATATGATTTGTTAAGTATACATAGTTTATATCAAATTCGATCAAATTAGCTATATTTCAGCTCGTACATTTAAAATTAAAGCACTTAACCGCACGTAGTTTTCCTGTTGACATATTTAAAACGGTTTAATGTGGAAAACAGAAAATAGACGACATAAGACGAAACGTGTGGAATTCTTCTATTTAAAAATAGACTAGGAGCATGGGCAGACGGCATTGACTTTTTAACGTTGGCACATCGTAGCGTAGCCGTATCGTATCCGTGTCGTGGCCGTGTCGCTTATTTTCATCTGACGCAGGAATCCCACGATTTACGATCGGTTTCGTCGCTCGCCGATTCAGCACATTGAGGCTGCAACCATTACTGACAATCTCTTGTCTCGTAACTCTAACGAATTGAGTCGATTCCACTTGTAAATGTTTGTCATTTAGTGTATTGGCTCCAGTGTCGCTAAACAAGAACTTAGATGAAAAATGATTAGATACTAGGCAACTATCCAACACCGGCTGAAGAAGTACCTTATCAGGTGATATTGTTAGGAAGCGTGATCTCTAAGTAGTTAAGTATGCTGAGAAAGACATGAAAATGTTTCTTGTAAGTAGGTATAGCAGTTAGACTGAATTAATATAAGTATGTGAATACTTATATTAATTCAGTCTGTAATATAACTGAATTAATATAGGTACGCATACTTCTACTTCGTTCAACTAGATTACATTTTACAAGGCGTGCCAAATATACGACGTTCAATTATGTTCGTTCATATCAAATGAGATCTCTACACACTTAGGTAAGTACTTATGTGTCCTATAGAAAGTATCTAAGTCCCTAACCAGAATCCTACCATATTATTTGAATAGTTTCAGTTTTGCGGTAACTGGTTAACGTCTGAGGGAGGTTTACTGACGCAGCTTTGCTGGTTTGTATCATACCTATTAGGTCCAATGTTAGTCAAAAATTCAAGACAATCTGAGCCGTACAGCTTTTGTAACAGAGTGCAATTTTCAATGTGTTAAAATCACAGTAAGGACTCTTTGTTGAAGATATTAATTTGCTGGGAGTAAGTTGTTTAGTTCAACTAAGATAACGTTTTCGTACGAGTTGGAAGCTGCGGTCTTCCTTTGGGTGACACGTGAATTTAGCGAATGTGTCTTCTTGTTTATTTAATATATAAAGATTGAAACTTTTACACCCAGAACAAATTTAGAGGATAATGAACAACGTTCAGGGAAATTATACCTAAAGACCACCTACTAAATTCAGTCCAGACAATTCCTTCTTAAAGTCCCAGATTGCTCTTCTTCTTCTTACTCTAAATCCTTCACTGTGCTAACTGTTCTTCTCTGGAACTCACTTGCTTCATCAATCAGAGAAGCTCAGACTATATATTCCTTCAAAAGAATTTTGTATGATTATTATATATCTATTTAAATAGTATAATGTATTTTTGTTTGTTTGTATATAACCTTGTATTGTATGTATATTATGTATTATATTTATTTATACCTAGTATCACTTTCTTTGTCTCCCGCACCTGCCATTAATATTTTTCATTTCGCTGTTTCCTAGTACCCTAAGGTGGTCTGGAAGAGATCGCTCTAGCGTTCCGCCTTTTGCTACCATACTTTATTAATCTAACTTAAATACCTATACTATATTATGATGTGCAATAAAGAATATATTTTTATTATTACTAAAGGTAGAAATTTAAAATTACCGAGGAAACTATTTTTACATAAAATATGTTCTGTGTCAAGCAAATCATAATGACGTCTACATAGTTACCAAATGTCAGTGAACCAAAACGAAACTTGCTTGAACGATTGCCACTATATTGAGCTAAAGCCTTAAATAGGCTTAGTCCCGGGACAGAGTAATGCCGGAGTCGTTTAATAAATACCCTGAAACAATAGAGTAAAGATTACATACGATATTCTTAGTAAGCACTAGGGTTAGCAGTCAGGCATGAAGGCAAATGATTTTGAGTCAATTCGACATAGATATAAGAGTGTAAATCGTACGTATGTTTTTTTCAGTTGACTACCTGCTCATTACAGTCGTCGTTGTTACTTCAGTATTTATGATGACTACTTACTCACAATATCATAGGTAAAGTAGGTATGTGTTCATAATATCTATGTTGACATAATAGTCTTGAAAATAAATATGTTATATACTTAATAGGTATATATTAGTAGTATGTACGAGTATAAATATGTATGTATTAATAGTATAAGTACTGATTCATGTTCACCTTCAAGATGATATAAAAAAATATTAAGGCAAAAAAAATATAAGATAGGTCTGGTATACATAATTCCTTCCTCTTAGCCAAATTACTAGTCTCAACATTGTTACATAAAACAAAAAGTTTTCTGAATAATTTTTGGGCAACGTAAAGCAGAAATTTTATCTTCGCTACAATTCCGCTACAATTGGTGTCGGTCACGAAAAAAAGAAGAAAGGAATAGACAAAGAATTTTTCGGTCCAATTTCACCAAACATGCCATTCATATTCATGATTCAGTTTACGCTCTGTGATGTTACGCAATGACTCTTTGTTACTCTTTTGTTAATTTTAACCCGAACTTTCTTTTCTTTGTTCCTGAACAGCTTTCGGCAACGATAAATAAATTTCAACCGGCCTTTAGTTCATATGTTAATGAGACACACAAAAATTATTTGTGCGTAGAATACACATAAAACTTTGTCACAAAATGTTTGTCTTCAATCAATCAATCCATAATATAATTTCAATCTTACACATCTGTAATTAAGTATTAAAATAAAATTGCTATCAAACTGAGAACAGCTAAGACCGTTTACCCATATCTAGAAGCCGAGTAAGTAGCTACAAATGGGGTGGCAGCCAATCAACACTTATCCCGGCATCTTAATTAACAAATTAGCATATTTAATTCAATAATATTCCATTGGCTCTTTATAAAAAAAAGATTTCAACGTCGGACATTTAAACGAAAGAAGAAATCCACTTTACTTATCTTACTTAATATGATAAGGTGGCTGGTGGCTCTGTGGACTACCTATAGCTAATTTACATACGAATGGTAATACTTCGGACCCAACCCGGCTCGACAAAGCTACCTTTAAACTGGTTTAGGCGCGGCCAATATTAACCAAGTAGGTACCTCGATTACATTTCGACGCTTCAAAAGTTATGATATTTTTTATTATAACTTGTAATTTGTGGAGTTGTACGAGTATGTTCTTATCTTTAATGATTCACGTAGATTCTACGAGATACTTGCTTACATATATTTACTTTTTAATTGATTGTTTTGATTTATAGGCTACAACATAACGTATAACTTTTTAGTTAATTACAATGGTGTTTATATATTCTTTATCTACTTTTTATATCTAATTAGAAATAATGTATGAATTATGATTAATTATTATTGCCGACCATAAAATAAATTCAGTCATGTACCATAATGTACCTTTATTTTATGAGAATATGATGATGATGATTTTAAAAAATATCCGTTGTCTAGCACCCAGATAACAGGGTCCCCTTATCTTGGGACCAAATGGCGCTGTGTAATATTGTTAGAACATTATTTTATTTAATACTAGCAAACATCACCCGCATAATTCCGAAGCCCGTGAGAGTACAGGAATAAAATATAGGCTATGTTACTCGCTGATGATGTCGCTATCCATTGCTGAAATAATTTTCAAGATTGGTCCAGAACCTACTTTTTGTGCCAATTCGTTAGAAACGTACTTACACAAAACTCTCCTATTAATAATATTAGTATAGATAGATACATATATATATTTTGGTTTATACCATTTTTGTATTCGATATTCCACCAAGCAGGAATATTTTGTTAGTTGATCATCTTACCGGGTCTCCGCGTGTAAACGGAAAGTAAGAATATTTCGGATGTCCTGTTTACACGTGACGCCGCCGTTTCCGTGGATGGATACAAACAAGTCGAAATGAACAGTACTCACGGATATTGTTCATTTGAACTCCGCAAATGTTGCTCCCTTAATTGCTACGAGCATGAAACGAAAATATTCCATGTGCTTACGAAAATTGGAAAATTATACTAAGTACGCTAAGTGATTATTATTTTGATAGAGGGTAATAACTGCCATCGATATAGACTTCGTACAATATCTGATTTCGTATTCCCAGTTTTACAATGTAAAGCTAAGTGTTTTTGTATTTTCAGTTTACAATCTATACCAATTTCAGTTAATCTCTGATTGTTTTATTCTTATGTAGATATTTAGCCCCTTCACTTGCATGTAATTAGCGAGACACATCTGTCGTTAGAGCCGTGGTGGCCTTGAGGTTTGAGCAGTCGCCTGCTACGCAAGCGACGCAAGTTCGAATCCCAGCGGGGCCTGTACTAATGAGTTTTTCTAAAAAACTTATGTACAGTGATTTCACACCACGTGCTTTACGGTGAAGGAAAACATCGTGAGGAAACCTGCATATGTCTGAGAAGTAATTTAAAGACGTATGTATAGTGCCTGCGATGGACTCACCCTCAGTCACGTTGGCACTTGATCATAATCGGTGAAATGTGGGTGTTGGTACAACACCTCTGCTTACTCCTTCGAGGACCCTTCTGGGATGGCGTGAGCATATTTATTGAGTCGTTAAGATCAAGATTTTTAGGTATTTTTTATGTTATGAGATAAACACATATTTTAATATATATAAATATGTGTTTTATAATATCCTAAAAGATAAGTCGATCGGAAACTTAAACTCAACTTAATCCTACTTTGTACTTAAATAAAGTTTTAAGGATACACTTCGGTGAACATGGAGATTATTTCCAGAGTTTAGTACATCTGATTTGCATTAATGTACTCAGTGGTGGGGAAACATTTATTTTACGTATTATCTTCGATGATATCGGTGTCCGGAGACGATTATGGCAACTGCATCGAATCTTTAATTGTATATTTTATAAAGTCGTAGAACGGCTTATTATTATAATCCTTGTTAATAATAATATGTATTTTATATCTTTTCATTGGTTGGTACTTTTGCATTCAAAAAAATTTTTATAAGTTAAAAGGAGTCTTTGATATTGTTGACACGTGTTTTAGCAACCGCTTTATTTAAGGTTGGTTTGGTCAAATACTTAAATAATTTGATAATCATTTTATTTTTTATTTTTGTTTAGTTCGGCCTTGGAAAGGTCATTGGAATGCTTGAAATAATACTTTACGTATATTATATTGCCATTTAGTGGAATGGATGTTTTTCATTTTCATTTTTGTTCATGGCCAGAAAACACATAAATATAATGAAAGGTGGTAACTGGAAGGTAATTAGTTACTAAAAAGCTATAAACAAGTAAGTACCTATGTACTCTAGTCATTTTAAAAATCATAAGTGGACCTACCAGTAGTGAAGTAAGTAATTTCCTAATTACTGGCCTGTACTTAACTGTTTGCATAAATTTATCGCATCATAACGTAAGGAGGTTTTGAATAAATTTTCATTTTAAACATTCGCCTGAGTTTCAGTGAGCTCAGCAACGCTTTACGTCAAAAATTAACATTCGCAGCATAATTATAAAGGGAACCAGATGAACTCAAACAGGGTGTTTTTAATACACCCCCGACGTTGGGACTCTATTCACATTTAAATTACCCTTCTTCAAATTTAATGCGATATTTATGAGGTTAATATTTTGAAACAATATTCTTTTGAACAAAACATGGCATAAGACCGAGGAGATGATGATAAATGTAAGTACCAGTGCGATGGGTTGGATCCCTATAAGAAAATCGATTTTATTTTGGTCACCTCGTGTGAGAATTAATTTAATGATATCCAGATCCGATCTTTGGCATCGTGACCGGTTTGTCTAATAAGAATGCGAACGGAATATAAACACTGGTAACATCAACTAGAAATACATGTATAAGTAAGTATACCTATATATGTACACCAAACCATCGCAGTGGTTTTTTAAATGTCAAATTTCTCTATTTCATCTATACAAACAAGTATTTGTATAAAATTTAATTTAGTGATTCGTCTTTAAAATATTTTATCGATTTCGATTTGATATCATTATTAAATAATATAGATTATTCGTATTGGATATATAATTAGATAGCTCTCGATAATCACAAAGATATACGAAACGAAAGATTTCGTTCTTTTTGTATTGCTATTTAATGTTTAATATAAACAAAAAACACTTCTTACAAAAGTGTTCTCTATATTTTCCAGTCGGCTAAGGAGGGTTATATTTCCTTATAGATGTAGGAAAGCACAAAGTAAAAAAGTTAGTATTAGAAGTCGTCAAGGCCCACAAACTCCATGAATCGCAATGTCCCGGAAAATAACAAGGCGATTTATATTCGGCCTGGGCCCTTACTCATTTTTCTATCACACAACTTTGGGACGGTATGGCGGTTACCGTGAAATTTACCTCCCTTATATACAGTAGTTTGAGATTTTTATTTTATTTTAAAACCAAGGTTTATTTTAACAAACAAGTAGACAACCCGCATAATAGTGGCTACTTACAAACTCAAGAAACTGGGGTGTCTCTGCATTAAAAATAGCACTAAATTTACATATCTTGTCGTAATAAAAAGTAAGTTATAATGATAGTGACAAGGCATTTACATTTTAATTATCTGACTTTAATAAACTTGCAAAGGTATAATTAAGAGGAGCAAGATATTATGGTTACAGATGTTGATTACAAAGTAATATTATAAGATAAAATTCAAGATATTGATTTCTATAGCGTATCTTATGTTAGTATTTTTAAATATGAACAGAACCTGTTTCGGGTGTTCATTAAAATTGTTAATTTATTTTTTGTATTATTTAAAGTTCAATCACGGAGTCCGGTTGCATCCTGCCAAATGCAAGCCACGAATGTCAAATAAGAGGGTGGCGACACATCATACCTCTAATGTCGGCTCCCTCCCCAAGACAAAAGGTTTGCGCTAAGGGACGTGTTATTTTTATACGAAACGACATCGGAATAAAAACGAACGCTTTTCCAACGTAAAATATCTTAATAAAGGGCGGGATCCACGATTAAATTCTGATCATGCCTTCCTGGCTTCCTCTGTTACCGAAACTGAGAAGCAAAGTTTTTGTTGCCTCTGATTTACGTTTAGGTACGAAGGAATGATTTACTGTTGATTAAGACGATACAAAATGTGTTTTATGTCTTGTATACTTTTATTTTAAGTGAAGCATTTAAGTGATTTATGTAATTAATGTGCTGCACATCGGTTTTAATTATCCAATAATTAAAACAAACCAAGCTAAATGTCTCCTTCAGAGGATGCTTTGTTCTTCCATTATGCAGTAATTCTTTTGAATTAATGTAGTGTTCGGTTGTGTAGGTGTAGTGTATTTAAAGTGGTAAACAACTTCATTAAAAACCCATTCATAAGCCAAAATAAATAATGAGATAAAACGAAAATATCTTGCCCGGGATTAAATATAAATGCGGAGTGCCACGAAATAAATTCTCCTCTCTTACAGACGTTTTTATATTTCCTTACTTTTGTGCATTCACTTCAAACTTAATTAGACTTTATAGAGCGTTCCTTCCCAATTTCGTTTTACTCTCGTCTGACGCACGCTGAGACTTATTCATTGGAGTGAGGGCGGAGGGGAATCGAGGGGAGGGAGGAGGGGAGAGGGGGGGAGGGCTGGCCCGAAATAGCAAATAAATGAGACGAAAATGTAAATGTTGCGCTTCAAAGATGAAAAGCCAGCCGCGCCCGTTCTTGTTAAGCTCATCGCAAATGTAGCAAAATTAGGAGCGCGGCTGAAATAATTTCCAGGCCAGATGTAGCCGACACGAATATAGAGAAACAGGGTGTAAATGATAACTCAAGTAGCGTTGTGTGTATACTAATTATATGGATCTTTCGCACGGGCTTATGTATTGCGGTTACACTAATTGAATTCTCTAAAGTTACATCCACGTGTAAGACGTTACTTATTAAAGTTAATTTCGACTATAAACACTTTGTTTCATTGTTTTTCGACGAAAAATATTCATTAATCTTGAATATTTGTCCCCAAAAAGCAAGTTTTCCACCTCATTTGCAAGCTAATATAAATGACGTATGTTTTTATTTCAGAGTGGGATACAATATCATTGCCGAATCCCCACTCAAAGCTTTATAAGTTGGTATCACACTGTCAATATGTCTCAATCCGCAATAACTGGCCGTGTTGTCTTCTCATATGACTTTTAATAAAAGTCCACGGGTTTGGACGACATATGTCTCGAGATTATATTGAATCAGAGTTCCCCCTGTGTGCATGCAGCTTAGGTGACTTATGTACGACGTTGTGTGGGTGGGAATGAAGTAAACTACTTATGACTAGTCTAGCTGTTACTTGTTATTCTGTGGTTGTACTCACAGAGCTATATCTAGTACCTAAGGTCTTTCATTGGAAGACCTAGCATAAGTAAGTAGCCAAGCCATTTAGGTGTCCATATAAATTACATAATTTATTCAAATAATCTATACTTAGTCGATAGGAAACAAAAGATTTCAGTTTGTTGTGAGCAAAAAGTGTTTGATATATAATCTGATGAATTCAGGATGGAATTCTTAAAGCAAATGGCTGGTGTTATGTGTATCATCTCTGTGATAATTTTACAGCTACATACTTGTATGTGTAGGTATAGAGTTACAACAAATACTTTTTTATGATTTCAGATTGAAATTTCATGAGGTATGATAGATAAATAACTAAGTACCGAGTCCAACCTAAAATTAAAACACAGCCGTTCTTTATGTAAACGTGAGAACAGATATGCAAGACTACGTTTAAATGTTAATTTTAAACTGTTTACATACTCACGAATCGTTCAACAAGGTGGCGTAGGATTGTATACTGGTAGTAACACTAACATAAACTGGAGAAAATGAGATGAATTAATTACCAGAATTACCCCTCTCTCTGTCCCCCTGTTTATAACCAACTATACCTAAGGTGTGACTGATAGTGAACAACTTAGCTAATATCTATTGGGATTTTCTAATGATTGAGTGCTCTAATATCGAGCTAAGGCTTTTTAGTAGAGTATTTGTATCCTTATTTCCACCGTCTTTGTTTGTCTGTATTGACCATAGGTTATTCACCTTCACGCAAATAAACTAGGGGCGAGACTAGCTCGGCAACTTGGGCTTGGCCAATTAGATGACCTGTGCGTGACAAATACCATTTTGTCCCGATACTTACGACATTACTAAGACTTGACAAAATCAATGCGACAAATCAAGTTGAAAAAAATAAAGAGAATCTTTGGAAGGTACTTTCGTAGCATTATTGTGGTGAAGTTCAGATAACTGGGAAATATTTCGAAAGTAGAATAGACAGATGGGTAGTTCATTTCAAACCTGTCCAAGCGTTACGAAAACAGTTACCACATTAACCCTTCACAGAATTGCTACTTTGTTGTGACAATGTATATTTTTACCTTTTTCCAGCAATTTAACCTGTCTCATTATAATGAGACACATGTTTGTGTGGTGTGGCTGGCTATCTGTAAGTGCATCGTTGCATCCGCGGTGAAACGACTGCGCGCCGACGAGATCTTTGATATTGCACTTCTTGGAAGCTTTGAGTGCGATGCACCGACTTTTTTGCATTATATTAAAGTACATATATAAACTCACATTATATTCCTTCCATATAGAACATTTGTACGTGTATACACATGTAGTACCTATATATTCCGATGAAGAGGTCGCAAACATTTCATTACTCTCAAATGCTCATATTTTCTCAAGTGTAAAAACAATGCGCTTATTTAGCTGCCAGATTATGATTCACTGGTATACTTGTTGTGAAATGCTTCGGTAAACATGTTTTTCATCATTGGAATATCACTCTTATCGTGTTTAGTATAAAATTCATTATCGGAGTGGAGTTAATTATCAGAGGCATAGCTATGCATATCACTTCAATTGATCGCCTGATGGAACGGAAAATAAATTATGATTGAAACAGAAAATGAAGAGAGCGAAGATTTTAAATTAGGAATGTCCTATTTATCCATATATATACCTATCTATGATTTATACATGTAGGTATGTATACTTAACTAAATGAAGCTTGTTAATTACATTTCATCCCCGGAAATGACATAAAAAACAATCCCGAAAACATACTCGTTGAATAATATTGAATATTAATATTTTTTGTTCATGAAAATGAATTAATTTGCCGAAGTGGAAAACGGGGCCGGATCCACTCGCAAATTCATCTGATTCCCGTAAATATTTTATTGCCACTGAAAGGAAAATCCTGGGATGAATTAGATGATATATCCTTAATAGAAATATTCGTAACAGAATTGTATAGATTAAGTGGAACGAACTATAAAAGTAAATTTAGCGCTTGTTTTAGCACATTTATTGCTTAGATCTAGAGCTTTGAAAGGGTGGGTATTACTTAAGTACACGCCTTGAAACGCTAATGGAAGGTTGGTCCAAATCAATAGTTCAATCTGAAAGACTCTTAAGGCTCCTGTTATATGTATAAGTGAATTCCCTACGGTTAGCAAAAATGTGCTATAAATTCAAGCCAAAAAATACTTAAAAACACAGACGATATAAATTCTTCTTTCATCCAAAAATTAAACATTTTCTATTGTTAATACGTCTGTGATTTTTTAAATAGGAATAGATTAAACTGGATTAGGTAGGTAAGGTAGCTTTAGTACAGTAGGTAAGTTACCTAGCTCTTTCGCATACCTATCTAGTTTCAAATGTCAAAGCCAGCTACAGTATTTCCCATTTTCCCTCTTGCATCTGTAGCAACAAAGTCATGAAACAAAGAAAATATTATCATACTCAGTTTTATTGCGTCCTGCGACGATTTTTAAACTCTACCAAATAAAATTCCATATTAGGGTAAGTGCATAAAGGCTCAACTGTAAAGGGATAACTGAGACCACTGTTTATTTTTTATCACTTCACTGCATAGTGAAATACTATAAATGTGTTTTAATAATTTATTGTAGCTATTTGTGCAACAATATTATAATACAAAGTATTTTTGTAGGCATCTACGAGAGATCTTAAAAGTTGAATGTATGAGTTCTTGAACTTTACGAAGGTACCCCATTTCAAATAGACATAATAAAGTATATTATTTGCTTAAGTTAAACTTGACTTTCCATTTAAAGTATTTGATATATACTTGTATTTAAACCTTGTAAATAATTTAAATTTATCATAGAAGTACTACTTTTCAAACTGTATTATCAAATTGCAAGATTTAGATAGACCTCAGAGAAGAGGTAGATCTCAGAATATTTGGCGCACCTACATTTTCTATTACCAATGCCTATTAATGAAGTTACAAAGCCTTCTACATGTTTCACGTTGACAACCTTTTGTTTCTGTTTCAGGTGTAGCCGGTAAGGCTCGAGCGCGCCCAACACGCGGTCGACCTTACTAACAGGTGAGGCGCCGACATCACAACATGATACTAAGGTTTGAATTTCAACTTTATTTTCTATTACATACAGCCGCATTTCCCTAGCTTGGCTTGTAGCAATTAACGCTAAGCTTTCATTACCGGTAGGCTGTTTTATGAAAACTGACTCTCATTTTCGGTGTGTGGGCCGTATTTTGTAATTAATATTTTCTTTTAACTTTTTATTTTAGATTAGATGTTGGCGTAAAATAAGATAATCTAGATTTCATCCATTTTTTCAAATAATATTATTGTATGGCTATGATTTGTATTTAAAGCTAGTATGTTCACCCGCGAAGACTTTATTTTGACTTCATGGGTAGTTTAACTCTTTGTAACATCAGCTATCTGCCAGTAAAAGTCCAGTTAAATTCGGTCCAACTGTTTCAGATATTACCCGAAATAAACAGACAGACTGACAGACGGAGAAAAAAATATAAATAGTTTATACATATATGTTTACTTTCATATGCATTTAGTGAAAACCTATCAATTTGGAATTAGAAAAAGACACTGCAACTTTATTTATCTGTAATGTGGATATGTAAACATGGAAAATAATCTTTGTAAATGCTTCAGGATAATCGTATAAAATTCTTTGTGTAAACTGCAAAAGTTTCCCACGGACCGTGCTCAAATATTGCAGGTAGTAAGGACTGGACATTATGTGTGTTGCACAAAACGTGCTCTTGTATTATCATGCCTTTTATGTAGGTATGGCCGGCCCACGGCGCATTCGCGTTTTATTGCATGCCCTTACTTCAAAAGCGTCTCTTGATGACAATCAAGTAAACGTGGCTTGCTCAATTACATTAATAATTTTGCTAAGAAATCAAGTTATCATTTATATAAAACGTTATGTTATTTTTCATACTAATATCGTTGAGAAAAACTTCATTATGAATATATGAAAGGAAAAGAATAGACCGCCTTGGTTGACGTTTGCACCTAATTATAGTGACTTAAAAATATGTCAACAAAAGATTGCACCTAATTAGGTACCTATCTAAATAGGTGGAAAATGCCTGACGTAAAAATACTTTTCTTAAACGGTAGGTTCTTCAGAAACCACGTGATTATATATTGAATATAGTTTGGGCGAAGATAAATACAAATTGCATACCTACCTACATATATAATTACCTAAACTATTTCTGCACTCGGTAGATATGCTAAGTCACGCTGGCAATAGTTTCGATGAGTTAATCCTGATCGTATTTCAGAATGTATGTCAAAACACGATAAAATTTATTGTTTAATGAAATAATATAAATTAAATGATTGTATCTAATGGGAATAAAATACAAGAAATATTGTTATTTCTATTCCTAGTAACCAGTAGATCCGAGTGGGTGGTTATTTAAATATAAATGACGCGGATTAATAAGCTATGTTAACAGTAAGTAGGTTTCCATTGATTTAAGATTATCTCTAGTAGGTAGGTAATTAACATAAAAAAACTTGTGAGAATGTTAACTAATGACTAACTAAAAATAATGTTACTCGCTACTTCATGAGAAGATTTAAATCACGCATCTTTGGAAGAACCGAGAAAAGGTTTAGATAACTAATATTTATGTCGTTGTATCCAGTATCTCCGTAGACTGTTGAGACTAAACTCTTAATAGTTTATTTCTGCAGATATAACATTGCAAAATTTGTTTATTTAACTAAAAAATATAATAAAAAAAATTATATGATAAAAGTATATTTTCAGCTTTAAAAGTAAAGTCTTTAGACTTTAGACGCTAGACTTTATATCTCATTTTACCGTCTGATGACTGAATAAATCCGTAAAATTTCATAATTATTACCTACCTATCAGTACCTTCTAATAGCCGAGCGACTCGACCAGCCTCCTCATCATATTAACATAGGTCCATTATTTACTCCGTGCTTTTAATTAAATTCTTAACTAAAATCGAGCTCTAACATTGTTGCAATTGTGACATCGACGGCAACGTTTTAATCTGCCGCGTTATTCACTAAGGTTTCTCAGCGTCTAACTCGAAGACAAGCGTTGGTTTCAACCACAGGAAAGTGATACAAAATTCAAAAAGGACAAGGTTCATTTTCGTTTCTTTAAAACCGATACTTGATCACGAGTGCGAAGCTGAGAAACCTTAGTGAATAACGCGGCTGGTGTCAAAAATATGGCGGATTTTTTCGCCCTCGAAGGTAAACGCCCAAAATTTCGGACCGTGTTCACTGTCTCGTTCAATCTTTGCAATTGAAAAAGGACGGAGTACCTAATCGACGCGCGAGATTCCAAAGCCGAAATCGTGATCGAGATAACCTTACCTTATGTTGATTGCATTACATACCTCTGATATTATTCGATGTTATTGGAAATCGCGATTGCATACACATTCGATTAATCGATTCTAATTATAATACTAGTATATTATAAAGCTGAAGAATTTGTTTGTTTGTTTGAACTCAGGAACTAAGCAATAGTTTGAATTGAAATATTATTCTTGCGGTGGATAGTTCATTCGTCGGCTATATAACGTCACGCTGTGTCCAATAGGAGTAAGGCGTATATGGGAAATGTTAAAAAAACAGGAAAATAAGCACTAAGTAGCACTAGTTTTTATCGCACTAGTTAAGTATATTTTAGATATAAATGTCTGAGTATAAGTTATCTACATTCAATACCTCTATTGATTATCAAAATTATGTTCCGTCTGGGTTTCGAGGTCTTGCCGCTGAATGATTTTCTTACATGAAATCTGAAAGTCTGGGTAATTTGTAAGTACTCCGGGTATATCTGCTAATAAATTTACATAGGTATTGCAAACAGTAAAGTTCTCAGTCAGAATTTGTTGCGCGCATGAAAATCGTTTCACGCAAACAAAACATAGAAACCTCATAGACATTCTAATTCATCGATTGGGCTTTATATCAGTCGGGGGATCTATTCCGGCCCCGGTTACGTTAACGAATTACAATATGTGTCCTTGGTTACACTGGCCGTTTGTGATGAGAATACTAAGTGGGCTTGATGGTAGACCACCGGCCATCGATCGCTATGTAGACCGTGCTCCAAACTTTTGGGACCCGTCGAAATTAAATTGTGTACCCAACTTTAACGTAATATGTATTCAGCCTGTGTACACTGTCTTATCTTTGGTCGATTGAGCCCTTCCCTATAATGGAATGTGAGGTATTTTTCCACACAGTGAAATAAACGTGACCGCGTTAGTCTGTGAATAAAATTCGAATGACGCCTGAAAAAAATTGGAGTGAATAACAATTCCTGTTACGAAACCAGATAAATTTGTAAAAAACATGTAAGTTTCCGTAATCAGTAATCGCGTTACATTGTAAAAATGGATTGACAATTCCTGTACATACTAAAGCTACAATACATTTACCCTCTGTGTTCAAGAAAGGCCAAAGTTAATTGACCTTCCAAACGCTTAAATACGAATGCTTAGTAGAGATCAGGAATAAATGGTGAGTTAAAATTACTTCCAAGCTGCCGATCCCTGTACGAACGCCATATCGGAGAGCAGTGCGCTCAATTAGATATTTCTTACTTTACTCTACGATATTCAGTATACGAGTTTTCTTTCAAGCTACTGTTCATTTATCAGCGTTTTCATGCAGAGCAATAAAAGTGGATAATTATTTTGGTAAAAAACTTAATATTGTTATAGGTAATTAAAATTCCACCAGTCAGTTCATAATTCATAGATTAATTTTTAATTTTTAATTTTGTATAATTATGTTACATAATTATACAAAAAACTACACTATTCTACTACATGCTACAGTTTCTCTCTTAATAGTCAGAATATTTATGTATTTATTGACAGTAAACAAAGCATATAATATACTTCAATCTAGTCTCATACCAACTACCTAATATTTCGCTTCATTGCTGACTAAATAGGCAAACAAATTTATACAGAAAAAAATAAATTTACGTGCCTGTTTGTAATTCTAAAATAACAGCTTTTCACTAGATGCATATGAAAGGATATGCGGAACTGATCTAAAAAACAAATTTAATTATTTTTCTCTTTCTCGGATGGACCCATTTTAACGGGACTTTCACGGCAGATAGCTAATGTAACAAGGAGTAATTTTATTAGGGCTGCTTTTATTTAAAAAAAAAACATTAAGGGCTTCGCGGGAATCAAATATTTACGCGGGTGAAACATATTTCATGATGCTTTGATGAAATTTTCGTGAAACAATTTCCTAATAACTCACCTAAATACCAGAGGATTTTCAGAAATTCGAATTCGATCTCTCCCCGAATTCGTGGAAATTATGTATTTTGCACGACTTTGAAGTCCAATAGAAGGTAACGTTGTTTTGCAAAGAGCTCCGTGAAGCCGTGGCTAAGTCGCAGTTAGAATTGCAAATGAATCGGCCGTTTACTCTCGTGTCGTAAATCCAGGGGATATGATACCGTCGCTTTTCGCACCATTAACCTCTCGGACCTCCCCTCACGCCTTCGCGATCTTGTTATTGTTATCTTTGTTATGATATATCTACCTAGAGTGATGTAATCTACGGCTCTATCGCGAAGATATAAGATACATTTTTCAACATATAAAATGAAATATACACTATTAATTAATTTAAAAAAGATAATATTCTGTTTTTTATTCTATAAGATTTTGAAATGATAAAGCTGAAGATTGTTCGATAAAATATAATATTGGTACTTAGGAAAATACTAGTTCAGTGGCAAATTCTCGTCCGAGACCATTGATGATTATTGTTTCCAGTTATTTATACATAGTGCATATATTAACATGATGTCACTTACAAATACACCTGAACTTACGTCACTTTGAGAAATATTTTAAACGTTTTAACATAATATGTACATCATTATAGTATATCTACTACGATTTAATTTTCTGTAATTTAAGCGTAGTTTTTTAACAAATAAAAAAGTATGCATAAGCCTTTTATGCTGTGATTTTACTGCGTAAATTATTGAATATATTTCATACTTGCATTCGTTTCATAATTAACCTTATTATGTACATGTATAGAGATCACATTCAAAATTAAATTTGGATATAAACAGCGTCCAGCCAACCGTGGGAGAGACATTGGGCATCACATACTTGCGACAGAGATAACGCAACTTGACAGTTAGTAATATGTATCCAAACTCGTCCTGTCACTGGACCTATTGAAGGCTGCATGCCAGAGTAAAAAGATCTCTAAAACCTCGCTAGTAGTTTGTGATCAAGTGTAAAGTATTTCAGAGGGGAGGCCTGGATTAATTGGTGGCGGTTCTTTTTGGCCGGCGGCCTCTGTTTTGGGATTGAGTCGTAAATGTCAAGTCGAGTGCCCTCTGCCATCGTTCTAGTACTCTATTTACTCACACTTGATAAAAAAACACAGTCAGTCGCTTTGGTTAATCTCAGAGTACAAGTTGAAATGGGTATAATTTAGATGAGCCTCGAAGTTCTCCAAGTAATCAAGTTTTCCAATTAGCATTGGCTTATCCAAGGATCTTCAAGTAATGTTTTTATATAAATACCTTGATTGCGTCGATGTATGTGCGTAATGTAGATATGGAAATTTAATTAAATCTTTATCAATGCCTATCAGGTAGGTCTCTCCTAGGTTTATTTATAATACATTTACGGAACGTCTTTTCAAAAATAGCTTTACGTAATGAGTAGTTCGGTTCCAATCTTCGAAATTCCACTATTTAGAAATAGGTTTTATTTCTTTGCTGTTTAAAACAGACTTGAAACAATTGTTCCAGTAGGCAGACTCATAAATAATTGAATCCTGAAATGGTTTAAATCAATCAGTACCTCTACGCAGTTGCACAATCAAATAGTCGTATAACATACACACATTTTACAGCCACGTCCTCGTAATCTTTACCTATTACAAGAGGCTTGTAAACATGTTTTTTTCGCTTCCAAGCAAAGGAAAAACATCAACGCACCCCTTATAAAAATTCGGAGAGAAAAAAAGTCATGGCATTCGGCGCAAATCACCTATTTTATGTAAACTTCGTGACTTACCACCGTATCGAATGTCTTAGAAAGGATTTATTTATATTAACGTTGAGTGTGGAGTTGGGAAATAAAAATGTTACCGTAGACTGGGAGGTTCCGTGGCATTTGTCGCTTGGGGTGTGATTTTGAGATATGTCACTGTGGTTGTTAAATGAGTCGCTTTAAGTGTGAGATGTAACTATATGATTTACATGTATATATAATCACTCCTGTATAGCCCGAAGGAGTAGACAAAGGTGTTTTTATAGTACACCCACATATCGCCAGTTATGTTTAATTCCCATATAATAAATAAATACTTTTATATCAAAGTACAATTTCGTTCACCAAATTAAAGTTATGTAAAAAATATACAAAGACATTATATTTTTATCAAGGGAAACGTGAGACTTACCATATTTAAATAATATCATAATTTTGTTTTCTAAATCCACGCAACGCTAGTAGTGGATTTATGAAAATGAGCATAGTATAAAACTGTACCATATATCATATTTATATAAATACATATTTATAAGGCGGCCATGGTAGCAGCCAGACCCCCTATACTTTTGTTCGTAGAAATAGTTTTACGCCTAATATAATTATATAATCTACAGTCTAATAAATGTCGAGAGATGTTATAAAAATGTATTTTGTAGCTCACACACAGCTCATGCAATTAACGAAATAATTATCATTGCTTATCCACCAAGCTTTTAATATTTACTGATTGGTCACACCTGTCGGGGCTGACCCGCCTTGTATATTATTATGTTCACTATTGTATAAGTGTACTATAAGTATATTTATGTTGTGTTTGATAATATCATTTTGTTTGCAGGTTGCCTTGCCCTTTCACACAGACGTCGCTAGCAAGCTTACGACAAGGTATATTACTAACTTAACTTTTATATTCAGTTTTTATTAAATTCTAAATATTTTATTTACTTATTTATAATTTTATTATCGTCATTTATTTATCATCTCTCTTGAATGTCATATTCAGTTTTTTATTTATTATTTATATTCAATTTATAATGAGATTTTTTTAATGTTCAACTTAAACGTGTCTTGCGGTCACTGGTATGCGGGTTGATTTAATTAGTACATTAATGCAGTTATACGCCATATTTAAAAACCCATAGATAATAATAATTAAAATAAGTATGTATATCGTCAATTAGTGGTTGCTGCATAGGATTTATTAATATTCAGCTCAACTTAATCAAAGCTAAACACCACCTTAGTATCTATCTCATCATTTATTGAATTAGTTCAGAGAAAGTCACGGTGGCAACACTCGCGAGCAAGTCGCGAGCAAGTTTAAAATGAGGGCATAAGTATATTATGTTAATACCATCTTACTTGTATCGACATCGACCAAGAAATGGCGACGCCTTAAAACGGGAACTGTGCAATAGTTGTGAAACTGTCCATGCGATTATGACCCTTAATCTAAACTGAAATATATTGGACACGTTTTCTTGTAATACTTTTATTAAATGGTAGATACCTAATTATAAATGCTATGAAAGCGGTATCTACAAAATAATTTACAAGCTACTGAACTTATACAAATTAAATATGTATTGCAATTATTTTCCTCGCAATTTAGTACTTAGTAACGCCTGTTCACAGAACATCCAGAAGTTCTTGATTTACCAGTGGTATAGGTATAAAATAACGACGTTTAGCACGCAATACTGAAATACCAATGGTCCAAATGCGATTTGGTTCAGGAAAAATTGTTGCGCATAGAATTTTATGCCATATGGCACGCGCAAAAATATTTATCGTATTCGCGTGTGACTTCGACATTTACCTACGTATTTTATTTACGCCTATAGGTACATAGCCCCGATTCTAAATCTTGCCGTTTGCGCAACGCCCGCGCACACATGTTTCAGATAAGAAAGCACACTTTTATTTACATTCTCGATGTATGGCCGACCATTGGGCTGGAGAGTTTACTAAAGTAAATATTTATAGACGACTGCTCCAGGCGCGCACTTGTTCCGATGTTTGTTTCTGTCATTCAACGCGCCTGTGTCTCGTCTGCGCCCGCGCCACTAGCGTCACACAAACGTTACTTTCATTTAATAACTATCTAGGACGTCATTCTTCCGCATGACATGTAAATAAAGCGTCTATCCCGGGCCTGGTATGCCTGGTATATGCAGACTTTACATGTAGAGTAGGATACGTACCTATCCTACTCTAGGTATATATGTCGTCCGTATATATGTCGGGTGCTGATGAAACACAGCGGAAAGCTTAAACATTTTCAGTTGTACCTTCTCCGTAGAGTCCAAAGTATTTGTATATTGAAAATGTTTGACATCCGCCATCTTTTTTTTTCTTATCTTTAAGAACGTTTTCTGAAACGTGATACATACTTTTGAAACCAATGTAAGCTTTATGATACATTCAAATTTATTTTACAATTGTTTATTTATTTTACCATTTCAAATATAAATATTTCGATAAATATAAAACTATGAAACGCTTCCTACACCAAAGGTGCACTCGATATTAAAAATGAACATGACAATATTTTTGACATTTGAATAGCACAAGTAATCCTGTTGTAAATTCTGTTGCCACGTCCACAACTCGAGAATTTATCACTTCGCTTTCATTATAATCGACCGAACTATTGTTGCCAATTATGTCATGTTATAGTGCAAGAACTGTGGGAAATTAATGTACATAGCTTGTGGTACCGATATGAGCGATGAGCGGAAACATTGCCATAATAAATGATGTGGTGTTACCAGTTAAAAGTAAATGTTTTTTTATTAATAAAAAAAATCCTATATAGAAAAAAAAACATATACATATAAAAAACTATACTTATATTTAAAACTACTTTCGTTTAAGTATAAAAGTTCTATATACAAAAGAATATCCATAGGTTCCCGTCCAATCCAACTTATTGAAACACGCAACCACTAAAATAAAAAACACAATAATTTCCACGAAATTTTCTGTAGGAGATTATAAAATTGTTTCATGCAACTATGAAAATACTAACTCGCTTCTCTTACGTTCTTAATCCAGATAACCGCGAGCATTACATACATTCACGAATTATATTTTGACAAATTCGGTTGCTATTATCATAATGCGCGTGTTAAGTCGCCGTGTTAACAAGTTTAAATGATCTAGTATATGTTTTTCCATTGTCAAATGTATTTTATCGCCGTGTCTTGTGTAAACAGAACATGCAGTGTATAGGTGTGAAATATTGTAAGACTTGTAAACGGAGTTATTGGCTGTCGGAGCCATTGTTCCCATACGACCTTTGCGAGAAGGGTAAGGGATGTGTCTTTACCAACTCGATGTATTGTTGGAAAACCAGTAATATGTATTATTAGCGATTTTACACACCCATTGTGCGCTAGCGTGTATGTAATTTTGGTAATTGATTGTGTAATTACTGTGTCTTTTCAACAAAATATTATTTGCTTTGCATTTGTTCACTATGTCGCCTTACATGCAACTCAAAGAAAAACATGAAAGTAACAGACATAATTTATGAAGCTTATAAAAGTAATTAAATGTATATAACTTCGAGACTATGTAATAATTCTTTACTAAAGACCGTTAGCGTTAATTTACTAAGTAACAAAAGAAAATTAATTCCTTATGTGCGTTCGATAAGCATCATAATACCGTGCAAACTTACACAGTTCGTTAAATAGACTACGAAACAAGTAAGAGCTATAACTCTACATGCAAAAAGTGTTAGCTTTATGGAGTCAGTGGTCTTTATACTGATTGATTGGTCCACAAGAGGCGACCTTGCCACAGATAGTACCAATAAAATGAAATAATATAATTTACTCTAGTAGCCACCTAGCATTATTTTGTGGTGAAATTAACAGACGATAAAATTAAGTTTATACTCACAATAAAATGTGAGTGAGTTGCCGTCATAAAGTCTCGCGTTTTTTATTGGTGGCAACTCGGCAATGGTCGAGTGACGCTTGCAGTTTGGTTAAACGGCAGTTTATAGCTATTTTGCCTCCATTAATCGCTTTACTACGCACCCGCGCCTCCGCTTTCGACAACCCTTTCCGATCTCAACGTGGAGATGGATCCTGACGTCCTTGACAAAACTAGCTAGGTATGAAGGATACTCCTATAATGGTGGTTCACTTCTAATACCTACTTATTATTTATAAATAATTTTGCAATATTGATATTCTGTCGCATACTTACACATTTAAAATTCTGTCCGTTTATTTCAATACACAATAGGAAAAAAATGCAGTTATCAAATATAAGTTGACAAAAGTTAAAGAAAAATTATAGGAGTACGGGCGGAGGGCATGGTATTAGGCGGCCGCCCGCCTAGCGCGTGCAGTGTGGCGGCGGCGTGGAGCCGGCGGCAGGTTCCGCCGCCCGCCGCTGGATGTCGCGGCGGGCGTGCGCGCGTGTGTGCGCCGCGGTCTCCACACGCGCCGCACTCCGCGCTCGACCGCGCCGCTGAATGCGCGCTTCGCGTTTCCGACCCTCCGCCGGCATATAACACGATACGCTCGCGACAACAATCCAACTATCAACTCGATTCGACTCTACCAATATAAAAGAATTGTAGCGTTAACGCTCTGCAACTACTTATAATAACTTTATATATAGATCTGTGCTGCTAAAACTTGTTAAATAAATTATATAGAGACATTTTCGAGATAAATGGACATAACTTTTTCGAGGTTACGAAGACCTTATCATATCAGTGACTGCTCGATGCACTTTGAAAATAGTAACTTCGATAAATCCGGTTGAGCCGTAGAAGTTCCTTGGATAGTTTTCACATTGCGGTTAAATCTCGTCCGGTCGGCTAGCTAAATCGGGACTCGCGTTTTAATTTTCATGTGCCGCTGGTGTGTGTGGGACGCGTGTGTGCGCGGTGCGATGTGCCCGCGTCGCGCGTGAACTGCCTGTGACTGTCCCGATCCCCCGTGGCTTGCCCGGCCGCCACCCTGTACCCTGACAACCATGTCGGGGGCCTCGGCGCGCCCTGCGACGCGGCTGCCGCGTCGCCAGCGCCCGCATCCGGCCACTCCGCCGGGCCGGCCTGGTGGACCATGATGAACGGGGTCGGCGGCGCGCTCTACGAGGAGGCGCACGCGTCGCCACCCGGGGGCTCGCCGCCGGCCGCCCCAGCAGCGGCGCCCCCCTCGGCCTCCAGCGCCTCACCGGCCTCGGTGGGCTCCAACCCTCCGCAGCCGCCGCTGCACATACCGGCCAAGCGCTACGAGCCCGAGCCGGGAGTCATCCGGCACGCACAGCAGCCCTGGGGCTACCCTCCGGATGCGCCCGCATCATTCGAACACCAGTACCCCACAGGGCCCACCTACTACAACCTGCCAGTGGAGCGGGAGCGCAAATCCACGCTGCCATTCTGGCCAGCGGGCAGTGGCGAGTACAAGCCATACACAGATGGCGGGTGTCACCAGGGGTTCTCGCAGCCGTGCTGGAACTATCCGTATGGAGCACCGCGCGGCGACCAGGCTCTGTCATACGTGGGTGGCGAAGAGCGGCGAACGGCGGTCTCCGAGGCATCTGGGTTTTCGCACGACGCGTATGGGTTGCGGAACTACGCACCCGAGTCTGTGTCCAGCGCACCGTACCCGCCCCCGGGTTCCCTTCCCGGTCAGTACCTCTTATTCTTATTCTAACTTACTCATGAACATTCCACGAACCTGTCGCTCACGTTTTTCAACGTTGCAGCAAGGGCCTGTTTGTAATCTTTTAACTTATCGCTAGTTCGGCTCTCAAACATGTGCGCCAAAACACTTTCTGAATTTCATAAACAAATTGTAGTAAGTACCTACCTAATGTCCAATGTCCGTATCTAGCCCGTGGCTAGCAGAGTTGGGAGCGTTCATGAAGTATATTTTGAAATTATAATATGATATATTTTACTTTGCATTACGAAAGTAAATCAGTGTCGAACTAAAACTGTTATAAATTAGTAAATAATTTATTATGAGTTTTACCAGCATTGACCCAGTGTTCTGCTGCTAGGCACTAGATGGCGCTGCAAGGCGCGCACACTGAGGCGTTTGGATGTGTGAAGTGGCACGCATACAGCGGGCGGCGTTCTCGTGACTCGTATCAGCGGCCGTAGCATGCTTTCGATGTGGGGGTAACGTGTTTCTTGGCACACACACTACGAGAAAACACGCTCCGCGTTCTTTTTAATCCGAAATCAGCTGATTGGCACGACAGCTCGAAACTACCTACTCAATAATTGATTTGAGGAGATTATAATATTATTAGTTTTGTTCATGAATGTAGTTGGTTATAAGGGGAGAGGACGACCTAAGTAACATGAAAGATATGGCGAGTGACTACAGACACGGCTGATAGAGAGATTTAAATAAAATGGAAAACACGTAGAAGCCATCCAAATTAAAATGGGATATGAAAATTACTTTAATATTTATAAAATTCGCACAGATTTTTTCACTTCATATTTGTCCGAGTCTGACATGGTGACTGCAACAGGTAAGAATGGTTTCAGGGCGAACACGGCACCGTCTTTATGCTAAACAAAAATTGGTAGGACATCTACGTGAACTTGGAACAGCCTTCCGAATCCATGAACGTACAAACCAAAACATTTTCCCACAGAAGGCCGTAAATTTGATGAATGAACGAAACACGTGCTACAAATGTTTAAAAACGAACCGTAAGCACCTTTTTATAGGCAATGTAAAACGGCGCTATACAACCGTCAATAAATTAAAGTTTACGTAAAATAAAGCGCCAATAAAAATGTATAACTAATAAATAAACACGATACCTGAGCGTTAAGACAATAAACCGATGTTTGAGTAGTAGCAATAAACGAAATATTGCTACAATAAACACATTATGGATTGATGAGGTGATAAAAAACTAAGGCTTAGGATGCAAAGCGAGTGCATGGGAGCAGTCACACCTAGATACATATCACTTTTATGAATCATAAAACCGCCTAGACGCGGGACATGCAATAACACGGGTTCTTCCCCAAATCGCAGTAGTAAGCAGTAATTACTGAACTACAACCGCCATGTCAATATGAGAGCAATAAAAAGGCTCCATTCATAAACCTCTCGCCGCTAGCTCACTTTCGATCGCCGACTAACCATAAAGATGGGTTTATCGCGGCTCTGTTACGGCAGAGGTGTAACTTGACATAATTTTGCGTAAAACGCGCATATAATGGGCTATTAAAAGGAAACAATTGTTGAAAAAGTTATACGGGTGTTGACGTCACTTTATGATTGTGTGTTTACGGTCCACCTGAGGTTGACATTGACTTTGATTTGTACATTTACGGCTTAGTAAACGGTTTGCGGAATGGCTCCGTTAGTTAGAGGCTTGCTCCGTTCACTTCTCCCTCACAAGTATCTCGCGAACCCAGCAACCAACCAACCTTCAAACATTACACTTGCAGATTATTGCTGAACTATGCTATCCTGATTCATCTTAACAGTCTCACTGTTATTTGTAACTATTTATTAATTTACTAAATTAAAAAAATCTAGATTTGAAAATTTTACGTTATTAATATTAATAATACGTAATTTTGCTTCATTGAATCTGTTTGATGGAAATTGAAATTTACATTGAAAAAATCCTTTTTGCAATCCAAAAAAATACATTTATTATATAAATAATCATCTTCGTATTGCCTTCTTACAATACTATTGCAAAACCAAACAATCTACTTTGCATGAATAATCTCAAGTCAAGACGAGATGAACGAAGGAGTGTATAACGAAACAAGTTTTTATTAGAATTTGAGCTTTATGTAGTTGAGCTACGAACAGATTGTCGTATGTCCGATTGACTTAAGTGATCTTGGTCCAGCATGCGGTCGGGTCGGTGGAACTTTTATGGGCTACAAGAACCGGCACTTTTATTGCCACTGATCGCTACCTATTCCCTAATAATTGACAACTGGACTTGTCATTATGTTCTATTTGAACAATTTGCCTTTTGTTCTGAAGAATTTACGATCCTTTCAACAGACTTACCTCATCTTAACTTTTTTTTAGTTCCTCAGCTTCATAAATACTAAGTTTGCAAAGTAATCCTTCGCTATGTATAGGACAGGTTGCGCAATTAAAATTTTCAAGAAAAAGATTCGATGGAATACTTACCAACGTATTATTTTATACAGCATTCTAATTTATTAGACGTCCTCCAAGGTTCATTATCGTGTTTCATAATTTTATGATCCTCTTATATCTTCTGTATAATTTATATTCGCTACTAAAAAATCTCTTGATGTCATAATTTAAGCATTAATAATAGAAACTAGGAAATGCGTACTTTATCATCTTAACGTTTACATAACCAGAGATCACTCGACTGTCAGTTGTCCGGAATGTTTGGGATACATACTTCATTTTCCGACGTATTAAGAACATTTTCAGTTAGCTACTCACGTATATGCATAGATCTCAAAATACATTTGGCTGGCTACAGTCAACATATAAATTCAATTAACTTACGATCACTTTCTTAATCGTATCGTCAATTTCGTAAATTAATGATATAGCTGGAGATCATAAGAATATTAGATAAGTCGATATTACACTTGATTATATTACTATCTAGAAAATAAAGTATACCACAATATTTCAACTACGTCAGCTCTACATAGCGATATTACGATGCCTTGAGGTAGGTCAGTTTTATGAACCTCGCCCAAGTATTTTGATATCTAATGGTAACCAAATGTTGGTTGAAGAAATGTCACTAATACTATCATTTATATCCACAGTTGTATACATATATGTTCACTCCCTACAATCTTTTGGGGAGCAATGTTAATAATGTTAATCAATGATTATGCTGGGATTAGGTTATTAATAAAAAAATAGTGTTCGATGTAAAATGGATAAAAGGCCATATTTTTTCCACAAATATGTATCGCAAGCAGAATAAACGAATTATCACAGAAAATCACACTCGCTTAAAGAAACGCATACATTTCCTTTCTAAAGTAAATCATTTAAAACGTAAGGCCATAAAATTTAAAGTGTTGGATAGCAGAGCGATATGTTATACAGACGATGGTCGCAACATAATACGAGTACCTATTCAAGATGCGCTTGCGACACCGACGTGCATACATCCGCTAGACAATAAGCTTTTCGCAATGTTCAAGAGTACCGTACAATAGGAAATGGTGCAGTGTGTTGCACGCATCGAATATCGAGAAGGTTGCGGGTTGCATACAATGTTTATTGACGGTGATCTCATCAAAAGGACCGCAGTGTAACATCCAACGCGCCGAGCGACCGCCCACAATTGTTTCTATGAACGCAGCATGGAAATAGCTAGTTAAGGGCACTCGCAGCTGTTCTGCACTGCAAAATGTACCACGGCCAATTAAACTACATCCAACTGCATATGAACTCAGTGCTAAGAAATGTATTTCGAGCTTCGCCCTATATAACCGGTGACAATTATTGACGCTTTTAAGATTAGAACGATTATGTAGACAAGAGCAGTCGTGCCAACAAAAGCCATCGGTTTTCTGTAGTGCCAACAGACACAAATATTTACCTACTTGTTCGACACTGATTTGACTTGAGTAAAATCAACAACCGCAGTATAGACAACAAAGTATAATACACTACTAGCATGCAATAACAAAGTATTTTATGTGCAGGTTCCCTGTCCATGTCCGTTGGAGTTGGAGTCGGGTGCGGCTCCTCGAACCCCCTCGATTGGACCGGCCAAGTGACGGTGCGCAAAAAGCGCAAACCCTACTCCAAGTTCCAGACTCTCGAACTAGAGAAAGAGTTCCTTTTCAACGCCTACGTATCGAAGCAGAAGCGATGGGAGCTGGCGCGGAACTTGAACCTGACCGAGCGACAGGTGAAGATATGGTTCCAGAACCGGCGGATGAAGAACAAGAAGAACTCGCAGCGGCAGGCGGCGCAGGCGGCGCAGAACAACAACAACAACTCGAACGCGAACAACCACAACCACCACGGCGGGCACCACCACGCGCCGCACCACGTGCCGCTGCACCACGCCCCGCCAACCAAGCACCACCAGTGACCCGCGCCATTCTCTGGGACTTACCCCCTTCACCACTCGATAGCCAGCTAAATCCAGCCAGGGAAGGAAAAGTTCCGAAGGACGTTACAGAAATGTGCAATGTGGTCGTACTTAAAGGTTCCCAAAAGGATTTAGTTCGCGTCCAATGCTCGTTACCTATAGACTAGAGTTTCATTGAACGTGGCTCGCTATACCGTGGCCGGTCGTACGTAATGGACGCTTCGATGACAGGCGCGCCTAGAGTCCCAGAGAATCTCATACTAAGATAAATTATGTGTTATTGATTTGTATAGTATTAATTACGAAATTATGTTCTGTAATTTTAACGAGACTAAGTATGTGAGCAGATAACGATTCCTGATATTAATAATGTCTAGTGATAGCGCTGATTATGTATTTGGGAAAAAAATATTTAAGCATCTACGAATTACAAATATTAAAGATGTCACCGATGAATATAGTTTCTAGATAGTTTATTAAACTTTTGTAAAATATTTTGTGAGACTGCTTACTGTTGTATTCGTATCGCGCTGTTCTGAGTGTATTGTATTTGATCAGTTAACGTTTAGGTTCGTTACCAAATTGTTGTGTGGTGGCCTGCATCGCATTGGTAGCAGTTGTGGATATATCCCACTTGTACTATACATAGGTATTCATGTAACTAGATAAATGCAGCCATTTGTCGTTAGGTACACACCTATTGCTGCCATCGACGCATTACATGTTCTATTAAATTAATACATATATAAGCAATGATAGAAATCGCAATGATCAAATATTTATTACTGTTTAATTTCTTATCTGATAATTCGTAAATTTTTGTTATTTAAATTATGGATTTCTGACAAAGCTTTAACTTGGTTCCAGTAGAATTAAACATTAGTTACTGTTACTTATTAAAATATTGAAGTTGATGTTATAATCAATTAATTAGGTAAATGGGCAAGTGCATTAACTATTGTCCCCTATTGATCATTGTACTGTTCGCTTGATCCTCTCTATTGTACTTTTATTTTGTTTTAGTTGAATATTTTATTATTTATTTTTTACAAATCTATGAAACATATAAGTATTGTATGCTACATCGAAATGTTAATATAGTACTGTATTATGTACATTATATTGTTTGGACATATTTTCTGAATTGTAGCATAGTGGTCGAAGTTAAATTCTTCCCAATCTTAGCATGTCTTTCACATTTTAACTATTTAGCTACCTACCTATTTTATATCTATGTATCTAATAAATGTTATATTGTAAACTTAGTAGTTTACTCGGATCTTTAAATCTGTATTGTCCCGTAACTATTATGATAGCGAATTAGGTGTTTTTGTACAAAACTGGCGACCTCGTCTAGGGAACCGAATTTCTATATGAGGTGTAACACATTCTTCTACTTAGACGGCTAAGGGAGTAATGTCATTTTTGAAACTTTCTATCAAATATTGTACTTCTCATCATTAATTTTAAATTATTATCTGAAAAGCAAATCCCTCTCTGATTGTCACGAAAGTTATTAAAACTATGGCGATGTACTTAGATATCGCAATTAATTGGTATTCAAACAGCTGCTTTTCAGATAGTAAATGTTATACTTGGATGCATAGTTTCATGTCTGTCGTTATGTATATGAACTATTTCCGTAGAACCTACGCCTAGATCCATAATAACCTAAATTACCTATATACTTAATTGTAATGATTAAAGGTCTCGTAATAATTATTGTACAGATAAATTAATGTAGTAAATCACGCCAGAAATGTGAGGTTTTGTTAAGAATAATGTATAATTAAACATGAATGTGCTCTCGACAGTTTATGACGAATTTAGAAAAGAATGTATGAAAGGGAAAAAATTAAATACTTCGTCGTGTCTGCGTTACTTTTTCTTTTATATCCTATTTTATTTAGTTTTTTACCATCACGAAGTACCTCTTTGGCTAAACATTTAATTAAACCACGGAACTACTATTAGATTCTCAGCCAGTAAATGTATTAGGTATGTGTTGAGTTCCGCTTTCTGTAGCATTGGAATTATTATGTATCTCACAGATTCCTATCCATACATACATACCTCATACTTATAATTATTAAATTCTTAAGCGGTGCGTTATAATATAGGATTATGTAAGTAGCAAACTTCTCACCTATTTATTTATACCTAACAAACTAGCTATGCTCTGCAATTTCACCCGCGAAGATTTAATTTTATTCCGGCGGAACAGTAAATGTTTTTTTAAAATATAAGTAGCCTAAGTTACTCCTTGTAACATTAGCTATCGAACAGAGAATTTTTTTTTTTTTAATGTCAGTACCGTGTATACTTTCATATGCATTTAGTGAAAAGCTGTTATTTGGAATTACAAACAGACACTTAAATTTTATTTAATAAAATTTTAGCATCTAGATAGTTTAACATTTTTTATTATGTTGCTTCCGAATTCATATCATTTGGTGGTTTTATACCGTATCGTTACTCGATTACAGATCAGGAAATATCATGCAGGCTACAGTGTCCCATTCTGGGTATATTCGTAAGTAAGCAGATACTCTGTCTGCCCAAAACTCATCATCATTTTTGACTACTACATAGTATTTAAGTCGGTATTTTAAGGTAAGTAAGTATAAAATAGATATGAGTTCTTAAAACATTAACACACGAACTCCCCCAAATTATAGTTACAATATGAACACTTCACTCAAAAATAACCTGATCGAATGAATGGTCATAGGACTAATTTGGATGTAATAAAGAATTAAGCAGTACAGAAAAAATAAATCGCGTAGTTAAGGAAGTGGGTAGCGGGATTCAAATCGCAACCCATGCGCTTCGATTGTCTACTAGGCTAAACGGGATTCATAAAAATGTCACTGGAATAGTTCTTCTAATTTTCTTCTTGTTCTTTTAATTTTTGAGTGTTGTTGCTGTTGGTGTCCCATCCAGTAAGTTTCGCTCGTAAACAAGCTCTGACCCAAGGTAAGTAAGCGTTTAACCAGCGCAGGAACTTTTTATGAGTTTTTGTGTTAATTGTAGAAGAGCCGTGCCGTGGCTTGAGCAGTCGCCTGCTACGCAAGCGACGCAAGTTCGAATTCCAGCGGGGCCTGTACCAATGAGTTTTTCTAAAAAAAAACTTATGTACAGTGATTTCACACTACGTGCTTTACGGTGAAGGAAAACATCGTGAGGAAACCTGCGTATTTCTGAGAAGTAATTCAACGACGTATGTCTAGTGCCTGAAACGGCGATAGACTCACCATCTGTCACGTTGGCACTTAATCAAATTCGGTGAAAAGTGGGTGTTGTGATTACAACACCTCTGCCTACCCCTTCGGGGAAAATAGCCGTGAGCATATGTAGGTATGTACATGTTTAGTTTTTACTTCTCAGCCATATGCAGGTTTCCTCTTTTGTTTTTCTTCACCGATTTGATATGAAAAAAATTATAAAGTGTAGGCTTTACTAAGAAATCTCTCTCTCTTTCTATCCTTGCTAGTTATAGTTGTCGTTAGGGTCAAATGTGCGTGCGATGTTATAGTCATTAATCATTTTAAATTCATAAGATTCAAATTCCAGCGTAGACTTGTAAATGGCATCTTATATTTTCCTCCAGTCAAGCCCAAGTTATGACAAGAAATATTTTTTAATTGGCAACCAAAGTCTGTATATTAACCGTCACGAGTTTTGAGCACTCATCGAAAGTAGTGGGGATAATCGCGCCAAACAAGTCCAACAAATTTACTACATCCTAGGACAACGCTCAAAATTTGTCACGTGTACCTATGTTGAATTGATGCATCAATAGGTGCATGTAATTGAGTCCAAGCATTCCATGCTCGGCACCAATTTTAGTTGCATCATAAATAGGTTGCCAATCCTCATTCTACATCCCTGATTAGAAATACACTTTCACTCAAATTTATGAGCACATTTTAGTGCTCTTAAACAGTTTTGGATTGGGGACCTCATTGGATACCTCTACTGCCTAAGGCTGCCTGTCCACTGGAGCTGAATGAGGTGGCGGAGCGGAGAGCGAGGTAAAACTCACCAATAGAATTGTGAAAACGAAGATTTTGTTGTTTAGTACTCAGTAGTATCAGTGCATTAGTGCATAGTATCGGACATTAGTGCTACCGTCATAAGTTTTGGATTATATAACGAGGAGTGCATTATATCTATATGGTAAGCAATTACTCAAAATCTTTAAGATGAAGAAAATGTCGAGGATTTCATGGTAATATCCTTAGCTTTATTGAAATACAGTTAATGGAACTGAACTTGTTTAACCGACTTAAAGAAAAGGGGATTAGATGATAGATTATTTTCAGTATCCACCGTCAGTGATGAAACACATGAACAGGGGCGTGCATTCCATATAAGCAGATACGCAGTACTTGCCATTTGTGATGACTGAATACACTCGGGTGTTGTTGTGACAACACTTCTGCTTACCCTTTCGGGGACCCTTCTGGGATGGCGTGAGCATATAATTTTTTTTGAATACACTCGTGTCGTGCGTGTGTGTGTGTGTTTATATATATATAACCTACCTACCTAACCTACTTATTCTTTATGCTTACCCCTCTGAAAATCGAATGCACGCCCCTGCACATGAAAATACTGTCATGTAGGCACAGGCAGGTGTTCTTTTAGTATGTACAAAATTTTACATTTCGCCAGTGATATTTAAGTCCCACTTAATAGGGCAACCGCCTCCGGAAAATTAGTAAAACCCAATAACACTTTGCCCGACCCGGGGATTGAACCCAGGACTCAGTTGTGTTTGCGACCACTAAACCAATGACTCAGTAATGGATTGGCATAGATGAATAAAAATATGACACTAGTGTTTCATAACTGTAAAAACTCCTGATATATCCATAATATTTGCCTATTCTAAGGCCTAGTGCCTTGGGACTAGGCAATATTTTTCAGCTTAGCATTCCAATTGAATGGCGTAATCTTAAGCTTGTGATACATTGGTTATGTAACTATATTACAACAGTAATACCTTTTTACATGTATTCATCTAGATGAGAAGGTAAGGGTAAGTTCTGTTCCTCTCAAGTTTTCAAGGAAAATCAATATAGTTGTCTATGAGTCCCTGAGTGCCTTTTGCTCGTGGCGTTTCACAGTATATCAGTAGATACCCTCATTATTATGTCACCATAGGCCTCCGTTAATTACATCCTGCCTTTGTAAGAATCTGCCTTATTGTAAACAAGTCCTAAAATGGAGCGTCATGGCGAAGGCTATGTAGTTTAAGTGGACCATAATAGGTTTGCACCTTCATGAAAATGTTTTGGAAATGACGCACGCTGTTATGACACTTCATAGCAATTATTAATACAAAACTCCAAATAAATTAAAAAAGAGTAATGCTATCTATTGTTCTAAAGCTTGGAAATTCTATGTATAACATAAGTCCAACTGTTTTAACCTAATAAAACATATTGCAGGCAGGTTTAATATGAAATTGTGTTTTGCGTCTATTGTTACACAGAGATGTACTAAAAAAAGATCTACATAAAAATGTGAATATTTTAATAAGAAGAAAATAAATTAACCGAATTGAATAAGCATTCCATAAGTCAGGATAAATATATTGTAAGTGCTGTCATCATAAAGAGGTAAGGTTCATATATTTTTTAATTTTGTATGTTAGAGTAATGCTTGGATAACACTTTCGAAAAGGTCATATTAGCTATATATTGTGGGTAAAGACAGATGAGCTAGTTAGTATTATGGAAGTATGTTCTTACTAATAATTTGAAGACACAATACTAAATTCAATGACTACCAAGAAGTATACGAAAATAGAATCCACAACAAAACTAATCGAAGGCTTGACCGCATTTAAGTATCAATTTGATCTTAAGTTATGTGGCGTAAGTATCGGATCATATTAAAGAAGTTCAAGGAAACACGATGATCTGTATCGAGAGCCTTATAAAGCCTTCTTATTTGTCGAGTTTACCCTACAATGTAACCGGAGTGGTATGCATGCACCTATGTCAGACCGCTCTACCGGTTATTCTGGAGCACGCCGCCTCCTCTCTGATTAGCATATAAATGAACCGAACCGAGACAACTTCATATTACATCCACCACTTAATAACGACCTTCCCCCGTGCCCCGCTCATATGACAAACACACGCGAGAGGAGTAAACAAATGTAAATGTCACAGGTCCGTGTAAACTGGACGCATTACAGTTTAAATGTGGAACTGGCTACGATTGGTCGACGGCCGCCCTCAACTGTCGCTTAGCCCTCTAAATCCGCGCGCGCGCACCACTCGACCGATAATTACGATAAAATATCGTGTATATTTTACACTTACCAGAGTATTTTTATTTTGATATCTTAAGCAATGATAATATCATAACAACAATGTATGGCGGTATGCGCGTTTAAAGTGGATTCTATATGCGTTTGTGATGAAATAAGTTTTAATAGTTGTTAAGGGAATGGGTATGTTTGCTTCGGTATCCTTTTTTAATTCCTTACACATATTGGATTTCGCTTAAAAAGTTGCGGTGGTTTATTTGAAATGTAATACTAAATAAATTCTTCAGTGGAGAGAGAAAATCACATAAGGTTACGAATAAAAGAAGAATATTGTTGCAGTCTGGGTGCAGTGTGATTATTTTTGCCAAATTTAAGAAGTGTAATAACAATAAAAGGCTGTAAATACTTACAATAAACAGTTATCGCGAAAATTACTATCGGTAATTTCACTTACAGAAAGGCCAAGAGAGAATCATTATGACCTTTGGGTCCGAAATTCATATTAAAATTAAAGTAATTTTTGGCGCTGTCCATTATGATTTGACTCGAGATAAACGCTACGTATCGAGATAATTACGATGTATATTACATAACCAGAAGGTGGTTGTCAAAAATTTGGCATAAGCACATTTTATAATTAAGTACTTACCAGCTGGAATCCTTTACCTTGTTATACTTTCATAGTGAACTGTGAAGTCATTTCACAGCCATCCACTAACAACAGAGTTTATATACATAGATCAAAATGGTTAAGTTGATAATCTAAACAACTATACAGTCTATATCTATACATATATACATACAGTACATACCTACAGAAAAATAAATTTAAGTGTCAGTTTGTAATTCTAAAATAACAGCTTTTCACTAAATGTCCGTCTGTCTATCTGTTTGTTCAGGCTCATCTCCGAAACGGATAGACTGATTTTAACGGGACTTTCACTGGCAGATAGATAATCTTACAAGGAGTAACTTAAGCTACATAACAAACATTAGGGTTCTGTTACTGTAAATGTTGAGCAGCGTGAATAACCTTTGCACTTTATATCGGTAAAAAAGTATTTTATCAAACTGTAAATACACAAGGAAAATAGGATGGATGTGAGCGTTTATCAGATAATGTAATTACGTAGTGAGTGTTAGGACACCTTTCTACGTAATTGAGTGCTCCCCCTCTATTAGGCAAATCGAATCTGCCCCTGCCACCCCCAGGGGTATGTTCTTGGCATGAAACCAAGGATTCAATTTGCGTGGAAGTAAATAAAACGCTACGTGTAAGTGCTGATCATGTTCGCGTGAGTTTCTGCACGAATCTCAAATCATTTATTTATATCAAGATTTTCGAGATTATGAAAACGCTTAAAAAATTTCATAGACCGGATTTTTTATTATTATCCAACTAAATAGGATGTTGCAAAAAGAAAATCTAAGCAATATTCAGTGTATTGGGCGATACAACTGATAATATATTTTACTTTCGTTAATTATTAGGTATCTAAGCTAACGTCTCTAGGTCTAAATTCTTCTAATCGGTAGGCAAAAGTGTTGCTAAAAAGCACTACTTACTAGGTACTTACCTAATATTTTTAATATTTTTGCCTACAAATAGTCAAGCCATAAATACGTACCTTCACATACAACAGTAAATGTATTTGGTAGGTATCTCTTAAAAGCATCCCTTTCAAGCGAACAACTCTCAAAGTAAGTAAATGAAATAAAACAGCATGTCTACTTCAAATAAATTGGTACAGGCAGCACAATCCTTTGTTTTTATTGCTGTTGCTGTGTCCGTCATGAACTCCATGTTAAAATGGAATGCGTCCTACGGCGACGATCTTATCTGCACTTGGTACACTCGCAGCGTATACATTACCCTTTATCTAATAAACTATATGTTTTATTTCAATGGAAGCGACTCGCATACCCAACAATGTTACTAGAATAGAGTGAGAAATGGCCCGTTCTATCAAAAGAATTTTGTCTCGCGTCGGATTATGCGAAGGTGACTTTATCTGAAAATAAAAACTGTTGAAATACAATTTTGAAGCTGAGACGCCGCAACTAAAAATACCAGCGACAATTTTGGAGTTGTTATCGAGAGAACGTGATATCATGCGTGTCGCGTACTTATGTTCGATCCGAATGTTTGTTTGTGTAGCGAATAATAAAAGTATATTGAAAGTGCAAAAATATCGCTCCTCCCTTCTTTACGTGTGTTTGCATCCCTCTCCGACAGTCGGAGCGGCCGGCACGTCCGGGGGCTATAACGTCGTTTGATGTTCTGCTCTCCAATGCTGGTGGAGCCGATATAAACCAAGATGTACGACTGCGCTCTGGGCGACGCCTATATTTCCTAAACATCTTTCGGCGCTATAATTCCGAGCGACGTAGCCTTGCGACAGCGTCGCTTTGTAAATTTGATGGATCAAATTCTCTAGTTTTCGTCAAATCGAATAAAAGTGATATCTTTGAAGATATAACTAAGTTTTGCTTTATATACAAGTCTACGATACGTGAATTCATTTATAAGGGTAAGTGTGCATTCTTAAGCTCATTTATGTAGCAATTTCCAAAATTATATCTCTTCGTCATAACTTTCAAATTTTTTATTTTATTTTTTTTTATTTATTCAAAAAGTATATTTTGTGATTTATTCTATACCTACCTTAACAAAGTAACTACCTTAGCTAACAACCTTAACTAAAGGCGAAAAACAACCGCGTCTTGGTATTATCTATTAGTATTAGCAACCTAAATACTTAATATTATCTCTAGAACTTTACTTGAAACTCGTTTAAACATATTATTATATTACTTATAGAGTAAGTTTTATGACGATTAATACTTAATTATAGTACTTAGTTGACAAGCAGTCAGTGTGTAACTAGGCTGTCTGCCAATGCCACCAGGCAATAACGGGCATTGTATGCATTCGTAATGCTAACCGTTTCCCGTTTGCTATACCTATAATAATTATTAATAATTTTTTGCATTTTTAAACAACAAAATATGTAACCTATAAAATTCAATATTGTTTTATAAGGCAGTTTAAGCACTAGGTAATTCTTTAACTTTCCAATTCAACGACTTTGCCGTTCTGATATCCATGATACAGACAAAAATTATATCATAAACATTATTTAACAATTTTTTTATTAAAATAATTTCAATTTACGCCTTTTCAATACAATAATTGTGATATATTTGAAAACAATTTATTTTGGTTTTATAGACAACATGGTTAATTTTATGGCATAGAGACTCAAGAATATAAATGTGGGATATAAATGGAGATTGAAAGTTATAACGTAAATGTTATGTACGTCTTTACAAAGCTACCGCACATAAAAATATGCAACACGGCGGCGGTACGTTACGGAGCGGATACCAATTCTATCAACAACCCATAAACCGCAACCTTTCTTTGTCTCGCTTCTTAATACTATCGTAGTACCGAGTGAGATAGAAATCTACAAGTTTAATGGGCCGTTACGCGAGAAAAAAATCAGTCCGCATTCGCGAGTGTAGATACGCGAGGTGATAGTGTCAATGCGGAAGGACATACGTAGACTGGTGCGTTGAGGAGTGATACCGGCTGTAGTTCGCGGCCTGTTGCTTAGCGACGTGTCCCCACGTGAGTACACATCTATCATACTTTAGCTTGTCATTTAGCCGGCGTACAAGCCGTCGACGCGTCGTGTTTCCAGAAACAACACTGAAACACTGAGCCCACTCAACGAATCACAGCTAACCGGTTCTCAGTTTCAAGATCTTCCATCAGTTTTATGTGCACACATATTTTCAAAGCTAGAGGAGCTCGTGGCACAGTTGCTATTGCGCATATCATTCGATCAGCGAAGTTAAGCAACCCTAACCCTAGCCAGTAATTTGATGGGTGGGACCGCCCGAGTTACCTCCGTGCCTCGGAGAGTACGTTAAGCCGTCGGTCCCGGTTGCCAATTTATCATCTTTGGCAATCTTTACAGGTCAGTCGGAGGCCTAAAATATTCTGACTACTGGTTTAACCCAGATCACATGTTTTTCCTCGTAAAAGGGGTTGCGAAGGTCAGGAGGCAGTTGCTTCGTATAAAAATCAGGTGATCAGCCACATCGGGTTGAATCAAGTGCCGACCCCAACATTGTATGGGATAAGGCCAGGGAGATGGTTTTCAAAGCTAGTATGTTATTGAGTTACTGCAGCAATCGTAGTTCATAATTAGGTATATACTGATAAGGCTGTGGAGAGCAGGTTATTGAACCTGCAGATATCAAGAAATATCCGAACAAGTTACAAAATTGAACCAATAAATTTGCTACGATAATATGATGGTAGATAGATAAACGGAATAATTTGAACAATTTTCAACCGGCAGATAAGGTATTTGACACGCAGGTACGGTGGGTTAAGTGGGTAGATGCTTATGATTTTATTCGCGTCGCGCCATACAGACAGACACAGACAGACTCATAAAATTACTACTACGTGTTCAAGGTTTGCGCTCATATATCGTGATGGCACCTGTAGGTACTTACATGATTCAGCAACAGAAAATGTAATTCATTATTTTATCTATTCATATAGGTACCTATTATTACTTATTTTAGAATACCTTTGCAGTGATGTGGAAAGAAGCCGCGGTGGCCTAGGGGTTAGAGCAGTCGCCTGCTACGCAAGCGACGCAAGTTCGAATCCCAGCGGGACAGTAATTTCACACCACATGCTTTACAGTGAAGGAAAACATCGTGAGGAAACCTGCATATTTCTGAGAAGTAATCCAAAGGCGTATGTATAGTGCCTGAGACGGCGATAGACTCGCCATCTGTCACGTTGGCACTTAATCAAATTCGGTGAAAAGTGGGTGTTGTGATAACAACACCTCTGCCTACCCCTTCGGGAATACAGGCGTGAGCATATGTCATATATTAATAGTTTAGTTACTTCTTGAAACATCAGCTATCTGCCAGTGAAAGTCCCGTTTACATCGCTCTAGCCGATTTGGAGATTAGCCGAAACAAACATAAAATACAGAAAGACAGACAGGCAGACTTTTTTTTAAACTGTTTTTTTTTTAGGTCAGGACCGTATAGGTATACTTTCATATGTATTTAGTAAAATGCTGTTTTACAATTACAAATAGACACTTAAATTTTATTTATCTGTATAGATGTATACATTTTGTTACAAATAAATGCAAAGCATTTCAAACAATAACGAACTGTAAACAAACAAGATCCTCTAGTATTTTTTTTCATATGAAGAAATAATTGTAACTTTCACAAAATTATCATAACAACGTAGAATGAGTTTGGAAACAATTTCTTTGAGCCATTCGGAAGGGTTATTGTGAGTGTTTCTCTGTATCGATAGCTATTTGCATAAAAATGTCATTCAATCTCGGCTTCGAGCGGTAATGATCTTCGAAAAAAAGATAAACCTCGAAGATTTGAAACGGGTTACATTCGAGAGCTCATCGATTTTATATACTTAGGTAAGTATACTGTGCTTGTATCTTCCTCGTACAAGATTATGTACAGTATATGGTATATAGATATGTTAATGCAGAGATTGAGATTCGTGGCGTCATTAGGTATGGAAATAGATTAACAATGTTGATATGACTTATTTTTTTTATCATTACGACGTCAGATATTGTCAGTCTATTCAAAGCTCAAACAAAACATCTATATTATTTCTAAGTAGCTGTGCCCCGCGGTTTCACCCGCGTAGACTCAATGTTTATTTTTATAAATGTAGTCTTAATTTTTTAACATTAGCCATCTCCCAGTGAAGTTCCGCTAAAATCGGTCCAGTAATTTCGGAGATTAGCTGGAACAAACAGACACACAGGCAGAGAAAAAGAATATTTTTTTTTATGTTATGTTATGTATTTAGTAAAAAGTTTTAAATTTGAAGTTACAAACTGACACTTCTATTTTATTTATCTGTATAGATATAGATAGTAACATAGCCAATGTTTTATTTATTAACTTACTTACATCTATCATTACAGGATTAAAATCCTAATACATTACTGTAGAATTATTATGCTATAATAGAAGTAAAATGCACATCAATGAGCCAACTTAAACCCATACGGTAACTTTAAATAAATATTCGCGGCAGAAGGGTCCCTAAAGGGGTAAGCAGAGGTGTTGTAAAAACAAATTCTACTTTTCACCCAAGATGATGAGTCCATCGCCATCTCAGGCACTTTAAATTTGCTAAGCTTTTAAGGAAAACTCATCAGTATGTGTCGTTCGGATTGAACTTACTTCGCTAACGTAGCAGGCGACTACTTAAACCCCACCCACGGCCACCACGGCTCTTAAATAAATAACATCGGAATTTACTCCCAAATACCCATGATATTCTCCGTACAACCCTTAGTATACCATAGCTCAGTTTCACCACATTAGCATAACAACAGCGATCTGTCGAGATTCTCAAACACATTTGCATTCTTAATAAAGTACGTGGTTGTTTGTCCCCACGTTCAGAATAAATAACTTTGTATTTCAGAATGAGGAAATTATTCAGTTTAGCAGGCTTTACTGAGTCTTGCAAAACAGGCTAGTTTTTTTAAATCTTGGTACTAGTAAGTTAAGGAAGGTGTCTGTCATGACGTATAGGGAGGTCAAAGAGATGGCACTGGACAGAGACAAATGGAAAGAAATACATCGTTTACACTGACAAGAGTTATTACTCTTAAACTCATGATGATGATGACTAGTGCACAGCCCCATAAAAATCTCTGTGCTAACATCCTACATGAAGTAGCTACTAGAAGTGGCCCTTGGCCCTTATATAAAGCATCTGTGATCTCATTTATCGTAGGAACATACTACGCTAAAGTGGCATTATCAAACTGCTAAATTTAGGACTGGAATTCGAACGGCAAATCCCGTAACATACCTTATTGATATCTAAATATATATAACTCAAAGGTGACTGACTGACTGACATAGTGATCTATCTACGCGTAGCCCAAACCACTGGACGGATCGGGCTGAAATTTAGCATACAGGTAGATGTTATGACGTAGGCATCCGTTAAGAAACGATTTTCATTTATTCTATCCCCAAGGGGATAAAATAGGGGATGACAGTTTAGGCTACTTTTAATAAAAAAAACTTATTACGCGGGTGAAACCACGGGGCACAGCTAATTTATTAATTGGCAATGCTGCCAGTCTTCTTGGCACGATCCCGAGGGACGATTTGGGCCAAGTTTCCTACTTGTAATAATTTTTTTGTACTGTTCCTTGTATATTACTTAATTAATTTTAAAAATCTAGATTCATAATGAAATAGTTTTAAATGTCATTGTCAAATAAAGGCTGTAGGCTGTATAGCAATGCCAACAAGTAGACTGGCGACATTGGTATATTATCACATTTTATTTGAAGAAATATGTTACAAAAGCCAAACGCATGAGAACGATTTATGATGCTGTAATATTGTGCGGTTGAGGTTAGTAATTTTGTTTATAAGAATGGTGTAATGTATAGGTACTTCCTCCTGCACTAAGTGTCGAAAGTATATTTGGATATTTTTTATTAAGTTCCCTTAGAGAGGTTGTGTATACAAATACATTTCAAAGTCCTGATTGACTGACAGCGCATAGCCTAAGCAGCTGATCCTAGAAATATGACATTTAGAAGAAGAAAAAATGAGGTTCTGTTCCGAAAAGTTCGTTTCGAAGGTTCGTTCTTGGTAAGGTGTATGGTATACACTAAGAAAGTGATTTTCTAAAAGGTTGAAATGGGGAATTAAAGTTAGTACCAAAAATAAAAAAATCTTAATTCTATGTAGCCTAAACTGTGACCTGAAGCTATACAAAATTAATAATTAACACTTTCTGGTTATTTTTCTAATATTACATTAATAAATGGTAATACATTAAATGTTCGATTCTGATAATTAAATACATCCTAAAGAAATATAATACATTAAAGACAAATTTTTGCATGTATGTTAATTCAGTCATGATTAAAGCAACACTTTAATGAATTAGTAAATATTACACAGATTCAAATAAATTTCAAAATATAATAGATTCTTAGAGAAAAAACAATTTTATCAACTGGATACAGTTGATTTAATTGCTTGCAGGTGCTAAGCGGTTCTTCGAAGAATTTCTGTATATTTATTTATTGTTTGTAAAGATTTCATTCAAAAATCACTCCTTACATATTTTATCCATGTAAATAATAATTCTGTAATATGCAAAATCCGCTTAATTATAAGCACTACAAAGTCTAGTGCTACCCTAAATAAGAACGAAAATTATGATTATACATAATATAACGAACAGTTATATTATAACTATTTACATTATACCAACATCAAAGTACAGTACAATACATTTAAGGACCTGTGTATTAGTTTACATGTGCCATTTACAATACCCGTGAAAAAACATTGTCCAACACGCACAAAGATTAAAATAAATTTACATAATTTGTGAATCCATTCAAGTGTTCCCGACTAGATAGGAACAATGGGACTATTTAGAAAGTGGGTCGGTACACTCAACGCAAAGTTAGTTGGTCCCGAGGTTCATTTTCATGCAAATGTAACCTTCGTAGTGGTGGAACGCAAAACGTCTAGTCTGTGTTGGGTTAAATAAAGTGCTGACGTTACATGGATAAGTGTAGTGATTGTGAAGTGTTTGAACGAAGAGATTTCATACAATTTTTATTGCCTTTTTGTCATATAATTAATTACATTGTGTTGTCCATGCTTCACTGTGTTCAATGATTTTCCAAAGAAAGTTGATCTTTATAGTAGATACTTGTATCTAACAAGCAATTTAGAGCTACGACAGTTCGTATTTCAAATACAATAGAGTCGAAAATAAACACTCGTTTTTTAACTATTAATTGCTTTTGGGTAAAGTTTCTTTAAATTTAATTTTGCGGTATATTCATTGTATCGATATATTTCATCATTCCTAAAATTAACTTATCATACTAACACATACTATTTATAAATATATTTTATAATTTTCTGAGAAATATATTATGCAAGTAACAGTAAACAATTGTCCTTGAGCATATTTCTTCCCAAGTAGGCTGCCGTTTTATAACACACTGAATATGATTAGGTGAAGGATCGTGAGTCATTCGCCGCCTTAAGCACATCTGAATTTCTTCTCGAATGTGGATTATGCAGGTGTAATCACAACGTTGTCTGTCTTAAACGAACTCATTAGTTTCAGTGGTGAGACTGCCACTATACCTACGGTCACTACGACTCTCAAACTTTTCCGCAGAAACAAGAATAATTTCGTTTCCCTCCAGCCTATCTAATAAACATGCAAAGAAGCGTAAGTGAAACTTTGAGGTGCAGTCAGTTCTTGGTATTGCGAAAGACAGATTGCCTAAAGTCTGGCTAATCAAAGACTAGACATGTGGCTTGCATAATACCTATAGGTTTAATTTAACATACTAATTTAACTTTTTGAATGATAAAAAAGAACGTCTTCTATGTTTGTTTATTCCCGTGAAGTTCCTATATCCTGGTATAAATTACGAGAAACGAGAATTGAATATATTAATGTTCGTATTGAGTATTATTTAAATTTGCTATGTATTAATAATAATTAATAACTGGGATTACAATAACATTTCGGTATTGTAAATGTAAAATATTAATTTAATGCCTCAAGTCGGTACTGCATTACCATGTACTTATGAAATTGCAAGTAGGTAAATGCTGTATCCATATCACCCACATAAAACGTATTATCTTTATTCTTAGGGCTACCATTTGTTCAAATGTTTTATACTAATGAATAATTTTTTCATTTGCACTGCAAAATTTACTAATTGCACAGTAATTATAACATTTTTGTTCAATAAAGTAATAAAATAAATGCAAGCACAATTTACCCTATAACAAATACTGGCAATAAAGTTATTGAAACAATAACAAGGTTTACTATAGAACTAAATCAAAATAAATAAAAAATATTCATAAGAGTATGTGACGTGGTCAAAATGTTGTTGTATGTCCCTTCCTGTCCTTGATTAATTCTTCAATAACACTTTGCATACTAAGTTTAAGGGGTCGCAAGTTTGATAATTTTCGTGTCTCATCCCTGGAATTAATTAAATTGTAACACATGACTACAATGTTTTCTCAGAAACGCATATAGGTAGATAATCTGCCCACGACGATTATTAGCCCATATTTACCTTTTTTATTCTGATACTTCTAAGCACGCCTAATCCCCATATATTCATAAATTTAAAATAAGTTTTAATCCTTATTTTGCAAATATTTCAATCTCAAATTAAGGTACCCACCAATCGTAAAAATCGTCTTAAAAATCTTTTTATTTTCTTATTCAACAAATATTTCAGCAAAATTTATCAGATTAGGTATTATAATCTTAAACATGACACGGTGGTAACCCTATTTGAATGCAAAGTGCAACGTTGTAAGTACAAAGTCGGGGCTGTCACCTAAATTGTCGGATAAGGCCCGTCGTCGCCTTAAGTTTCCTTTATGAATATCAACTAAGGATAACACGCCTTGAGATTCTGATTCGAGTCTGTGTAGGCAGGATAGGATTGTTTATGTTTTCCTGCTTTTATTTTGTTCGCTATAAATGGAATCTAGTAAGACTTTGGAGAATTGAAACTGTTTTTTCTACACTAATATTATAAAGAGGAAAGGTTTGATTGTTTTTTTGTTTGTTTGTTTGCATTGAATAGGCACCGAAACTACTTGACCGATTTGAAAAATTCTTTCAGTATTGGATAGATATTTTATCCCCGTACTCCCATGGGAACAGGAACTATGCGGGAAACCGCGTGACGTATGCTAGTCTAAAAGTATTTTGAAGTCATATAGAGTTTTAACATCTCTGTAAATTCGACTCTGACAGTGGAAATATTTCACATAATAATTATTATAGGAAACATAGACAGTTAGCTAGAGTCATTGTAAAGTGTAATGTCAATTATAATTGACCTTTAAAATGTCAGTTAAGCCTTTAAACTTAACATTGTTCAGCCAGATATTTAACCACATAAGCATACGGTGCGAATTGTTAATAATCTAGGTTTCTCACAATACAGTAGACAGTAGTATAGACATAGGTCTATATTCCTTTAATTCCTATAAAGTGTGGTAGATTATAAAATTAATAGAAATTTAATTGAACTCATATTTTTCCTTAATGATTTATGAAATGATACATTAAATTGATTTTTGTATTATATATACAAGGAACAGTACTTAAAACTAATTACAAGTAGAAAACTTGGCCGAAAACATAATTGTGAAATTATATTCTATATAATCAAATCATTATTCACCTAACTAAACATTATACGTATTATTATAGTCAAATATAATTATTTTAATTGTCTTGGTATCTGTAAGTCTAGCAAACTGCAGCTGTATCTAATATGTTTTACAACTGATAATGCTAGTGTACCTAAGCATTTGTTTCAGTTCATCTTCGAATAGCTATTATGAACTCTGAGTTAAGTGTCATAAAACTGATAATTGATAATGCAGGGTAAACACATCCTAGTTAAATTCAATTGTAATAATAATGTCATATCATATTAAAGCTAAGTATATCGAGTTGCGTCTCGCCTCCCGTCCAATTCCAATTGAATAAACTGTGAAATATTGACAGATGTAATCAGATAATAGAGAGGGACAACGCGTTCGTTGGCTTCAATCATACATACGTGCCTGTTACTTATGAAAATTTATAGGACTTGTTAAATCAATAATTTTTAAATTGCTAACTATAAACATTAAAATTGTGTTGTACCTATATTGAACTCATAATATAAAGATCTATGACTGTGAAACATAATATGATATTTTTATATTATTTTTGTCTGTTAACTTCATTTTGAAGGGAATTTCTAATGTTTCAAAAGTTTTGGCATTAAACTGAACATATTAAAAATACAGTCGAATTGAGAACCTCCGTCTTTTTTTGAAGTTAGTTAAAAATTATGTTATCTATGTTGTTTAGCAAATTATGTAACATAATATCTATGTTGTTTAGCATTAATTTAATGCATAAGGAAAACAAATAAATAACTTAACTAACTGCTTAATAATAAAATTTATAAAAATCTTCCATCGGTGGCAAGAAGGCTAGTAGCTACGCTGAATATGAAAATGAATATAATTTTATTATATCATTAAATATTTAAATGCCTCAATAAATAGTGAAATAGATTCCAAGCTAAGCATCCACTCACAATTAAAAATATATACAAACAATCTGTAGTTGTCTAGTGGCTTGTTCATTGAAACAAGTTAATAGTTGCCAATTAAGGTACAACCATTTGGAAGCTGATGGCAACATCCCCGAGCGACCAGTCGATAATCTGATGCAAATATCAGACGGGACTGCATCGCGCATGAGCACTTCTATATCCGCTCGTAAAACTGTTACAGCCTACCCTGCCCCCCTCTCATGTGTTTTACTGCCACCACCCCCCTCGTCTACATGCCTCTTTGTTTTCGGCTGGATAGACATTTGGAAAATTACGTCTTCTAGTTTAATTGGTAGCTCTATGGAATATACATCTTCAAACTAACCTGTTTTAGAATACTTCAAAGGTCGATTTTTTAAATTAAATTATTTACTAACCTATTTTTAATTATTGTCTGCATTATATTATACTCTAAAATTATGAATGGGAAGGGAATTATGAGTTATAGTGAATCTTTCATTTATTATTTTTCATTCAATAAAATTAATAAGATATATAACTACACAAATATCGACCGTAATTAGTTCAACATTTGTTCTAATCCCATGCAAATAAAGACGAAACGAAAAACGTTGAATACCTAAAGGGAAAATGGTCTGTATTTTAAAATTAAATTTTTTAGGAAATTTACCCTGTGCTAAAAAAGCTAAGATGAGTTAATTAAACCGTTTGCCTTAACTTTAATAATCTTAACTCAATGTTTTAGAAAATGAGGTTTTGTTGATTTAATTTTACCTAATAAAGTCTTTTTCTTCCTTTAAGAGTTCGACTCTTGTCGGTGCAGCTGATGAAGCTCCCTCACTTGTTCCTGTCCAGTGCTGCTCCTTTGACCTCTTTATACGTGACGGCTATTTTATCCTTCAATTGTTTGGTGTAGCTTATTCTTGGTCGTCTTCTGCTATGCCTTCCTTCTATTTTACTTTCCATAATAGAAGGCTATATTTTTTCCTGTTTAAATTTTGGGAATTAAATAGTGTGTTATGTAGGTCCTATTTTTACTTTGCATTCCAATAATGGCGATTCTTTACATCCCATGCTACCAATTAAAAAAAAATATGTGTGACGTGTTAGTCACGTCCTTTTGTATTTCTTAAAATACGCTTTGATATTCAAAGGCCGTTCGACTAACAGGTAGAGACCTCGCCTTTACATGTATGTGTTTTGGCCCTTTTAGATAGCACATGTATGTGTGTGAACAATCCTTATAATAAAATCATACCTGTATACATGAGGGCTTAGAGATTTTCTGGATTCCATTTATTTATACGTAATTTATTATAGTTGCGTTCCAAAAAAATACTCATAAGATAGGTACTTTTTTGTACCAACACTTTTCGATAAAAAGTTGAATCGGTTTTTTATGTGCCAAAAGTAATGTATTCGCGTAGTAGGTACCTAATTATCCTTGGAAAATAAACAGGATCGAAATAAATGAATACAAATGTTCATATTTATTCGGCTGAGGAGGTAATTCGCAACAGTAAATGCAAATATCTTGGTCATTTACATGATAATGAGAACAACACCCGTTGGAATGCTCACAATATTACCAAGTAGGTGTATGTTTTTTTATATATACATACATACATACACGCTCACGCTTGTATCCTCCCAAGGGGTAAGCAGGGGTGTTGTAATAACAACCCCCACTTTTCACCAAAGATGATTAAATGTCAACGTGACAAGTGGTGAATCTAACGCTGGCTCAGGCACTATACATACGTTTTTGAATTACTTCTCAGACATATGCAGGTTTCCTCACGGTGTTTTCCTTCGCTGTAAAGCACGTGGTGTAAAATCACTGTACCTAATTCAGTTCTTTACGAAAACTCATTGTAATTGGCCCGCTTGGATTCGAACTCGTATCGCTTGTGTAACAAGCGAATGCTCAAACCAAAAGGCCACTACGTTTTTCTTTATATATTACAAATATGTATGGTGAAAATTCATATAGCTCGTAATATTAAATAATAATAATATTTGTTTTAAAAAGGCATCATATTGCATTTCATTCTCTGAATACATACAACCTCAATTAAAACCTTTTAAGTAAAACCTTCGTTTGTTGTTACTAAATTGAAATTAGACGAATGGTTGCTCAAGGAACTGCCACTCCCTGTTACCTGCATATCTATCGTCTCATTGGGTTTACTTACAAGTTAAGGAAGATTTCGTCGTCGTATGAAAATTAAATACATCAAGGAGTACTTACTTATGATCAAATAAAATAGAGATTATTACTTATTACGTTTTTTAATGGAATACCTAAATACTAAAGTATATATATATTTATTTATTTATTTTTGTTGTTTTTATTTGTACTTCGCGAATTTTGATATGCTATTTATTATGTTTACCGACGAACAAAGGCTGCGTACTAATAATTCAATATTCAAATCTATATGAAAATATCAATAATTGAAAATGTATAACTTTTTAACGATTAAGTATACAATAGTTTAAGCATTTTAAACTATGATCGGTGTAATAATAACTTTATTAACAATAAATAAAAATACCCAAATTTACTTAAAATTTATAAATTTAATATTTATAAATTAGTTCAGTTGTTCGGCAGGGAAAATGTAAGATATACAAAAAGGTAGGTACCTACATGTAGCCAAATGAAATACAATTGCATAATACAGTTAAGTAGAAGACATCGCGGGTCAAAGAATATGAACAAAAAATCTACGTTCACATTGCACTTAGATTGAGTGCACTCAGCCTTAAGCCAGTCGTGTACATGAGATTGTATCTAGCCAGAGTAACTAGTACCTACTACAATATCGTGGATTCCACGAATATGTGCATGGTAGTTTTTTATCCAACATGGGTTATTTGTAGATTCCTATCTAAAGTATGTCATGCCTTGTCTTTTATTCTGTTGTTCACGGGTCACTCAATCCTTCAAAAATAAGTTCTAAATTTCACATAATATTTGTTGCCTTTAAGATAGATTTAATAGAATATTTCTTTATTCAGTTTCTATGTTACTTCCAAAATAGTGCCGTAGAAGTTAATAGAATAAGCCCTTCACCAACTAGGCTCAGGTTATACACACGACTTTGAAATTAATCTCATTTATATGCTGGTTCTCACTGTGTTATCCTTTGCCGTGGAAGTTAGTTAGTATATATCTCTAGCTAGATACTCAATAGTAGAAGTAGCTACTTACTACCACAGATGAAGTGTGAATGAAATTCCTTCATAATTATCGGTCCTTATAAATCATCTTTGTTACCGTCTATAAATCATTATTCTTCCTTGCTCATTTGACTTTACTATCTTACCTCTAAATGTATAGTGCTTCTCATTTTATTCGCAGTCAGCTCAATTGAGATAAAAACATAAGAATAGTACTTACGTATCTCATAAAGAAATGAATTTAATCTCAAGTTCAGAATTAATATCTACCTATATGAAGCGCTATCATTAAGGCCATAATATCTGAATTAAGTAAGTTCATTAAGAATGTGTTAATTATCTTTAGAATATAACCATAGGAGCTGATTAAGTAATGCAACTCTTGTACGTTCGGTAACGTATGTGAGCAAGAAGGCATATTTAAATAGGTATTTGTATATGTATATATTGTGATGGGACAGAATACTATGGATATTTTTAAACAATATTACCATCTCTTTGCCTACTTTTAATTCATTCAAGTTTATTTTAAGGTCGTCTTATTTACGTTCGTAGCATACCTACGCTGCTACGTGATCTACGAGTGACGTAGCTCTATTTACCTCGTGTAAGGGGCTTCAACGGGGTAAATCACCCCACCTAAATGAACACGACGCACCAATTAAGCCACCCAGCACCCAATTGTTGATCATTAGTCACTAATCCGGCTCATATTCAATCAATACCCAAAACTTTACCCACACACCTCCGCCCGCCTCTCCCCTCGTCGCGCGACATTTAATGACACCCGTGCAACGAGCCGCGCACGCCATTCTGGCCTCTCCTCACTCCACGCAAGGGCTACACTCCCCTGCACCCGCCCACCGCGTTATATAGCACCGAGGATCTATAAAAGTTACGTCTGTAATCTAACATAAAACTCGGGCCGTTTAGATGCGAACGCGGCCACGGACGACACATCTCGACTCGCTCCGTACTTTTACCGAAATATGAAGGTGTTTTTTGTGTGAATAGTTGAATTTTTCGTGTAAAATCAAGGTTAAATCGTTTGTCGTCGGTGTCGTAGCGCGGACGTCGCCGCCGGCGCTCACGCGATCGCTCCTGCACCGCCACGCCGCACAAAACAAATGTGAGTACAGACCGGAATTGAATATTTTAACATGGAATGCCATTCACTAAATAACAAAAATATACCACGCTTGTCAAGGCGGAAGTTTCACTGTTATTTTCACTGTTTTAGTTATGAATTTCACTTGGTTTTGTATCAGAAAATTATTTCTTCAGTAGTGTACTCGAATAATGCCTACAAGCAAATTGGCGCGAGATAGTTCAGTATCTTTTTATCTAAATATACCTATTAGTTTGGAACGGAGCTATGTTTACAATAGATAGATAAGTAATTGATCTACTATCTTACCTTATCGGATCTCGTAAGTGCCCGCTATTAGATACATAAAGAAAAATGCTTACAACAATACCTAACTTACTAATAAATAACATTTTTAAATATCAGCAATACCTAGGTGCTTTTTACCTCTAATACTTACATACTTACCTACCTAAATCTAACCAATGAGTCATTGGTTAGTTTTAGAGTGTTAGAAAACCAAGAAAGAAATTTCTACTATAACAAATAATTGTTTATGTGCATGAAAAGTGTTGTAAAATTTGATTTTTAACATATATTTTATAGTATTTTCTTGGGTACAGCGCGGCTTTGTACCGCGAAAATTTGACATAACCTCAAACTTGAATACCTATCTAATGTAGTATTGACTGATAATCTGACTGATAATCGCTTACCCCGTGTACACTTTCCGCTAAAATGGAAGAGTACATGCCGAAATCCATAAAAATAATTACTTAATTCACAAAACCCATTGCAGAAATATGCGTGGCGCCATCTTTTATGCGCAGTGCAAACTTCAAAACTGAGAATATAGAGGAAACTTTATTGCAGTATGGCCAGTGAGTTCCGCGTGTTCTCCATCCTTGTCGCCCTTATGAGCTCGACATAGCCCTTTTCGCTCCCACACCGGCCACCATTCGAATGGTAGTCTCGATGCACTGGCGCAATCTAAACACAACCCTCTCGTTCACATGATAAGGTTGCAGTTGCAATGCAAATTATTCTTATTTAGTTTCTACAAAAGATATTACCTTGCTGCCTATGAACTGCACCTTGAAATATGTTTATCTCGCTCGCTCGATAGGTGATATCTCTTTTTGGTGCGTTGTGTATTATATGTAGATATCTCGTTCTGTGGGAGATGAACAGATGTCTGTTTGCTGTGACAAGCGGAGTACCACCATGATGGAAGAGGCGGGGTTAGTGGTGTTTAGTGGAATACTATCGTAGTATGGCTCGGTTATGGCGCGATGGATGGAAAGTGCCACTCGGCATGTTTGTAGGGATCAATGTTTTGGTTTAATGGTTCAGCCACTGGGTTTATACAGAATAGGTATGAGGGAAGCCATTTTATAAAAAAATAATTAATCGTGTATACAGTACATATACAGTACGCTTATTTACATAAGTAGGTATTTGTCAATGAATGCTTCAGATATTTATCATACTTAAGTAGTAACTACCTATCTATTTTAAATTAAAATAACAGGAACAAATTTTCATAGTTAGGTAGGTAAGTAGGTACCTATAAAACAGAAAAAAACATGTGTTGATGGCAAATGAGTATAATAATTTGTTTACAATTGAATACATTAAGACATAAGTTTTTTAGTAAAACTCATAGGCAACTGCTGCGCATCACGCTATCCACACACAAAATGTACTAATTGAAATACGTATGTTAGTCAATTTGATCAATTGGCATAGATTCCAATGTTATATTAACCACAGCTTAACGACTACTAACGCCATCTGTTAGAGTCATTAAACACTTTGAAAGTAAACCTTTGATGACATAATACCGTGGCGACCAGCCAAGGTTGTTCCAGCTTTGAGCTTTGGTTTCTTTGGCTATAACTCAACAAATGTATTAATCCATGGGACTTCATAACTTGTATTTTAATAGTGTAAGTTTAATACTAGGTATGTATTTACCTACATTTATTTATTTTTTAAAATTTCTAGGCAATTCCTTGAGTTCACCTCTGACTGACAGTAAGCACAAGCTTGTTATCGTGTGTGCTCAATATATTTTTTAATTGAAATAAATTGAAATCTAAATATCTATACAGATAAATAAAATTCAAGTGTCTGTTTGTAATTCCAAAATAGCATCTTTCCACTAAATGTGTATGAACGTATATGCGCTACTGATATAAAAAACTATTTAGTATTTTTTTCTCTGTCTATTTGTTTGTTCCGGCTATTCTCCGAACCAGCTGGATCGATTTAACGGGACTTTCACTGTCAGATAGCTAATGTTACAACAAGTAACTTCGACTTCTTTTACCTAATACCGCGTGCCACCCATGATATTAAGTCACAGCTAGTCTACACTAATATTATAAAGAGGAAAACTTTATTTGTTTGGTTGTACTGAATAGGCTCAAAAACTACGGGACCGATTTCAAAAATTCTTTCACCATTAGATAGATACATCATCAGCGAGTAACATCGGCTTTATTTTATCCCCGTACTCCCACGGTAACGAGAACTACGCGGGTGAAACCGCGTGAGGTCCGCTAATTTAAAATAAAATACAAAACGTTACACAGCGCTGCAGAGGAATACAGATTGTATTCCTGCCAACATAAGTCTTATCCAAGGACTTCCATATACCACGGTCGTGATTTTTCCTCCTCCATCATCTCCCTAGCCTTATCCCATATACTGTTGGGTCGGCACTTGATTCAACCCGATGTGGCTGATCACCTAATTTTTAGATGCAGCGACTGCCATCTGAAATTCGCAACGCCTTTAACTAGGAAAATCTGTGATCTGGGTTTAACCCATTAAACCAGTTGTCAGATCATTTTAGGCCTCCGACTGACCTGTAACAATTGCGAATGATGATAAATTGGCAACCGGGACCGACGGCTTAACGAGCTCTCCGAGCCACGGAGGGAACTCGGGCGGTCACCCATTCAATTACTGGCTAGGCTTAGAGTTGCTTAATTTCGCTGATCGAATGATATGCGCAATAGCAACTGTGCCACGAGCTCCTCTTTTTCCTCCTTGTTTGTTTTATATAATAGATGCAATTAAGGCGCTATAGAAGGAAATACCGACTTGGTGGAAAGTTCACACTTTTGTTAGGAGATCTTTAGAATACTACAAACAATTGCTGGTATTGTACAATTTTCAGGGAAGTCACCGGCCTTAACATGAGCGCTTATCACCATAAGAGCTGTGTGATGGTAGATAATACATTTATGCGTTATAGTTTGTCATAATAATCCGGATGACCAGAAAACGAACACCTGCTAGACTATATGATAACAATACATAAGAACTTAAAAATAGAACAAAGAAATATCTTCTTCTGTAATTTTATTTTAGTATAATATTTAGCATAAAAGTTGGGTGTTACGTGAATTCAACTATAATTTTAGGATTCCTTATCTCAAAAGGAAAAAATACACAACCCTTATATAGGATAACTGTGTTTTCCATCTATCTCATTCTTGTCAGGAATGCGTCATTCCTTCTTGGGCTTCCTACAATAATTACCAAAAATATTCAATTGGCACCCGACACTGTCACCAATCCGACAACTGACTTGAGTTGAGGTTGCATAACTTTGTTGATCTGTATCAATATGAGGTCGTACTATCTTATCAGACCCTTGAATATTTGTAATTGAGGTATATTAAAAACGTGCTACTAGGTAACTAGGTTTATTAATATTATATTTGTATATTATTATTAGGTATAATTTTTATCTTCTTCTTCTTGCCGTGGTGGTCTCGGGGTTTGAGCAGTCACCTGCTACGCAAGCGACGCAAGTTTGAATCCAAGCGGGGCCTGTACCAATGAGTTTTTCTAAAAAACTTATGTACATTGATTTCACACCACGTGCTTTACGGTGAAGGAAAACATCGTGAGGAAACCTGCACATTTCTGAGATAATTCAATGAAGTATGTAAAGTGTCTGAGACGGCGATGGACTCACCATCTGTCACGTTGGCACTTAATCATCTTCGGTGAAAAGTGGGTGTTATGATTACAACACCTCTGCCTACCCCTTCAGGGAATACAGGCGTGAACATATGAGCATATATTCTTCTTCTTGTAGTGCCTGTCCAGTTATTGAAGGTTGGCTGTCAGTTCGGTAAACTTCTGTCTATCCTTCGCGAGGCGGAAGAGTGCAGCAGCGCTGCTGATGTCAGTCCACTCGCGGATATTGCGCAGCCACGACTTCCACCTTCGGCCAGCTGGCCTGTTCACTTTGCCTATAATTTATATATTATGTTATAAGGACGAGATACAAGTTATGTTTATTACGTATAGCACCCGTTCATGTCTATGTGCTCTATAAATAACTAAAATAACAATAAATAAAATGTTTACATAAAAGACATAAACGAGTTGGCGAAATTAGGTCACACTATAAATACTTAAAATTATATGAAAATGTTTTTTTTATAATACTTATGTGTCCAAACTTTCCTATAGAATTCAAAAATTGTTTTCTTTTCCAAACAGCGATTTAAGATCACTAAAATCTCTTAGATTAACAAACTCATTTATGTCTCTTATCCAGTAACTTTATTGATAATTGATTAATGGTTATTTTGCAGCTTAAAGACATCAACGGTGCCACATAATAAAAAAACGCTAGTTTATTTTAAAATATCTAACCTAAGGAAGGAAATATACCTAATAATACTTTTTGAATAATAGAACTATAATAATAAAAAAAGTTAAAATTAGTTCCTACAAAGGCTGAAAAGTAAGTTACTATATACCTGATGGTATGCGGCTATTGCAGCCTAATAAAACTTAGAATACGAAGTTCTACCTCCCACTTGAAGAACTAAATCGCTTCTGTTGAAAAACCATTTGATTTGATACATTCCTCTTTTACTAAGTCGGTTAAAAAGGATCTCCTTCAGCTATCAGTGTCTTCCCTACCTCATAATTGAGTACTTCCTTTAAACACATATTTCTCACTAAGGTATCATTACCACAAAAACACATGCACTAATATATAGATAGTATTGTTTGTCTGTCTTCCTGAGCAAGTTAGAGTTTCAGTCCCCTGTCGGTCAGATGTGTATATGGACAGGGACTTTATGTAATGCCGTACCATTCCTAAAATAACTCCTGTAGAACCTTCTGACTCAGAAAAACCCTATATAGATCACACACAATTCTTGCCTCGGTCAATGATGTCGTTATAAATAAGGGAGTAGAAATGTGCAGATCGAATATACCTAAACATGGAATCGATATATCATCTAACTTTGTGGTAAGAGGCTTATTTATACGTAAAAAGAAGTTTTTTAGAAACAAAAATGGTTTTCATTTTTCATTTCCATTAAAAATAGATGACTAGGGCATAAAATAATATTTAAACTTTTATATCAAAATATCGGTTAAAATGTGGAGAATTTCAGAGCTTTCTAACTAATTAATTTCATTATGTATGTTGAATGACAACCGTTATCTAAACATAAATAATTAACACGAAACGGAATAATTTCAAATAATTAAAGGATATTCAATATAATGTTATTCTAAACAGGGTTGTAGCAGTGCATTAATGTCCGTTGAAATATTAAACAACATGAAGTCTACTGCATGAAGTTTACTTACCAACTTTATCATCTATATATCTATACAGATAAATTTAATTGAAGTGTCTGTTTGTAATACCAAATTAACAGCTTTTCACTCCATGCATATGAATGTAAATAGGATATTGATATTAGAACACCATTTCTTATCTATCTGAATTTTTCTCTGTCTGTCTGTCGGTTTGTTTGTTCCGGGTAATCTCTAGAACGGTACTTTCACTGGCAGGTAGCTGATGTTTCAAGGAGTAACATAGGCTACTTTTATTTATAAAAAAATATTAGGGTTCCGCCAAATTAGGCATGGAATACGCGGGTGAAATAGCGGGGCACAGTTAAAAATTTTATATAAAAACTTATGTAGACATTTAATATAAATACTTAATACTAACTTTTATTCCGGACTGAGGGAGGCCGAGATTGAGGCCTTGAATTGAATACGGTGGTAAAACATAATAATATTTTTTTTTCAAAAATAGTTTACAGTGTGAGCCGTGGTGGCCTTGGGGTTAGAACAGTCGCCTGCTACGCAAGCGACGCAAGTTCGTATCCCAGCGGGGCCTGTACGAATGAGTTTTTCTAAAAACTTACGTGCAGTTATTTTACACAACGTGCTTTACGGTGAAGGATAACATCGTGAGGAAACCTGTATATGTCTGAGGAGTGATTCGAAGACGTATGTATAGTGCCTGAGACGGCGATGGACTCACCCTCTGTCACGTTGGCACTTGATCATATTCGGTGAAATGTGGGTGTTGTTGTTACAACACCTCTGCTTACCCTTTCGGGGACCCTTCTGGGATGGCGTGAGCATGTATATATTACAACTCATAAATGTATACGTACTTATCTAGAAAGTTTTATTCGATGCCTACATTAGGTGTCTGAACCTGTGTTTCAGGCGAGGAGTGCAAGTTTTCGTATCAACAATTAAATAAATAAAGAAACACTTACTAAAATATTATAATTTATAAAATATAATAGTAAAATAACTGCAAAAAAGACTGTTTCGTTGGTCTCGTGGTCGCAAATGCTACACTACACACGAGGGCCTGGATTCGATATCCATGTCAGACAAAGTGTTGTTGGGTTTTTCCAAATGTTGGACAAACCAGTAGGAGCCCAGGGCCTGGATTAGGGGCCCCATTAATGGCATGGTATACATAAAATCTAATTAGGTATACAATGTATAAATTTATTACCTGATTTTGACCGCGTAAATTTTTTCTGAAATTTCGGTTAAAGGGGTTTTAGGCCTTATTAAATAAAAACCTGTTCATAGTATAGGATACATATGCTCACGCCTGTATTCTCCGAAAGGGTAGGCAGAGGTGTTGTTATCACAACACCCACTTTTCACCGAATTTGATAAGTGCTAACGTGACAGATGGTGAGTCTATCGCCGTCTCAGGCACTATACATACGTTTTTGAATTACTTCTCAGACATATGCAGGTTTCCTCACGATGTTTTCCTTCACCGTAAAGCATGTGGTGTGAAATAACTGCACATAAGTTTTTTTAGGAAACTCAACGGTACAGGCCCCGCTGGGATTTGAACTTGCGTCGCTTGCGTAGCAGGCGACTGCTCTAACCCCAAGGCCACCACGGCTTATATATTATTAGGTATACAATAAATTTACTTACTGATTTTGCCCGCGTATAATCTTTCAGAAATTTCGGTAATAGGGGTTTTAGGCCTTATTAAATAAAAACCTGTTCATAGTATAGGATAACATTCGAAATACTAATTTACATTGAGTTCTCTTTGATATAAGGGATTTACATACAAACCTGTAGCCTCCAAAAGTACAATTTACAAAATGTATGAAAAAAGTATTCCTTTATTTTTAGCAAATTACAAATTACGAAATAACAACTTCCATTGATCTTACTCAAAAATGAAGGATTACCATCACCTCCAATTTTCCACTTTAAGGAACAAATTTATCAAAATTTATGAAATAGACATTTCTTTATTTAAATACAATATTTTCAATCATGTTCAATCCTGAAGATGAAATGAAAAAATTACATCATCCCTACCCACTACAAATACTCCCACCAAATGTCAAATCTCTACGACAAGCGGTTGAGGCTAAAGCCTCAACCGCTACATATATGTACCTGATGATGAAATATACTAGATGACAGCTTTCTTCCTTCTCGGATCTTTTCATGAAGAAGAAGTTAATTATTTTTTATTAACTTTGCGTTATATTGCGGAATTCCAATTTAACAAAAAATAAAAGAACTACCCGTTGGAACATCAGCTATCTGCCAGTGAATGTCCAGCTGAAATTAGTTCAGCCGTTTCAGAGATTAGCCTGAACAACCCGACAGACAGAGAGATAATATATTTTTTATTTAAGTACCGTTTATTTGTATTTCATATTCATTCAGTGAAATAAGCTGTAAAATTACAAAGAGACACTAAAATTGTATTTATCTGTAAAGAATGTACACTCAGTCGAATAGCTCCAATTTTTAACAGGAAATTCAATCGTGATTAACCTTGGGCTAGAATACTATAGCTTGTTTCTCGCTATTTGTATAATACATTAATAAAGTTTTATAAAAAATAACATCGGTCAACCCGGTCAATGATCACGTTGGCGCGAAGATTTGCATCGTGTCTGACTCTAGAAAAAAGGTTGTAACTTGCATGAAGCTGCTCGCGAAAACAGTCTTTAATGTGAGCGCTATACGTTTTATTACCTTTTGAATGAATTCGTCGTTTAAACAACTTAAAGCGGAGGGTGCCAGCGTTAGTTCCGACATTTTCCGCTCATTTAGGTGGCAGCACTTGTATGATATTTTTGAAGAATATATATTCCTCATCCTGTACTGATTTTGATTTACGAATTAGTCTTATTTTATTAGTAATTTAAGAAACTGAAAAATATATTTTTTTTTAATTTGTACTTATTGAATATCACAACTGGGCACTCTAAATAATATCTAAAGTGACAAATAAAAAAAATCCATATAAAATTTATAAAACTTTTTCGTTTTCATTCAAACTTATTTTTCTGAGGTTATATCAAATTATCGCGAGAGTAGCGCCATCTGGTATCGGATAGCGAAACTTTTTGTGAGGCAACACACACACCAGCACCATTCTCCCCCTTATCTTACACACACATACGCCCACTCAATCTACATGACGGAGACTGGATGAAAATTGGAGAGATTCCTTTGGAAGTAAATTGCCAAGGAATTCTTTCGTTTAAAACTTTGAATTATTTTTCTTTGAAGGTGGGTTCTATAATTATCAATTATGTAATTTTTGCGTTAAATACGTTCACAACTAAACAGAAATAAGGAAGCATTTTGGCCTAAAAAACCGAAATCCTAGATTTAATATTTTTAAATTGAGTTCGTTTCTTGCCTGCCTACATTACTAACTTGTAAAACGGTTTCACGAATAAATGATATGTCACAAATTATTTAAAAAAAACTACAAATTTTAAAACGGGAACGTAGGAGCATAAATAGCATTTGGAGACTATATTTCGCCTATTGAAACTGACTCGAAGAGTTATTTTTACGTAGTATTTTATGAGAGTTATTTTTTCCAGTTAAAATTTTTCTTTTACCAGTAAACTAATTAAAAATAAAGTCAATAAATTATTAAAACCGCTAGTTAAATTTATAATGAGAAATTAATTAAAACAAATTCTTTTCTTTATATAATTTTAAATAAGTTTTATTTCTAAAGAAGAATCTACCCTTTACTTTTTGCAATGTAGACGAGGCACCGTTATGCGTTTTTACACCTACATCCTTTTATTTGAATACCGAACTAATAACGAGCGGTACATTGTTTTGTATCTGTGGTGACGCGTAAAAAATGGAGCAAAAACACATTGAAAAACAACCTTTTTATGTGCAAGGGTTACACAATACTTAGAGGTACAGTTTATAGGGTAATATAAACATACAATAGTTGTGTGACATTCGTACTAATGCTCTAATAAAAATAACTAAACGCAATACTCTTTGTAAGTCAGTCTGCTGAATCATTTAAGACGAGCTGCACAGATTTTTGTTAATAACGAAATTGAAATTGTCCAGTGAGTGTCATGTAGATATTATGTGGAAATATCCAAATAGGTTAATATAGTTATACTGTGATAGTGATGTGATAGTGTGAGTTCAAAGCAGTAAAGCCGACGGGAATCTACATACCTACCAGTATTTTTATCTCAAGTTCAACGTAGGTAGGTATTTGTAACTACACCTAGTAGTAACAACAATATATCATATAACGTAATTTAATTACTAATAACGTTCCATGTAAGGGATAATTAAGCTATTGTCAAACCTCATTAAATTCATTAATCGAGGCCTATGGTTATAATAGGTTGTATTTGACATATTAGTAACCTATGCTTCTTACAAGTAATGTATTATTACTTATTGTATATACCTACATAGGTCAGTCATATTGTATATACCTACATAGGTCAGTCATATTGTATATGTAGTTCCTTTGTTACTCCTTATATGTCTTATCACTGAGGAAATAGCATGATATCCACTGCAGTAAGTAGGTGATCTGAACGATTCTAAATACTACTAAGGTCTATCTGAGGTAGGTGATCTGAACGATTCTAAATACTACTAAGGTCTATCTGAGGTAGGTGATCTGAACGATTCTAAATACTACTAAGAAATTAATTCGAAGGCAATTACTTTTTTCAAAATTTACTTTACTATACGTTTAGCTTTGTTTCCTGTTTAATAACTAAACATTTAGGCCTAAATGCAATGCGTGGACAAATCCAAAATAAAAAATGAAATAGGTTTCAAATAGGACAAACAGAGAGTATGGTATGATTTGTTATTTACTGTAAGGGATCATTTTCAAGCTTAAAGAAGTTTAATAATATAGAATATAACTTCTAAGTTTCCGAAAATTACACTGTAAGCAAGTACTGTATGCAAGGATGTGTGGCTTCTTTGTTTTATAAAAAAAAAATATCTATACTTAACGACTGGCTAAACTTACATACTAAATTGTTACTATAATTCTACCAAGAAACTGGTGAGAAATACACATTTTTTCCCTATAGTTAGATTTAAAAATTGGATATTATAAATATATTAAGCTTAGAGAGTAATATTTAGATGTACAGAACACTTTTAGCGGTAATTGTACATACGACAGTTATATACCTATCCAAATATTAAGAAGTAAATAAAGTAAAAGTATATAAAAAATCTAAATTAATGAAAATGTGATGAAAATGTAATTCGAAACGATTGTGGACGAGAATGAAACAAAAGCCAAGTCAAGGCTCTTGTAGAGTTGAATTACGCTTAGATAATTGACTTTCCAACATAGCCATGAAAAACGCAGTCCTTGCATTCCTTCTCCAATAAAGTACACTTTACAGTCACAAACTCACAGCACTTTTACAATCAAAAACGCTTAGAATTATAAAGCGCTTGGAATCTTCGTCAATTGTATAAATTATACATAGGTATGATAATTTTGCAATTGTCCATATCTGGAATATCTTGATGTGGTCATAGACTTTTGGCGCTAACTGTACGCTATCATAATTATAGATCTACACAAGTAAACCAGTTCAACCCACGGAACAAATTAAACCTAAATGTCTCAATTTAAGATCTGGTTTCCATATCCAGGCTGTCAATGAGATCATGTTCTTATTTCCACGATTTGTTCAACAGCCTTAATTTCTTTACAACTCCATGTAAGTATTTCAAATTTAAATTGTGTCCTATTGTTATTACTTCATATATTAATAATTATATTTCAACCTTAGAAATACTAAATAGAAATAATAATTGGGAATAATAGTTCTCAATAGCTTCTTAAAGTTGCCCTATTTAAAGCGTAGGTATAAACATCATGACGGTTTTACTAGTCTATTTATAAAAATGTACTGATTACCCTGAAAATATATTCTTAATATTTTTTTAGCCGATGAATAGTAGGTGTAAGGTTCTAAATTAACAAACATACTATAATATCAATATATATTCTGAATTGACTTATCCGCAACTATGACAAACGTAACAGAGCAATAAATGTTATTCGAATTGTTTGAAAATATCTGAAAACGGTAAGCAGTATCACTCGACATTTCTTCCCCTAAACGTGCCGATATATTCCGATGAACCAACCTATTTCCTGGTTTTCGGTCACAGTCTAAAAAACAGCAGTTAGAATAGATGAGTAGGCATTATACTTTATCTTTGATGTCCATCAGAATGGCATGGCCACCGAAATTGGTTGCCAAATTCTATGGTGACACATTGACGTTTACTATGAATGCTAATCAGGCTGTATGTGCGGTAGACATTGATTGCAGGTGTACTCGATGAATACAAACAATTAAATTAATTGCAGGATGTATGTCTTTTGTATGATTGGCAGGACTGTGCAAAGTGGCTTTAAATAGACGATGCTGTCATAGTACAATCGTTTTCTAGGAATTCTAGCTCGGACGAAAGCTGTTCGTTTAAGGCATACCTACATAGCTACGGTATGTGAAGTACATATATACCTACGTACCTACCTCTTATTATACATTTTAATATCAATGGATTTCAATTGATGTAATGTTCAATAAGCGCTTACGCTACATATACAATCAGGACTCTCTGGAATCTGGAATTCATTTATATACATTTGAAGAGTTTGTTTTTAATTTCATATTAACAGCTTATCATAAAATTCTTATAAAAGTATATACAGCACTTCCATAAAAAAATATTTTTCTCCGTCCCTCTGTACCGGCTAATCTCTGAACGGTCGGACCGATTTAAACGGGACTTTCACTGGCAGATAGCTGATGTAATAAGGAGTGACTTAGGCTATAAAAAATAGTTTTGCGAAATAAAGCTACCCAGGAAATTAAGTCTACGCGGGTGAAGCCGCGAGACACAGCTAGTCATAAACTATAACATACTAGTACTATTTAAGTATTTGAATATATCATGTCAAACCTGTATAACGTAAAATTAAATAATTCATTTACATATTTATTCAATGTATTAATTTATCACGCTTACTTATAACGTCGTGACACAAACACTAATCAACATAGAAGCTGCTATCGCAAGATTACGTAACATCGCAATCATAATTAGAAGGTTCAATTAGCACAGTGTAGTTGTTGGAACACGACATAACATAATTCCATGTTGCCATGTAAGAACAGGTAGAAACTACAAGGATAATTTGGGCGGGCCTGACACGCGAGCTAGCGTGCCGCCGCATACTCACAAACACAGAACTAACTCCAACCACGTAAAGTTTACATCAAAAAGAACAATAATTACAAGAAACAAAAGCTTTAACGCGAAGCCACAACGATTGCATTCCCTTGACAGTATCAACTATAGGCTGTAAAAACTTTTGCCCTTCTAGGCTTAGGGAAACAGAAAAGGAAAACCGCCTGGACTTGCCAGTTGGTTCATTTAGGTTGGAATTATTTATTGTAATTTTTCATGACTTGTTGCGATTTGAGCCAGTCGTACAAAATGTTTGATCGCTGCTTAAAACGCCCTCCAGGGTTAATCGACAGTTAAGTTTATTGCTTAAACAGTGTTAGTACACTCTTTAAAATATGTATAGATCGGAACTAGTTATTTCTTATTCCCTAGGTTCTCTCCCTATATCACCAACTCGGCCAGGAATGGTATTAGGTAAAAGTCTATACCCAATTTCATAATGAATTTTATTATTTTCGCTAGAATAGACATTTGAATATAGTTTTCTGTGATGCCTACATAGCTAACATATTTCCAATTTAAAATAATATTTGAACGTAGTTCGTTGAAATTACCTACTTAGACCAATGAATAAATTTTAAATAACAGTATATCAGAATTATTGATGACATTTTATATGAACAATGTGTGATAAACTATAATAAACAAGACATTTTTATACCATATTATTTGGTAGTTTAACCAGATGATGGCATTGAACTGATGAGTATATAACTGGCTTCTGCCCGCGATTTCGTCCGCGTGGAATAGTTACTCAAGGCTAATGCTGAGTTTAACCCGCGATTGGTTAGCGTGATGATATTATAGCCTTATAGCCTTCCTCGATAAATGGGCTATCTAACACTGAATGCTTTTTTTTCAAATCGGGCAAGTAGTTCCTCGTCAACAAACTCGTCATCTTTGCTATTATATTAGTATAGACAAACATAAAAAATACTTAGCCACATGAAAATAGGAATAGGTAATATGATGCTTATATATTACATCAAGGTCTCGCTCCTAAATTTTTGTGCCTACAGAGTTAGTTCAGTAGTAGTTTTAGTCCATAGTATTATGCTAGTATAGTAGTCTTATGTCGTTTATTAACCGACTTCAAAAAAGGAAGAGGTTATCAGTTATTTAGTTGGATATTAAAGGTAAATAATATTATAAAAATATGTATGATATAGATAGATGAAAGCAGTAAATACGATACAATAAATCTAATATATAAAATTCTCGTGTCACATTTTTCGTTGCCATACTCCTCCGATACGGCTTGACCGATTTTGATGAAATTTTTTGTGCTTATCCGGTATCTATGAGAATCGGCCAACATCTATTTTTCATCCCCCTAAATGTTAGGGGTAGTCCACCCCAAAAAAATATATGGCAATACAACGTTTGCCGGGCACAGCTAGTTATTATATAAGTTTAACTTTAACTACTATACTGCTGAGATACACTATATCATGATATAGTGTCTCTGAACCCAGGTTTCTGATATGCAAAAATACTTGAATATGAACATAACAGCGGAACACAAAAGCTATTATTTAATTTAGATATCAATCCTCTAACATTAAATACTCGAATCAATACATTATATATTGGAGATAAGCTTAAGCCTATTTAAATTCCAAAACCTATTAACATTTTAATAGAAAGCCAATCATATATAAACATTTTAACAAAAAAATATACCGATAAAAAAAATAAAAAATGTCGCTTCCACAAAGTGTTGTCAAATTGTGATATATCTACAGCAACAATTGGTCTACACCGGATTCCAAGAGGCTCTGAAACAAGTTTTATTAAAGAAACAATGACCTTTGCATGTTTCGAACGCATGATGATGTAATTCTTCCTCGGTACATATTTTAGACGTAAATCGGAGACGTTAGCGTACATTGACGAATAATCTGTAGGCCTAGTCAAAATAACATTCTCTTGCGCTTGCGCTAATAGAAACGATACAACATGGAATCATAAACGTGATATAGTCATTCTATACATAATGTAACGTTTCTACAAGCACAAACAAGGCTAATGTTCCTTTGTCTACAGGCCTACGTTGAAAAATGAGCGTTTGAATGCCTTTCTCAAAATATGCTTTCGGCTCAAAATGGGATCAGCTTATTTTGATCCACACGTATTTCAACTAATACGCAATCGAATGTCGAATACGTTTGAACATGTACTTTCCTATACTTGGGTTGCTGGTATTAAAATAAAATCGCTTATTTGTAATCTCGTGTACGAGTATTATGGCGTAAATCCAAATCTCAAAGTTACGATGTCTAATAAAGCTGTTTATTATCTTTATCTGCCGATTTATATAATTCTTTAAGTCCAATCGGCAACGAATTGTACAATATTATTACCTTCAAATAGGCTTAAGAATATTCTGAGTCTTGTAAGTGCACAAACAATTATTATAACGTAAGCAGTTTGTATAGGGTTACCATCTTTGGCAAACGTTACTTACAGGTCAGTCGGAGGCCTAAAATAGTCAGACAACTAGTTTTACCCAGATCACAGATTTCCTCATTAAAGTGGTTGCGAAGGTCAGTTGGCAGTCGCTTCGTATAAAATTCAGGTGATCAGCTACATCGGGTTGAATCAAGTGCCAACCCCAACAATGTATGGGATAAGGCCAGGGAGATGAGCCTATATAGGGTGCGACACGAAGTGATCTAACTATTCAAGTACCTACTTATGCTGTAGCTATGCCCTGCTATTTCATCCACGTAGATTAATTTCATTGCCTCAGAACCCAAAAACTTTTTTCTTAAATAAAAGCAGTCAAGTTACTCCTTGTAACATTAACTATCTGCCAGTAAAAGTCGCGCTAAAATCGGTCCAGCCGTTACAGAGATTAAGCGGAACAAACAGACAGACAGAAAAATATAAGAAAATTTGTAGGTATATACTTTCATATTATGACTTTCGTGAAAAGCTGTTTTGGAATTAAAAACAGACACTTTAATTTTATTTATCTGTATAGATATAGATGTATATACTTATAGGTAATGGATTTGTACAAATTAACCTTCTCGATGCATTTATATTCTCTAAGTTAATCTAACACATATTTTATTTATATAATTTAAAATACATGAAGACAATGAATATGACGTCATATAAATTTAGGACGTGTTCTTAATAGGAAGTACTTGTGTACCTTTGTTTAACACATTGCGACTAACTAAAGCATACGCAATATTTAATTTATATACAAAATACTGATATAACAGTACCTTTAAACTTATAACAGTATTTAGGTAGCTTATCAACACTGTTCTATCAAAATCTTCCTGACTCAAAAATGTTTGTAATATCTTCGAACGATCAGTCCCATAATTAGCTTATCTAATCTTGTATCTTAAATAATGTGTGCCCAAACTTGATTTTACTATATCTATAAACCAGTTGACCGTCCTATGAATATGTGCCTATAAGCGGCTTTTCAACTTGGCCAATTTTCGAAGAGTTTGAGACAGTTCAAAATCAATTTGAGACTTAACTACTTCAAATATAATATAGGGCATAAATTGCTTTAGTTCAAATAGTGTTCGTTGCGTAATATTGTAGACTAGCAGTGTCCCGCGGTTTCACCCACGTCTTAATTTCATATGTGACTTTCTTTCACGGGCCTCAATTTTTTTTACACTATTTTACTCTTTGTAACATCAGCTAGCCAGCCGTTGTCGCTTGTTTATTTCAAGCTGATGAATGTTTTGATTCTGTAATGTTTCGTCGTAATTTATAAAAAAAAATGATAACAACTAATCGTCATTGAAAGAAAAACTATCTAATTTCTGAATTAAAATGCTTTTATTGACTTTTAATTAAGATTGTCAATCCTTAGGTTTCACTTAAATACATTATGCTACATTGACGTATCTTACTTATAAATGTATAACTATTAAAAGTATAAATTTAATTAATAAAGACGTTAACCACACGCTGGGTGAAGATTCTTAACTTTACCGGTTAATTATAAATTAACTATTTTGTGTCAAAAAAACTACAATCTTGCTCTTTAAAAATGATGTTTAATTTGATCACATGCCGGTTTTATCCGCTTAGTCAGTAAAAAACTTAACCCTACTAAGAGTGCTAATTAATCTATGGAATATTTTAATGTTTTTATATTATTTTGATACATGGATTCAAAATAATATAAAAACATTAAAATATTGCGTGAAATATTTTTCTTAACAAAAAGCAATATAATTAAAAAAAATGGTTTTAATTTTTTAAAATCTAACTAAGTTTATTTCGCCATTTCTTCAATGTAGGTATATTACTTAAGTAGATATTATTAAATGAATAATAATATAATTGGTAAATTTTCGATATTCACAAGTGCCTTACCAGAGCCCAATGTAAATAAATAGGTTTTTTTTTTTCATTTAAATTTTCAATAGGGCACGGTCTTGTTATTATTAAAGTATCTAAATATATTTACAAGCAATTAGTAAATAAGTTATTCATAGTCTACATAGTCCCACTAGTCCGACATATTCATTTACAAGTGATGAGTGCTCAGCGAAAATAGTGAGAGTAATTGCGAATATACTACTGAGACGGACTCATAATATGACTACTGCATTCATGGTCAGCGCTCATAACTCGCGACGGGACCTGTATCTTACGACAATCGCATCGCTTTCTTTAACCCTTTATCGACTCGTCTCTACATAGGTATAGATGTTAGTAAGTGCGCTCAAATGTAAGCAAAAGTAAACAAAGCTATAATATTGTATTCAGACAAAGACTCCAAAGAAACATAAAATACAACGGATACAGGAGATCAACACAACACACTTAAATTCCATAGTTTATTTAAGTTCATTCTCGCGCTAAGCCTATGGAATTTGTATGAATCTTCATTTGCCTAAATCGAGATCGGTCTTATTCACTGTCAATTAATCTTAAACATAAAATAGTCTACAGGCAATTCAAATAAACGATATGTTTCCACATTTGTAACCGTTACGTCAAGTGTCAGTCACTTTAGAATATATATAGTAAACCACTCTGTAAACAAGTATTTAAATCACCTACACCCCAAGTGGGTAAGGCGAGGCGTTTAAGTTGACCTTTACATATTTTATCTCAAGTACGCTTGATTGTCGACCCACGGATCCCTTCGCCTACCCAACATACCTTGACACCCTCACCTCCCCTCCACGTAACAATATACTCCACAAATAAGGAAATGCAGGCCCGTTTTATGGGTCTTTTAAGAGTGGGTAGGTAAGTGCGTTTAAGATTGAATAGGTAAGACTTATCTCGAGCAGAAACTCGGAGTGAATCGAGTGAGGTTCAACGATTTATTACGTAGGTAAAAAAGTTTTGTTATGTAACATAAGTGGCACTCATGAAATTTGTAATATAGCTGTCAAATGAAACAATGAGATTTTACGCCCCGATTAGATTCGTTTATGTATGCATTGAAATACATATTATGACCATGTCTTGTTCAAGCTCTAATTAAAATGTATGGAACAATAACTTGTTTCAAGGTTTCGTACGAGGTTAGTGAGAGCCTTACAACAGTAGGTAGTAATTTGTTTTCAAGACAAGGTTCAGTACCTAAAAGCTTTTTACTCTTAAATAGGGTCAGATAAAACTTCAGCGCCCACCTTCTTAGATATCACGGCTATTTGTGGCTGCGGCATTGTATTCTTTTACGTTTCTCCATTCATTAAATAAAGGGTAACAATCTTATCTAATCTGTGAAGTAGGGTGAAAATCTCCGCATTTCCCTTCTATTTTTATACAGCTCCGCGCAGCGCTCTTATAACAACGCATAGTAAAAATCTCGCACTCTGGTTTGGTAAACATCCTCATTTGCATTGACCCGGAAAACATTTTCTCAGTTTATTTTCCAAAAAAGTCCATGTTCCCTGGGAGTAGTGTTGGTAAATTTTCCCTGTGACCTACTTGTGTATCTGCTCGACCAGGTTATTCTGACCTATGCCAGTTGCCACCATCGACTTCTTGGTGTTCGGCTGAGGGGTGGTGGAATGGTGATTGGGAGGTCTGGTTACGTTAGCGAGGTACATGGATCGATAGAACCCTGGCAGGTCGCCCAGCTTCGTTCCCTCTTATTGTTATTGCGAGCAGTATCTATCTGCTTCCGCCATTGGTTCTGAGCCTAGTAATTCGAGAGACAAAGATATCGTACGTATTGGGGTACATCAGATATAGCCTACCGTGTACCTTCGCCTACCTTAGACTTTATATTTGCTGGTTCCTTTTTATATGGGGATAAAATTTATGATACGAACTTGTTTGTTATCTCATTCTCCTATACTTTGGCGTTTGATAGTTCCGCTATCTTGCCTTTGGTAAATAAGTAGATCTATGTTATATTTTCCCTAAATTACTTTCAACATAACTAGAAATGTAAGGCGTGTAGATGATGAATTCGCTTAGTTATGGCATGGATTAAGTATAATGTTCTAATACATTTAAAATTGCAAATGAAAGTCATTGAAACATTTATATCGCTCTTTAAACACTTAGACCTACGCTTAATAATAATTTTAATAAGTCTTTGCCTTAATGTAATTGAATTCTTTATTGACAAATATCGTTAATCTCACACCAAACCTGGCTACGCTATAACCACGAAAAAGCCGGTTAAAATTACATTTGTTACATACTATAACACTAATTCAATATTTTATAATTCGTATTACTATTCTAAAATATATATTTGCTGTCTTGTATAATTTGAATATATTTCATATAAAAATTATATGGAGAAAAATATTTTTATTAATAGAAATTTGCTTACGAAATGTAGTATAACTGATGGGACTGTCAAATAATTTAGATTATGCTTTGCAGTTGGTCGGACACCCGACTATTCGTTTATTTTGAATCGAATATTTATTCAAATCAGCGAAATAGACATGATATTTATGTCTCCTTCATAGCACGGGTTAATAAATGTAAGAATAACATTGATGCGTCTTCGTTTTACTACTCATAAAAGTTAAGTAGGTACAAGCTAACTCCTCCTATTATGATTCAATCAACCTAAGGACGCCTTAATTATGTATGTTCTAGAGTAAATACTTTTGCACGGTAGTTCAAATAAAGTTCTGTCAAAAGAATTTTGTTAAAAGAAAAACTATGTAAGCATACCTACCAACTTTAAAAGTAAAGTACCAATAATTGCTGATAGTGATGTATTATTTAATGGCAATAAAATAGTGAAGATTTACATATAAGCTCTTACTGAAAAATGTTGATAAATTATTATAAAATATAGCTCGATAATTAATCTGCTTGTCGCCTTTTACGAGCAACCCCGTAAACGCTATATAATACCTATCCAAACTTTATATTTAAGAAAAAAAATAATGGTGTATGGTTAATATTTATTGATCAAAAAAGGAAATCATGATATAAAAAGTGCAAATAATTAATTATCATGTGAATCCTTAAATCGTGTAATGTCGGTAGACTTAGGTACTATTCATTCATATTTTTATGAACTCCATTATACCCGTAGTCATGCCATCAAAAGCTGGTTGGCTTTAAATAAATTATAATACTTAGCATTCAATTCGATTAGCGTCAATTGTATTATCGATATCTGTAAAATATGTATCCCAAACGACCCCACTCGCTCACATCAACAATGTTGCCCCATCATCATACCCACGCAGCCTGCGTCGATCAGACATTTTTCTCGATTTCAGGTTTTCACTCCAATGTTAGTAAATTGCTTCATTATTGAGAAGTAATCATTATAGCCGTCTCTTAATTACACACGCATCGATAATTCAGTGCGCTATAGTAATAATGTACGATGAAATATGACTACGAACGGGCCGGTAATCTCCGATGATAATTCTGAATGTTCTAAAATAGAACGGCAAGACACGCCGCGGTCGATTCCTCCCGGTCGGCGTTCGCCCAATCAATACATACTTCGTTACACGAGGCGGGGACGCTCTATGCCACAGATAAAAAAAGACTTGCTTATAAATAGTCCGCAAGTCTCGCCTCGCTCTAACACGCGACAATCGTGTATGGATTCTTTCGATTCGGACTCGTGGTTTATACACATTATAAATTCGAACGGTTCATTTTCTCTGATGGTATTTAACATTCTATAGTTCTAAGCTGTTAATGGACCGCATTATCTTCTGCAGCTACTTGAAACTTTTACTTTAGTCATGTTACTTACCTACGCATTATTCCCGTAGAGTGTACCTATATGAATACATTATGCTTATCTTACATCATACTTTTAGGTAATGCCCTGGGAGTAAACAACGTTGCTATTATGTCAGCTATATGGTTGGATGAAGCTATTTTAGTAATAGTTCATTCAGAGGGTCTCCCAGCGATTAGGTAGATTGAACCGGAGGAATATCCACATTACGTTAAAATTACTATGAGTAAACAAGATCCTGGCATTATACAATGTGGGTATAAGTTACTTGATATTTCAGAGTTGTTCTGATAACCCTCGGGTAAACATTCGTGTTATAGCTTGTTTGTTATCCTTGTTTTTCATCCTTGTTGTTGTTTGAATATCAGGCTTTGTTGATATTTCCTTTGCTTAAATTTCAAAATCGATGGAGTAGATTTTCAAAGGACACTTTTGCGAGGCGGTTTTATGGTGATGTCTTCACTTAACTCGTAAGTTTATTGAATGAGACATGTTGTCATAGCTTTGTGGTTACGGGAAGAAATGTCTATCAATTTTTAATAGCGGTCCAATAACTGAGTATCGATTCGCCAATGCCGTATTCAATTTGCTACTTGCAATAAACGCTCGCTCCCTACATCTGGAGTCTCGAATTGAATTTTATCGATGCGATGACATCTCGAACGCTTCAATTAAGTTTTATGTAAAATAAATTGCAAACAATAAATGTATTAATCAAATATAAAAGTGGTTTATTCGTTTGTCCATAATGTATCCGAATGTATTCCAATAGTATTCAAAAGAAACACTCACATAAAATACGAATTAAACAAAATTACTGAGTAATATGAAGATTTTCTATTTAAATCTTTCTTCGTGAATCAGCTACATTATAGATAGAAGGGATTCTGTTACCTGGTTCATTCTCTTTCTAAATTCCCACACGCCTGGAATTTTTATATTAGGCATTCTAGTCAATTACATGATGTGATAAGTGAGAGTTTCACTTATAAAAATACCTTACTGCTGTTGTTAAATAGTTCCTATGGGACAGGAAAAATAAATGTTTGAATTTATCGTTTTCATAATGATGCCTTTTTGGTGAGATGGTGTTGAATGTTACTAATCGAAAAGATATTGTTTCGTGTACAAATATAAACGAAGAAAATTCTGTACAATTTTAGACCTCAAAACGATATGAGCTAACTAAAAACGTAAAAATTATAATATCTATTAAGCATCTCTTAATTTTTTTTTGTCAAGTGTATGACTGCAATACCTTCTGATTGATTTTCATAAGACAAATCTACCCTTTTTTAAGAATATACAAATTACAAACGAACGACTACAGACATCGTATTAAGTATGTAGATGTTCAAAAGTTTTGAAACGTGGAATGGTTTATAAACTTACCAAGTCGTTTCAGTACGTTTATATAAAAAGTAAATATACATTATAAGACACCCATTTTATTTTGGTCTGACTGGTTATTCACGCCTACAACCGCATAAAGTTAAACAACTGTCACTTATTTGACAGTGTATCCTGATGAGTGCAGGTACTAGTCCCATCTGTTTCAGGTCATTGACACGCATCCGTCCTCTTGATTGAATGAGTGTTATATGAGTCTGATGGCTGTGACATTCGGCCCACTGGTTTTTATTATTAACCCATCGTATGTCTCTCATCGTATTACGTACTCTGGCACTTGGCAAATAATGAGTACATTCGTTAGTGCTACGCCAGACGCTTTTCCGAATTGATGTGCAAATGTTGTGAAAATTCAATGTAAAAAATCATGTACAACTGGATTTGGTACAATTTAGTAGGTATATTATATAAGTTTAGTTTATGAAAGTGTTGAATCAAAACGATCATTGACCACGGATCTGATAACGTATTTCGAAAATCAAATCTAGAACGGGTTTGTTTGGTCAATTCGATTTACATCGATATTGACTTTCTAATATAAATAAAATAGCCGCACATGCAAGTTTGGTATTTTAATAGTGTCCGTTTGTTGCAGGTACAGTGTCGTGTGATATGACGAAACTATCTCCCGTGCAGGTTGGTCGCTCGTTAGAGAAACGTAAAGCACGCATACTAATGCCTACTATTATAGTAACGGTCGCGTAGATAGAATGTATATTAAGAAATCAAGTTTTAATCCCCCGAAAAGGTCTTCATTAAGCCGAGAAAAGAGGTCGAAAGAAGAAAAGCTCGAGACACCGCGTTTCATTACCGTGATCCCGGGGCTCATTAACTAGTCGGTGTTGTATAAAAAGCGACTTTATATAAGAAGTTAATTCGGCATCACACCTGTCGCGGTCGTAACTTCTCCCTCGGGATGGGTGTACAATGAAGTCTGACCCCATCCACCGTCAGTACTATTATTTTACTTTTACATCACTCGTCCTGGCGGCATCGTCAAAGAAAACATAAAGAATTATAAGGTCTCCATTACATTGACGTTTGACAGTTCGATTTTCAAAATAGCTCCGCCGATTGGTTGCATTATTAACGGCAATCATGTTGCGTCATAAATTCGATTTTCGTGAAGTTATTATGGGAAAAGGAAATTAAAATAACGCGATTAGACCCACTTGGCACTTTGCACCTGACAGAGTTATCCAATTATGAAATATTCATATATTATGTACGCTGCCTCATTATAAATTATTGATCCGCCCACTTTCGACGATAACTACTTACATATTTAAGTAGCATTTTTTATGTATTTCAATGATAAGTCTACATAAAATTATATTTTTTAATTCAGTGTTAATAGAAGGCCACACGACATAATTATAAAAAAATATTGCAAGAACGTTTACAAAAAAAATTCGGAAAAAATATATCAGCTCATTTCTGCGCCGGAATTCTCTTAAATTGTAGGTAAAATGGTAAAGTATGATGGCTTGCCCTCCGCTAAGTAAAGCGAAGTGAATATTTTCTGGAATTTTCTTAGCGGAATGTTCCAATTCCATTTCGGTAAGAGACTAATAATACACTTTTTCCTCTTTTTACTTCTTACTTCCACCCTTTACTGTTATATACGAAAACTGAAAGGATTACAGTAGAACACAAGAGTAGAGTAGTTGTCTACTAGTATAAATTCAGTTAGAACTATACATTATACTAAATATATAAAGATTACCAATGGATAATTACCAATTTTAGTGAGGTAGAAAAGCTACAAAAATCTATAAAGCATAAAAATACACAATTAAATATTATCACGTTTCAATAAATTTACCAAAATGTTGTCGTGATTTTTGCATAATTAAAAAATTCCATATTTAAATTTACTTTTTTTTTAAATTTGGCAAATGAGCGTACCTACTATTCGCTTCATTCATTGTAAGGGTATAGTTTTGAATTTGATTCAGAGACTAGCGGACGTCTCGCGGTTTCATCCGCGTAGTTCCTTTTCCCATGGGAGTATGAGGGCAAAATATGCCTATGTTAATGATAATGTTGCTATCCATTTATGAAAGAATTTTAAAGATCAGTCCAGTACTTTTTGAGCCTTTACCAACATACTTACATACAAATCTTTCCTCTTCATAATATCAGTATAGATATGGTTGAGAAATATACATTTCAATTTCTTTTGAATTCAATATAAATACATAAGTACTTACCAACTTATGTATCAAACTAGCATAATATACTTCGGTACCTACCCATTCATTCTCATAGTTTAAAAGTCCGTACTCACGATTCGATGGTTGTTAAATAATTACCTCGAATTGGTTTTAAATAGACGTAAAAAGTAGCTTTTACAGGCGTTTTGACAAATTATAAACATTCTAATGAGTTATGCCTGCTTCTTTAGCACCATAAATGTGTTTATTGCTACAATAAACGTATTTATCTTGTTTATTGTCTAGTAAGAGATATAACTGTTACCATTGATTTATTAAAGCGACGTTTCTAATACTATTGTCTTTAATAAACTGACGGAATGTTTAATGATTTCACAGTTACGCTTTTATAAATAAATTGCCAGTAGAAGAATATTTTTTTTAAAGTACTTTATCACACGATTATAAATTAAAATATATTCTCTACATTAATTTGTCTGTTGCAAAATAAATACATTGCTGTGTTAGCTTTAGCGGGACCTCTTATTTACATTATATTGTCGCAGTATTTCTAACTTAGAGTATTGCATGTGTACATTGGCCCTTACCTTTAAGGTGTACATTTATATAATACTAGCGGCCGTTACTATGTTACTTGCTGATGATGTAGCTATCTATTGAAATAATTTTCAATATCGGTCTAGTACTTTTTTAGTCAATTCCTTACAAACATACAAATCTTTCCCCTTTATAATATTAGTATCTTTTGGAATGAAATAAAAAAAATAAATTGCGAAGTCGTCTCTACATATCTCGTGTCCAGTGGAAGTTGCTGACTCGGGTGGACGGACGGGTCAATTATTTAGATTGGTGGCGGCGACGCTCCGACTACGTGACGACACTGACGACTTTACCATTTACTCGCGTACCCTAAGCTCTACTTGCATCTATTGTTTTCTTTGAAGTACCTACTCTTGAATTCATCCCGACAAGTTGTCATTTGATAAATTAGTTTTTTTTATTTATAGACAATTCAATGAATATTAAGTAATCTCCATGAACTTTAACTATCATAAGCTGATTACATTTTGTCAGTCGCATTCAGAATCTAGACAACAATAAAGTTAAAAGTAAATTGTGTGAGTTTTATGAATAAATTCATGTGAAGCAATTTACTTTTCTCGTTTGTTGTAACAGCTACAATTTCCCACAAATGTTTTATATTTTTATTTGCATTTTAAGTTTTCTCTTCAAACATTTCATATTTTTAGTTTATGTTGTCAATATGCCTAGGAATGGTACAATTTGAATGGTTTTGAAATAAATTCCCCCTGTGACGCACGTAGGTGGCGCAGGTAACCGAACTTACGTAAAAATTCCACGTATAAAAAGACTCCATCAAGTCTTCTGTCGCAAATTAGAGGCGTCAGCGAGCGTCATACTAGTAGCGTCTCACAAGTTCATAGTCTACTTAATGTCGTTTGAAAATCCTACTATTTAAAATTGCTACGAACCTTTGTGTGATGTAGAATTTGGCTCGTCACTAGATTTAAATGATATCTAAAGAAATTTTTGAATAAACATTTTGATGGATGCCAATTTAAATGTATCTAATAAAGAGTATTTCCGTTCGACACATAAATTAGGCGATATTCTGATAAGACGCAAATGTGACTTTACTTAGAAATTAAAATTGAATAGTTGAGACTCACCAGTCGCCCCCATCCACTACGAATTTTCTTCGTGGTTTGGAGTGCACCCATACATTGCGTAAAATCATACCTAGAATAAACTATCTAATTAATCAAATAACTTAATTTGACACGGGTTTCTATAAGTTTATAGGCTTATAATATGATAAATCTGAAATGCGACCCTTACAAACTTATATCGTATTTTTTGTCGCCTTGCTATCATAGTTCCACTGTGGGACAAAAACGTCATATACATGTCTCACTCAATAGTCAAACTATCATGACATTAAGAGGTAGGTCCTTAACACCGCTACCTCTTTTACCTTGCACGTCAAGCATCGTAAACGTACAACCAATAGTTTGTGATTCGGTGCGCGTCGTGATCCCTGTATATCAGGCTCTGTCGACGCTGAATACACCTCATGTCTTACGTTTCTGGAACTTTATATATTGAACAAATTATAAATGAGCCAACCGAGTCACAGTAATAGTAGGAAACTTTATGATTCCTTGGTAATATGAAAAGTAACTTTGATAAGTGTTGCTATTTAAAAAAAAATTTACTGAAAACACTGAAAGTATTTCGTTAGTTAGGGACAGCCTCTTACACAACTTTTTATCAGGAAATTTGGCATTCTCTATCTCATGCAATACAAAAAATGGTATGTTCAATGTTGGCTACAATAGTATTTTTGAGAAAAATCAGAGCTCTAAAATGTATCAGATTTTGAATATTTTTTTTTTCTTTCAGTTGTTGGTAGACTGTCTAACAAGTTAACTAAGTCATCACAGTCGAAGTATTAAGAGCCAAAATACTTAAAAAATTGATGGTATCTACTAAGCTAAGTTATGTTATCGGAAATTGTTCAGACAAAGCTATCACATTAAAACATCAATTTAATATGCATTGCGCGACTTGCAGTTACATTTCAATTTAAGAATACAAATAGTAAGTACCTATGTGAGAAGGGGGGCCTTACCATGCGCTCTTGTTGCCATCATAGTTTCACTGTGTGACTGTGACAGACTTATAGACGTTATATACATCTGTCTCATAATAAGAGTTAAATTATCATGGCAATAAGAGGTCATGGCAGGCACCCAGAATAGTACTTCATACGTGAGGATGTGAGGATATTTGACATTGACGTATATAAGTATAAAATATGCTTGCAGTGTCTGCCACTTCAACTCTAATTAAATTTTCCCACAATGTTAGCTCTATAATGACGTAGAAAACGCACTGGTACGAACTTAAGAAACAGTTATTAAAGCTATCACAATATTATCCTGTCCCGGAGAATCTTGGAATACATTTTGTGAATATATCTGGTCACATTTGCATAGGAACTGGGTGGTTTTGATGTGATTATGCAAAAATAATGGCGGTTTCCAGTGAGCGCTTTCAATTTGCAGTTCGTTAGGCATTACACAAACTTGAGATTTGGGATTCCATAATGGCACCCACTTGATGTCGCGGTGAAACTTGGTTCCACCTATATTTGGATTTGATTAACATACTGATATAAAATGGGATTATAGTCGCCTTTGAACTTTTTAATATGAAATGTAATACATGAATTTACTGGCACTTTATGATATTTATATTAATGTACAAGCCTGCAAAATTCTAAATATCACTGTCATATTTTTAGTTTGAAAACCCGTTAGTAAAGTGGTCAACCCTCATAAGATTTATATTTTGCGTTTATTAGTGAATGAGATTGTTACAATTATAATTAACACTAGCTGGTGCTCGGGACTCCATCTACGCAGGATTTAGCTTAGCTATATATTTTGGACAATTCACACAATATCTTTATAAATAGCTTATGTATTATTCTGAAGTATAAGCTATATTATTGTAAAAATCCATTAAAAATACGGCCAGTAATTTTTACGTGAAAGAGTAACGAACAAACTTTCTCGTTTATAATATTAGCAGGATTTGAAATGATATTACCAATCAACAACATGATAAAATACCATAAATCATGATTAGTACATATGCTTACGCCTGTATTCCCCGAAGGGGTAGGCAGAGGTGTTGTAATCACAACACCAACTTTTCACCGCAGATAATTAAGTGCCAACGTGACAGATGGTGAGTCCATCGCTGTCTCAGACACTTTACATACTTCATTGAATTACTTCTCAGAAATATGCAGGTTTCCTCACGATGTTTTCCTTCACCGTAAAGCACGTGGTGTGAAATCACTGTATATAAGTTTTTTATAAATACTCATTGGTACAGGCCCCGCTGGGATTCGAACTTGCGTCGCTTGTGTAGCAGGCGACTGCTCAAACCTCAAGGCCACCACGGCTATTCACGATTAGTATTAGAGACATTATTATATAAACAAGTATATTTGGCAGTTTGGTAGCAGTCTTGTTATCTATAATATGGACATATTTACATAATTTGCTTGTTAACCATAAACACAGAAGTTTATTTGAATTGTATTATGTCAGACATTTTAATTTAAAAGAGATAAGTATCTAATTAATGTCAAATGCTTCTTACATAACCACTTAACATTATATGATAGGTATATTTAAATAAAAAAATACTCATATTATTAGTAGTAGAATTAACCACGACTTGATTTAAGTATATATTATTATATTTAAAAATATGGGACTAAGCTACCAAGCAGAAAAATTGCATTAAAAAAAAGCGCACTGCAATTCAATATACATTGATAAGGTTCCCTTATATAATAGTTTTTTATTTATTCATACAAACATTTTTATGAACCAACGCCACGCTTCAACAGTTTTACTATAGTTGGACTGAAATTAAATTGAATGGTCGGAAAATGGAGATCAAACAGGTTGATTTTTACAATTCAAATACTTAATGAGTAGGCTTATTGATAATTTAAATTGAGTTGTTACGATTGTTTTTTATTAGTTTAGAAGTTGGTGATATATATGAATATACATATTAGGGTTCCTAAAATCCCAAATAAGCATTAAAATAGAGTTTAACAACTTTCAAGTAAATTTTAATCTGTTGTGTAGGAATGCATCACATAGTCTCTTGATATAGTGTTTTTTTTTTGTTTTGTCTAGAATTCTTGTTATAAAGTGTACCGTGGAACCCTAATTATTTTTTTAATAAAAGTAAGCCTTCTGTCTTAATGTCTTCTAGTGAAAGTCCCGTTACAATCGGTCGGAACAAACAGACAGACAGACAGGCAGAGACATTTTTTAATTTATTATTTTGTCTCATTTCCGTATATATTTTCATATGCATTTCGTGAAAAGTTGTTATTTTGGAATGACAAACTGACCGATGTAACTGTCTATCTGATATTAGGAGTATTTTGAGATGGCTGTTTCTATCCAAAGGGGGCCTTGGTTCATTACATAAGTATCGATAGAGAGGTAATAAGTATTAACATAGGATCGAACGGCAGAATTATTCAAATGTCGAACGCAGGCCTAATCCAAGCGGTATTAAATTAACGTCACGGTACATTGCCGTTTTTCTATCCCCACCCCACTTCCGTTCCCAATAGAGCCACCTACAGCACTCTAATTAGAATTAATTACGCGACCCGCCCTTCATTGATGAGATTTTCAGGCGTTACGTTATTTTAAGCGGATGATAAAACCGGATTGGATTTGGTAAAAAGTGTTTTTTGTTAATTAGTTACATGGGAAACACGACTTGCTTAATAAAATAGGTGGTCTCCAAAAAATATTATACCATTTAATAATTAGAAAATGGTTTTGGTAAATTCATCTAAAATTATTGTATTATCTACATCTATTCATCTTCTATGCAAACATACATACATCATCTTCTAAACATACATACATGCTACATACAGATAAATAAAATTTAAGTGTCTGTTTATAATTCCAAAATAACAGCTTTTCACTAAATGTGTATGAATTAATATACGGTACCTACTGACATAGCTAAAGCTACTTTTATTTAAAAAAAACATCGGGGTAAAGCGGGTCACCCATGAAATTAAGTCTACGCGGGTAAATCCGCGGGGCAGAGCTAGTTAAGTATAAAAGAAGTTTGAGACGGGAATATAGGTAGGTATTCTGCCAGACTAGACAAAATGTTCATGAAACATGCTACGTAGGTAACCATGTTAAAGCTAATGTTATATGACATGCTAAGGATGTGAAGTCAACATTTTCATAAAATATTATTATCAGAAGAGACTTTCAGCTAAAATGAGTATTGTTTTAATAAAAAATAGTATATACTAAGTTACTTCTACTATTTAAATTAATTTTATCGGCCTGTAATGTTTTATATAACATAACTATTCGAATGTCCTTACGAGTACCTACATGACAAAAATATCTTAATTTTTTTTTAAATATATTTGGCGTTATCATTCTATGAAAGACGGCCAATAGAAGTAACTCATAAGCGAACACGGAACCTTTTTTTTAACAATATACCCACTTTGTCCTTATGACTTGACAGTTGTTATCACAGTAAAATGGAAAACGTCATTGATAGAATTACGTAGCTATAAAAAATATATTTTGGTAAAGTTTGGACATAAATATAATTACATACATACATATGCTCACGCCTGTATTCCCCGAAGGGGTAGGCAGAGGTGTTGTAATCACAACACCCACTTTTCACCGAAGTAGATTAAGTGCCAACGTGACAGATGGTGGGTCCATCGCCGCCATTAATAAATATAATTAGTAGAAATATATCAAATTAGTAATACGTAGTGGCTATTTTACTATTTATAGAATGGAAACTAGGTGGTAGTACCTACCTAATCTTAAAACATGAAGTTTCCTGCACACATCTACACTTAATACTTAGAACGTTAAGATAAGGATATAATTAGATTAAATCAGTTTGTAAATAAATGACTTTATTAACAGATCATTATCTTAAAGATAAAACATTATGTAAATAGAAGTCCTTATGAATTCCGCAAGATAATCTAAATAAAGTGTTGTAGGTAGCGACGAATTATATTCACAACGGACAAAATTCTAAAAAAGTTTTTATATAAGTAATGCTGAAGTCATTTGGAGCGCAACGTTCTCTTGAGTTCTGGCCAATGTTTATTTCCGGCGCGTTTTGAAGAACCACTACCTTTACGAGACGTTATCCTGGTCGCAAGAATTTCACTCTGACCAACCTGCACGGCCGCAGTAAACCCGAGTGCAGTGCATTTTTAAAAGGGAACGCCCCTGGACTGTCTGTCCGGGCTTTTCATTATTTTAAATATTCAGTGATGTGCAGTGTGGGTCGGGATCAGAGCTCAACTCCCGCGTGACGCCACATGCTTCAGATCGGTGAGTATGCTTTTACATCACCTTTATAGTACTATCCTTCAACCGCTTTTAGCGCTCAGCACTTTGCCTACGCCTCCCAGTTCCTATAAAATAACAGTTAAAATTAATTGCACCCTCTCAAAATTAAAGTGATGCCCTATAAAAATATTCACACAACAAGTCGAGGAGCCCAATAGCCTCATTAGTTCCCATAGCCGCTTTTACGAAAGTCGTTGCCGGGATAATTTTCGTCCTTGGTCCAGCATTAAAATATAGCGCGCAGGCCCGGTGAAATGGCCCGACACGGCCCACATTAAACACTCCCGGAGGCTCCTCTATGTTCGCGCAATTATTCCCTAAAGTGAACCCTTCGTTGCGCAGCCTACAATTACCTTCCATTCAGCTAGAGGCGCTCCGCTCCATGAAAATAAAATAAAATTGAGGCGGAAAATAAAATATCGAGAGATCCGTTCCAATTACTGAGCGTACGTGCGCGGTAAAGTATTTATATACTTACTTGTTCACATGTAGATAGGTATACATACATGCAGGTATAATTTGAAGCTCGCATAAATTTCGCGCGGCAATTAAAGTGTTGGCGCGGTATGTGTTGACGCATAAAATGCAACCAAATTTAAAGGTTGGTGCAGATAAAATGCCACAAGTAGTGAAAATTCATTAGATGAGTAGTCTGATTATATCTACATGCATTTAAAATTCAGAGAGTTTCATTGCGGTAGCAACGTTGTTGCGTACACTCGCAGACAAAATTATCAATTGATAAATACTTAACATCATCAAGTTTTTAATATTTATAACAATTAGACCAATGATTGTTATTCATAAATTCAAAAGGGCTTCCTTCTCAGAACATCAAAGTTTTTCTTCTTAAGCTTCTCT